>CM054057.1:778425370-779169223 GCA_028641055.1 Alopecurus myosuroides
GCAAGTTCTTACTTCAACTTCATGTCACATTGCTTAAAGCTATACTCTGGTTTTTCCTTAATTATCGGGGTGTTATGATTTATTTCGCATCTTGGTGGAGTATAAGAGGGATCAATATGACCGTAGAGATCTCTATGCTAGGACGTGATGCCCATATGAAAGTACTCAATGTTAAACATGTTATTGTAATCTCACATGTAATTCTTTATGTCCACCGTCTACCACTTTATTTGAGAGAATGCAAGTGTGAAACCATGAACCTCGGTCCTATTTTAAATATAAGAAAACACTCTAGTTACTTTGCTGCAATTTACTTTACTTGCAATTTACTTTACTTGCATCTCCAATTCGAATTTACATTATCTCCATCACCACTTGCATCACAAAAATACAAAAACAATCCATTGCATATTTATTTTCTCATTTGCATTTAGTAGTAGATTTAATTATTGCACATTTACTTTCAGTTTTGCATTGCAAGTTAGAAGTCTCACACCTTGTGCTTGACAACCACTTGGTGAGGTTGAGGGCACAAAATTCTCTACTTGTTTGCAGGATCCTGGAGGAAGCTTGGAAGATAACTGCTGAAATACTGGCTCCCCAAGAGTCCGATATAAACCCTCGAGTCACCCTCGTGGGGAAGAAGGCTTGCCACTAGCTACACACTTTGCACTTGGAGTCTCAACCTAGCCATCAATTACTCCCGCCGGAAGCTTCCAGGCGGGTGCGCCTGTCCAATAAGGAGGAGACTCCCAACCCCCTCGCCACCGAGCGCGTCATCTTCTCGGAGCATGTCTCCCGAGGTCTGTCTCTCCCCTCCACCCGTTTCTTGTCGGGCTATTGTATGTCTACGGCATACTGCTGCACGACCTTCCTCCAAACGCGATTCAGCACATATCATGCTTTATCGTGCTTTGCGAGTGTTTCATGGGGATCCGTCCGCACTGGGGGCTTTGGAAAGCCATCTTCAAGGTGCGGATCTTCCGGGAGAAGAAGCAGCCAGGCGAGAAGGTGGGAGAGCCGCTTCGGACCGGAGGCTTCAAGATCCAGGCGAAGAAGGACATCCCCTATATGGAGATGTATTTCGTCGATTCGACACAGGGATGGCGCCATAAGTGGTTCTACATCTTCGACGACAGCGCGGGTGGCGCCCCCGAGTTCCAGCCGTTCGCCGTCCTTAAGCGACGGAAGTCCTGGCTGCACACACTTACAACCGAAGAAGGTAAAGTTGTCGCCCCTTTACTCGCGAAGGTGGCACGCTTCCGGTACAAGGAGCTGGGGACTCCGCTGAGCGGGATACATCTGTCGGGTGTGTTCCTGCGTCGGAGGATCCAACCTCTCCAAGAGAGGCCTACCGCCATGTGGGAGTACACGGGCGCCAACGACCCGAGCCGCGTCTGCGACGATGTTCTTTCGAACGCCGAGTTCGATAAGAAATCTCGGCTATCACCAAGCTGAAGAAGGGAGAGGGCTACTCGACGTGCCCTCTCAACCCACTGGAGGCAGGGAACCCTCAGACTGAGGTGAGTTTACTAATTCTCCTTTGCTTTTGTTCCTTTCTGCCTTGTATTTCGTCGAGTGAAATGCTTCTTTTTTTCTACTTTACTTCCGTAGAATCGGGACGTGGCGACATGCTATCCGCCAATTTCTGCAGACGATGTCTCAGACCTTCTGGCGAGTAACATTGAGGCCGCACACGAAACCAGCATCACGGATCCTGATTCAAGCTCCGAACGCGACTATGCGGATGAGGAGGAGGAGTCGGACAGCGAACAGCTCCATCACCGCAAGCGCCGCAGGTCGGAGGAAGACGAAGTCACCTCGAAGGATAGTTCCTTGGGTGATGAACCCGTCAAGGAGGTCGAGCCCCTTCGAGTGGCTCCTCTCAATGTGCTCTCTCCTGCGGGTCGTCAGTCAAAGATTTCCACCGCCTGGGATCCGGACGTTCTTGATGATGATGACGAGGATGAGTAAGTCCTGTGCACCCTATTCTAGTCGCGAATCTTCTTCCTTCATTTTTTTTGTATGATTTTATATTTTGTAGCAGTCTGGAGATCATTAGCGTGGGCCAGTTCACTTCCTCGATTCCATCTGTGAAGAGGAAAGAGGTCGCCACGGACCCCGCTCCTGCCGCCGATCTTGCCCGAAGATCTCCGAGCCCAGCAAAGGCGACCGAAGCTCCGGAGTATGGGATGGCAGCTTCGCGGGCGGACAACCTGCAGATGCTGGAGCGTCTGCTAGCCTGGAGGTCTCGGGTAGCTCGGCGGATCCCTTGTCCCCTTCTCAGGGCAAGGTAAAGTTTATTTTCTTTTCTGGCGACCTTCCTTGCATGTTTTCCTTTATCGGGTGCACGACAGTGCTCCCGATGGGAGTAGCCCCCGAGTCTATGGTTAATTGCTCGCAGTTGGCCATAGACTCAAGTTGAAGTTTTTCTCTCTTCATCTCTTTCTTGATTTTGCTTTTTATCGGGTGCACGGCTGTGCTCCCGATGGTAGTAGCCCCCGAGGCTATACACGACTGTGTACAGTCATGTATAGGCTAAAGTGCTTTTTCTCTAACTAGCATAGTGGCCCTCGCAAATGCGAGGGCGGTGTCTTTAGTGTGTCAAAATGCATGATTAATGAACTTATGGTTTTGCAGTATTCATATAGATGATTATACGAACAATATGGTTTGATATCCATTTGCATTGTTATGATAAACTAGCATAGTGGCCCTCGCAAATGCGAGGGCGGTGTCTTTAGTGTGTCAAAATGCATGATTAATGAACTTATGGTTTTGCAGTATTCATATAGATGATTATACGAACAATATGGTTTGATATCCATTTGCATTGTTATGATAAATAAGTTACTACACTTGCTAGGCGACGATATTTGACCTATTGTGTGGGTTTTGTTGCGCGATTGGCAGAAATCATCATCATTTGAATGATTACATGTGTGGTTCATATCATCGTATGGATCTTAGGTAAGTATATGAAACTTGTGTCTAGATCACATGATTGCTAATAGTTTTTATATTATGAGAAAATCATTACGTGACATGGATAGTTAGATTGTTTGTTGTTCAAGATATACACTAACAAAATTTTGTTGTTGTCCAAACAATAATGAACGGTCACCAAAGTATTGTCTAAATGATGTTTAGGTCAAACTGTAAAAAATTAATTTATCACGATATTCTATAATAAGGCCCCGCTAGATACATGATTATAACTCTTGGGTACAGTTATAATATATACCATGTATGGCCCATCAATATGGTATTTTATACTTTAAAATGAAGAACTTCGTAGTAAAAAAAATACACAACCGTGTAAACATATTTGCTCAGGTATTGATAGAGGTTTCTTAAAAATATTGTGAATGTAATATTAAAGTAAACTTATCCTTTTCACAATCATGTAAACTATAAACATGATACTATTTACTTTACCTTTATTATGTCTTTCTTCCTTTCATTTATTTTGCTAGTCATGAAATATAAGTGTTCTCCATACATTGCGATGTTTTAGACCATTTGGACACGAACATCGTCTCAAGGATAAATTTTGACAATTATTACACACATGAATATTTTTCTAAAAAGGTAGGAAATATTTGTCAAAAAATATAATTAAATATAAATTGTTAAATAACTGAATAATGAGTGAAGCCCGTCTCTAACTAAATTTTAGGGTGTAGCATAGATCATATGACTTTGAAAATTGCATACTTGTCGCGGAAGTGCAATAGCGGAGTCATCTAGGTCCGAGGAAAAATTAAATCACCCAAATTCCCCCTCGACCGCATATATCACATAACTTATTTGCACTCTGTGAACATAGATGATGGTTTTCAAAAAAAAATGGACCTACTCCCTCCGTCCTCAAATAAGTGTACGTTTTCCTTTTATGGAATTCAATTGTTTTAAAGTTTGACCAACTTTATTGAGAAACGTAATAACACTTATGATACTAAATTGGTATCGTTAGATCCGTCTTGAAATATACTTTTATAATACATAGATTTTATATCATATATATTGATATTATTTTGTATAAAGTTGGTCAAAGTTTTAAAAGTTTGACCAAGACTAATTCTAGAGGTACACTTATTCGAGGACAGAGGGAGTACTCGACATCCTAAAATAGTTTAGGAGCCTTTGATGCAGTTAACTCTAAATTGATATACCTTTCTAGGGCATTATATATTTTGGGACACGTGTAGCGTTAATCAACAGATGTTGCTGACATCTATCATTAGTATGTTTATATTATATCCTTACAATAAATAAATGTCTAGTTTATTCAGATTCAGATGGTTCAGGTCTAACCGACTAAAACTACCTAGTAGATAGTTTATGCATTTCACAAAATTTACATTTATATCATGACGTGACCTAACATGTAAGTGGGCAATACATGCTATTAATGTCAAGGAGGATTTTATAGGATTGCTTACATTCAGAATTCAGTAATTTGCCAAAACAAACATGATGATTAGACGTCATAGGCTCATATAGATGACTCACCTGGTTGATAGATTATCCTCACATATTGGTCTTCTATTCTCTGTATTACACTTCAGTGCAAATATCTAACTAAGAGATTTGTGATCCCAAATGCAATGAAGGCACGGATCAAGAAGATGGGGCAGCGACGCCCGCATTATCGCTGGGATGCTCGAGCGCACAAATTAGGACGAGGTGGCTCGAGAGGAAGGGGCGACCTTAGCTGCAGGCCTGCGGCGATAGGCCGGTAGCTCGAGGAAGCTATGCCCATGCAGGGCCTCGAGACAAGTGCGCTTTCGCCATCGTCGTAGGTGTCAGCCAGCCATCCACAGGCAACCGACGCGGCCATGGAAGGCAACATCGATTCATGTAGAATGCTTCGGAAATCCTTTCTTCTTTTCTAGTACTCCCTCCGATTCATATTAATAGGCGCTAAAGTGGATGTATTTAGACATGTTTTATTGCTAGATACATCCACTTCAGAACCTATTAATATGGATCAGAGGGAGTATAATGATTAGTACAAGTCTTGTTGTAAAGCTACACACCCATATCTTCACGTCCGTCCTCTCTCCATTGGCCTTATTGATCGTCCCGTACTTGCACCAACCAAATCATATGAATAACAAAATTGTTTCTACCTCAATTGAAGGCAAGTGGAAACCATGGATTGATCGTACTTATTTCCTGGTTGTCTCCATGAGGACAAGCATCCAACCAATCTTGCAGAGCTGGTGAGCTGCGTGAGCACTGGTAGTCTGGGCATGCATCAGCAAGCACGATCCAAAATCTAGGCACTAACGATGTGTGTGCACTTGGAGAAGGTGGACCGACCGGCCGGCTGAAGGCACAATGGCAAATACGGCGGAGACAACATGCTTGAGGAGTTAAGAACACGCCAGGAGATCGGAAGACAGAATACGGCAGCTTGGCGTTATGTGTCCGGCTATCTGCATGAAGCAAGCACTAATCGATCCACGTGCACTTGGAGAAGGTCGACCAGCCGGCCATCCCAAGGCACGATGGAAAATACGGCGGCGACAACGTGCTTGAGGAGTTGAGGGCACGCTAGGGAATTCAAAGACGAAATACGGCAACTCTGCGTCGTGTGTCCATCGAGCAATCCATCTTCCATCGATTCAGGGTATTAGTGTATACATGAGGCAAGATTGATATACCTGGCGAAATTCCCATACATGGTTTGGAGAATCGGCCGGACAGTTGATTGCACCGAGGCTCCCGAATATGACAGCGGCACAGACAATGGATATGCTAGAGTACATCGGCAAACACGCCAAGTGATTTCTTCTCATGGCGGCAGCTACACATGAGGACATGCTTGAATACATCGGCAGCCACGCTAGATTTCTTCTCATGGAACGTTTTTTACCTAGATCAAAGTTGAAGGGGTACGGAGGAAAATTATTTAAGGGCAACGGTGGGTAATTTTGGTGAACTTTAATCCTTCGTCTGTAATCATCTGGTTTATTGAATGGATGGTTAGATGTTTCTGATTTTTGTGGGATTTTCTAGAGTAATTTCCTTTTTTTTGGTGAGCCCATCATGCACTTTTAATATAAGTTACTACACTTGCTAGGCGACGATATTTGACCTATTGTGTGGGTTTTGTTGCGCGATTGGCAGAAATCATCATCATTTGAATGATTACATGTGTGGTTCATATCATCGTATGGATCTTAGGTAAGTATATGAAACTTGTGTCTAGATCACATGATTGCTAATAGTTTTTATATTATGAGAAAATCATTACGTGACATGGATAGTTAGATTGTTTGTTGTTCAAGATATACACTAACAAAATTTTGTTGTTGTCCAAACAATAATGAACGGTCACCAAAGTATTGTCTAAATGATGTTTAGGTCAAACTGTAAAAAATTAATTTATCACGATATTCTATAATAAGGCCCCGCTAGATACATGATTATAACTCTTGGGTACAGTTATAATATATACCATGTATGGCCCATCAATATGGTATTTTATACTTTAAAATGAAGAACTTCGTAGTAAAAAAAATACACAACCGTGTAAACATATTTGCTCAGGTATTGATAGAGGTTTCTTAAAAATATTGTGAATGTAATATTAAAGTAAACTTATCCTTTTCACAATCATGTAAACTATAAACATGATACTATTTACTTTACCTTTATTATGTCTTTCTTCCTTTCATTTATTTTGCTAGTCATGAAATATAAGTGTTCTCCATACATTGCGATGTTTTAGACCATTTGGACACGAACATCGTCTCAAGGATAAATTTTGACAATTATTACACACATGAATATTTTTCTAAAAAGGTAGGAAATATTTGTAAAAATATAATTAAATATAAATTGTTAAATAACTGAATAATGAGTGAAGCCCGTCTCTAACTAAATTTTAGGGTGTAGCATAGATCATATGACTTTGAAAATTGCATACTTGTCGCGGAAGTGCAATAGCGGAGTCATCTAGGTCCGAGGAAAAATTAAATCACCCAAATTCCCCTCGACCGCATATATCACATAACTTATTTGCACTCTGTGAACATAGATGATGGTTTTCAAAAATGGACCTACTCCCTCCGTCCTCAAATAAGTGTACGTTTTCCTTTTATGGAATTCAATTGTTTTAAAGTTTGACCAACTTTATTGAGAAACGTAATAACACTTATGATACTAAATTGGTATCGTTAGATCCGTCTTGAAAATATACTTTTATAATACATAGATTTTATCATATATATTGATATTATTTTGTATAAAGTTGGTCAAAGTTTTAAAAGTTTGACCAAGACTAATAGAGGTACACTTATTCGAGGACAGAGGGAGTACTCGACATCCTAAAATAGTTTAGGAGCCTTTGATGCAGTTAACTCTAAATTGATATACCTTTCTAGGGCATTATATATTTTGGGACACGTGTAGCGTTAATCAACAGATGTTGCTGACATCTATCATTAGTATGTTTATATTATATCCTTACAATAAATAAATGTCTAGTTTATTCAGATTCAGATGGTTCAGGTCTAACCGACTAAAACTACCTAGTAGATAGTTTATGCATTTCACAAAATTTACATTTATATCATGACGTGACCTAACATGTAAGTGGGCAATACATGCTATTAATGTCAAGGAGGATTTTATAGGATTGCTTACATTCAGAATTCAGTAATTTGCCAAAACAAACATGATGATTAGACGTCATAGGCTCATATAGATGACTCACCTGGTTGATAGATTATCCTCACATATTGGTCTTCTATTCTCTGTATTACACTTCAGTGCAAATATCTAACTAAGAGATTTGTGATCCCAAATGCAATGAAGGCACGGATCAAGAAGATGGGGCAGCGACGCCCGCATTATCGCTGGGATGCTCGAGCGCACAAATTAGGACGAGGTGGCTCGAGAGGAAGGGGCGACCTTAGCTGCAGGCCTGCGGCGATAGGCCGGTAGCTCGAGGAAGCTATGCCCATGCAGGGCCTCGAGACAAGTGCGCTTTCGCCATCGTCGTAGGTGTCAGCCAGCCATCCACAGGCAACCGACGCGGCCATGGAAGGCAACATCGATTCATGTAGAATGCTTCGGAAATCCTTTCTTCTTTTCTAGTACTCCCTCCGATTCATATTAATAGGCGCTAAAGTGGATGTATTTAGACATGTTTTATTGCTAGATACATCCACTTCAGAACCTATTAATATGGATCAGAGGGAGTATAATGATTAGTACAAGTCTTGTTGTAAAGCTACACACCCATATCTTCACGTCCGTCCTCTCTCCATTGGCCTTATTGATCGTCCCGTACTTGCACCAAAATCATATGAATAAACAAAATTGTTTCTACCTCAATTGAAGGCAAGTGGAAACCATGGATTGATCGTACTTATTTCCTGGTTGTCTCCATGAGGACAAGCATCCAACCAATCTTGCAGAGCTGGTGAGCTGCGTGAGCACTGGTAGTCTGGGCATGCATCAGCAAGCACGATCCAAAATCTAGGCACTAACGATGTGTGTGCACTTGGAGAAGGTGGACCGACCGGCCGGCTGAAGGCACAATGGCAAATACGGCGGAGACAACATGCTTGAGGAGTTAAGAACACGCCAGGAGATCGGAAGACAGAATACGGCAGCTTGGCGTTATGTGTCCGGCTATCTGCATGAAGCAAGCACTAATCGATCCACGTGCACTTGGAGAAGGTCGACCAGCCGGCCATCCCAAGGCACGATGGAAAATACGGCGGCGACAACGTGCTTGAGGAGTTGAGGGCACGCTAGGGAATTCAAAGACGAAATACGGCAACTCTGCGTCGTGTGTCCATCGAGCAATCCATCTTCCATCGATTCAGGGTATTAGTGTATACATGAGGCAAGATTGATATACCTGGCGAAATTCCCATACATGGTTTGGAGAATCGGCCGGACAGTTGATTGCACCGAGGCTCCCGAATATGACAGCGGCACAGACAATGGATATGCTAGAGTACATCGGCAAACACGCCAAGTGATTTCTTCTCATGGCGGCAGCTACACATGAGGACATGCTTGAATACATCGGCAGCCACGCTAGATTTCTTCTCATGGAACGTTTTTTACCTAGATCAAAGTTGAAGGGGTACGGAGGAAAATTATTTAAGGGCAACGGTGGGTAATTTTGGTGAACTTTAATCCTTCGTCTGTAATCATCTGGTTTATTGAATGGATGGTTAGATGTTTCTGATTTTTGTGGGATTTTCTAGAGTAATTTCCTTTTTTTTGGTGAGCCCATCATGCACTTTTAATATATAATAGATTTTGACTCGGGATTTTTTTGCAGGCCCTTCTTGATTCCCTCCCCGCTTTTGGGCGCCGAGTTCTTTCGGCTGAGGCGGAGTGCGTTTCTCTTCGGGGGATCGCGACCAGCTTTTCAAGGACGGCCGCTCCCTGCAAGGTATGCCGGCACACACTTTTGCCTTTGCCGTTTCTTCCCGCTTGCAATTGTTGCCCCAATCGTGTCTTTTCAAGCTGCAGATGAAGTCACCCGGTTGAAGGCTGAGAAGTCTCGGGTGAAAACCCTTGAGACGGAGTTGGAGTCCACCCAAAAGGAGTTGGAAACCACACGCAAGCGCTCGGCCGACAGTCTCGCGGAGGCCCAGGAAGCTCTGAAGCAGCTGGAGGAGGTGAGGTTGAAGGACGACAATGATCTTGTCGGCATCATCCGTCCCTTGGCACAGAAACTTGCTGGTGAGTTGCGTTTTATCTTCCTTCGACTGTGGCTTGTACTTTTCCTTTTCTGATACTTGTTCTTCCTTTGTCTTAGACACCATTGGAGTTGCGTTGGAGCTGCCCGGACAAATGCGGCTCGATGCTCTTTCCGACTCGTGTGTTCAGCTTCAGGAGCATGCGAACAGGGTCTGCTCCCTCATCCATGACGCTACCCGAGTGCTGACGCAGTTCCATGAGTGCCTTCTCGTGGATGTGGCGGTTCCGCCTACTCTGAGTGGCCTCCTGCAAGTTTTCCTGGGCGATGAAGATCTCCTCCATGAGTACTCGCTTGCGCAGACCGAGTGTGGGGCCAAGACAGCTATCCAATTTGCCCTGACGCATGGTGTCTCGGGTGACCTGGAGAAGGTTTACGCGGAGGTTCCACGAGACTCCCTGGGCAAAAAGGTAGCACTCCGTCCTTTTGGCGACCATGCTGAGGAGCTTTCGAAGAAGCTTTCCGGGGTACTTTCCCGCGCCGGGCGTAAAGGACAGCCTGCTGCGAGTGGAACTACCTCCGCAGCTCCGTAGAAGAGTTTTTGTTTCTGTATGCCTTGATATGTAATGAACCTTGGGATGTATTCCTGCACTTTATTTTTTCTAATCGACATGTTTCAAAAAGCGTCAACGTTTTATATTTGAGCCTTACTTTGTATTCTCCCGATGGGAGTAGCCCCCGAGCACCCGAAAATCTTGGGTGGTATATTCTCGAGTGGGGTATTGTACTGTCCCTGAATCTTTGTTGGTCTTTCCAGGTGTTTGATTCCAGCGGAGGTTCGTCGAGTGGAGTTGCTTCTTTGGTTGATCTGTTGGTTGCTGCTGCTAGTACGTTTGCGTCGCTCCGTGACCGTGTCGCGGATGGCGATCGTAAGTTGAAGGCTCTGCGAGGCGTGGCCGATGTTGCCAAGTCGAAGCAGAAACTTGCGGCGGAGCGCGAGCAATATGTAATGGAGGAGCTGTCGAGTGTTGCAAAGAACATGCTCTGTAAGTTTTGCGAGCCCCCGAGTACTTGTTGATGATTGATGTTATTGTTTTGACATGCTTGCTATCTGTGCAGTTGTTGAGCCTGATGGAGTCTGCGAGGGTCATTGGGTGGACAACCATATTTTTTATGAGTCGAGCAGCTCTAAGCCTCACGCGAACAACTTCTGGTCTGACCGTAGCCGAGGTTTTATCTTGGATACCCTGAAGTACCGGACGAGTCAGGTGCAGATAATTGTTGAGTCTTGTCGAGAGGCTCTCTCTTCTGTCCATCAGGCATTTTACCCTTTTGGAGTTGTCCCAGATAGCTTGAGTGGTTTGCTGAGAATGTTTCGTCGGGTGGGATAAGTTTGTGAGTGTGTGCGCCAACAACTCATCTGTGGAGCTTAGGTGGCACTCGCCTTCGTGCGTTTGTGGCATCCTGAGGTTAACTTCAACTCTGTGGCGCGACTCCCTGACAACCAAGGTCAACATGTAGATTTTATCGCTCATTATGAGGTTGTGCGTCCTTCTGCTAAGCGGATCATTCAATTGACGGCGGCCGAGACCGAGCGGTTGCTTCAAGAGACGCCTGCTCGACAGTAGATGTAGGTCCCTGATGGCTAGGTTGAGACTCCAAGTGCAGAGTGTGTAGCTAGTGGCAAGCCTTCTTCCCCACGAGGGTGACTCGAGGGTTTATATCGAACTCTTGGGGAGCCAGTATTTCAGCAGTTGTCTTCCAAGCTTCCTCCAGGATCCTGCAAACAAGTAGAGAATTTTGTGCCCTCAACCTCACCAAGTGGTTGTCAAGCACAAGGTGGGAGACTTCTAAATTGCAATGCAAAACTGAAAGTAAATGTGCAATAATTAAATCTACTACTAAATGCAAATGAGAAAATAAATATGCAATGGATTATTTTTGTATTTTTGTGATGCAAGTGGTGATGGAGATAATGTAAATTCGAATTGGAGATGCAAGTAAAGTAAAGTGCAAGTAAATTAAATTGCAGCCAAGTAACTAGAGTGTTTTCTTATATTTAAAATAGGACCGGGGTTCATGGTTTCACACTTGCATTCTCTCAAATAAAGTGGTAGACGGTGGACATAAAGAATTACATGTGAGATTACAATAACATGTTTAACATTGAGTACTTTCATATGGGCATCACGTCCTAGCATAGAGATCTCTACGGTCATATTGATCCCTCCTATACTCCACCAAGATGCGAAATAAATCATAACACCTCGATAATTAAGGAAAAACCAGAGTATAGCTTTGAGCAATGTGACATGAAGTTGAAGTAAGAACTTGCTAGATCTAGTCATGGAGATTGATTAGTGTCACTTCAAATCCCCGGTAACAAGGTACTCCTTGTTATCCCTAGTGAGGTAACCAAGAAAGGTTTAACAAAACCTATGTGGATCGCTGAACTTCTGTCACTTTCACAGCACTAGCCACCCCCCGTTACTCCAACTAATGCACCCATCACCCCACACACGCTCTCAAGAACTAGATTGATCAAAGCTAGCAAATAAGAACGGGGTACAAGATACATCTACTCAAATAACTCAAGAGAAACAATTGCAATCTCAGATTCAATAACTCATAGAAAAGATCCACCACATAGGAATTACAACGGTGCCCGTAATCATGTGAGGCAGCTCATACGGATCTAATTAGTGAAGCACATAGAGAGACAGATACAAGTGCTACTTCCACAAACCCATAGCCCTGGGGTGGACTACTCCCTCTTCATGGAGATGTCGATGGAGATGACGTTGGAGGGGTAGGAGATCACACCGGCGGCGCCCCGCCGGAGTTTTCCCCCTCCAATCGGGAATTTCTGGTCTCTGTTTCGGTGTTTTGGTGTTTCGGCGGCGCTCTCCTCCGTAAGGGTATGGGGGACGCTTTTTATAGTCGGTTTTAGGTCAAGACGGAGTCGGTAATTCGAAGATGGAAGGAATTGGGGCCACAGGGGCCAAAAGGGGGCCTCTCACGTGGCCAAGGAATCTGCCCGCGTGGAGGGTCCTCTTTTGGGCCTCCTTGCCCAATTCTCGTGGATCCTTCGCCCGCAAGTCTTCTCCTTCCAAGAAAATGACCCCCGCAGATTTTCAGGTGATTTCGCGGAAGTTTGCCCCGTGAAACGTCAAAAATATAGAAAACGGGGTTTCTGACAGGCAGGGTTAATTCCATAAAAGTTGGGGGACTTTGTAATTTAACCCCAAAATACTATAAAACATTGAATTATACCCTTATATGATGCAATATGTAATAGAAAACCATGTGAAAATATGCAAAATTCATCTATGCATTTTACATGCATCAACATCCCCAAGCTTAACCCATGCTCGTCCTCGAGTATGAAGGTGATAAAACTAAGATGGTTTTTGCATATTGAAACAATCATGGGATATCAAGGAGAATTATTCATGCTACATATAATCAAATGATTAATACTAGAAACGAGTAGCAATATACAATTCATGTTGTAAGAAATATCAAATATGCAAGCAAAGATTCTTCATGAAAGTTCACAAAGTGTATAATAATGAAATAAAAGCACTATGGACCAAATGCATACACAAAATGAAAAATAAAATCCAATATTGGTCAAAGAATAGCATAATGGAGAATAGAAAATATGGTGGACACTTTGGAGAAAATTGAGTAGAGGTAAAACATGATCAAGTCTTATTTAGCCTCTAAATTATTCAACTAAAATTAC
This sequence comes from Alopecurus myosuroides, assembly GCA_028641055.1. NCBI lineage: Eukaryota > Viridiplantae > Streptophyta > Magnoliopsida > Poales > Poaceae > Alopecurus > Alopecurus myosuroides. Next base: position 778,438,798 of record CM054057.1, read on the forward strand.
TAATTGAAATGTGGTATCCATTGATCTAGGACTCTCATTGCCCCTTTATCACTAGCATCTTAAAATTGTGAGTATTGAAGTAATGAGAATGACAAGGTGGTTGAAAGCCTCATGCCCCGTGAGTGTGAAAACCTACTCCATGATTACTCAACTTAAGATTCCTAATAAGCTTTGTACGATCATAATAAGTATTAATGACATCATAGAGAACCGCAAAGAGGTACCTCTTGCCCCATGACATGGAAACAAGCCCATGTTACAATGACAAGATGAACAAACGGAGTAGACTCATCATCCTTTTTATTTTCATTCACTATTATGCATAGCTTCTTATTTTATTATAGGTTGTGTTGTAGAGTCACTCAAGCTGTAAGTAAATTTCCACCATGATAAAGCATGGCTTGGGTTAGCGGCCCAATGCGTTTCTCTAGTCATATAGATACTTACTCATCAAAACTTACTATTCCTCTATTTCATTTCGGCATTGCAGGAGTCCAAAAACAAAAGTACATGATATCAACCAAATGTAAATTTTTTGTGCAATGTTGAAAGATTTCCGGTGATACACGTTTATAGCTAGCTCCCAACCACCCACTTGTCAAACACAAAACTTGTGGCTCCCATTATTGGTTCATGTTTATTAGATGCATAAAGAGTAAAGTGTGCCTTCAAAAGTTCGTGAGAGTCCTATCCCAAGTTCAACCCATGACAATTAATAAAGTGAATATCTTAATTTAGATCATAAATAACACAATAACATGGTGAACATAATCGGAATAGCAATGAAGCTAATGGGAAGATATGGTGGACTCACTGGAAATACTTGGCTAAGGAGTGTTGGAAACTAGTTTTTACTTCTGGAATTTTTAAATTTTTGGGCTAGCAAGAGGGAGATAGTTGACAAGCTACTATGCATGCATATGTACATATAACTACTCATTTCATGACAAACTAAATAAACCAGCAATTAACATCAAGGACATGAATAAGAGATAGCTCAAGACAACATTATTGCAAATTTCTACACATAAAAAGCCTATAAATCATGCAAGCATATGTAGCTCTTCAAATCAACCATGGCATCCCTATTCCAAGTCATAATACTAGCATCCAATACATTCCAACCCCAAACTCCAGTAGCTCAATCTCATATAAAATGATGGTGGTGGTCTTATCAAAACAAAAATAAAAACAAAAACTAGACGCTTCAAGTCTCTACAATAAATGCTTTGCTTAGAAAAACAGAAAGTAGACGTGTGCTAACCAAAAGAGTGTAGCTCCAGTGGGGTGTTCATCGCATCCCCAAGCTTATGGCTTTCACCATTCTTGGATGTCTTGAGGCGCAGCTCCTCTATTCCCTGTGAAAAAACTTCACAAAACATGTTTCTCCCATTCTTTTTCTGTGGGGTGAGATTAGCAAGGACAAACAAATCACATGCTTGATGTGAAAAATTCCAAATTAAATGCTCCAGTAGATAGGCAATAAGGTTCAATATGTTGTATGTTCGCTCTCTTGCTTGAAAGAATCATGGAAATCGATTCCCAAGCCCAAAGAGTGCATAAAACAAAAGAAGGCAGAATCTGTCCAGAAAAGCAGCAGCAGCAAAACGAACGTTTTTCCCTAAGCTAGACTCGTCAAAAAATTAAGCCAATTTTTGTACTTACAGAGGACGAAAAGTTGCAGAACATACTAAAAAATTAGCTAAATCCGACGTACCAATAAAAAACTTAAAATCATACGGTGAGCAGACTCGTGCTGAAACAGAAATTTCATGCACTAGGATAGCAACTTATTAGTCCAAATGGATTTGACTTGACTCTTTATTGAAAACTCCAGAATTAAAACAAAAAAAACTAATCTCTTGAGACAGTAAGAGGACACTAGGAAAATCCAAACAAAAACAACCGGGTTGCCTCCCGTAAAGCGTTTTCTTTATAGCCATATAGCTAGGCTTTACTTACTTGATAATCAAGAGGGATAAAGCTCATGAGGGAGCTTGTTCTTCAGCGTGCCCCTCTTCCTTGGGAAGTGCTCCATGCTTTTCTTGTGAGGGAACTGAAACTTGACATTCCCTTCCTTGGAGTCTATGATTGCACCTGTAGTACAAAGAAAAGGTCTACCCAAAATAATAGGACTAGGGGATTTATCCCCCATATCCATAATAATGAAATCAACGGGTACGAAAGTCATGTGCAATTCAATCATAACATCTTTTACTTGTCCTACAGCATGTTTAGTAGAGTTATCAGCAAGGACAAATTTACTTGAGCACTTTTCTAAATTTTCTAGTTCTAGCAATTCATATAATTCTTTAGAGAGTACCGATACACTAGAACCTAGATCTAACATAGCATGGTGAATTTCTTTTCCAATTGAAACTAGCACCTTGGGGATCCATGCATCCCCAAGCTTAGGAGGTATCATGGCCTCATTCTTGTACCTAGCAATTTTTTCTTGCAAGACATGATTAGCAATATAAGATCCAAAGCTAGGTTGATTAACATTTATAGTGGGGTCACTAGCAAATTTTTGTAGAGTAGCAATAAGTTCTTGCAAGCTACTTTTTTCTAAATAAAGAAATGGATCCTTAATTTCAGTAAGCATCATAATTTCCTCTACTTTACTCTCTAATTTATCTAGCATGCTTGATTCATGAGGACTAATTTCATCTTTGCTAGCAAGATAAGACATATATGGAAGTAAATATTCAGGGTACTTCACTATTTCATTCAAAGTTTCTTCTAAGCTAGTAGGGACATGCTCACTTGTATTCTCAGCAATATGATCAATATTTTCAATAATAGGAGCAGAAATAGTAATAGAATTCATTCCTACACTAGGTTGTGCTTGTGGCTTTCCTGCTGACATGCTTAATAGAGTTGCTTGATTATCAGCTAATTTTGACAATGCTTTATCTAAATTCGAAGATTGAAGTTGCAATCCTTAAATATCACTACTAATGGATGCAATAGACTTATTTAACTCATGTATCATAGCATTGTGACTAGCAACTTGTTCCATAAGCAATTTATTAAATTCAGAAATTTCACTAGAAGGCTTCCACTTATTTTCATTAGCATTAGGATATGGAACAAAAGGTTTATTTGGCACATAAGGAGGTTTACTATATGAATTGTAAGCATTACCAAAACCATTGCTACCATAATTCCTAACAAAATTAACATCCCACTTTCAGAATTACTACCAACTAGCTCCTGCAAAGGCACATTCTCCATATTTTGTTTATTAATAAAAGCAAGAATAGTGTCCATTTTAGAAGACAAATCATTGGTTTCTTCAATTGAGTTTATTTTCTTAGTGGGATTGGGTGCTCTTTCAGTATTCCATTGAATATAATTTTGCAATATGCTTTCTAATATGCTCTTAGCCTCTCCTACAGTTTTACTCATAAAGGCACCTCCAGCAGCAGCATCAAGTATATTTCTAGGCATGTAGTTTAGACCATTATAAAAAGAGTGTAGTATGGTTCATTCATTTACTCCATGTGATGGGCATGTTCTAAGCATTAATTTAATTCTATCCCATGCCATGGCTACATGTTCATTATCATTTTGCCTAAATGAGAGGATATTATTCCTATTTTGCAAAATTTTAACGGGCGGATAATATTTCTTAATGAAGGCTTCTTTTAAATCATCCCAAGACTTTATACTAGCTTTAGGTAGTGAAAGTAACCATTCTTTAGCCTTTCCTCTAAGTTAAAAAGGAAATAATTTCAGTTTTAAAACACTACTTTCCATATTTTTAAATTTTTGCATATCACATATTTCCATGAAATCATGAAGATGCATAGAGGCATCCTCCATAGCACTACCACCAAATTGCTCTCTAGTAATTAAATTCAACAAACTAGGACTTACTTCATAGCTTTCAGCTTGTATTTCAGGTGTAGTAATTGGCCTAGCAATGAATTGGTCATTGGGTGTATTTGTGTAATCACTTAATTTAGTTCTATCACCCATTTTAACAGTTTTTATGTAGTTTTTAATTTTTTATGAAAAACTGAAAAGTAAAGTAACTAGGCAAATTCGAAATACTAAAATAAACTAGATAACTAAATGCAAAACTAAAATGCAAACTAAAATAAAATATGCAAGACAAAACAAAAACAAGAACAAAAACAAAACAAAAACAAAAACAAGACGAGAAACAAAACAATCTACTTGAAAGAAGGTGGAGATAGAAAGGACGGTACTCACGTAGGTGCAACCTCCCCAAGCTTAGGTGTTTGCACACCTTGTTGGTGATGAAGACTTCATGTGAGCTCCCTTGGACAACTCCTTCACCTATGGCTCCCCGGCAACGGCGCCAGAAAAACGCTTGATGGCTAGGTTGAGACTCCAAGTGCAGAGTGTGTAGCTAGTGGCAAGCCTTCTTCCCCACGAGGGTGACTCGAGGGTTTATATCGAACTCTTGGGGAGCCAGTATTTCAGCAGTTGTCTTCCAAGCTTCCTCCAGGATCCTGCAAACAAGTAGAGAATTTTGTGCCCTCAACCTCACCAAGTGGTTGTCAATCACAAGATGTGATACTTCTAAATTGCAATGCAAAACTGAAAGTAAATGTGCAATAATTAAATCTACTACTAAATGCAAATGAGAAAATAAATATGCAATGGATTTTTTTTGTATTTTTTTGATGCAAGTGGTGATGGAGATAATGTAAATTCGAATTGGAGATGCAAGTAAAGTAAAGTGCAAGTAAAGTAAATTGCAGCAAAGTAACTAGAGTGTTTTCTTATATTTAAAATAGGACCGGGGTTCATGGTTTCACACTTGCATTCTCTCAAATAAAGTGGTAGACGGTGGTGGACATAAAGAATTACATGTGAGATTACAATAACATGTTTGACATTGAGTACTTCCATATGGGCATCACGTCCTAGCATAGAGATCTCTACGGTCATATTGATCCCTCTTATACTCCACCAAGATGCGAAATAAATCATAACACCTCGATAATTAAGGAAAAACCAGAGTATAGCTTTAAGCAATGTGACATGAAGTTGAAGTAAGAACTTGCTAGATCTAGTCATGGATATTGATTAGTGTCACTTCAAATCCCCGGTAACAAGGTACTCCTTTTTATCCCTAGTGAGGTAACTAAGAAAGGTTTAACAAAACCTATGTGGATCGCTGAACTTCTGTCACTTTCACAGCACTAGCCACCCCCCGTTACTCCAACTAATGCACCCATCACCCCACACACACTCTCAAGAACTAGATTGATCAAAGCTAGCAAATAAGAACGGGGTACATAAGATACATCTACTCAAATAACTCAAGAGAAACAATTGCAATCTCAGATTCAATAACTCATAGAAAAGATCCACCACATAGGAATTACAACGGTGCCCGTAATCATGTGAGGCAGCTCATACGGATCTAATTAGTGAAGCACCTAGAGAGAGAGATACAAGTGCTACTTCCACAAACCCATAGCCCTGGGGTGGACTACTCCCTCTTCATGGAGATGTCGATGGAGATGACGTTGGAGGGGTAGGAGATCACACCAGCGGCGCCCCGCCGGAGTTTTCCCCCTCCAATCTGGAACTTCTGATCTCTGTTTCGGTGTTTCGGCGGCGCTCTCCTCCGTAAGGGTATGGGGGGCCCTTTTTATAGTTGGTTTTAGGTCAAGACGGAGTCGGTAAGTCGAAGATGGAAGCAATTGGGGCCACAGGGGCCAAAAGGGGGCCTCTCACGCGGCCAAGGAATCTGGCCGCGTGGAGGGTCCTCTTTTGGTCCTCCTTGCCCAATTCTCGTGGATCCTTCGCCCGCAAGTCTTCTCCTTCCAAGAAAATGACCCCCGCAGATTTTCAGGTGATTTCGCGGAAGTTTGCCCCCTGAAAAATCAAAAATATAGAAAACGGGGCTTTCTGACAGGCAAGGTTAATTCCATAAAAGTTGGGGGACTTCATAGCTGCCATCGTGCCGTAGATCTACCAACGTGGCGTCCATCGTAGCTGCCACGCGTGAAGCGGAAACGAGGCGGTGGGGGACAGTTACCCCTGCACAAACTTTACGAAAAGATCGTGCGTATTTACAGCGCGCGGCCAGCGGGAAACCGGGACACCACCGATCGTTTTCGGTCAAAAAGCCGACACGGTGGGCCCACGCGCTCTGCCCCACTTCGTCACGTCCCATCGGGAGCAGTCAGAGCGATCGAGTGCTCAGTGACGTCACTGCGCACCCCACGACACGCCAAAATCTCTTTTCGTATAAGCTTTAAAGCCCGAAAGGTGGACACCCTGACACGAAATATCTTTCGTATGGGCACATCAAAACAAAAATTTCTTTCGCATGGACTCCTTGACACGAAATATCTTTCGTATGGGCACATCAAAACGCGAAATTTCTTTCACACGAACATTCTCACATGAAATCTCTTTCGTATGGACTTTATAACGCGAAATCTCTTTCGCACAAGATCAAGAAAAAGGAAGATCTCTTCACCCGAAGAATCGCAGGAACATGATTAAGGTAAAATCGCGAGTGTGCGGCTCCGGCAACTCTACCACATGATGTACTTACACATCCTTATCCTGGATCGTTCGGCCGACTAGGCACATCTGGATGTCGTATTCTTTCGAGTACGAAGATAAGACCCAAGGATCTCTCCTGTGGGCCTGGAATCGCACTCAAGCTGCGTCCTCCGGTAAATTTTCCGTGTCAACAACACGAAGAAAAATCCTAGCGGACGCGCCGGGTACTCCATTAGGTTAAGTTCGACTCGGTAAGACCTCTACGGCTCAGTCGCAACGATCACCTTGCCGGCTTCGAGTCGGAGGTCTCGAATTCGTGTAGGCCAGAACCGTTTTTTCCCTAGATGCAATTAATTGGCCCTGATCTTTCGGGAGAGTCAAGCGACTGAGCCACATCCTTCTGTGAAAACAGCCAACACAAGGCACATTTATCACTCGATGCTCGAGTACATGAGCGCTTCGCGCATAGGGTATACACCCTCAAAACCAGGCGATTGAATGACCGATAGAAGAAATCAAGAACGAACTTTGCGTGCTTACCCGACTATTCTCAGTCGAATAAACACTCGGGGGCTACTGACATGGGGATGACTCCTGGACCTATCGGGTGAGCCTACCCGGTCCAAGGCCCAAGACCTAAACCCAAAGAGAGGTGTTATCTTGCGCTACTAGAAGGCCCAACGAGGGCCCACCCACGAAACTTGCGGGTCAAGAAGGAAAATCCTACCGACCTAGAACTAGGGTTTGTAACCCCCCCCCCCCCCCCGGACACGGTTTGAGACCTAGCCACCTATATAAGGCTAGGAGAACCACCGAGGGGGATCCAATCTACTTTTCGCCACCACAAGACTTAAACTTGAGATCATACTCTCGACTTAAGCACCCCCATTATAACCGATCTACTGATAATACAGATCGAAAGAGTAGAAGTAAGGGTTTTACCTCTATGAGGGCCCAAACCTGGGTAAATCGTGCCCCCTGTTAGCCGACGATCGTCACCAGCGCCTTTATGTTCTCTTAATTGAAACCCTACCGGATGATCCGAGGGACTTGTTGAGATGACTAATCGACACATCATACCCCCGGGACCTTCCGTATTTGGCTATGGAGATAACTGGAAAAGTCCAAATGGAAAGAGGAAAAAGGGAATGGAAAGCATTTCCCAATTGGGGAGTCCAATCCAAGTTGGGCCAGGGTAAAGGGTGTGGCTTCCCTAGTTTGGCCCCACCAAGTCCCCTTGTTGGGGAATGCGCTACGCAAAACAAAAAATCTAGCGCATCATCACGATCTAATGCAGGGCGGGAGGGAGTGGAACAATCCCTTGGTAGTCGAATTAGCGGAAGATTGTCGATGACGAGATCGACATGGAAGTAAACGTAGTCGATCCCCACAATTATATCAAACCACACGCACACCCGCAAAACCAAGTTATACGGCTCTAATGCTTTGTTTGCAAGTTTTAGCGTGCTCGTAGATTCTACGATCAACTATCATCATGACCTATGTATTTTGAGGTATGTTTATTCTCATTGCTAGATTGACATTGCGCGATGATTAAAACACAAACATTACAAAAATGTTTAGAGCCTCAATCTAAACTTATTCATAAACATGGCCCTCAAGTGGATCCACTCCACATGGCCTTTACACTATTCTTGGTGTAGGAGTGCACTCGTTGGGAAACCCCAAGAGGAAGGTATGATGAGCATAGCAGCAAGTTTTCCCTCAGAAATAAACCAAGGTTGAATCGACCAGTAGGAGAAAGAAATCACTTTTGAAGGTTGAAGACAGCCGATGTTGGCAGGGCGCACTACTGATTCAGCAGCAACATGGAATCTACACAACACAATCAAGTTACTATGCCCCAACGAAGCAGTGAGGTTGTCAATCTCACCAGATTTGCTGAAAACAAAGAATTAGACGTATAGTGTGGAAAACAGTACTTGTTTGCAGTAGATGAAAGAGAACATTGATGGCAGTGAATGAGAGGAAAACAGTAATTGCAGTAGTAAAACCGTGGTTGCAGCGGTTGTATTGTCAGTGTAAAGAAATGTACTGGGGTCCACAGTTCACTAGTGTTGTCTCTCCAAAACAGATAGATAACATGCTGGGTAAACAAATTACAGTTGGGCACTTGATAGATATAAAGGCTGCACCGTAGTGCATATGCATGACATGATGATTACTATGTGATTCATGCGGGCATTACAACAGAATTCATAGACCGTTATCCAACTGCATCTATGACTAATAATCCACCCTCGGAGCGTCATCCAATCAAACCTCGGGTATTAAGTTGCAAGCAACAGATTATTTCCTTAAGTAAAGTGTGTAATGTAAACAATGCAAAGATCGTTGTTTTCACCCTAATGGCAAGAACACATCCCCCACCCGTTACGTTTCTGTCACTCGAGCGTGAGTGAGAGGGAGGCATGAACCCACTATCAAGCATAAATACTCCCTCTTAGAGTTAAAAGTATCAACTTGGCCAGAGCATCTACTAGTAACAGAGAGCATGCAAGATCATAAATAACATAAACATGATAGATTGATAATCATTGGACATAGAATTCAATATTCATCGGATCGCAGCAAACACAACATGTAGCATTACAATAAGATGATCTTGATCATATTAGGGAGCTCACAAGATCTAAACATGAGGCATAAAGAGGAGAGAACAACCATCTAGCTACTACTATGGACCCGTAGTCCAAGGATGAACTACTCACGCATCACTCCGGAGGCAGGCATGGTGATGAAGAGCCCTCCGGTGATGATTCCCCCTCCCGGCAGGATGCCGGGCAAAGCTTCAGAACCCTCCCGAACTAGGGTTGACGATGACGGCGGCTACAGAACTTTTGGTGGAAAAAGGCTCGGGTCTTAGGGTAAACCCGTGGAGGAGCTTAAATAGGCGAGTGGGCAACGTCGGTGGGTGGCCAGGGGGGCCACACCATCTAGTGGTGCGGTCAAGGGGGGCAGCGCCGCCCTATGGTGTGGACCCTCCAGGGGCCCCCTCCGGGTCCCCTCCGGACTCCGTGTACGTGACAGATTTCTAAGACTCTGGTATTTGGTTTCGTCGAATTCCAAGAATATTTCCAGAACAACTTTTCTGAAACCAAAAACAGCATAAAACATTTACTGGCTCTATGGCATCTTGTCAATAGGTTAGTCCGAGAAATCCATAAAAATGACATAAAGTGTATAGAACACATGTAGCATATGGCATAAAACAATATGGAACATTAGAAATTATAGATACGTTTGAGACGTATCAAGCATCCCCATTCTTAGTTCCTACTCGTTCTCGAGTAGGTAAAATGATAAAAACAAATAATTTCGGAGGTAAAAGCATATGCAAGATGAGATCGTAGTACTTTAAACACAGGCATCATAGATATAGTTCTAACAATGAAACTTAGCAATCACTTTGAATCATGAAAAGTAACACAAATAAAATATCATGAATAATAATGCACTTGAAAGTTATACGTTTGTGTCGAGCATAAAGAAAACATAGAAAAGTGATATTTCGCTTGTCCTTAAAAGTGGGGCAAAAAATAAATGCCAGGACACCTTCAAAGTTCAAGTAGATCACTAGAACAAATAATTTGAGAGCAAGTAATAACACATAATGAATCAACCAATAATAATATTTGGGACTGATGCACATTCAACTCGGAATGGCAACTACGTTCTCTTAATTGTGCATGAAGTTAGAAGATGAAAGCAGGGATTAACTCATGTGCTATAGATTTTTATTTTATTAAAAAGAGGTATTGAAAACATTTTTTTAGAGAGGTGTATGCTTATGTCAACGAATGGTAAACAAAAAATTACAGTACGTCACAAGCCAACTAGACTTTACAAGAGCGGCTCCCATTGAAGGACGCAACTGGGGTCAGAAGGTCATCCCTCTTCTCTTTTGTTTACACAATTATGCTTTGACTGATAAATCAGGGGCAAAAATAATGAAGAGAATTTATAGTAACCAATTTTGGGGCTCGGCACCCCGCTGTCAGTTGTTCTATCAATTTGGATAAGCGGATGTGCCACTAGTCCAGGTGTGTAAAGTCCAATCAACAAGTGAGATAAAGATTCTCTATTTACGTCCTCATAAGCTAAACATGGGCACAAAACAGGAATAATTTTGAAAGTTTTAAAGGTAGCACATGAGAAATTTACTTGGAGTGGCGGTTAAATACCACATATAGGTAGGTATGGTGGACACATTTGGCAAACTTGTGTTTTTGGGAGTTGGATGCACGCATAGAGATCATACTCAGTACATGTGAAGGCTAGCAAAAGACTGAGAGCGAAAAATTAAGAGAGCATTAATGGCCATAATCATGCATAGCGACAAAAACATTATTAATCAAAGCATAAATGGTATTACAAGTCAAAAACTAAATGAGCATAGAGGCTATAAGTGACTGGTTTGTAGTCATAAACATGGTGTAAGCATGCGCCAAGTGAACCAAATAAAGCATTCGAACGAGAATACCACAAAATTATGCTTCAATGTGATAAAAACAACTCATGATTATTTCAATGGCACATTAAGCACTCTCAGATATTTGAGACAATTCATGCTACAATGATAACTAATAAGCATAGAATTAAAATGACATCCAACACGACATGAAAAGGTCTAGCCACGGTCTATACGAGCTTTTTTTTGCACCGGAATAAGCACAAAAATTGTACTACTGATTTCCATCACCAATCATTTCAAACTAAACAAAAACTCTCCAAGAGATATAGAAATGAAAAAAGAGAGTACTACTACTACTCTACTATAAATATCTCTGAATAAGATATGCAAGAAAAACAGGAGCTAAAAGGATTTGCAGCGGCTAGAAGAAAAACTAAGAATACGAGCATGAAAGAAAACGAGTATTCATATGAAAAAGCGGAGCGTGTCTCTCCCCCACACAAGAATGCTGGGTTCCAAATAAGTTTATTGCAGAATGGAAAACAAAAGAAAACAAACAGACACTCTAAGTAAAGTGCATATGATGTAACCGAATAAAAATATAATTTCACTAGAAGTGACCTGATAAGTAGCCGGTGAAGAAGGGGATGCTTTGGGCATCCCCAAGATTACACGCTTGAGTATTCTTGGAATTTGCTGGGATGAACCACAATGGGGCATCCCCAAGCTTTGTCTTTTCACTCTTCTTGATCACATTATATCACCTTCTTCTCTTGACCATTGAAAACTTCCTTCACACCAAACTCAAAGTAAGTCTCATTAGAGGGTTAGTGCACAATCAAAAACTCACATGTTCTCCTTGGACACAAGCATTATTAATACTTTTTAAACATTAGCTACAGACACTGATGTTTCGTGGATCAAAGAAATCCACTCGACATAGTAAAATAGAGAATGCAAGTACAAAAAGGCACAATCTGTCAAAACCAGAACAGTCTATAAAGACGAATTTTTTCAGGGCACTTACGTTGCTCAAAAAAAATGCAGAACTAGAAAAAGCTTCGGAAATAGCTGAGGATTAAGCAGAAACATTTTTAGGTCATTTTGATATTTTGTGATTTTATACGAATTTAACAGTGGACAGCAGAAATTTGTTTCCTGCGCAGAAATCCAAATCAAACTTCAACTTTCACTAGAGACTTTCCTTGGCACAACACATGCGAAAAAATAAAGATACAAAGAAGTTGCTACTAAGTAAACAACACCTTGACTCAAAGAAAATAGAAGAAAACATTGCAAAAATGAAACCATGGGTTATCTCCCAAGAAGGGCTTTTCTTTAATGCCTTTTAGCTAGGCCCAGAAAACAAGAATAAAGTATTTTCAAGTGAAGAAGCATCCAAATTGAGACAAGAAACCTCCTCAACAATGCATTGTATTTTGTATATGAAAGTTTCAGATGTCCCTTTCTCAACACTTTTAGGTTTACTACCTTCATCAAATGGGTTTTCAGGAACAATTCAATCAAAATTCTTCTCTAAGGCCTCATGCATTCCTACTAGTTTAAAAGGTATTGGTATTTTGATTCCCTACTTAGGTTAAAAAAATTCTAGTTTTTCAATAGAACCAATAACATCTACACATGAGCCTAGCATCTTAAAACGATCAAAGACTTTCCTACCTTCTATAGCAACATCGCCAAATTCTTTAAGCAAAGTTTCCAGAATAAAATCTCTCTTCTGAGTGTCACCAACATCATTTAGGTTAAGAAACATTTGCCGCATTAAGGCGTTGAGGTTAACAAACCTAGACTCTAACATGTGAACTAAAGAAGCTGCAGCACTTTCATAATTGGGAGCAAGTTTTACTATGGATCTATCCTCAAAATCTTTATTCTTGCTAACATGATTAAAGAATTCTTCAATATTGTCCTTTCCGGATATAGAACCACTACCTATTGATAAGTCTTTCAGGGTGAACTTAGGGAGAAACATGATGAAACATAACAATAGGGTAACAAAAATAACAACTGGAATAAGAACTAATTTTTGTGTGTTTTTTATATAAAGAAGCAAACAAGACAAAATAAAATAAACTAAGCAAAACAAAAACAAAGTAAAGAGATTGGAGGTGAGAGACTCTCCTTACAGAAATCCTCTTCCTCCCCGGGAACGGCGCCAGAAAAATGCTTGATGGTGCAGGAGTGCACTCGTTGGGAAACCCCAAGAGGAAAGTATGATGAGCACATCAGCAAGTTTTCCCTCAGAAAGAAACAAGGTTGAATTGACCAGTAGGAGAAAGAAATCACTTCTGAAGGTTGAAGACAGTTGTTGTTGGTAGGGCGCACTACCGGTTCAGCAGCAATTTGGAATCTACACAACAAAATCAAGTTACTTTTCCCCAACGAAGCAGTGAGGTTTGAATATTGAATGCAATGCTTCTTGTCCTATTGTTTTGGGAAGACCTTTTCTTAGAACTGTTGGTGATGTTATTGATACGAAAGAGGAGGATATTAAATATCAATTCCCACTCAAGAAAGGTGTGACGCCCCGAGATCGGGCACTATGCAGATTTCAGCATTCCCGCCAAATCCGCATAATAACCGATTCCAGGTTGCCACTTATGATAACATTACAACAGTTCACGAATATTCCACAACAACAACAGAAAAGAGATTTACAAGATGGACTCAAATGAGTCAGGGATACAACTGATACAATACAAAGATCCAAATAACAGCGGAAGAAACAACACATCGTCCGTCTACGGACAAGATCCAAATTGGACTAAGAGTCCTGAAGATAACCGAGAGCGTCCAATCCCTGCCCAGGCCAAGCCGGAGGGATTCCCAAGCTAACGTCGTCAGACTTCAAACCTGTTGACTGCAATATTGAATATGCAGCCACGAAAAAGATTCGTGGGTCAGTACGGTTAAGTACTGGCAAGTGGATAAACCCATACTCACAAAATACCGGCGTAGCCAGTCATCACAAGATACAAATACTTTAGGATCAACGGAAAGGAAGGGGTTATTGCAAATAAGCGACAGCGGGCTGCACTAACCAACTACAGAAATTCTACCACTTCCGTCTAACAGAAAGAAGATAAGATCGAGGATAGTAACCAACTGAAAGTAACTCCAAACAAACCCATCCTGGATCTCGCCCCTTATCCGAAGAAGCAATCCGAGGATAACTCACACAGTTGGATTAATGATGGTTCAGATTATTGTGTCAATAAGCCTATTACTAGTCAAGTTGTTAATCATTGGGTGAAAGGTTGTTAATCATTAGGTTTAAGTTGTCCTGAGTACTTGTTAGCCAGTACTTTCACCAAGTAATCCATAACCGCGGAAAACACGGCTTCTCGAGAAGATTATCCCTGCAGGGTTGCACCAATTTAGCCGTACACACAAGAATAACCCGCCAGATGGGGAGCTAACCCACCAAGCGAGGTACTCTACACAACCAACCCTTATTCGCATCAAGCCCAAAGCACCGCGTGCTGTGCGTGCGCGGCTAATCGAGCCCCCCGAAGAAAAGGAGGACCCTCATAGCACTGGAAGACCACGCCGCCCTAATGCCGACTACGAAAGTTCCACCCTGGCGCCAAGGGTTCGTACCTGCATATGATGCAGCAAATGGAACACCCGAACTAGTACGGCGATTTGGACGAGATGCGAATCGAGTCAGTTGAGGGGGGCGCCCATACTCGCTTCCCACATGCGGGTAGTGCGCTCATCATGGATCAGTAGACAAGACCCTTTTCCTATTAGGGTCGACACTAGCAGGCCTCAAAACCACAAAGGGCCTCCTGCCGGTGCCTTATCATCAAATTTATTATTAAGCAATAACAGTAGCATGATGGATTGATTAAACATCAAGCCCCCAGAACATAAAAGTAATCTAGTAACGGAAAGTAACGGGTAACAGACTCGAGCAAAACAACCTAAGCATGATGGTAAGACACGGGCAACAAGCAATGGTTTTAGGTATGGAGGTGAGGCAATATCAGGGTTAAAGGATTCATGTGATAGGTTCGTAACAGAAACAACTACTACTAAGGCTAGCAGAACAGAACAACGGGAAGTATCGGTAACAAGTGATGAAAGGCAGCCATTTGGCAGCAAGTGAGTATACTTGCCTGAGATCCCGCAAGGTAGCAGAACTTGTCGTTGCTCACATCATCTCAACGTCCTATCCGAGAAGAAGCAACGAACCTCGAACAAACACCGGATGCAACAATTACTACTACGGCAAAAGATCCAGCATGATCAAGATATGGATGCATGACAATTTAATTGATGCATAGAAATAAACTAGTTGACATGATAAACAGATTTAAAGGGACCCATATGCAATTTGGGTTGCATATGGAAGCCCATGAATTATGGTTGAATTAATTGTTTTACAACTAATCATCATGTGAAAGTTGATTAGCATGATGCATGGATGAGGAAAACAGCAAAATAACAACAATAGAAGCAAATGGAAATAAGGTTTAACAAGTTTGGAATTTCAGTTATTAAGTTAGGAAATTTTGGTTACTTAAAGGTGTCACACAAGCATTTGTTGTTTTCACCAATTTAAATTGTTCAAAACAGATAACAAAGTTTATATTTGAAAAGAAAACAAGATTTTAGTTGGATTACATGTTTCACTTGTTGCAAAAGGATTTCAAATGAATTATTTATGAATTAAACAAGTTTAAGCAAGAATTAAATGAATTTAATTCAAACATGAACTTATTTGAATTTTTATTTGTTCAAAGCATTAAACCAAATTCATATTTGAAAAGTTTATACTTTTAGGGTTGGAAAACATATTTTATATGTCCCAAAAGAATTTGTTTTGATCAAGTTATAAATTTAGCAATATTAAATGAATTAAACAAGGTTTAAATTATTTAACCAATTTTAGTTATTCAAAACAGAAAACAAAGTTTATATTTGGAAAGAGGGTTTAATTTTGCATGGAAAACATATTTTCTTTGCCTTATTTGGAAATAGTATGAATTATTTATGAATTGTTGCAAATTACAATTGAATTATTTGAATTCAAATTTGAATTGCATTTTGAAAATTCAAAACAGTAAACAAATTTTATATTTGGATAGAACATTTAATTTGGTATTGAAAACATATCAAAAATGTTGGATTTGGAGTTAAAATGATTTTATTATGCAATTTACAAAATTGAGGTGCAATCTGCCACTTTTATCTTATTAGGGACTTGGAAGAAAAATTTCAGGGGTCTAACTTTATTTAACAGGGGCCTAGAAATGATTCACAAAGACTTGGTTGTGATTCCTAGAAAGTACAGTACCAAAACAGATGAAAATAAAATGTTGGTTTTTATTGGGAGAGGGGGGACTCGATCCCCCCACCTCCTGGCTGCGCAAGGGAACGTGAACCAGATGGTATACTGCTCTAGTTGTGACAGAAAAGGAACTGCGGGAAGGTTATGTTCAGTTAACAGGGAGCGAACCAAAATTCAGAAAAAAGTGCGGCCGCGGGGGTTCGACCCCAGGACCTGCAGCTCGCGCGCGGGGAACAGGACCAGTTGGGCTATCGCTGCTGCTTTGCTCGGATTCAGAAAAGTTGGCTTTTAGGGTGTCAACTGCGACAGTTTCAGAAAGCAAACAAGATGCAGTCTTGCTTCAGATTATGACAGAGCAGACAAGAAGAAGGGATCGCTGCGTGAGGGGATCGTTCCACCGGTTCCTCTGCTTGACCACGACGCTTTCTTCCACTATGCGGCCGCAAGGTTGCTGATGCACCTCGAGCCCAAAAGAACGGGTTCTGCTGCTGCTCGATTTGGTTCTGACGAACAAACACCACCGGGAAACAGGGAAACGAGCGATGAACAGAGGAAGAGGGCGGCGAATCGGAGCGTTACCTGGCGTTGAGGCCTTAGGCGATCTTGGAGAGGGAAGGACGCTGGTTCCATTCCCGGGGCCAGCAACTCCTCGCGGTGCCCATGGTGGCCGGGGCGGCGGCGATCTGACGGTGGCTAGGTGGTGTTCGGTGGTTTCAGACATCAGAGGAAAAAGCAGAGAGAGGTGGAAGAGGATGCGGAGATGGAAGGGAAACTAGCTAGGGTTTCTAGGGGGTCTAGGGTAGAGGGGGATACTTAAGGAGGGGAGATGCCAGTACGGCATGGCATCCAGGGGGGAGAGCTTGATCGGAGGGTTCGGTGGGGGTTCGTACAACAGAAGAAGACGACAGAAAGATTTGGTGGGCCAGCAAGAGAGGAAAGGAAAGGCTTGGGGGGAAGAAAAAGAAGGGGGTTGGGCTGGTTAGATGGGCTGCTCCCTCTCTCCTTTGCTATATTCCACTTTTTCCTCCTTCTTTTTTTTTGTAATTAAAAGAAAGAGAGAGATGAATACAAAAAGGGTTTGGGGGTTTAACCTTTTGTAATTATTTGTGATACTTTTCAAAAACAGGAACTTAAGCAATGTCAACCTATTTTTCACAAGATTTGAAATTCTAAATGATTTAAAGTTGTTTAGTTAAAATTATCAAATAGGGTGTGAGGGTGTTTAGTTGATAATTAAAGTTTATCAATTTGCAAAACAATAATTAAAAGCAAGTTTGGTTTTTGATTTCAAGATTGGTAATATTAGTTTGATTTTTAAATTGGTATTTGAATTTCAAATAGGGTTTGGGGTTTTATTTTATATGAAATGTTTTATTAATTTGCAAACAACAAATCAATGCAATTGTGAACATTAAGTCCCAAGATTTGAAATCTTTATTTGAGTTTTAAAGTTGTTATTTGAATTTTCCATAGCATTTCATAAAGATTGAATTTTTAAACAATTTTATTCCACTAACTCAAACAATGATGAAAGCTTATTGACTTAATTTGTTTGCAAGATTTTAATTGCCAAACCACAATTGGATCATGTCAAAGATGATTGAAATGATTTGAAATTTGAGTTGAATTGGAAATTTACCATTAGGGTTTTTCAACAAGAGAGAAAAGATTATTAACAAGCAAGTTGATTAAAACAAATTCAACCAGTGAAAAAAAACAATTGAGTGGTTTGGTTTGAAATTTTGAAATTGGAAATTTTGAGCAGGGGGTGAAAGTTTAAAGTGTTTTGAATTTTTAGTTGTGATGCAAACATGGTGCAATGCAATGTGATGCATATGATGCAAGCAAAACAAACAGGTAACACCCCAGGTGTTACAGACGACACCACTAACAAGGGATTGCGCCCTCGCAATCCACCTGCTAACCCGGGAGGGGAAAGAAGTTCGACTATCGATTCTTCGTGCTTCCGGTTGATCTCCTCGACACCACTAACAAGAGATTCTTGCTCGGAGTGACGACGATGTTCTTCCACCAGGAATCTTCCGATGATCGAACCTATTAGGTTAAGGGCTCAGAAAACGTCCACCCACGTAGGATCCTAACACTTTGAAAGATAGACAAAGGGGAGACTCCAAAACAAATAAGATGGGAGGGGAAATAGAATAGGGGTAAGGAGAAAAATCCAGAATCCTATTGAGATGTTTTCCAAAATAGTTTAGCAGAAATAGTTTTTGACACTCTAGAAACAACGACCGTTAGCGAGGTTTTCCTACAGGCTTTGCGGACCCGTTGCTTCGATAACCATTCATATCGAAACAATATCGGGAATCGGAACCAAGGCTCTGATACCATTTGTGACGCCCCGAGATCGGGCACTATGCAGATTTCAGCATTCCCGCCAAATCCGCATAATAACCGATTCCAGGTTGACACTTATGATAACATTACAACAGTTCACGAATATTCCACAACAACAACAGAAAAGAGATTTACAAGATGGACTCAAATGAGTCAGGGATACAACTGATACAATACAAAGATCCAAATAACAGCGGAAGAAACAACACATCGTCCGTCTACGGACAAGATCCAAATTGGACTAAGAGTCCTGAAGATAACCGAGAGCGTCCAATCCCTGACCAGGCCAAGCCGGAGGGATTCCCAAGCTAACGTCGTCAGACTTCAAACCTGTTGACTGCAATATTGAATATGCAGCCACGAAAAAGATTCGTGGGTCAGTACGGTTAAGTACTGGCAAGTGGATAAACCCATACTCACAAAATACCGGCGTAGCCAGTCATCACAAGATACAAATACTTTAGGATCAACGGAAAGGAAGGGGTTATTGCAAATAAGCGACAGCGGGCTGCACTAACCAACTATAGAAATTCTACCACTTCCGGCTAACAGAAAGAAGATAAGATCGAGGATAGTAACCAACTGAAAGTAACTCCAAACAAACCCATCCTGGATCTCGCCCCTTATCCGAAGAAGCAATCCGAGGATAACTCACACAGTTGGATTAATGATGGTTCAGATTATTGTGTCAATAAGCCTATTACTAGTCAAGTTGTTAATCATTGGGTGAAAGGTTGTTAATCATTAGGTTTAAGTTGTCCTGAGTACTTGTTAGCCGGTACTTTCACCAAGTAATCCATAACCGCGGAAAACACGGCTTCTCGAGAAGATTATCAATGCAGGGTTGCACCAATTTAGCCGTACACGCAAGAATAACCCGCCAGATGGGGAGCTAACCCACCAAGCGAGGTACTCTACACAACCAACCCTTCTTCGCATCAAGCCCAAAGCACCGCGTGCTGTGCGTGCGCGGCTAATCGAGCCCCCCGAAGAAAAGGAGGACCCTCATAGCACTGGAAGACCACGCCGCCCTAAATGCCGACTACGAAAGTTCCACCCTGGCGCCAAGGGTTCGTACCTGCATATGATGCAGCAAATGGAACACCCGAACTAGTACGGCGATTTGGACGAGATGCGAATCGAGTCAGTTGAGGGGGGCGCCCATACTCGCTTCCCACATGCGGGTAGTGCGCTCATCATGGATCAGTAGACAAGACCCTTTTCCTATTAGGGTCGACACTAGCAGGCCTCAAAACCACAAAGGGCCTCCTGCCGGTGCCTTATCATCAAATTTATTATTAAGCAATAACAGTAGCATGATGGATTGATTAAACATCGAGCCCCCAAAACATAAAAGTAATCTAGTAACGGAAAGTAACGGGTAACAGACTCGAGCAAAACAACCTAAGCATGATGGTAAGACACGGGCAACAAGCAATGGTTTTAGGTATGGAGGTGAGGCAATATCAGGGTTAAAGGATTCATGTGATAGGTTCGTAACAGAAACAACTACTACTAAGGCTAGCAGAACAGAACAACGGGAAGTATCGGTAACAAGTGATGAAAGGCAGCCATTTGGCAGCAAGTGAGTATACTTGCCTGAGATCCCGCAAGGTAGCAGAACTTGTCGTTGCTCACATCATCTCAACGTCCTATCCGAGAAGAAGCAACGAACCTCGAACAAACACCGGATGCAACAATTACTACTACGGCAAAAGATCCAGCATGATCAAGATATGGATGCATGACAATTTAATTGATGCATAGAAATAAACTAGTTGACATGATAAACAGATTTAAAGGGACCCATATGCAATTTGGGTTGCATATGGAAGCCCATGAATTATGGTTGAATTAATTGTTTTACAACTAATCATCATGTGAAAGTTGATTAGCATGATGCATGGATGAGGAAAACAGCAAAATAACAACAATAGAAGCAAATGGAAATAAGGTTTAACAAGTTTGGAATTTCAGTTATTAAGTTAGGAAATTTTGGTTACTTAAAGGTGTCACACAAGCATTTGTTGTTTTCACCAATTTAAATTGTTCAAAACAGATAACAAAGTTTATATTTGAAAAGAAAACAAGATTTTAGTTGGATTACATGTTTCACTTGTTGCAAAAGGATTTCAAATGAATTATTTATGAATTAAACAAGTTTAAGCAAGAATTAAATGAATTTAATTCAAACATGAACTTATTTGAATTTTTATTTGTTCAAAGCATTAAACCAAATTCATATTTGAAAAGTTTATACTTTTAGGGTTGGAAAACATATTTTATATGTCCCAAAAGAATTTGTTTTGATCAAGTTATAAATTTAGCAATATTAAATGAATTAAACAAGGTTTAAATTATTTAACCAATTTTAGTTATTCAAAACAAGAAACAAAGTTTATATTTGGAAAGAGGGTTTAATTTTGCATGGAAAACATATTTTATTTGCCTTATTTGGAAATAGTATGAATTATTTATGAATTGTTGCAAATTACAATTGAATTATTTGAATTCAAATTTGAATTGCATTTTGAAAATTCAAAACAGTAAACAAATTTTATATTTGGATAGAACATTTAATTTGGTATTGAAAACATATCAAAAATGTTGGATTTGGAGTTAAAATGATTTTATTATGCAATTTACAAAATTGAGGTGCAATCTGCCACTTTTATCTTATTAGGGACTTGGAAGAAAAATTTCAGGGGTCCAACTTTATTTAACAGGGGCCTAGAAATGATTCACAAGGACTTGGTTGTGATTCCTAGAAAGTACAGTACCAAAACAGATGAAAATAAAATGTTGGTTTTTATTGGGAGAGGGGGGACTCGATCCCCCCACCTCCTGGCTGCGCAAGGGAACGTGAACCTTCAGTTAACAGGGAGCGAACCAAAATTCAGTAAAAAGTGCGGCCGCGGGGGTTCGACCCCAGGACCTGCAGCTCGCGCGCGGGGAACAGGACCAGTTGGGCTATCGCTGCTGCTTTGCTCGGATTCAGAAAAGTTGGCTTTTAGGGTGTCAACTGCGACAGTTTCAGAAAGCAAACAAGATGCAGTCTTGCTTCAGATTATGACAGAGCAGACAAGAAGAAGGGATCGCTGCGTGAGGGGATCGTTCCACCGGTTCCTCTGCTTGACCACGACGCTTTCTTCCACTATGCGGCCGCAAGGTTGCTGATGCACCTCGAGCCCAAAAGAACGGGTTCTGCTGCTGCTCGATTTGGTTCTGACGAACAAACACCACCGGGAAACAGGGAAACGAGCGATGAACAGAGGAAGAGGGCGGCGAATCGGAGCGTTACCTGGCGTTGAGGCCTTAGGCGATCTTGGAGAGGGAAGGACGCTGGTTCCATTCCCGGGGCCAGCAACTCCTCGCGGTGCCCATGGTGGCCGGGGCGGCGGCGATCTGACGGTGGCTAGGTGGTGTTCGGTGGTTTCAGACATCAGAGGAAAAAGCAGAGAGAGGTGGAAGAGGATGCGGCGATGGAAGGGAAACTAGCTAGGGTTTCTAGGGGTCTAGGGTAGGGGGATACTTAAGGAGGGGAGATGCCAGTACGGCATGGCATCCAGGGGGGAGAGCTTGATCGGAGGGTTCGGTGGGGGTTCGTACAACAGAAGAAGACGACAGAAAGATTTGGTGGGCCAGCAAGAGAGGAAAGGAAAGGCTTGGGGGGGGAAGAAAAA
This sequence comes from Alopecurus myosuroides, assembly GCA_028641055.1. Taxonomy (NCBI): domain Eukaryota; kingdom Viridiplantae; phylum Streptophyta; class Magnoliopsida; order Poales; family Poaceae; genus Alopecurus; species Alopecurus myosuroides. Next base: position 778,461,092 of record CM054057.1, read on the forward strand.
GAAGGGGGTTGGGCTGGTTAGATGGGCTGCTCCTCTCTCCTTTGCTATTCCACTTTTTCCTCCTTCTTTTTTTTTGTAATGAAAGAAAGAGAGAGAATAGAAAAGGGTTTGGGGGTTTAACCTTTTGTAATTATTTGTGATACTTTTCAAAAACAGGAACTTAAGCAATGTCAACCTATTTTTCACAAGATTTGAAATTCTAAATGATTTAAAGTTGTTTAGTTAAAATTATCAAATAGGGTGTGAGGGTGTTTAGTTGATAATTAAAGTTTATCAATTTGCAAAACAATAATTAAAAGCAAGTTTGGTTTTTGATTTCAAGATTGGTAATATTAGTTTGATTTTTAAATTGGTATTTGAATTTCAAATAGGGTTTGGGGTTTTATTTTATATGAAATGTTTTATTAATTTGCAAACAACAAATCAATGCAATTGTGAACATTAAGTCCCAAGATTTGAAATCTTTATTTGAGTTTTAAAGTTGTTATTTGAATTTTCCATAGCATTTCATAAAGATTGAATTTTTAAACAATTTTATTCCACTAACTCAAACAATGATGAAAGCTTATTGACTTAATTTGTTTGCAAGATTTTAATTGCCAAACCACAATTGGATCATGTCAAAGATGATTGAAATGATTTGGAATTTGAGTTGAATTGGAAATTTACCATTAGGGTTTTTCAACAAGAGAGAAAAGATTATTAACAAGCAAGTTGATTAAAACAAATTCAACCAGTGAAAAAAACAATTGAGTGGTTTGGTTTGAAATTTTGAAATTGGAAATTTTGAGCAGGGGGTGAAAGTTTAAAGTGTTTTGAATTTTCAGTTGTGATGCAAACATGGTGCAATGCAATGTGATGCATATGATGCAAGCAAAACAAACAGGTAACACCCCAGGTGTTACAAAAGGTATGGAACACTTTCCTGTGAAGATAATGAAGTTTCCTTTTGATTCTATTATTTGAACAAGTTACAATTTGGATGCTTCTTCAGTCGAAAAATACTTGATTCTATTTTTCTAGGCCTAGCTAAAGGCGTTAAAGAAAAGCACTTCTTGGGAGATAACCCATAGTTTTCTTTTTTCTTTTTTTTCTATGTTTTCTTTGAGTCAAGGTGTTGTATACTTCTGTAGCAACTCCTTTGTATCTTTAATTTCATGTATTAGTTGTGCCAAGTAAAGTTTATAGCGAAAGTTGGTGTTGGTTTTGGATTCTGCGAAGGAAACAGATTTCTTCTCTCCACCGTAGAAAAATCGTATAATTCACAGAAAGATCAAAATGACCTGCAAACTTTTGTGCTTATTCCTCAGCTAATTCCGAAACTTTTTTGGTCTTTATGTTTTTTGATTTGAGCAACGTAAGTGCCCTGAAAAAATTCATCTTTACAGACTATTCTGGTTTTGAAAGATTCTGCATTTTTTTGGAAAATAATACCGTAGGGGAAGCCCCTACGGTGTAGATTTTATATTAATAGAGGAATACAAGGGGCGCGGTTCTACAACCGACTCAGGGCGGAAAAAAATCAAATGAGTCTAACATGAAAACTGAGTGAAGATAGTCATGACCCAGTCAAGGAGGGGTTTAACTAGGGTCGAATTAACTCTAAAACGATGGAGCAACAGGTCATTCTGAAATATAACTTTCCATCGTGCAAATGAAGGCGGTAGATCCTTAAAAATCCATTCATTGCACTCCTTCCATAGATTCCACGCTGCGCATGTAGCCACTTCCATGAACAATGACCCGAAAAAAGGTTCTTTGCCAAAATAAATCGGTGAGAAATAGGCATGTCACAATTCCAAGAGACAGCGATGGAGTCCCAACAAGCCTTCGCAAAAGGACAGGAGAAAAAAAGATGATCCTGAGTCTCAAGAACATTCCCTGAACAGAGCACACAGTTTGGTCCAGAGTCCACATGCCAATTTTTCCTGAGCATAAGATCTTTGGTATTTAACCTATCTTTTTGCAAAAGCCATGCAAACACTTTAAGCTTGGACAAGAATTTAGATTGCCAAATAGCTATCAGAGATGGATCTTGAGGTACCCTGGAATAAAGGAATTAGTAAAATTTCGCTGATGTCTAGGAAGAAGATCCCCAAGGAAAAATCTTCTCATCTCTGGTCAGAGTCAAGTCCACATTCTGAAAAGAGAACTGCAACAAGGAAAGTTCCTCAAATGCTTGGGGTGACAGAGGTAGGGCAAACATATCTGTAAGCTCAGTTGTGGATAGAAACATCAGTGGCTGTAGCTAATGTTTAAGAAACTTTAATAATGCTTGTGTCCATGCAGAACATGTGCTGTTTTGATTGTGCACTAACCCTCTAATGCGAATTACATTGAGTGTGGTGTGAAGGAAGTTTTCAAGAGTCAAGAGAAGAGGGTGATATAATGTGATCAAGAAGAGTGCAAAGCCAAAGCTTGGGGATGCCCCCGTGGTTCATCCCAGCAAATTCTAAGAATACTCGGGCGTCTAAGCTTGGGGGTGCCCAAGGCATCCCCTTCTTCATTAACAATTTATCAGGTCACTTCTAGTGAAACTATATTTTTATTCGGTCACATCATATGAATTTTACTTGGAGCTTATGTTTGTTTTCTTTTGTTTTCCTTGCTGCAATAATATTGTTGGAACCTAGCATTCTTTGTGTGGGAGAGAGACATGCTCCGCTTTGTCATATGAATACTCGTTTTCTTCCATGCTTGTATTCTTAGTTTTTTCTAACTAGCTGCTGCAAATCCTTTTAGCTCTTGTTTTTCATGCATCTCTTATTCAGAGATGTTAGTTCTAGTAGAGTTATGTTAGTACTCTCTTGTTTTATTGCTATATCTCTTGGAGAGTTTTTGTTTAGTTTGAAATTATTTGTGTTGGAAAGCAGTAGTACAATTTTCGTGCTTATAACGGTGAAAAAAGAAGCTCATATAGACCGTGGCTAGAATTTTCATGTCATGTTGGATGTTATTTTAATTCTATGCTTAGTAGTTATCATTGTAGCATGACTTGTCTCAAATATCTGAGAGTGCTTAATGTGCCATTGAAAGAATCATGAGTTGTTTTTGTCATATTGAAGCATCAATTTGTGGTGTTCTCTTTCGAATGCTTTATTTGGTTGACTTGGAGCATACTTAAACCATGTTTATGACTACAAACTAGTCACTTATAGCCTCTATGATCATTTAGTTTTTGACTTGTAATACCCTTTATGCTTTGATTAATAATGTTTTTGTCGCTATGCATGATTATGGCCATTATTGCTCGCTTGATTTGTCGCTCCTAGTCTTTTGCTAGCCTCCACCTGTACTGAGTATGAGCTCTACTCGTGCATCCAACTCCCAAAAACCAAAGTTTGCCAAATGTGTCCACAATACCTACCTACATGTGGTATTTAACCGCCACTCCAAGTAAATTTCTCATGTGCTACCTTTAAAACTTTCAAAATTATTTCTTTTTGTGCCCCTATTTTAGCTCATGAGGACGTAAATAAAGAATCTTTATCTCGCTTGTTGATTGGACTTTACGTACCTGGACTAGTGGCTTCATCCGCTAATCCAAATGATAGAAAAGTTGGTAGCGGGGTGCCCAGCCCAAAAATTGGTTACTATAAAATTCTCTTCACTATTTTTGCCCCTATTTATCAATCAAAGCATAATTGTGTAAACAAAAGAGAAAGAGGGATGACCTTCTGACCCCAATTGTGTCCTTCAATGGGAGCCGCTCTTGTGAAGTATAGTTGGCTTGTGACATACTGTATTTTCTGTTTACCATTCGTTGACATAAGCATACACCTCTCTAAAAAAATGGTTTGAATACCTCTGTTTAATAAAATAAAAAGCTCTAGCACATGAGTTAATCCCTGCTTCCCTCTGCGAAGGGCCTTTCTTTTACTTTTATGTTGAGTCTCCATCTTCTAACTCTATGCACAGTTGAGAGAGCGTAGTTGCCATTCTGAGTTTAATGTGCATTGGTCCCAGAAACTATTATTAACTGATTCATGATGTGTTATTACTTGCTCTCAAATTATTTGTTCTAGTCATCCACTTGAACTTTGAAGGTGTCCTGGCATTTATGTGTTGCCCCACTCTTAAGGACAAGTGAAATATCACTTTGATATGTTTTATCTATGCTCGAAACAAACGTATAACTTTCAAGTGCATTATTATTCATGATCTTTTATTTGTGTTACTTTTCATGATGCAAGGTGATTGCTAAGTTTCATTGTTAGAATTACATCTATCATGCTTGTGTTTAAAGTACTATGATCTCAGCATACATATGCTTTTACTTTATGATGATCAAGTTTATGTTGGTAGCATGTCACCTCATAAATTATTTGTTTTTATCATTTACCTACTCGAGGACGAGTAGGAACTAAGCTTGGGGATGTTGATACGTCATAAGTGTATCCATAATTTTTGATGTTCCATGTTGTTTCATACTATATGCTACATGTTTCCTTTACACTTTATGACATTGTTATCGATTTCGTGGGACTAACCTACTGACAAGATGCCATAGAGCCAATTCCTGTTTTCTGCTGTTTTTAGTTTCAGAAAAGTTGTTCTGGAAATATTCTCGGAATTTGGACGATTCGAAGCCCGGAAGTCTTAGAAATCTGTCTTGCACACGGAGTCCGGAGGGGACCCGGAGGGGGCACAGGGGCCCCACACCATAGGGAGGCGCCCCTCCCCCTCTAGCCGCACCCAGGGGTGGTGTGGGCCCTCTGTCCGTCCACCAACGTTGCCCTAGCGCCTATATGCTCTCCTCAAAGGGTTAACCCTAAATACATAAGCCTTTTCCACCAAAAACATCCGCAACTGTCGTCATCGTCAACCCTAGTTCGGGAGGATTCTGGAGCTCTCCCCGGCACCCTGCCGGGAGGGCGAATCATCACCGGAGGGCTCTAAATCACCATGCCCGCCTCCGGAATGATGCGTGAGTAGTTCATCCTTGGACTACGGGTCCATAGAATAGCTAGATGGTTTTTCTCTCCTCTTTATGCCTCATGTTTAGATCTTGTGAGCTGTCTAACATGATCAAGATCATCTTGTTGTAATGCTACATGTTGTGTTTGCTCGAATTCGATGAATGTTGAATGCTATGTACAATGATTATCAATCTATCATGTTCTTTTCATGTGTATGTTACTCCCTCCGTCCCAAATTAATTGTCTCAAAGTTGGACAAAAGTGGGTGTATCTAGACATGTTTTAGTGTTAGATACATCTAATTTCGTCCAACTTTAAGACAATTAATTTGTGAATGAGGGAGTATTTATTATTGTGCATTCTGTCTGTTGTTAGTAGATGGTCTGGCCAAGTAGATGCTAGTAACTCCAAGGTTAGTATTTATGCTCGATAGTGGGTTTATGCCTCCCTTTCACTCACGCTCGAGTGATAGAAATGTAAACGGGTGGGGGATGTGTTGTTTCCACTAGGGAGAAAATAGCGATGTTTACATTGTTTACTACACACTTTGCTTACTGCAATTATCTGTTGCTTGCAACTTAATACCCAGGGTTTGCTCGGATGACATTCTGAGGGTGGATTATTAGTCATAGATGCAGTTGAATAACGGTCTATGTATATTGTTGTAATGCCCGCATGAATCACATAGTAATCATCATGTCATGCATATGCACAACGGTGCAGCCTTTATATTTGTCAATTGCCCAGCTGTAATTTGTTTAACCAACATGCTATCTATCTGTTTTGGACAGACACCTCTAGTGAACTTTGGACCCTGGTCCATTTTTTCTCATACTGATAATACCACCACTGCAATCTATGTTTTCAGACTGTTCCTACTGTTTTCCTACTACTATCACTGTTCTCTTTTCATCTACTGCAAACAAGTACTATTTTCCACACCATACGTTTAACCTCTTTGTTTTCAGAAAAACCGGTGAGATTGACAACCTCACTACTTCGTTGGAGCAAAGTGATTTGATTGTGTTGTGTAGGTTCCACGTTGCTTCTGAATCGGCAGTGCGCCCTGCCACATCAACTGCATCAACCTTTGGAAGTGATTTCTTTCTCCTACTGTTTGATTCAACCTTGGTTTCTTTCTGAGGGAAATTTGCTGCTAGGCTCTTATATACCTTCTTCTTGGGGTCTCCCAACGAGTGCAAGATCCGCACCATCAGTTACTCATTGCACTTATTCACTTATATCACGAGATGAGACTATGTACTCTAATATGATCGAACTTTTTGATTGTACGACATATAGAACTCGTTACCAATATCGTCCTCTTTTCTCATCCATATCACCTATGTCCTTGTGATAAATCACATTGTGTCTGACCATACAATTGTTTGACATTGGTGATACTGAGAGGGCTCAGTTCATGTATCTCTCTATCGTATAGAGGAGTTAAGTACTAGTCTTGAACGATCTATGTTCCTTTACACGCTCTAGATTATACCTACACTTAAAAATTATGATCCCTTGTTATGGTAGACGGTTGAAGACATCCAAATCATAAATTTCAATTGTGGGTCACTAGATATTCTCATAGCATAGGAATTATAGTCGATGACACCTCCATATATACTTTGCTAAAAACATTAGAATTGTTTAGTCTCTTTTAGCAAGATCATATACTTGGGTCGGTTCAATACTATTGTTACACTAACAATAAACTCTTATGTTTTGCTAGACTTTAACTAAGTCCATGATCAGGAAAACGTGATCATCTCACAAATCATAAGCTAATCTTAGAGAAAAGATTAGGAAATCTTGTTTGTTTATGTCTTCGCGCCGGCACAAAGATTTTTGTTTGAAATTTCACTTTTCAAGTGTTATACGGTTGTAGCATGATACATAAACTTAATTCTAAACTTGGAGATAAAATAATAACTGAATATTATTGTCTCTGGGGAATATCTCCAATAGGCACTCCTCCTTCTCACCCTCGTGTCGTTGGCCATGGCCAAGTTTAACATCACCGAGATCCTTGGTGATTTCCTAGAGTTCCCAACTTCACAACCCTCCTCTTGAAAACAAATCTCGTCGATGAGATTGAAAATCAGCAGGCCATGGTAGCCCACAACTATAGGGGATCGCGATAGTCCACGAGGGTAAGTATGACCCAATTTGATTCGACACTAGGGGAGCCAAAGAATACCTATAAGCCTTAGCAGCTGAGTTCAATTCAGCCACACCTAAGAAGCCCTTAACAAAAGATATTAGAAACAAAAGGTGGATTCTCTTGCGTCCTCAACACACCTAATACAATTTTGAGTTGTATAGGTGTACTAGTTCAGCGAAGAGATGATAAAATATGGGTAATATGTGTGGTAAAACAAGGTTTTGTAAATCTATAATAAAAATGGCAGCAAGCAAACAAGTAGTAAAACTGAAAGAAAACAATATGGCAATGGTGGAAAACAAGTCCTAGGGATCATACTTTCACTAGTGGCAACTCTCAACTACATTAACGTAATTAAACTTATGATACTTTCTCTAACAACATGCATGAAATACATAGCTCGGAAATCGTTTGTCGTGAATCAAGTAGGATGGGAATCGCATACGGCTACACAAGCACACATCAAAGTTCACGTTCCCGTCAATGATCACCCCAACTGTCGATGGTATAAATCAACGGTACCATCCGAATATGATTATGCGGTGATAGAGTATGTGTGGAGATCGCAAGGTGGGTTAGCACACAGAGAGACAAGATTTATACAACTTCAGGCCCTGGGAAACATCATCTGGTAAAACCCCTATGTGTTGTTTGTGGCTAGGTCTTATTCCATATGCTCATGAGAGAGTCGTGTGCCGACTCTCCCCTAGTTGTTGTCTAGATCATAGAGATTCTATCAAGTCTCTCTAAGGCCATATCAGTCTTCCCTTCTTGGGGCGCCTTGCCCCTCCTTATATAGGTGGAAGCGGTCGTCTTACATGTACTATAACTTTGAGCATCCAAAGATAGTACTAATAAAAAACCACAACCTATTTCTTGAATAGTATCTTTCTAATCCGTCTACATCACCCACACTGTCACCTTGGCACTATAGAGATTATACTAAACACAAGCATCAAGAAACCTCATGATTCCAATTCAATCCAACATAGTAAGAACAAGTTCATGATAAGTAACCCTCTAATCCATAGTCCATAGAGTCACACACGGCACCCGCACTGTCACCGTGGCACCATGGAACAAAGGTGACTCCAGAGAATTATACTAGATAAAACCAATTGAGTACATAGGATCCATTACATAATGAAGGGGAAACATCATAGATTCAACAATAATAACATAGCACACGATCACAATCAATATCACATCATGAGAGAGAGAGAGAGATAACCACATAGCTACTAGCACAAGCCCTTAGCCCCGAGGAGGGACTACTCCCACATCATCGTGGGAGGCAGCAACGTCAATGAAGAGCCTCCGTGACGATTCCCCCCCCCCCCCCCCCGAGGAAGGGTGCCGAAGCAGGGCTACAAAGGCTCTAGATTGGACTTTCAAGGTTACGGCGCCTCTTTGTATGTTTCATGGAAAATAACTCCGTCCTCGTGATTTTTAGGGTTGAAAGAAATTTATGGGCGAAGAGGCGGCATGAGGCGGTGGCCAGGGCCAACAGGGGCCCACCAGGCGTGGCCTAGGGAGGGGCCATGCCTGGCACCCTTCTGGTGGCCCCTGGCCCCCTCCAGCTCTTCTTTGGACCCCGTCTCCATTCCGGGTAAAAAATGGTCTCCGCGGATTTTCTGCCCTTTCTGAGAATATTTCCGTAAGAACTTCTCCGAAATATAAAAATAGCAGAAAACAACAACTGGCCTGGGGCAACTTGTTAACAGGTTAGTCTGTGAAAACATCCAGAAAACGAAGGAAAATGGAAGAAAACATGTGGAAAACAAAAGGTATTGGGTAGAAACCAAGAATGAAGAATCAAACATTATAGCTACGTTTGCAACGTATCAGCATCCCCAAGCTTAACTCATGCTCGTCCTCGAGTAGGTAATTGATTACAAAATAATCTTTGGCGTGACATGAAGCCAACACAAATCTTGACCAACGTTATGTAAATGGATTGCAAGCTGAGATGAAAGTACTTTAACAAAGGCATGATAAATGTTCTTTAAACTAATGTAAACTTAGCAACTATGTTGCACATGAAAAGTAACACAAACGAAAGAAAATGAATAATGAAGCATTCAAAGCGATACGTTTGTTTCCATCATAAAGAAAAAGCATAATAAAGTGGTACCCAGCTTGTCCTTTGTGTTGTAGCAAAACATAAATGTCGGGGGGTTACCCCCGAGTAGGGGTAAGGCAAGTGCTAAAAGCAAGATCAGAAGGGCAGTTCTTACCAAGTTGGCTGGCTACCCGGTGGACAGCTATTCGGCCGTACCTACCAGTGGCCAGGAGAAAGAATCAAGGAAGTTGTATTCTTCCGAGTAGAGGAAGTTGTCCGGGTAGAGGGAGTGGATTCCTACTCGGACCAGAAGTCAATGGAGCCGTTCTGACACAGGATCCCGCGTATCCTGTGTCCGTACGGCGTGCGGTTCAACTTACGGAGTACGTGATTATCCGCACCACAGCGTGGCTACAGTGATGTAGGCGTCTGTCTAGTCCTGTCACTGACAGAGGGGACAGGACAAGGCTAGGGGCCTACCCTATCTCACTGACAAGGGTGGACAGGTCCCATCTCCGAACGGCGCAACGACTTACGGGGCGAGTATCAGTGGTAACCCGGAGGCGTGCGCGGTTCTGCAGGGCTCCTGTCACATCTCGTCGTACTTTATACTTGTTTTCTATTCGGCTGGGCACCAGTATATAAGGTGCCCTGCCTCCTCCTGTGAGAGGTTCGCTGCATACGTTCGGAACCAGTCGCTGCGCATTCCAGAGAGAACACTAGAGGCAACACACAGAGAGAAGAGTGGCTACTCGGCTGTGGCCTGATTGTACTGTGGCTACTCGGTAATACACATAAAAAGAGAGAGGCAGGAGTAGGGGTGTTACCTCCACAGGAGGGCCATGAACCTGGGTAAGATCTTGGTGTTTGCATTGTTTGTGATCTACCCCACGCGGCTACTCGCCGTGTGATCCCTCCCCGAGCACCTCCAGCGTCCATCGGCCCCAACTTTAGCCATCCCATGGCATCTGCCGTGATACCACCACGACAGTTGGCGCCCACCGTGGGGCAGACAGCGGCGCTGGCTGGAGTCCATGTTCGGACGGGACCCGTTTCTGCTACTGGGGAGCACGTGGTCTGTGGCCTCGTCCACAGATTCGGCTCTTTCGACTTCGTCACCGACAACGCCGGAGATTTCGGCGGGAGGCCCCTACCGGCAGGCGGCTCGGTGCTCTCCTTCGGCTCGCACCTCGTCTACGTCGCCACCGCCATCGTCCGCGAGTTCCCAGAGGAGGTGCTGGTCGCGGACGATCCTCCTGCTGTGATCGCTGCCCGCGGAAGGCCGATTGGCCGTTCTGCGGACAGCGTGGAGGTAATGGTGGCCAGCCTGGCTGCTGATGCCGGGAAGGGCGCGGCTGCTGCCGCGGGCGTCATCGAGGATCTCGCTAGCTCGAGTGCTGGCGGGAAGACCCACAAGCCCTACGAGAAGGACTGCAACATCCCCCTATCCACTACACCGACGATACCGGCATCCGGCGTGCGGATGGGCATGCCGCCTCCCACCGAGCTTGAGCTCTTGACCATGAGGGCGCAGCTCGACCGGAAGCGTCAGGAGTTGCTCTCCGAGCAGCTGGAGCTGGAAAAGGTTAGGCTCGAGCTTAGCCTAGATCAGAACGAGTACAACAAGGCCCACGGCTTTACTCCTGTTGTTAGCAAGCACAGCAAGGCAGGCGCTACTTGTCGCAACCTAGGCGCCGATTTGGCAGTAGTAGATGTGGCTCCTAGTCAAACCGCTAGCCAAAACACTGCTACCCGGCCGAGAGTTGCCAAACCTAGCTGGCGACGCGCGCGCTAGACAGCAGGAGCGGCTCAACGAGCTGGTGTTAGAGGCTGCTAGGCAGAATGAGGAGTTCCGGAAAGCCAATCCGGGTCCTGACGCTTCTCAGATTGTGCACTCGCGTGCTGCGAGGTCCCATGACCAAGCGTCATCCCCGCATCCCAGTCGCGAGAGGGACCAGAGTGTGCACTCTGGGAAAGGTAGAGAGATCCAGGTGTACGACCCGGTTCTCGCCGCGAAACAGCGCGCTGTGCCGCGAGAATCAAGTCAGAAACACAATACTGCAGGAGCAGGCTATCAAGCCCATAAAGCTTAGAGTAAGGGACATAGCAGAGACAACGCGGGGCCTTCTCGGCGTCCTGCTGCTCAGCCTACTCGGCAGAGGACGCAGCATCCTGCTGCAGCTCAGCCGCGTGCGGCTGCGCCAGCAGCCAACCCTGTGGTGCAACCCGCAGTCGTGCAGGAGAACAGATATGATGACGGCTACTCGGCGATGGGGCTAGCCAGTTATGCTGACCCCAGGAATGTTGCTGATCGCCTTGGTGAGCGCATGTTGGAGCCCAGTGATGCCAGGTTCAAGTTGGACAGGATCAATCTGTCCGCGCAACTCGAGAACAAGGGGCCGCCTGGCCTAGAATGCTTTGGCGCTCGTATCATGAACGAGCCTTCCGTGAACCACTTCCAGCTGGCCAGGGGGACCAAGTGCTACAATGGCAGCCAAGCCAGAGACTGGTTGAGTGACTATGTCACAGCCGCACATTGCAGGCGGGAACCGGAGATGGGATGTGCGGTATGTTCCGCAAATGCTTGAGGGTCCAGCTCGGACGTGGCTCAACAACCTGCCCAGGGACAGTATCAATTGCTGGCTGGACTTCTCGGAGGCCTTCATCAGCAACTTCACCAGCACGTACAAGAGGCCGAATAGGCCGCAGCAGTTGTCCGCTTGCAAGCAGCGGGAAGACGAGACCGACCGCGAGTACCTTACTCGGTGGAGCACCTTGAGGAACACCTGTGAAGGTGTGAATGAGGCCCAAGCCATCGCTTGGTTTGCGCAGGGATGCAGGCATGGCAACATGTTGTGGCAGAAGCTGCAGCGCGAGATGCCGAGTACACTCGCGGAGACCATCAAGATCGCGGACATGTATGCACTCGGCGATCCAACTCAGCCTCTGATGGACTCCCCCGAACCGAGAAGGAACTACAACAACAACAACAGCAAGCGCAATGATTTCCGCAACAAGCGCAGGGGCAACCGGATTGATACTCGGTATGATCCCGAGGAGGTGAATGCTGTGACCACGGCTGCTGGGAGTAGCCAGAGGCAAAAAACTGCTGGAGTCCAGTACGGGCAAAACCAGAATCAGGGCCAAGGCATCAAGAAACCATACAGTGCTTCCCAGCAGGTTAGCGGCAACTCGGGTCCTGCCCCAAACTTCATCTTCACGGAGATGAAGGATGGTCCGTGCAGCTTCCACACTCGGCATCCGGCCAGGCCTGCCAACTACACTACTCGGCAATGCAGTTGGTGGGAACAGATCAAGAACGAGGGCTTTCCCCCTCCTCCTCCTCTGCCAGCTGCGAATGCCATTGTGCAGCCAGCTCGGGCACCTGCTCCCAGGCCGGCCGCGTTCCCAAGAAGAGAGAATGTCAACCAGGTGGCTTTAGGAGCCAACCGCAACTTCAACAACGACCGCTACCGCTACAACAATAACGACCGCAACCGCAACTTCTACACCCGCAACAACAACAGAAACAACAACAACAACAACAACAACAACAACAACAACAACAACAACAACAACAACAACAACAACCAAGGTAACAACAACAACGGCAACAATGGTGGTAGAGACCACAACCAGTACCAAGAGCACCACGAGAGCTACATGATCTTCGTCACCGAGCCAGTCGACAAGCAGTCGCAGCACAGGCGTGCGACGGAGGTAAACGCCGTCATCCCGGCAGTGCCTAACTATCTGCGCTGGTGCGACCAGGAGGTGACTTGGTCCAAGGCTGATCACCCCAAGGTGATGCCCAACCTGGGTAGCTATGCTTTGGTGCTGGATCCCACTTTTCTGGGACCCGAGAAGAATGTCCGTTTCAGCAAGGTGCTGATTGACAACGGCAGCAGCATCAACATCATGTATCTGGATACATTGAAGAAGCTCGGCCTTGGCGAGAACATGCTGCTGCCCAGCAAGACCACTTTCCATGGAATTGTGCCGGGGGTATCCTGTGCTCCAATCGGTCGCATCTGGTTGGATGTCCTATTTGGCACCAGGGAAAACTGCCGCACAGAGTACGTCCGGTTCGAGGTGGTTGATCTTCAGAGCCCCTACCACGCCCTTCTCGGTAGGCCTGCACTCACCAAGTTCATGGCTTCTACCCATGCTGCCTATCTCAAGATGAAGATCCCTGGTCCCAATGGAGTGATCACCATCTCGGGTGACTACAAGAGGTCTTTGGAGTGTGCCTCTGCTGGTTCCCAACTAGCGGAATCCATGGTCATTGCTGCCGAGAAGAAGAAGATGTACGAGGTGGTGGCGATGGCGCAAGCAGCGCAAGGTGGTGCGCCCGGCATGCCGAGTTCCCAGTACGGGACTGCATTCCAGGCGTCCCAGGAGACGAAGAAAGTCCGGGTTGACCCTGAGTTCCCAGACCGTGTTGCCATCATTGGCGCTGGGTTGGGAGAGAAATAGGAAAGAGAGCTCATCCACTTCCTCCATGAGAATCGGGACGTGTTCGCCTAGTCCAATGAGGATCTACCAGGTGTCCCGAGGGAGTTGGTTGAGCACTCGCTACATGTGCGGCATGATGCCAAGCTAGTGAAGCAGGCAATGCGCCGCTTTGGCGATGAGAGAAGGAAGGCCATTAGTGACCAGATCACCAAGTTGCTGATAAGCAACTTCATCATGGAGGTTTTGCATCCTGACGGGCTAGCCAACCCGGTGATGGTTGAGAAGAAGAAGGAGGACCCCAAGGCGGATACCGCATGGCGCATGTGCGTGGACTACAACGACATGAACAAGGCCTGCCCCAAAGATCCCTTTCCGCTACCCCGCATAGATCAGTGATCGATTCCACTACTGGTTGTGAGCTTTTGTCTTTCGTAGATGCCTACTCTGGTTTTCATCAGATAGCTCTCAACCCTGCTGATCAAATAAAGACTGCCTTTATTACGCCGTACGGGGCTTATTGCTATCGTGTCATGTGCTTTGGGTTGCGGAATGCGGGGGCTACCTATCAGACATGCATGCAGAAATGCTTGCATGATCAGATTGGCAAAAATGTGCAGGTGTACATAGATGACATTGTCATCAAAACGAATAAAACACATACTCTGCTTAGTGACATTGAGGAAACATTTGCCAACTTGCGCAAGTACAAGATGAAGCTGAATCCGACTAAATGCACCTTTGGTGTCCCGACTGGCAAGCTACTCGGCTTCTTGGTATCCAGTCGGGGCATTGAGGCCAATCCTTCAAAGATAAAAGCTATTGAGAGCATTCTTTGCCGAGATCCCTAAAGGATGTGCAAAAGTTCACTGGTTTCTTGGCTTCTCTGAGCCGCTTCCTGGGCAGAATGGGCGAGAAGGTCTTGCCTCTGTATCATTTGATGAAGAAAAATGACAAATTTGTCTGGACACCGCAAGCTGATGTGGCATTCAAGGAGCTGAAGGACATGCTGGGTAGCGCTCCAATCTTGGCTAGCCCGCTACCCAAAGAGCCAATGCTGCTGTACATTGTTGCGACTAACCGAGTAGTCAGTGTAGTGATTGTGGTGGAAAGAGAAGAAGAAGGCAAGACTGTGCAGCGACCTGTTTACTATCTGAGTGAGGTGTTGTCCAGTTCCAAGCAAAACTACCCGCACTACCAGAAGATGACTTACGGCGTGTACCTAGGCGCCAAGAAGCTGAAGCACTATTTTCAAGAGCATCCAATCATCGTGGTGAGCTCTGCTCCCATCTCGGACATCATGGGCGACAAGGAAGCAAGTGGCAGAGTAGCCAAGTGGGCGATTGAGCTGGCCGCGTACGCCCCCGCGTATGCGAGAAGAGAAGCCATCAAGTCTCAGATCCTTGCTGATTTTCTGGTGGATTGGGATGAGGTGCAGTATGAGCCTCCTACCCCGGTATCCAACTACTGGAAGATGCATTTTGATGGCTCCAAGGTGAAGGAAGGCTTGGGTGCTGGCGTGGTGCTCACGTCACCCAAGCGAGATCAACTCAAGTACGTGCTGCAAATCCACTTCAAGGCATCCAACAATGTGGCAGAGTACGAGGCCGTGGTACACGGCTTGAAGGTGGCCAAGGAGGTTGGCGTGCAGCGCATCATATGCTATGGCGACTCGGATCTAGTTGTGCAGCAAGTTTCAGCCACTTGGGATTCTCTGGATGCCAACATGGCTTCATATCGGTCCCTGGTGCAAACCATGACTGGATTCTTTGAAGGATGCGAGTTCCAACACATACACCGAGCAGAGAATGAGGCAGCTGATGAGCTGTCCAAGTTGGGGTCTTCTCGGCAATACATCCCAGCTGGGATTGCCTTGGAGCATTTGAGGAAGCCATCTATCAAGCCATCCCCCAACTCGGAATCCATATTTGTTCCTTCTCTGCCTAGTGAGGAAGATGTCCCAATGGAGATTGACTGGGAGGCTGCAAAAGAGAACCCGGGGACTGCCGTCTCCATCCCGGGGACTGGCGCCTGCAACCCGGGGTCTGTCCCTTCCTACTCGGGGACTGCCCCTCCTAACTCGGGGACGGTCGCATTCATTGAGGGAGTTCTCGCTGCGTGCACGAGATCTCGGGGACTCGTCCCCGCCCCAGAAGAAGAAGAAGTGGTGGCTGATCCAATGGAAGTGGACGAACCAGTGTTTCCCATCCGGGAGACACCGAGTTGGGCTCTGCCCATATTATCCTTTCTAAAAGACGGCACCTTGCCGAGTGATGAGGTTACCTCGAGGCAAATTCAGAGAAGATCCAAGGGCTATACAATCTTCAGAGATGTGCTGCATAGAAGAAGTCCTACTGGTGTGCTACAACGCTGTGTAGAGCTAGAAGAGGGAGAAGAAATACTGGTGGAGATACACCAAGGAGAATGTGGGCATCACGCCTCTTCTCGGTCTCTGGTCAACAAAGCTTTTCGGCATGGCTTCTTTTGGCTCACTGCCTTGAAGCAAGCTGAAGATATTGTGAGAAAGTGCAACGGCTGCCAAAGGTTTGCAAGTAAGATTCATATGCCAGCTTCCGAGTTGAAGACCATTCCCATTACTTGGCCATTTGTTGTTTGGTTCTTGGATATAGTAGGTCCTTTCAAGCCGGCTAGAGGCAACATGACTCACATTTTGGTCATGGTGGACAAGTTCACGAAGTGGATCGAGGTGAAGCCTATTCGGAAGTGTGATGGAGCCACTGCTGTGAGTTTCCTAAAGGATGTGATCCTGAGGTACGGCTACCCGCACAGCATTATCACAGATAATGGCACAAACTTTGCTGAAGGCAGGTTTGCGAGGTTCTGCAGAGATAAGCGCATTCGGCTAGATGTTGCATCTGTTGCGCATCCCGCCTCCAATGGGCAAGTGGAAAGAGCAAATGGCATGGTGCTATCAGGCATAAAGCCAAGGCTGATTGAGCCGCTGCTGAAAACACATGGGTGTTGGCTAGACGAGTTGCCAGCGGTGTTGTGGAGTCTAAGGACTACCCCTAACCGGTCAACTGGATACACGCCATTCTTTCTGGTTTATGGAGCTGAGGCCGTGTTGCCTACTGACCTAGAGCATGACTCGCCCTGTGTAACGCTCTACACGGAGGCAGAGGCTAGAGAAGCTCGAGAAAATGACGTTGACCTGCTGGAAGAAGCAAGAGAGCTAACTCTGTCACGTTCAGCTGTTTACCAGCCAAACTTGAGGCGTTATCATAGCCGGAAAGTAAACCCAAGGGTTTTCCGAGAAGGAGACATGGTGCTTAGGCTCGTGCAGCGCACAGCCGGGATGCACAAGCTATCTCCTCCGTGGGAAGGGCCGTTCATTGTGACAAGGCTCTACACAATGATGCCTATTACCTTGTTGACGCACAGCCATCCCAGAAGAACAGACCGGATAGAGCAGGAGAAGAATCCAAGCGCCCTTAGAATGTAGCTCTACTCCGCCGTTTTCATTCATGAGCAAACTATGTATGTACTCTCTTATCCGAGTTAAATCTTCTATGCGGCAATCTGAAATTGAACTCGGGGACTGCCCTCGTCCAAACTGTTCCTTGTGTTTACTTTGCTTTACTTTGTCTATTCGGTTGAACCACTTAGAATTTCAAAAGCATACAAAGTAGTGTGTTTAAACTCAGAGGACACTCTGTGACTCTGCTGCTGTCCGCAACCCGGCTTCATGGCAAGCCAGAGAACAAGCCAAAGAGTCAATGAACACATGAAAAATTGCAAAGGAAAGGAAGCGTGTGGCAACCGAGTAGAGTGTTTTTTGCTGTTTTTTCTTTCCGGCTAAGTGGTGGGCAGCGTTACTATGAATTTTTCTAAGTGGCTAAGTATTTGAAAGTCCTACTTTGAACTCTTGTGACTCGACTACCAACAAAGCAACAAGTTGCAGGTAAGAGCTGAGATAAAAAGGAAAGAGCGGATAAAAAAATGCAACTCGGGGACTTGCATACTAACACAACCCGGCATTGAGCCAGAATCGCTCAAATATCAAGTAGCAAATTTCAAACTGGAATAAAAAAGGAGTAGCAACAAAGACTTAATTGTTTAGATACATCTGCACCCGGCATCCCGGGGATCTCATGAAAGTTTTAAGATAAAGTTTCAGGCAGCAGCATCATGGGTAGTGGCGGTGTCGTCCGCAGCGGTCTTCTCGGAGTTGGCCTTCTCGGCATCAGCTTCAGCATCAACGTCCATGGCGGTGGCTTGCTCAGAGGTGGAAGTGGCCACCGAGATGGGATCGGTGCCCGAAGTGGAAGCAGCAGACTGGGTGCGGAGTAGCGCTGCGTCGTCAAGTGCCGCGCCAGATGAGGAGCCCAACTCGGGAGCAGCTTGCTTGATCACCATCTCGGTGGTGATGTTGGCATCCTGACCCTCGTCTTCCGGCTCCTCGTCGCTATCTGCCGCAACCTTGCCCTTCCCCTTCCCGGATCCCTCCTCGTCAGCATCCTCGAAGGCACTCAAGCCCTCCGACTCGGTGTCCTCGTGTTCATCTTCATCTTCACCCTCGCTCTCCGCCTCGGTGTCAGGCTCGGTGGGGCCGTCGATGAAGAGGGCGGTGTCCGCGTAGGAGGCGATCTCGTACGCAACTGCCTTGCGGCGAGTAACACAGTCGGAATCATCTGACCACTTGGAGCCTTGGCGCAACTCGAGAATGGTATCGAGGTTCAGGTTCTCGTACCAGCTGCATATGAAGCGAAGCAGCAGATCGGCCCCTGCCCGAGCTGCGGACGCACGCCATTTCTTCAGCTCGGCCTTTGCACCGTTCAGCTTCTCGGAGAGCGCGCGAAGAGTTTTGGGCGTAGATTCACGAGGCCAGAATAGATCATGAAGCTTGAAAGCTGTGGACACCAGGCTGGAGCTAAAGCCCTTAAGCTGGCGGAGCTGCGACTGGATACTCATGAGGTCGTCATCGATTGAAGATTTGGTATTCATAGGCAATCCTTTTTCAACTCGGATTCCTTGCGCCTTAGCCAAAGCAGGCGTGGTAGCCGCGCAGAGATCAGGGAAGATATCTGAGAGTGCTATCAGAAAGAGTTAGATATGGAAGCAGAGAGGAGAAGCAAACCAAGCCAAACAGAAGAAGAAGAAGAAGAAGGGAACAGCTAGGTACAGAGAAGCGTAGACTTACTGTTAAGGTCAATGAGAAGCGCGTGCAGCTTGTTCTTCCAGGCCTCCTCATCGGCAATATGCCTATCCTCGACTTGGCGTGCGGTGCCAAGCTGGAGCATGAGATCCTCATTGCACTTCTTCAGCACTTCGATTTCCGCCTCGAGGGCCCTCTCCTTGGCCTTGGCTGCTGCCTTGACTTTGTCCTTCTCGGCGGCTTGGTCTATGGCATCCTGGAGAGCAGTCCTCAATTGGACTTGCAACTATTCGAACTCGGCGTCGCGTTTGTTCTTGAGCTCTGTTTCTTGGCTCTCCAGTTGCTGCTTCACCTCCGCGGGCTTCAAGCAATCGAGATGCTCCTCACGGAACTTCTTGTACTCTTATGTGGAAAGAAACAACACGGTGAGCAGAATAACCAAGAAAAAGGAGAAAAACAAGCGCAGAAGGATCAGCAACTCACCTTCCAGCTCCTTGATCTTGCTCTCGGCGGAGGCGGTGAAGACATGGCAGTGCTTGTGCTGCTCTTGCAATTCTTTGAATTTGTCTGCAGAGTAAACGGAATTAGAGCAAAAAAGCAAACGCGGGCGTAAACACAAAACGCATTAACCAAATAGCTAGAAGCTTACTCTCAATTTCAAAATTTTGGAGGGCACGGTCCAGCGCCGCCTTCTCCGTCGCAGCATCGTCCTTGCGTTCGGCCTCAAGGGCCGCGATGCGTCTCCTCGCGATGCTATGATTCCAGAGCAGCCGCCGGAACAAGTTCGTCCTCTTCAAAAGGCTATTCTGCGAAGGAGAAAGGAAGGAAGTTAGAGAAAAATTTTGGAAGATTGGGCCCGAGAAGACGGCAACTCGGTTGAGCACCCGTCTACTCGGCCCGAATCTCGGGGACTGGGTAATGGCTAAGGAGAAAGAAGAAGAACAGAGGAGAAAAGAAACCGCAACTCGGAACAAGCAAAAGTAAACTTACAGCATATGTCTGCTCCACGTCCTCGGCGGCTTTGCGGAGGACGAACTGCTTGATGGCCAGCGTGCTGGTCTCGGAGGCAATAGTCATTGGATTGGCGCCGATATCGGCTTTGTTCCAATCAAGGCGGTAGTGGTCAAGATCCTAGCCCAACATGCTGCCGTCCCACTGCTTGATGCCATGGGCTGCACTCTCCCATACCTTGTCGATGAAACCAACTCGGTCCACAACCTGCATCAGCCCTTCACATATGATATCATCCTCACCCGCTTCGCGCGAGTAGATCTCGATGGGCTTCTTGACCTTCAGCTTGGAGTCCACTGTCTGGGCTGGGCCGGCCTTTAGGGCAGAGATGCGCTGATCGCCTTTGGTCAAGGTGATGCCGTATTGCCTGGACGAAGATGGTATGTACGATGGCCAGACGCCTGGTGCCCGAGCAACACTTGACGCTTCGCCAGCCGGTTCACCAGCAGCGCCAATTGTAAGATGCGTGCTCTTCGCAGCTGCCTTTCCGCTTGATTTGGGCGGCGGCATCAGAGAAGAATCCTGCGCAGCCTGGCGCGGCGGATTCCTGCGAACAGCTGTGGCTTCAGATTTGATGACTTTCTTGCCGGCAGTGTCCGTCCGAAAAGCGGACGGAAGCACTTGGCGTGAGGTAGGAGGCTGCTGCTGCGGGGATGCGGTCTTCTTGGCGCTTGGCTTAGGCGGAAGGTTGGGCGCAGTCTTGGTGGTACTCTTGGTTGGTGGAGGGCTTGGCGCAGTTGGCGGAGTAACCTGCTGGGTAGGCGGCACAACGGGCCGGCTACCCGGCGCAACATCTGGCTGCGCCTGGTCCTGCAGGACTGGCTCCGCTGCAGTCTTCTCAACCCGCTGCTCGGCAGCGGGATTGACGTCTTCTGTTTCTTCTACCCGCGGCGTGGCCGCGGGGTCATCTCGAACGGCAGCTTCATCTGCCTGCTGCTCGGGGTTCGCATCTTGCCGCTCAAGGGCGGCAAGGTCTTGGTGCTCGGCTTCTTGCTCGATATTCTCCCCAGCTGAGGCAGCTGGGGGAGAAGGTGGTGTTTCATCATGAGCAGCGTCCTGCGCGTCCTGATCCGCGTAGGCATGCTGCTCCATGTTCTCGTCTTGATCACCAGCGCCAGTGTTCTCGGCGCCGGTGTCCTCTTCTTCCATCTTCACAGGAGAAGGCGCACGCGCCCTATCCTGCTGCAAGCTCTCATCTTCCTCCTCGGAGAGATAGACGAGTTTCTCAACGTCAATGACGGACTTCCTCTTGCCGGTGCGAGTGGGGGCAGGGGCTGCGTCAGCGTCCAAGGGATCGCTGGAAGAAGGGAGGAGATCAGAGAGAGAGAAACAGAGAAGCAGAATAGCGAGAGGTAGAAGCTGAGTGTAATTCAAATGGAACAACTTACCCTTTGCGGGTGGGGAGTTGCTTTCTGGCGGTGGTGGTCTTCTTCTTCTTCTCGATCTTCTTGGCCTTCTTGGCAGTGGGTTCTTGGGCACCGCTGCCCGTCCTTTTCCGTGTAGTGGGAGCGGCCACGGAGATAGGCTGGACGTCGATGGGATCCTCGGTCTCATCGTCATCCTCATGCTCGGCATCGTCTGCAGAGTAGGAAAGAAGAAAGAAATAAGAAATGGAAAAGGGAATTGGATTGCGCTATTCGCGCTCAGAGAGGCGAACTTGGTCACCTTCGTCATCCTCGGACCAGTCCCGAATGGACGCGTCGACTTGATGCTTACCCGGCTGCTCGACGTGGGGGATGCAAAGGGTGTCCTGGGTATCGTAGGCGGTTTCGTCGTCCTCTTCTCTGTCGCTGCTCCAATTGGCCTCGAAGCGCTCTTCATCTTCCTCTGCCTGGCGATCGAGATGCTGAAAAGACAAGCAGATGGCACGAATGAGTTGAGTTCCGAACTAAGGAAGTTCTACCTGGTGAGGCATGCAAACACAAAGCATATAAGCCTAAGGATTTCTACCCGGTGAGGCATGCAAACACAAAGCATATAAGCCTAAGGATTTCTACCCGGTGAGGCATGCAAACACAAAGCATATAAGCCTAAGGAGTTTTACCCGGGGAGGCATGCAAACACAAAGCATATAAGGCTAAGGAATTCTACCCGGAAAGACATGCAAACACAAAGCATATTCGTTTCAGTTATTCTACTCGGAATAGCATGCAAGCATAAAGCATATTCAGCTAAGAGTTTTTACTCGACAGGGCATGCAAACACAGAGCATATGAAGCCTACCAGAGTATCTAGGACACTCTACTCGGTATCATAATGCAAAGATAAAGCACAGAAGACTAACCTATTCAATTGGCTTGGCGCGGCTATACGGCACGAAGCCGTACTGCCAAGTGTCGGAGAGGGACGTCTGCGCGATGGATCTCGCCCAGATGGCGACGTCTGCGGTGCTCAACTCGAATGTGGTGGTCCTCGTGCAGTCCCGAGGCCCTCCCATGTAGCACATTTTGTGGGAGCGGCGCTGAAGCGGGAGCACCCGGCGCGAGATCCAGCACGCGAGGGGATCGTCGCAGCGGAATCCCTCTTCCTTCAACTCGGCGAGGCGCGACTCGAGTTAAACAAGGTCTTCGATCTTGTTCTTCGGGTTGTAGCCCCAGTTCTGTTGGGTCGGCCTCGCATTCTTCCACCTAGGGAGCGTTATCCGGTCCTGGATTGGCTTCCCATCTTCGGTGGGGACGTTCTTGACGTAGAGGAAGGAGTGCTGCCACTTGCGCACCGTCTCCAACCCCTTGACGCGCGGGTGGCTACCCGTGGAGCGCTGGAGCATCATGGCGCTTCCCGTCATCGTCATGGCGCGAGCGCTCTCTGTGTTCCCCGGGTTGGGGATGCTCTGCTTCCGGAAGAAGAAGTAGCGCACCCAGCTATGAATAGTTGGGTACACGCCGAGGAATGCCTCGCAGACCACGGCGTGGAAGGCGAGCATCACCATGGCATTGGGGGGGGGAGATGGTGTGGCTGCAACCCGAAGTTGTTGAGGAACTCCTTGAAGAAGTCGGAGACGGGAAGGCCGAATCCGCGCTTGAAGTGTGCGAGGAAGACGACGAACTCGTCCTTCTGTGGCGTGGGGACGATTTCATTGTCCGGCTGCCGGCACTGCACACCGGGAGGGACACGGCGGGTATTGACCAGCCATTGGCAGTCCTCTGCCGTGACATCAGAGCCCTCCCACCCGGCGCGGGCGGCAGCGTCATCCTCTCCGCGAGACATGAAAGCGAGGAGATTGGTGGGAGATGTGAATCGAGATCTGGATTCCTATGTCTCTCTCTCCGGCGGCGCGTGGAGCGGCGGCGCAGCAAGCGGTTGCGTGGGCGGAGCGCTTGGTGGCGGCGGAGAAACGAAGAGGCGGGGGATTGAAATGAGCAGGAAAGAGAAGAAGAGGGAATCGAGGGGGTATTTATCTCTCCCCTCGAGTTGCCGTTACCAGCGGAGTTAGTGGGATCAATCCTGCAGAGAGATCGTGCGACGTGGGAAGCGAACCGGTTAGAAACGCACACAGCGCGTGTTGCGCGCGTAACGGGCGCAGTTAATCCCACGTCGAGATCGTGGGCGATTTACTGCGGTTGAAGTGACATAACGGGCTGGTGGGACCTGGCTGCAGTTATGGGCGCGTGGCCTGCCGCCGCCCGGGCACCGAGGCGTTGGAGTGACAGGGGTGGGACACGTGCCCCGTTGCGACACGCAGAGGTGGATTCGCACCGATTGAGGCGGGATTGTGTTTCGAGGATTTCGCTAAGTCTTTTTACTCGGCATCAGAGAAGAGAAATGGTGCTACTCGGAGAAGAAGAGATTCAAGCCAAGGATAAGGGCTACTCGGAGGTACTACTCGGCATCTTACAATTCGAAGACAAAATTTGTTCTTAAGCTGGAAGGGCCCAGTGAACAAGTTCGCAGGACTCTACCAGCTTCGGGGACTAATGTCGGGGGGTTACCCCCGAGTAGGGGTAAGGCAAGTGCTAAAAGCAAGATCAGAAGGGCAGTTTTTACCAAGTTGGCTGGCTACCCGGTACCCGCTACCCGGTGGACAGCTATTCGGCCGTATCTACCAGTGGCCAGGAGGAAGAATCAAGGAAGTTGTATTCTTCCGAGTAGAGGAAGTTGTCCGGGTAGAGGGAGTGGATTCCTACTCGGACCAGAAGTCAATGGAGCCGTTCTGACACAGGATCCCGCGTATCCTGTGTCCGTACGGCGTGCGGTTCAACTTACGGAGTACGTGATTATTCGCACCACGGCATGGCTACAGTGATGTAGGCGCCTGTCTAGTCCTGTCACTGACAGAGGGGACAGGACAAGGCTAGGGGCCTACCCTATCTCACTGACAAGGGTGGACAGGTCCCATCTCCGAACGGCGCAACGACTTACGGGGCGACTGTCAGCGGTAACCTGGAGGCGTGCGCGGTTCTGCAGGGCTCCTGTCACATCTCGTCGTACTTTATACTTGTTTTCTATTCGGCTGGGCACCAGTATATAAGGTGACATGCCTCCTCCTATGAGAGGTTCGCTGCATACGTTCGGAACCAGTCGCTGCGCATTCCAGAGAGAACACTAGAGGCAACACACAGAGAGAAGAGTGGCTACTCGGCTGTAGGCCTGATTGTACTGTGGCTACTCGGTAATACACATAAAAAGAGAGAGGCAGGAGTAGGGGTGTTACCTCCACACGAGGGCCCTGAACCTGGGTAAGATCTTGGTGTTTGCATTGTTTGTGATCTACCCCACGCGGCTACTCGCCGTGTGATCCCTCCCCGAGCACCTCCAGGGTCCATCGGCCCCAACTTTAGCCATCCCATGGCATCTGCCGTGATACCACCACGACAATAAATGCTAGGACACCTTAAAATTTTAAATGATTACTAGATACAAGTAATTTGAGAGCAAGCAATACCATAATCATGAGTAAATCAATAATAAATTTTGGGACTATGCACATTATACTCAGAATGACAACTATGCTTTCTTAACTGGTGCATAAAGTAAGAAGATGAAGACTCAACATAAAAGTAAAAGAAAGGCCCTTCGTAGAGGGAAGCGGGGATTACTCATGTGCTAGAGCTTTTTATTTGACAAATAGAGGTTTTGAAAACAATTTTGAGAGAGATGTATGTCTTGTCAACGAATGGTAATGAAAAAATTATCATAATCCGTGTCAAGCAAAGTGTTTAGACTTTTTAGAGCAGTTTAAATTAGCATTTTTTTTCTTTATTGGTTGGCACTTCCCCCCACACCTTTCATTCCCAAACCATGGCTAGCCGTATCCACGGGTACCGACCAGCTTTCATCAAACCATGGGGAAGTGCCTTTTTATCATTTTGAATTCATATAATTTGGCATGAGTGATGGCTAGGTTGAGACTCCAAGTGCAGAGTGTGTAGCTAGTGGCAAGCCTTCTTCCCCACGAGGGTGACTCGAGGGTTTATATCGAACTCTTGGGGAGCCAGTATTTCAGCAGTTGTCTTCCAAGCTTCCTCTAGGATCCTGCAAACAAGTAGAGAATTTTGTGCCCTCAACCTCACCAAGTGGTTGTCAAGCACAAGGTGTGAGACTTCTAAATTGCAATGCAAAACTGAAAGTAAATGTGCAATAATTAAATCTACTACTAAATGCAAATGAGAAAATAAATATGCAATGGATTATTTTTGTATTTTTGTGATGCAAGTGGTGATGGAGATAATGTAAATTCGAATTGGAGATACAAGTAAAGTAAAGTGCAAGTAAAGTAAATTGCAGCAAAGTAACTAGAGTGTTTTATTATATTTAAAATAGGACCGGGGTTCATGGTTTCACACTTGCATTCTCTCAAATAAAGTGGTAGACGGTGGACATAAAGAATTACATGTGAGATTACAATAACATGTTTAACATTGAGTACTTTCATATGGGCATCACGTCCTAGCATAGAGATCTCTACGGTCATATTGATCCCTCTTATACTCCACCAAGATGCGAAATAAATCATAACACCTCGATAATTAAGGAAAAACAAGAGTATAGCTTTAAGCAATGTGACATGAAGTTGAAGTAAGAACTTGCTAGATCTAGTCATGGAGATTGATTAGTGTCACTTCAAATCCCCGGTAACAAGGTACTCCTTTTTATCCCTAGTGAGGTAACTAAGAAAGGTTTAACAAAACCTAAGTGGATCGCTGAACTTCTATCACTTTCACAGCACTAGCCACCCCCTGTTACTCCAACTAATGCACCCATCACCCCACACACGCTCTCAAGAACTAGATTGATAAAAGCTAGCAAATAAGAACGGGGTACATAAGATACATCTACTCAAATAACTCAAGAGAAACAATTGCAATCTCAGATTCAATAACTCATAGAAAAGATCCACCACATAGGAATTACAACGGTGCCCGTAATCATGCGAGGCAGCTCATACGGATCTAATTAGTGAAGCACATAGAAAGAGAGACATACAAGTGCTACTTCCACAAACCCATAGCCCTGGGGTGGACTACTCCCTCTTCATGGAGATGTCGATGGTGATGACGTTGGAGGGGTAGGAGATCACACCTGCGGTGCCCTGCTGGAGTTTTCCCCCTCCAATCTGGAACTTCTGGTCTCTGTTTCGGTGTTTCGGTGTTTCGGCGGCCCTCCTCTCCGTAAGGGTACGGGGGACCCTTTTTATAGTCGGTTTTAGGTCAAGACGGAGTCGGTAAGTCGAAGATGGAAGGAATTGGGGCCATAGGGGCCAAAAGGGGGCCTCTCACGCGGCCAAGGAATCTGACCGCATGGAGGGTCCTCTTTTGGGCCTCCTTGCCCAATTCTCGTGGATCCTTCGCCCGCAAGTCTTCTCCTTCCAAGAAAATGACCCCCGCAGATTTTCAGGTGATTTCGCGGAAGTTTGCCCCCTGAAACGTCAAAAATATAGAAAACGGGGTTTCTGACAGGCAGGGTTAATTCCATAAAAGTTGGGGGACTTTGTAATTTAACCCCAAAATACTATAAAACATTGAATTATACCCTTATATGATGCAATATGTAATAGAAAACCATGTGAAAATATTCAAATTTCATCTATGCATTTTACATGCATCAACATCCCCAAGCTTAACCCATGCTCGTCCTCGAGTATGAAGGTGATAAAACTAAGATGGGTTTTGCATATTGAAACAATCATGGGATATCAAGGAGGATTATTCATGCTACATATAATCAAATGATTAATACTAGAAATGAGTAGCAATATACAATTCATGTTGTAAGAAATATCAAATATGCAAGCAAAGATGCTTCATGAAAGTTCACAAAGTGTATAATGAAATAAAAGCACTATGCACCAAATGCATACACAAAATAAAAAATAAAATCCTATATTGGTCAAAGAATAGCATAATGGAGAATAGAAAATATGGTGGACACTTTGGAGAAAACTGAGTAGAGGTAAAACATGATCAAGTCTTATTTAGCCTCTAAAATTATTCAACTGAAGTTACTAATTGAAATGTGGTATCCATTGATCTAGGACTCTCATTGCCCCTTTATCACTAGCATCTTAAAATTGTGAGTATTGAAGTAATGAGAATGACAAGGTGGTTGAAAGCCTCATGCCCCGTGAGTGTGAAAACCTACTCCATGATTACTCAACTTAAGATTCCTAATAAGCTTTGTACAATCATAATAAGTATTAATGACATCATAAAGAACCGCAAAGAGGTACCTCTTGCCCCATGGCATGGAAACAAGCCCATGTTACAATGACAAGATGAACAAACGGAGTAGACTCATCATCCTTTTTATTTTCATTCACTATTATGCATAGCTTCTTATTTTATTATAGGATGTGTTGTAGAGTCATGATAAAGCATGCATTGGGTTGGGTTAGCGGCCCAATGCGTTTCTCTAGTCATATATATACTTACTCATCAAAACTTACTATTCCTCTATTTCATTTCGGCATGGCAGGAGTCCAAAAACAAAAGTACATGATGTCAACCAAATGTAATTTTTTTTGTGAATTGTTGAAAGCTTTCCGGTGATACACGTTTATAGCTAGCTCCCAACCACACGGTTGTCAAACACAAAACTTGTGGATCCCATTATTGGGTCATGTTTATTAGATGCATAAAGAGTAAAGTGTGCCTTCAAAAGTTCGTGAGAGTTCCTATCCCAAGTTGAACCCATGAAAATTAATAAAGTGAATATCTTAATTTAGAACATAAATAACACAATAACATGGTGAACATACTCGGAATAGCAATGAAGCTAATGGGAAGATATGGTGGACTCACTGGAAATACTTGGCTAAGGAGTGTTGGAAACAAGTTTTTACTTGTTGGAATTTTTTAATTTTTGGGCTAGTAAGAGGGAGATAGTTTACCAGCTACTATGCATGCATATGTCAATAGAACTACTAATTTCATGACAAACTAAATAAACCAGCAATTAACATCAAGGACATGAATAAGAGATAGCTCAAGACAACATTATTGCAAATTTCTACACATAAAAAGCCTATAAATCATGCAAACATATGTAGCTCTTCAAATCAACCATGGCATCCCTATTCCAAGTCATAATACTAGCATCAAATACATTCCAACCCCAAACTCCAGTAGCTCAATATCATATAAAATGATGGTGGTGGTCTTATCAAAACAAAATAAAAACAAAAACTAGACGCTTCAAGTCTCTACGATAAATGCTTTGCTTAGAAAAACAGAAAGTAGACGTGTGCTAACCAAAAGAGTGTAGATCCAGTGGGGTGTTCATCACATCCCCAAGCTTATGGCTTTCACCATTCTTGGATGTCTTTACGCGCAGCTCCTCTATTCCCTGTGAAAAAAACTTCACAAAACATGTTTCTCCCATTCTTTTTCTGTGGGGTGAGATTAGCCAGGACAAACAACTCACATGCTTGGTGTGCAAAATTCCAAATCAAATGCTCCAGTAGATAGACAATAAGGTTCATTATGTTGTATGTTCACTCTCTTGCTTGAAATAATCATGAAAATTCGATTCCCAAGCCCAAAGAGTGCATAAAACAAAAGAAGGCAGAATCTGTCCAGAAAATCAGCAGCAGCAAAACGAACGTTTTTCCCTAAGATAGACTCGTCAAAAAATTAAGCCAATATTTGTGCTTACAGAGGACGAAAAGTTGCAGAACATACTAAAAAATTAGCTCAATCCGACATACCAATAAAAACGTAAAATCATACGGTGAGAAGACTCGTGCTGAAACAGAAATTTCATGCACTAGGATAGCAACTTATAAGTCCAAATGGGTTTGACTTGACTCTTTATTGAAAACTCCAGAATTAAAACAAAAAAACTAATCTCTTGAGACAGCAAGAGGACACTAGGAAAATCCAAACAAAAACAACCGGTTGCCTCCCGTAAAGCGCTTTCTTTATAGCCATATAGCTAGGCTTTAATTACTTGATAATCAAGAGGGATAAAGCTCATGAGGGAGCTTGTTCTTCAGCGTGCCCCTCTTCCTTGGTAAGTGCTCCATGCTTTTCTTGTGAGGGAACTGAAACTTGACATTCCCTTCCTTGGAGTCTATGATTGCACCTGTAGTACGAAGAAAAGGTCTACCCAAAATAATAGGACTAGGGGATTTATCCCCCATATCCATAATAATGAAATCAACGGGTACGAAAGTCATGTGCAATTCAATCATAACATCTTTTACTTGTCCTACAGCATTTTTGGTAGAGTTATCAGCAAGGACAAATTCACTTGAGCACTTTTCTAAATTTTCTAGTTCTAGCAATTCATATAATTCTTTAGAGAGTACCGATACACTAGAACCTAGATCTAACATAGCATGGTGAATTTCTTTTCCAATTGAAACTAGCACCTTGGGGATCCATGCATCCCCAAGCTTAGGAGGTATCATGGCCTCATTCTTGTACCTAGCAATTTTTTCTTGCAAGACATGATTAGCAATATAAGATCCAAAGCCAGGTTGATTAACATTTATAGTGGGATCACTAGCAAATTTTTGTAGAGTAGCAATAAGTTCTTGCAAGCTACTTTTTTCTAAATCAAGAAATGGATCCTTAATTTCAGTAAGCATCATAATTTCCTCTACTTTTCCTTTTCTATTATGCATATTAAAAATCTCATAGCGATCATCAAAAATATCCTCGGGTACTTCCTTTTTTAAGCTCTCTTTAATTTTAACCTCTAAGAGCAAACTTTCAAGCAAAACATGGGTATTTGCTGCATTAGTACTAGTAAAAGATCCCCCGCATTCATTATCTAAAAAGGCTCTAGAAGTTTTAGAAATTCCCTTATAAAACATATGCATAAGTATACAATCTCTAAAGCCATGCCCTATTCCATATTATCTACTTCTAAATCTCTCCCATGCTTGTATCATTGATTCATCTTTTTCTTGTTTAAAGGTAATGAGCAATTGTTTAACATTGTAATTCTTTTCAGCATGACAAAACCTTTCAATAAATGCAGCCCTTAAGTTGAACCAAGTAGTAAAATTGCTAGGAGGCCATCTTAATATCCATTCTAATGCTTTGCCTCCTAGTGAGTAGGGAAAGAGTTTAACTTTAGTAGTGTTGATGTTTGCATGATTCAAGTTCAAAGTTTTAGATCTTTCATCAAATTTCTTAAGATGGAACAAAGGGTCTTCTTTAGGCTTTCCATAGAAACGAGATTCATAAATCATTTTAATAACACTAGGATCTACCTCTAATTTTTCAACGGGAATATTTAGCTCTTGAGGGAAATTCCTAACACTGAATGGCCAATAAGTTCGCTGCTCCATTTTCCAAGTTTTTATGTAGTTTTTAATTTTTTATGCAAAACTGAAAAGTAAAGTAACTAGGCAAATTCGAAATACTAAAATAAACTAGATAACTAAATGCAAAGCTAAAATGCAAACTAAAATAAAATATGCAAGACAAAACAAAAATAAAAACAAAAACAAAACAAAAACAAAAACAAGACAAGAAACAAAACAATCTACTTGAAAGAAGGTGGAGATAGAAAGGACGGTACTCACGTAGGTGCAATATCCCCAAGCTTAGGTGTTTGCACACCTTGTTGGTGATGAAGACTTCTTGTGAGCTCCCTTGGACAACTCCTTCACCTATGGCTCCCCGGCAACGGCGCCAGAAAAACGCTTGATGGCTAGGTTGAGACTCCAAGTGCAGAGTGTGTAGCTAGTGGCAAGCCTTCTTCCCCACGAGGGTGACTCGAGGGTTTATATCGAACTCTTGGGGAGCCAGTATTTCAGCAGTTGTCTTCCAAGCTTCCTCCAGGATCCTGCAAACAAGTAGAGAATTTTGTGCCCTCAACCTCACCAAGTGGTTGTCAAGCACAAGGTGTGAGACTTCTAAATTGCAATGCAAAACTTAAAGTAAATGTGCAATAATTAAATCTACTACTAAATGCAAATGAGAAAATAAAAATGCAATGGATTGTTTTTGTACTTTTGTGATGCAAGTGGTGATGGAGATAATGTAAATTCGAATTGGAGATGCAAGTAAAGTAAAGTGCAAGTAAAGTAAATTGCAGCAAAGTAACTAGAGTGTTTTCTTATATTTAAAATAGGACTGCGGTTCATGGTTTCACACTTGCATTCTCTCAAATAAAGTAGACGGTGGACATAAAGAATTACATGTGAGATTACAATAACATGTTTAACATTGAATACTTTCATATGGGCATCAAGTCCTAGCATAGAGATCTCTACGGTCATTGATACCACCAAGATGCGAAATAAATCATAACACCTCGATAATTAAGGAAAAACCAGAGTATAGCTTTAAGCAATGTGACATGAAGTTGAAGTAAGAACTTGCTAGATCTAGACATGGAGATTGATTAGTGTCACTTCAAATCCCCGGTAACGAGGTACTCCTTTTTATCCCTAGTGAGGTAACTAAGAAAGGTTTAACAAAACCTAAGTGGATCGCTGAACTTCTGTCACTTTCACAGCACTAGCCACCCCCCGTTACTCCAACTAATGCACCCATCACCCCACACACGCTCTCAAGAACTAGATTAATCAAAGCTAGCAAATAAGAACGGGGTACATAAGA
The DNA here is from genome assembly GCA_028641055.1 of Alopecurus myosuroides. NCBI lineage: Eukaryota > Viridiplantae > Streptophyta > Magnoliopsida > Poales > Poaceae > Alopecurus > Alopecurus myosuroides. Next base: position 778,492,830 of record CM054057.1, read on the forward strand.
TACATCTACTCAAATAACTCAAGAGAAACAATTGCAATCTCAGATTCAATAACTCATAGAAAAGATCCACCACATAGGAATTACAACGGTGCCCGTAATCATGTGAGGCAGCTCATACGGATCTAATTAGTGAAGCACATAGAGAGAGAGATACAAGTTCTACTTCCACAAACCCATAGCCCTGGGGTGGACTACTCCCTCTTCATGGAGATGTCGATGGTGATGATGTTGGAGGGGTAGGAAATCACACCGGCGGCGCCCCACCGGAGTTTTCCCCCTCCAATCTGGAACTTCTGGTCTCTGTTTCGGTGTTTTGATGTTTCGGCGGCGCTCCTCTCCGTAAGGGTACGGGGGACCCTTTTTATAGTCAGTGTTAGGTCAAGACGGAGTCGGTAAGTCGAAGATGGAAGGAATTGGGGCCACAGGGGACAAAAGGGGGCCTCTCACGCGGCCAAGGAATCTGGCCGTGTGGAGGGTCCTCTTTTGGGCCTCCTTGCCCAATTCTCGTGGATCCTTCGCCCGCAAGTATTCTCCTTCCAAGAAAATGATCCCCGCAGATTTTCAGGTGATTTCGCGGAAGTTTGCCCCCTGAAACGTCAAAAATATAGAAAACGGGGTTTCTGACAGGCAGGGCTAATTCCATAAAAGTTGGGGGACTTTGTAATTTAAGCCCAAAATACTATCAAACATTGAATTATACCCTTATATGATGCAATATGTAATAGAAAACCAGGTGAAAATATGCAAAATTCATCTATGCATTTTACATGCATCAATGAGCTCTCTTTGAATTAAGATGAGCACAAATTCCATACTCATCGGGTGAAATAAGGAAGAAGAACTTTGCTTGACACAAACCATAATAAACTTTAAACTACTTATGAGCTAAAACAAGAACACAAGACAGGTTAATAATTTTGAAGGTTTAAAGGTAGCACACAAGAAATTTACTTGGAGTGGAGGTTAAATACCACATATAGGATATGGTGGACACATTTGGAAAAATTTGGTTTTTGGGAGTTGGATGCACGCATAGAGCTCATACTCAGTACAGGTGAAGGCTAGCAAAAGACTAGGAGCGGCCAACTAAGAAAGCAAAAAAGGCCATAATCATGCATAGCGACAAAACATCATTAATCAAAGCATGTAGTGATTAGTCATAATACACCATAAATTACTAAGAACACAATTAAAATAATATCTAACATGACATGCCAAAGTCCAAGCCACAGTCAAAAGAAGCTTCATATTGCACCACTATAAGAATGAAATATTTTACTCTTCTCCAACACAAATTAACTTATTTGAAACAACTCTCAAAGAAAATAAACATCAAAGACCAGAGAGATAATCATATATAACTGAAGCAAACCAACAAGCTCTGAACAAAATTCGAGCGATAAACAAGAGAAAAACGCAGTGCTAGCAAAAACTGAACACTCAAGGGACAATAAGAGTAAAAACTAGAGTGTTCTAGGCAATGAAAACGGAGCGTGTCTCTCTCCAAAATAAAAGTATGCTAGGATCCAACCATTTACTACAGCAACAAAACAAAACTGACAGCAAAATAAAATGACGCTCCAAGAATAACACATATCATGTGAAGCAATAAAAATATAGTGTTTTGAAACAAACCTGATATTTTTGTTGATGTAGAAGAGGATGCCTTGGGCATACCTAAGCTTTGACGCTTGCACTTCTTGGATATTTTTTGGGGTGGCATGGGCATTCCCAAGTTTGAGATTTTTGCCATCCTTCATCTCCTCATATCATACTTCTCTCCATACACTTGAAAACTTCCTCCACCTGAAACTTCTCACAGTCTTCATTAGTAACGTTAGTGCACTAAAAATAATAAATCGACTTGGTTACAAGTCTAAAACTTGATTTAAAAAAAATTCTACTGTCACAACTTCTTTTAAATCTCTTCCCCCCCCCCCCTCCCCAAAGAACACCAAAAGAAAGAGATCAAGACACAAATGCAAATATTGGCAGAAATCTGTTTAAATAGAACAGTCGGTAAAGATGATTTTTTAAAAAACATTATGTTGCTTAAATCAAAACATGGGAAACTAAAGAAAGTTAGATAACAACCTTGGGCATGTTTATATTTTTTCAAAGCAATCCGACGTTCTGGCTGAGAGAAATAATTTTTTTGGTAATAGCCCAGAAATCTGTTTTTAGAACAGCAACTTCCCCAATTCGCACTACCTCTCTATTAAATGTTACTATTGGCAGAAAAACGAAATAAAAAGGATAAGGAACAGTTGCTACAGAAGTAAAAACTTCCAAGACACAAAAAGAACAAAAGAAAACAGAACAAAACAAGAAGAAAACACGAGAAAACAAAGTGGGTTGCCTCCCACGAGCGCTTTTCTTTAACGCCTTTTAGCTAGGCATAGTAATTTCAAAGATGCTCACATAAAAAAATGGATTGAAGAGAAATACGAGAGCATAAAAAAACAAATATAAAGAACATTTAAATCTAACCCACTTCCTATGCATAGGAATTTTGTAAGAAAACAAATCAATGAAGCACAAAGTAGCAAGCACATGAGGAAAAACAAATTCAACATAAAGATAGGTGTTTTAGTAATATGAAAATTCTTACAACCACATTTTCCTCTCTCAAAGTAACTTTCAGTAGCATCATGAATAAAATCAACAATATAACTATCACATAAAGCATTATTATCATGATCCACATGCACAAAAGAAATAATGCTCTCCACATAAGCATAGTCATTCTCATTAATAGTAGTGGGAGCAAATTCAACGAAGTAGCTATAATTATAATCATCATAAATGGGAGGCATATTATAATCACAATAACTTTTCTCCTCAATAATAGGTGGACTGAAAACATCATATTCACCATTGTAATCATCATATATAGGAGGCATAGTATCATCAAAGTAAATTTTCTCCTCCATGCTTGGGGAACTAAGAAGATCATATTCATCAAAACCGGTGATACGTTGATGACTCACAAGTATAGTGGGTGTATTGTAGTACTTTCTATAAATAAGAGTGTCGAACCCAACGAGGAACAGAAAGTGTTGACAAGCAGTTTCGATGAAGGAATAACTGTAAACACTGGAAAATAGATTTGTAGGGTTTTTGATATTGCAGATAAATAAAGTACAAGTAAATAAAATGAAGTAGTAATAATTGCAGCAACTGGCCCAATCCTTTCTTCAGCAAAGGACAAGCCGGTGAGTTTACTTATGATTAACAAACACTCTCGAGGACACACGGGAGGTTTCTGTCAAGTGCTTTTGTTCCATGCAGCTGAATAATGTTAAGTGTTTTGATAAGTGTTGTGTGGGTGAACCTATGCTAATGTATCTTCCCATCCAATACTAATACATACTTGTGATTATACCGCTTGCAAGCATCTGCAACTACAAGAAAGTAAATAAGAAATAAATCTAACCACAGCTTTAAACTCCGGGATCCTACGCTCCATCGTGTAATGGTTTCGTAACGGGGGTTTAGGTTTCTGTCACTCCGGCAACCCCACAATTAGTAGCCAAATACACGATGCATCCCCCTAGTCCCATAAATGGTGAAGTGTCATGTATTCGATGTTAACATGACACCACTAGGAGAATAACACCACAACTTAAATATCAAACATTAAATATTATTCAACATTACTTCACTACTAACAACTTGACTTCTCCCATTTCCTCAAGAACAACACGAACTACTCACAAGACATCATATGGATCATAATCAGAGGTGATATAATGGATGATAACAATCTGGTCATAAAGTGCAAACACCGATAAATCTCACAAGCATCAACTACTAACAAGTTATCCACACCGGTAGAGAGATCTAATGCAAAACAACGATAGAGGACCCTAATTGTTACAGCGGGATGACGGTGGATGATGAGGGTGATGGTGCTGGTGGTGATGACGATGATGATTACGATCTTCATGATGCCCGGAGCGATCACGGTGACGATGGCGGTGATTTCCCCTCTCTGGAGAGGAATTTCCTCGACAGATTTCTCCCTGCCAGAGAGCTTTTCTCTCTCGGGTGTTTTCCGCCCCGCGGCGTCGGCGGAATAATTCTTCGAGAATGGAATGAGGCTTAGGGTTCCCTCGAGGCCAGGCACGCCAAAGATGACCCCCAGAGGCGGGCCAGGGTGGCCACACCCCTAGGTGGCGCGGCCAGGGGGCGCGCCACCCCTAGGTGTGGGCCCCTGGTGGCCCCCCTCTGGCTATTTTTCTGGCTGTGTTTCTCCTCTGAACTTTTAGGAACCCCCGGATGTCCCCTTTCTTCTTCAGATCTTCTGAAATATGGTATCTCGACTGTGCTTTTTCCATCAGATTTCTGGTCCCGGTGTTTATTCTCCAAAAATTATAAAACATGCAAAATAAGATAAAATAACATAAGAGATGCATCATAACATGAAATATATCGATGAATAACAGAAAATTATGATATAAAATGGTGATGCAAAATGGACGTATCAACTCTCCCCAACCTTAGACCTCGCTTGTCCCCCAAGCGAAACTAAACTCAGAAAACATGGCCACAGGTTTATGGAGTGAAGAGTCGATAAATAAAATACGGACAAGAAGCATCACATTTACCTATGCACCAATCATTACAGACAACAACTTACTCTCATATAACTTAACTTGAAACAAGTAAAGGAAGTCACAAACAAAGATGCAAAAGAGAGAATCAAAATTGGTAATGGCAAACTTCGTTCTTGGTTAGAGAACATTTAATGAAATCATATTATCTTAGCTGAAGTCCTTATAACAAGGTTTATATTGTAGAGTTCAACATGTTTAATTATAACACCTCTTTTATAGTGATTCATAGTTTTCAAAATAATATTCATTCAAATAATAAAGCATGTGCTAAACAAAGAAGGATAGAAAACATGATTGAATAAATCAACATATAGATGGTGTGATCACAACAACTCAAATGCTTGCTGGAGACACAAGGAAATGGGTTTACTGACTCAACATAAAAGTAAAAGATAGGCCCTTCGCAGAGGGAAGCATTGACCACTCATGCGCTAGAGCTTTTATTTTAATAAACAGAGGTATAAAATGCATGACACTCCTCCCATCCATCTTACATAAACCATGGCTAATCGAATCCTCGGGTGTCTGCCAACAATCACAAACCATGGAGGAGTGTCTAAATTTTGAGAGGTGTATATTTATGTCAACGAATGGCAAACAGAAAATACAGTACGTCAGAAGCCAACTAGACTCACAAGAGCGGCTCCCATAGAAGGACGCAACTGGTATAGAAGGTCATCCCTGTTTCTCTTTTGTTTACACAATTATGCTTTTTTGAAGATTGTACCATAGGGAAAAATCCCTACGGTTAGATTTTCAAAATTATAGGGGCAAAAAAAGCCACCAAAGTTACAAATAAATTACAAGGAGTAGCTCAAGGAGGTAAAAAATTAATCCAACAATACATCTCATGTGACAAGGTTTCTAACCCAAGAAATGAGGGGTTCCCTAGCAGTGTCTTTAACTCTGTACTGATGTATCATGACATCTGAGCAAAACCTAACATGCCAACCCATAAAAGTAGCCTCTTTGAATTGGAAGATAAGATCATTCCTAGCCTTCCATATGTTCCATGTAGCACATGCCAAGATCTCCAGAAAGCATGGCCCTTCAAATAGTGACATAGCCAATGTGATCCTATCCAGGATGGTTTTGGAGAGATCCCAATGAATGCCAAGTGTCATCTAACAATCCCTGGCAAATTTGCATTCGAAGAAAAGATGGCCAATAGATTCACATGCATTGCTGTCACATAGGACACAGGTGTATCCCTCTGGTAGATGCCAATGTCGGCGGCACAAAAGATCTCTAGTGTTCAATCGATCATTAAATAAGAGCCACAAGAACACCTTCAGTTTAGGGAGGCATCTGGAGGCCCATATAGTCTTGATGAGGGGATGACAATGGACATTCGCAAAGAGGAACTTATAAAAATGTGCAGAGCTGTAGTATCCATTGCCCCAGCAATAGTGCTCTTGATCGTGACTAGATGAATCCAGCTCAAGTTGCTCAATTTCATGTGATAAGGCATGATATTCCTCAAATGCTTGCACAGATAAAGGCAGTGCAAAGGTGTCTTGTAGACTATGAGAAACACATATATGAGCAACAGATGAGTCCTCATTAAGTACGAATGAGTATAACCTAGGCCAACGATCACAAAGAGTAGTGTTTCCCCGCCAAAAATCTTTCCAGAAAAGCGTATTAATACCATTTCCAATATGGAATCGAGCAATGCTGCGATATAAAGGAATGAGCTTGAAAATATCCCTCCACCAGAATGAACCCTTAATGGCTTGAGCATGTGGTGGCGAGTTATCATATAAGTTCCAAACAAGCTTGACCCAGGGAGTATCGTAATGGTTATAAAATTTGTGTAAATATCTGATAAGGAGAGCATTATTTTGTAGCTCGAGATTCATGATTCCAAGACCCCCATGTTTTTTAGGCTTACAAACCATCTCCCAAGCAGCCAATGAGTGAGGAGTCGCAGGTCCTCCATCTTTAGCCCATAGACAGTGACGTCTGATTCGATCAAAAGAGCGAATAATAGTTTTAGGGAGCTTGAGTGAGCCCAAATAATGGGTGGGAAGCGATGACAAGACAGATTGAATCAGGACTAATCGCCCACCATAATCCAGATATCTAGAGCACGCATTCAATCTCCTCTCCATACGATCTGCCAGAGGGGCAAGATCAGAAATTGTAGGTCTGGTGGTACCAAGAGGGAGGCCCAAGTAAGTGAATGGCATAACACCAGTCGAACTTCTAAATACATTGGCCAAGTCAATCAGTTGATCTTGAGTGATATTGAGTGGCATGATGCATGATTTGGAGTAATTAACTGTCAGACCAGTGGCCTTGGCAAAGATAGTTAGGAGATTCTTGAGAACTGAGAGTTGTCTAGTGCATGCCTGAGTGATCAATAATGTATCATCTGCGTATTGTACAATAGGATAGTCAGCATCTGGTATAGGAAGGGGTGCAGTAAGCTCCCCTTCGTTCATCAATCTGTTGACCATGGATTGGAGTAGATCAGCCCCTTCCACAAATAGAATGGGTGAAAGAGGATCGCCTTGACGAACGCCTCTTTTACAGGCAAATTTCTTGCCAGGGACTCCGTTGAGCAGTACCGTAGATGTACCAGTGTTGAAAATAGACTGAATCCATCCAATCCATCTGTCATCGAATCCACTGGCCATGAGAATGCGTATGAGAGCATCATGTTCAATAACATCGAAAGCTTTACTGAAATCAAGTTTAATAATAACCGCCTCAGCTCCAGATGCCTTGACCTGGTGGATGTATTCGTAAGCCCAAGCAATGCAGTCCTGAATGTTGCGGTTTTTAAGAAAACCATATTGGTTCTGGTGGACAATAGACAAAATGTGCTCTTGAAGTCGATTAGCTAGAATCTTGGTCAAAAGCTTAAAAGAGGAGTTAAGGAGTGAAATGGGCCTGTAATCATTTGCATGGATAGGGGCAGAAATCTTGGGTATCATAGTGAGGAAAGCATCATTGATACTCTGTAAATTAACAGATCCATGCCAAAAATCATCAAATAAACGATAGTAATCCTCTTTAATAATATGCCAGCAGCTTTTAATAAATTGTCCATTGAAACCATCTGGTCCCGGAGCCTTATCAATAGGTAAGGTCCGAACCATAGCATCAATTTCATCTCGAGTGAATGGGCGGGAAAGGCAGTCTAAACCCTCATGATGTGGGAGGTATTGATTAAAATCAAAATTATTATCGATGCCCACCGAAATCCCTAACCGTGCTTGAAAGGTGCTGCGGAGCAAGGCAGCCTTCTCATGATGATCAAACGTAATGGAGCCATCCTCCCGCACGAGTGAGGCAATGTTGTTGGATATATAACTGACGGTGGCCATAGAATGAAAAAAAGACGTGTTTTCACTGCCATTCTTAGCCCAGTGGGCCATGCATCTGTTCTTCCAATAATCCGATTTGCAGCGAAGAAGATGGGCCAGCTGGTCTTTGATCACATTTCGAAAGTTCCATTTAGAGATATGTAGTGGCCTAGCGTCCTCTAAGGAATCCATAAGAAGAATAGTTTTATTACAATTTGAGATAAAATGGTTAAGTGTCGAGATGCTCTGTTGCCATTTTCTCAATCCTTTCCTCAATAATTTCAATTTAGATGAAATGCACTTGGCACTATCCCCTGGACAATGTATGTCCCAAATAGTTTTAACTGTGTCATAAAAACCAGGCATCCTAATCCAGTAGTTTTCAAATCGAAAGATTTGTGCTTTGGGAATGGTAGTACCAATGGATAGCACACAGGGGATGTGGTCAGAGGTAGGTCTAGCTAATGGAGTGACCATCGAATTGGGATATGTAGTGGTCCATGCAACAGAGGTAAAAAAACCAGTCTAGTTGTGTCAGAAGTGGATCCAACTGCATATTACTCCAAGTGTGAGATCTACCTTTGATAGGAAGTTCAATAAGGCCACGAAAACTAATAATTTCATTGAAAATCTCCATATCCTCCGTATTTGCACCAGGTTTGTTCCTACTGTCCGAGAAACGATAGAAGTTAAAGTCCCCAATAAGTAACCATAGAGCATCATCAGCTATGTCCAGGCTAAAAAGCCAAGCTACAAAATTTTGTCGAGCAATACCCTCACATGGTCCATAAACCACAGCTAGATTGTCGGGGGGTTACCCCCGAGTAGGGTAAAGGCAAGTGGTAAAAGCAGCTAACAGAAGAGAGGTTTGGTCGAGTAGCCGATTACCCGGTACCCGCTACCCGGCAGACTGCTACTCGGTCTCACCTCAAGATGGCCAGAAGGAAGAATCATTCAAGTTATCTCCTGTCGAGTAGAAGAGTTGGCCCGAGTAAAATTGGCGGGAACCTACTCGGGCCAGAAAGTCAAAGGAGCCGTTCTGACACAGGATCCCGCGTATCCTGGGTCCGTACTTGGCAGTATTCGAACTACTGTTCATCTGGGACCGGCCTGCCTGACAGTGACAGCATGGAAGCAGGCCGTGGCAGGATAAGGGGGGCCTACTCTGTGTTTGGCACAGTGATACCAGTCTGTCCCCTTGTTTTGCCCAACGACTTCCTAGATGCAGCCAAGATTAGGAACCAAAGCTGTCAGCGGAAACCCGGAAGAAGGACGATGTGCACACTATGTCGACACTTGTCCATGTTTGGACGTATCCGGCTGGGCACCATGTATATAAGGTGCCCCGCCGCCTCCTGCGTGAGGAAGGAACACATCTTGACCTAGAGGGAACCCTAGTTCATCATCTAGAGGAGAGCGGCTACTCGGTAGCAAGAATCTTGTACTGTGGCTACTCGGTGAGATACCAAAATACACAAAGAAAGGCAGGAGTAGGGGTTTTACCTCCTCACGAGGGCCCTGAACCTAGGTAGATCGTGTTGTTTGCAGTGTTTACTTAGTATCTCACGCGGCTACTCGTCGCGTGATCCCTCCCCGAGCACCTCCAGCGTCCTTCGTCCCCACATCTTTAGCCATCCCATGGCATCTGCCGTGACACCACCACGACAGTTGGCGCCCACCGTGGGGCAACCAGCGGCGCTGGCTGGAGTTTCTGTTCGGACGGGATCTTCTTCAGCGGAGCGCGTGGTCTGTGGCCTTGTCCACAGATTCGGCTCCTTCGACTTCGTCACCGACAACGCCGGCTGTTTCGGCGGCCTGGCCATGCCGGAGGGCGGCTCGGTGATCTCCTTCGGCTCTCACCTCGTCTACGTCGCCACCGTCGCCAACAGCGCGTACCCCGAGCTGGTGCATGACGCGGAGGATCCTCCCGCGGTGATTGCTGCTCGCGGAAGGCCCGCATGCAGCTCTGCGAGCTGCGCTGAGGTGATGGTGACGGGCTTGGCGGCAAACACTGGCGCAGCCGCTACTGGCGCTGCGGCCGTCGTCGAGGAGACGGATGAACCGCCTGCTGGTGGCAGGACTCACCGGCCCTACGAGAGGGAGAGCAACTTGCCGCCTTCCACCTCTACGATCATTCCTGCGTCGGCTGCGCGACCTGGTATGCCTACTCCCACCGACGTCGAGCTTCTAGCCATGCGGGAGCAGCTCGAGCGGCAACGCTTGGAGTTGCTTGCCGAGCAGGCGGAGTTGGAGAAGGTGAGGTTGGAATTGAGCCTAGATCAGCTCGAGTACAACAAGGCGCACGGCTTCACGCCAGTTGCCAGGCGGGCTAGCAGAGTAGGCGGCACTCGGCGCAACTTGGGTGTCGAGATGGCTACGGTTGCGGAGGTTCCCGCGCAGTCCGCTACCGCGAACACCTCCACAAGGCCAAGGTACAGCACGCCCGCCAAGACGCTCAGAGCTGCAGAGGCCGTGGCTGCCGAGTTGCCGCGTCTCGACGGCGACGCGCGCATCAGGCAGCAGGAAAGGCTCAACGAGTTGGTGTTGGAGGCCGCCAGGCAGAATGAGGAGTTCCGGAAGGCCAACCCGGGTGCTGGGGCGTCGCAGATCGTGCACTCGCACGCGGCCAGATCTAACGATCAGGCCTCGTCCCCGCATCCGAGTCGCGAGAAGAGCCGCAGTGGACGTTCAGGCCGAGATAGGCAGATGCAGGTGTACGACCCGACTGTTGCCGCGAAACAGCGCGCTGTGCCGCAGTAGTCTGGTCAGGAACACAATGCTGCAAGAGCAGGCTCTCAAGCCCAACAAGCTCAAAGCCAGGCCCGAGATGGTGCACGGCCAGGTCCTTCTCGGCAACCCGCAGCTCAGCCTACTCGGCAGAGGCAGCAGCTGCGTGCAGTGGCGCCAGTCGCCAACCCGGTGGTGCAGCCTGTTGCTGTGCAGGTGGACAGGTATGATGATGGCTACTCGGCTATGGAGATGGCTGGTTATGACATTCATGACCGTGTTGGCGAGCGCGTGTTGGCGCCTGGAGATGCAAGGCACCAGCTGGACCGTATCAGCTTGTCCGCGCGGCTTGAGAGCACGGGTCCTCCTGGCCCCGAGTGCTTTGGCCCGCGCATCATGAACGAGCCTTCCGTGAAGGGCTTCCAGCTTGCAAGGGGCACCAAGAGCTACAACGGCAGCACCAAGCCTGAAGATTGGCTCAATGACTACGTCACCGCTGTCCATATCGCGAATGGCAACAGGAGATGGGCGGTGCGCTATGTGCCGCAGATGCTAGAGGGTCCAGCTCGCACTTGGCTCAACAACTTGCCCAAGAACAGCATCAACTGCTGGCTGGACTTCTCGGATGCCTTCATCAGCAACTTCACGAGTACATACAAGAGAGCGAATAGGCCACAGCAGCTGTCAGCTTGTAGGCAGCGGGAAGACGAGACAGACCGCGAGTACCTTACTCGGTGGAGCACGCTGAGGAACACCTGTGAGGGTGTGAATGAAGCACAGGCCATTACCTGGTTTGCGCAGGGTTGCCGACATGGCAGCATGCTTTGGCAGAGATTGCAGAGGGAGATGCCGAACACTCTGGCGGAGACCATCAAGATTGCGGATCAGTACGCACTCGGTGATCCTACTCAGCCGCTGATGGACTCCTCTGAGCCGAGAAAACTTCAACAGCAGCAAGCGCAATGAGTTCCGCAACAAGCGCCGAGTAGATACTCGGTATGATCCTGAAGAGGTGAATGCAGTGAATGTCGGAGGCGGTGGTGGCCAAAGACAGAACCTGCTGGAGCCTACGGGCAGAACCAGAACCAGGGCCAGGGCAACAAGAAACCGTTCCGTACTGCTCAGTCGGGTAGCGGGAACTCCGAGCAGCCGAAGAAGTTTGTCTTTGATGACATGAAGGATGGCCCGTGCAGCTTTCACACTCACCACCCCTCGAGGCCTGCTAACCACACTACTCGGCAGTGCGAGTGGTGGGAGGCGATCAAGAGTGATGGCTTGCCTCCTCCTCCTCCTCTGCCTGCAGCCAATGCCAATGTGCAGCCTACTCGCGCACCGCAGCTCGGCCGCCAGTGTACCCGAGAAGAGAGAATGTGAACCAAGTGGCTTTAGGAGCCAACCAGAACTTCAACAACGAGAGATACCGCAACAACAACAACAACAACTACAACCGCAACAACAACAGCAGAGGCAACAACAAACAACTATCAGGGCAACAACAACAACAATGGCAACAATGGGGGCAATGGCTCCAATCAGTACCAAGAGCACCATGAGAGCTACATGATCTTCACTTCTGAGGCAGTCGACAAGCAATCACAGCACGGGCCATGGAGGTCAATGCAGTGATTCCTGCTGTCCCTCACTACATGTACTGGTGCGACCAGGAGATCAGGTGGTCCCGAGTAGATCATCCCAAGGTGATGCCCAACCCGGGTACCTATGCCTTGGTGCTGGATCCTACCTTCCTGGGTCCCGAGAAGAATGTGAGGTTCAGCAAGGTGCTAATCGACAACGGCAGCAGCATCAACATTGTGTACAAGGACACACTCGAGAAGCTTGGCCTGGCCGAGAACATGATGCTGCCCAGCAAGACCACCTTCCATGGCATTGTGCCCGGGATCTCGTGCAACCCGATTGGCCGAGTGTGGATAGATGTGCTATTCGGTACCCGGGAAAACTGTCGCACAGAGCGCCTGCAGTTTGAAGTGGTTGATCACCAGAGTCCCTATCATGCTCTACGGCAGGCCTGCTCTGAGCAAGTTCATGGCCTCTACTCATGTTGCATACCTGAAGATGAAGATCCCTGGTCCCAATGGCATAATCACTATCGCTGGCGACTACAAGAAGTCCATGGAGTGTGCCTCAGCTAGCTCCAAGCTGGCAGAGTCGATGGTGATCGAGGCCGAGAAGAAGAAGATGTACGAGGTGGTGGCCATGGCTCAGTCCGCACAAGCTGGTGCACAAGGTGTGCCGAGTACCCAGCATGGTACTGCCTTCCAAGCTGCCAAGGAGACCAAGACAGTCCAGGTCGACCCCGAGTTCCCCGACCGCGTAGCCATCATTGGTTCCGGGTTGGCGGAGAAATAGGAAAGCGAGCTCATCCACTTCCTCCGTGAGAATCGGGATGTATTCGCCTGGACTAATGAAGATCTACCAGGAGTCCCGAGGGAGTTGGTTGAGCACTCTTTGCATGTGCGTCCTGACGCCAAGCCAGTGAAGCAGGTTATGCGCCGTTTCGGAGATGAGAGAAGGAAGGCTATTGGTGACCAGATCACCAAGTTACTGATAAGCAATTTCATCATGGAGGTGCTGCATCCGGATTGGCTAGCCAACCCGGTCATGGTCGAGAAGAAGAAAGAGGATCCCAAGGCTGCCACTGCATGGCGCATGTGCGTCGACTACACCGACTTGAACAAGGCATGCCCCAAGGATCCGTTCCCGCTACCTCGCATCGATCAGGTGATCGATTCCACTGCTGGTTGTGAACTGTTGTCCTTCATAGATGCCTACTCTGGTTTTCACCAGATTGCACTCAACCCTGCTGATCAAATAAAGACTGCTTTCATTACCCCGTACGGGGCTTATTGCTATCGTGTCATGTGTTTTGGCTTGAGGAATGCGGGTGCAACCTATCAGAGATGCATGCAGAAATGCTTGCACGACCAGCGGCAAGAATGTGCAGGTGTACGTAGATGACATTGTCATCAAAACGAATAAAACACATACTCTGCTTGCCGACCTGGAGGAAACCTTTGCTAACCTACGCAAGTACAAAATGAAACTGAATCCGAGTAAGTGCACCTTTGGTGTACCGGCTGGAAGCTACTCGGTTTTCTGGTTTCTAGTCGGGGCATTGAAGCCAATCCTTCTAAAATAAAAGCTATTGAGAGCATGTCTTTACCGAGATCACTGAAGGATGTGCAGAAGTTCACAGGTTGCTTGGCATCTTTGAGCCGTTTTCTGGGCCGAATGGGCGAGAAGGCCCTGCCTCTATACCAGCTGATGAAGAAAAGTGACAAGTTTGTCTGGACTCCGCAAGCGGACGTGGCATTCAATGAGCTGAAAGCAATGCTGGCTAGCGCTCCCGTCTTGGCTAGTCCGCTACCCAAGGAGCCTATGCTACTGTACATTGCTGCGACTAACCGAGTAGTCAGCATGGTGATAGTGGTGGAGCGAGAGAAGAGAAGGCAAGAGTGTGCAGCGCCCAGTGTATTACCTCAGTGAAGTGCTGTCCAGCTCCAAGCAAAACTATCCACACTACCAGAAGATGACATATGGTGTGTACCTAGGCGCTAGGAAGCTGAAGCATTATTTCCAGGAGCACCCCATCACTGTCGTGAGTTCTGCTCCCATCTCGGATATCATGGGGTAACAAGGAGGCGAGTGGCAGAGTAGCCAAATGGGCAATCGAGCTAGCAGCGTATGCTCCCGCGTATACGAGAAGAGAAGCCATCAAGTCTCAGGTCCTGGCGGAGTTTCTTGTGGACTGGGCCGAGATGCAGTATGAACCTCCTGCTCCAGTTTCCAACTATTGGAGGATGCATTTCGATGGCTCGAAAGTGAAGGAAGGCCTTGGTGCCGGTGTTGTGCTTACGTCACCCAAGCGAGATCAGCTCAAGTATGTGTTGCAGATTCATTTCAAGGCATCCAACAATGTAGCAGAGTACGAGGCAGTGGTTCATGGCTTGCGAGTAGCAAAGGAGGTTGGTGTGCAGCGCATTATATGCTATGGTGATTCAGATCTGGTGGTGCAGCAAGTCTCGGCACTTGGGATGCTTGGATGCCAACATGGCATCGTATCGCTTCCTGGTGCAGTCTATGACTGGGTTCTTCGAAGGTTGTGAGTTCCAGCACATTCACCGAGCAGAGAACGAAGCAGCAGATGAGTTGTCCAAGTTGGGATCTTCTCGGCAATCCATCCCGGCGGGAATCGCCTTGGAGCATTTGAGGAAGCCATCCATCAAGCCTTCTCCCAACTCGGAGTCTATATTTGTTCCTTCTCTGCCAAGCGAGGAATCTGACCCAATGGAGATTCACTGGGAGAGTGCTGCAGGAAACCCGGGGACTGCCGTCCTCTACCCGGGGACTGCCGTCCTCTACTCGGGGACTGCCACTCCCTACCCGGGGACTGCCACTCCCTACTCGGGGACTGCCACTCCCTACTCGGGGACTGCCACTCCTTACTCGGGGACTGCCACTCCCTACTCGGGGACTGCCACTCCCTACTCGGGGACTGCCACTCCTTACTCGGGGACTGCCACTCCTTACTCGGGGACTACCGCCCTCAACCCGGAGGCTGTCGCGTTCATTGAAGAAGTCCTCGCCAATCGGTCTGGGTTACAAAGAAGCGCTCCCACTCCTCCTGAGCAACCACAAGTGCCTGTCCCAATGGAACTGGACGAACCAGTGTTTCCCGCACGGGAGACACCGAGTTGGGCTATGCCCATATTATCCTTTCTAAGGGACGGTACTCTACCAGAAGATGAGATAGCTGCAAGACAGATTCAAAGAAGATCCAAGGGCTACACCATAGTCAGAGATGTGCTGCACAAGAGAAGTGCCACTGGCGTGCTGCAACGTTGTGTGAGCCCGGAAGAGGGAGAAGAAATTCTGGTGGAGATACATCAAGGGGAATGTGGGCATCACGCCTCTTCTCGGGCATTGGTCAAGAAAGCTTTTCGGCATGGCTTCTACTGGCTCACGGCTCTGCAGCAAGCTGAAGACATTGTGAGGAAGTGCAATGGCTGCCAGATGTTCGCAAGTAAGATTCACATGCCTGCTTCCGAGTTGAAAACAATTCCTATCACATGGCCGTTTGCCGTTTGGTGCTTGGATATGGTTGGCCCCTTCAAGCCGGCTAAGGGCAACATGACACATATCTTGGTCATGGTGGACAAGTTCACCAAGTGGATTGAAGTGAAGCCTATTCGGAAGTGTGACGGGGTCACTGCTGTGAAGTTCGTGAAGGATGTAATCATGAGATATGGCTACCCGCACAGCATCATCACCGACAACGGCACCAATTTTGCAGAAGGGGCAATGGTGCGGTTCTGCAGAGATAAGCGTATCCGACTAGACGTTGCGTCAGTCGCGCATCCTGCCTCCAATGGGCAAGTTGAGAGAGCAAATGGTATGGTACTGGCAGGCATTAAGCCAAGGCTGATTGAGCCATTGCTGAAAACACCTGGGTGTTGGCTAGAAGAGTTGCCAGCGGTGTTGTGGAGTCTAAGGACTACCCCTAACCGGTCAACCGGCTACACGCCATTCTTCTTGGTATACGGGGCTGAGGCCGTGTTGCCAATAGACTTAGAGCATGACTCCCCTCGAGTAGCCCTCTACACTGAGGTGGAGGCGAGAGAAGCTCGAGAAGACGACGTTGACCTGCTTGAAGAAGCAAGAGAGCTGACTCTGTCACGTTCGGCTATCTACCAGCAAAACCTGCGGCGTTATCATAGCCGAAAGGTGAACCCAAGGGTTTTCCGGGAAGGAGACATGGTCCTTAGGCTTGTGCAGCGCACAGCCGGGATGCACAAATTGTCTCCTCCATGGGAAGGGCCTTTCATTGTGAGCAAAGCGCTGCACAATGATGCGTACTACCTTGTAGATGTGCGCCCGTCACAGACGAACAGGGCAGATA
Organism: Alopecurus myosuroides; assembly: GCA_028641055.1. Lineage (NCBI taxonomy): Eukaryota > Viridiplantae > Streptophyta > Magnoliopsida > Poales > Poaceae > Alopecurus > Alopecurus myosuroides. The sequence continues at coordinate 778,509,407 of CM054057.1, forward strand.
AAGCTGGAGGAAACGCCCTTGGAATGTAGCTCTACTTCGTCGTTTTCATTCGTGAGCAAAGATGTGTATGTACCCTCTTATCCGAGTTGAAATTCTACTCTGCAATCTGAAATTGTTCTCGGGGACTGCCCTCGTTCAAAATTGCTCTAAGTGTTTTTTACTCGGCTTTACCTTTTGTCTATTCGGTTGCTCCACTTCAGAACTCATAAGCGTATCGAGTACTGTGTTTAAACCTATATGCCAACTCTTCGACTCTGCTGCTGTCCGAAACCCGGCTTCATGGCAAGCAAGAGAACAAGCAAAAGGTCAATGAGCACACGAAAATCGCTAAGGAAGAAAAAGTGCAGGAACCGAGTAGAGTGTTTGTTACTTTTGTTCCCTGTTTCGTCTTTTCGGCTAAGTGGTGGGCTGCGTTACTATGACTGTTTCTAAGTGGCTAAATATTTGCAGCTCTACTCTTTGATTCTTGTGACTCGAATACCAAAAAAGCAACAAGTTGCAGGTAGAGCAGAGATGAAAAGATAGAGTGAATAAGAAACGCAACTCGGGGACTCGCATGGAAACGCAACCCGGCATTGAGCCAGGGCTGCTCAAAATGACTAAATTGAAGATAATGTGTGGAAATAAAATCGAGTAGCAAGAAAAGCATAAATAAGTCTGATACATATGCTCCCGGCATCCCGGGGATCTGATAGATGTTCAAGTAAAAAGTGTGCAGGTAAAATCATGTGGAGGAGGCAGTGTTGTCGGCGCTGGCATTGGCTGTTGCATCTTCTGTGGTGGTCCTGGTTGCCTCTGCCTCCGAGTTGGTGGCAGCTGTCCTTGCGGGTTCTTCGTCGGCGCTGGTATGGGTGGCATCCGCCTCCGACTGGACGGTGGCGGACTCTTCCATCTCGACATCGCGCTCGGTGGCTACCTGGTCAGAAGTAGCCGTGGCCACCGAGATAGGCCCTGGAGTTGAAGAAGCACCAGAGGCTTGGCCAGGGGTGAATACCGTGTCGTCGAGAGCGGCTCCGGATGAGGTGCCGAATCCGAGTGCGGCGGTGTCGAGGTGCTCGGTCTCCTCATCGCTACTCGCGACAGCGACATTATTCCCCTTCCCGGCCTTGCTCCGGGGGGATTCGAAGAAACCCGATTCCAGATCGGAGTCTGTCTCTTCATCCTCTCCCTCGTCCTCCTCCACTTCGGTGTCGGGCTCGGGGAGGCCGTCGATGAAGACGTCCGTCTCAGCGCACTCCGCGACCTCGTACGCAATCAACTTGCGCGCGGCCACGCAGCTGGGGTCTATTTCCCACTTGGAATCGTTGCGCTTCCCGCGAATGATCTCCATGTTCAGGTTCTCGTACCAGGAAGCAATGCAAAGAAGCATCAAGTCAGCACCTGCTCGAGCTCCTGAGGCGCGCCATTTCTTCAGCTCGGCCTTCACATTCTGCAGCTTCAGAGCAAGGCCACCAATCGTTGTCGGCGCGGCATCTTCAGGCCAGAACAGCTTGTGGAGCGCGAAGCCGACGCGCACCAAGTCGGTGCCCACGCCGGCTAGGCGTTCGAAGTGCCCCTTCATCACCAACAAGCTGTCCTCGATCTCGGCTCTGGTGTCCGAGGCCTCGCCTTTCTCAAGACGAGCCGCTCGAGCCTTGGCCAAGGCTGGCGCGCAGGCGGACACGAGATCAGGGAAGATTTCTGCATAGAAGCAAGGAAGGAATTCAGTCACGAGAACCGAGAAGAGGCAGAACCGAGAAGAGACAGAACCGAGAAGAAAAAATGCCAAAAGGAGAAAACTTACTGTGAAGCTCCTGGCGCAGCTGCTGCAACTGGATTTTCCACTCCTCCTCATTGGCAATGTGCCTCTCCTCGAGCAAGCGAAGTCCGTTCATTTGAGCAAAGAGCCCAGCGTTGGACTTCTTCAGCGTCTCGCATTCCTGCTCAAGGGCCTTCTCCTTGGCTCTGAAGGTTGTCTCAGCCTTGGCCTTCTCGGCGATAACTCGGTCCCTCTCCTCACCAAGCGTGACAGCATCCCGCAGTGCCTTCTGCAGCTGGAGTTGTAGCTTCTCAACCTCCGAGGTGTGCTCTCTTACCAGCTCCACGGCCTGGTTGGACAATTGCTGCTGCACTTCTTCTGGTTTGACGCAGTCTTGGTGGGCTTCAACGAACAATTTATGATCTTCTGCGAAGAGCCAGACAAGGTTAGCAGAGAAGCAGAGAAGCAAAAGAAACAAGAGGCAAACCGAGTAAACGACAACTCACCTTCTAATCTTTTGATGGTGGCCTCGGCGTCCTCCACAAACGCACGGCATTTCTCGTGCTCCTCAGCTAAAGCCTTCAGGTTATCTGCAGAGTAGGAATGGTTAGCGCAAAAGAAAGCAGAAGCGGGCGTAAACATAAAACGCAGTAACCGCGCAGCTAAAGGCATACCTTTTACTTCAGCCAGCTGCTGGGTGCTATCATTGGCATTCTTGCTCGTTGCCTCCGCAGCTGCCTTCTCCTTTTCCAGTGCAACAATTCGCCTCCTGGCGATAGCATGGTTCCAGAGGAGCACACGATACAAGTTGGTACGTTTCAGAACGCTATCCTGAGAAGCGAGAAGGAAACAAGTTAGACAAGGAAGTAAAGATTCAACCCGAGTAGGAGGCTACTCGGAGAGTATCTGTCTACTCGGCCAGAATCTCGGGGACTGGGTGAGAGTAAAGGAAAATGAGGATGAGCAGGAGAGAAGAAAAATTCAACTCGGAAAGAGCAAGTAAGAATTACCGCATAAGCCTGCTCGATGTCCTCGGCGTTCTTGCGGTGCAGGAACATCTTGGCGGCGAGAGTGGCAGTCTCGGTGGAGACAGTCATGGGCTTATAACCCAAATCCACTTTGTTCCACTCAACGCGCATGTGGTCGATTGCGCCCAACCCAAGGCCGTGCCAGTTGTCCGTGCCGAGAACCTTGCTGTCCCACTTGGCGTCGATGAAGCCAATGGTGTCAAGTACCTGCTCAAGGCTCCGTGATGTTATCGCTGGATCCTGGACTCCCCGAGAAGCAATAGTGACGGACTTGTTCTGGTTTGGAGCCGGGGGGGGGAGTTCACAGCTACGGCTTTCCTTCCCTTCTGAAGGGCAAGTTGTTTATCCTGGGGAGAGAAGCCGATCTGGTTTTGTTGACTAACCTGCACCATGTAGTCCGGGAAGCAAGGCTGACCAGCAGCAGCAAGAGCGGCGGAGGTAGCAGTAGCAACCGGGCCGGACGCGCGAATAACCAACTGTCCAGTCGAGGTCGGAGGTGGCATCTGATCTCTGGCTTGTTTCTTCGCTTTCTCCTTCTCGGCTCGCTGCTTCTCGGATTCCTTGGCCTTCTTTCCTTCAGCCTTGGCCTTCGCCTTCTCGGCGGCCTCCTTCTCGGCAGTTCCCTTCTCGGCTTCTGCCTTCTCGGCAGCTTCTTTCTCGGCTGCCCTCTTCTCGACCTCCTCCCTCAAAGCATCAAGGGCTTGCTGCCTGGCAGGATCAGTTGGCGGCGCCAGGGGCGCGCTATCCGGTGCGCCAATCGGCTGGACGCTACTCGGTGCGGCGCCCGTTGGCGCATCACTCAATGGGTAGGCATCTGTCATAGTGGCATCCGTGGCGGTGGCGTCTTCTACCCGCTGCTCGGCAGCGGGGTTCACTTGGTCAGCAGCTCCTGTGTTCGGCTGCTCTTGTTCAGCTTCTGGCCGCTCAAGGGCGGTGTTGTCCTGCATCTCTTCGTCTTGAGTCTCCTCGGCAGTATTGGCCGGAGGAGAAGGAGGTCTTTCCTGATGTGCAGCAGTGTCCTGTGCTGCTGATTTCGCACGGGACTGCTGCTCCGAATCTGCCCCTCGAGCATCGGTGCTCTGTGCATTGGCAGCCTCATCCTCGTCGTCATCGAGGTTGATAAGCGGTGCTGCTGGCTTCTTAGCCTGGTCAGGCGCGAGAGCAGCGTTCGCGTCCATGGGAGGTCTGCGGAGAAAAAGGAATTCAGAAATTAGAAGAGGATTGGGGAAATAGTACAATGCGAGAAGAAAGACAACAGAGAAGAAACTTACGCGCTGGTGGAGGCGAGCTTTCGCCTTGGTTTCTTCACGACCTTCTTGGTCGCCTTCTCGATCAGTTTCTTCTTCTTGGCGGGGGGCTCTACGGCACCGCTGCCGGTCCGCTTGCGAGTAGCGGGTGCAGCAACAGAAAGAGGGTTGACGACAAGGGCTTCATCGCCCTCGTTCTCGTTCCCGTCTTCGCCCTCATTCTCGTTCTCTTCAGCAACGTCATCTGCGGATTCAGGAAAAGAAGAGGGGCAAGTCAGAAACAACAAACAGAAAATGATGGATTGGAACTTCTCGGAAACAAGCAGAATGAGTACGCAGTTACCTTCTGATTCGTCCTCAGGCCAATCGCGGAGAGACGTTTCCGCGTGCTGCTTCTCCATGGAGGGGGAAGGGAGGTTGATCTGGTCTACGTTCTCAAAGGAGGCCTTGTCGTCCTCCTCTCGGTCAGGAGACCAGTTGCCTTCAAAACGTTCGCAGCTCTCTATAAGCTGGCGAGTGAGGACCTGGAGAGCGGAGAAGCGTCACAGGTTAGCCGAGTAGCAGGATGGTACTCTACTCGGATAGGGTGTGCAAACACAAAGCACACTAAGCCTAAGTACTTTTACCGAGTATTCTACTCGGAAAGGCGTGCAGGCACAAAGCACACTAAGCCTGCGCAATTCTACTAAGTACTCTACTCGGTACAGACTACGATCGCTAGTCGCGACGAGAACAGGAAGCTTTCTACTCGGAATCCATATATAGAAAGCAGGGAAAGAAGAGCGTACCCGCGTAATCGGCTTGGTACGGCTGTATGGGATGAACCCATACTGCCAATGCTCGGCAAGGCTTGTCGTCAGGATGGCCCTGGCATGCTCGGGAACGTCAGCGTTGTCGAGCTCGATGGTGGTCGTCCTGGTGCAATCACGGGGGCCTCCCATGTAACACATCAGGTGGCAGCGTTCTTGCAGAGGCAGGACGCGTCTCTGAATCCAGCACGCCACTGGATCATCACTCTTGAGGCCTTCGTCGATTAGAGCGCCGAGCCGTGCCTCAATCTCCTTCGCGTTGAGATCGTTGATGGGCTTCTCCTTCCAATTCTTCTGGGTGGGAGCGCGGAGGCTCCAAGCGGGAAGATTGATTCTGTCTGTTACCTGTCCTCCTTCGGTGGCGGGGATGTTCTTGACGTAGAGGAACGTCTTCTGCCACATCCGGACAGACTCCAGCCCCTTGATACGGGGGTGATTGGTCCCCGACCGCTGCACCATCATGGCGCAGCCGGTGTCGGTTGCCCGTGGCACCCCCGTGCCTTCCTTCTTCCCGGTGGTCTGCTGGCGGAGATGGAAATACCTGAGCCAGGTGTCCGTTGTCGGATGGATGCCGAGGAAGGCCTCGCACACCACGGCGTGGTAGGCGAGGAAGACGATGGCATTGGGCGGCAGGTGATGCATTTGAAGGCCGAAGTGGTCGAGGAAGCGGCGGAGGAAGTCGGAGGCCGGCAGGCCGAAGCCGCGCTCGAAATGCGCCAGGAACACGACGCGCTCGCCCTCCTCCGGTGCAGGCACGAGCTCACCCCTTGATGGCCGGCATTGAACACCAGGAGGAACTCTCCTAGTGTTCACAAGCCAGGCGCAGTCCTCGGCGGTGACGTGCGAGCCAGCCCAGCCGGCGCGAGACATGGTGGCGAGTAGGAGGGGTGGAAAGAATCGGAAGGTTTTGACTGGTTGGATTGGATTCGCGGCGGCACAAAAGGTTGCGCGGCGGCGGAGAGCTCGGCGGCGGAGAAGAACAGAGAGATGAAAAAGGGAAAGTGCGAGGAAGGGGAAAAGGAAGTTACCGGCGGGGGGTATATATACCCTCGCCTCAGGCTACCGTTACTATCGGGGAAGTGGGATCGATCGTGGCGTGTGGTGGGATCTGTGGCCGGCTGGAAACGCACACAAGCGCGGGATGCGCGCGTAACGGCCGCAATTGATCCCACCACCAGATCGTGGCCTATTATTACTCTTGATGGGACGTGACGCGTGGTGGGCCCACTGCCTGGAAACCAGGCGCGTGGCACATCGTGCCCTGGGCAACGAGACGACGGGGGCGTGGATGCCTGACACGTGTTCAGTCGCCGCACGAAGGGCTGGATCGTGCTCTGCGCCGCAAGGGCTCAATTCAAGAAAATTCTCTAAGTCTTTTTACTTGGGCGCAGAGTAGAAGGCTGGTGCTACTCGGGAGAGAGGAAACTCAAGGTACTTGTCAGAATACCACTCGGAGGTCTTTTACTCGGCATCTTGAGGGTCAAGGGCTGTGTTGCAAGCATTGGTTTTAAGCTGGCAGAGCCTAGTGAACGAGTTCGCAAGACTCAACCAGCTTCGGGGACTGCTGTCGGGGGGTTACCCCCGAGTAGGGTAAAGGCAAGTGGTAAAAGCAGCTAACAGAAGAGAGGTTTGGTCGAGTAGCCGATTACCCGGTACCCGCTACCCGGCAGACTGCTACTCGGTCTCACCTCAAGATGGCCAGAAGGAAGAATCTTTCAAGTTATCTCCTGTCGAGTAGAAGAGTTGGCCCGAGTAAAATTGGCGGGAACCTACTCGGGCCAGAAAGTCAAAGGAGCCGTTCTGACACAGGATCCCGCGTATCCTGGGTCCGTACTTGGCAGTATTCGAACTACTGTTCATCTGGGACCGGCCTGCCTGACAGTGACAGCATGGAAGCAGGCCGTGGCAGGATAAGGGGGGCCTACTCTGTGTTTGGCACAGTGATACCAGTCTGTCCCCTTGTTTTGCCCAACGACTTTCTAGATGCAGCCAAGATTAGGAACCAAAGCTGTCAGCGGGAACCCGGAAGAAGGACGATGTGCACACTATGTCGACACTTGTCCATGTTTGGACGTATCCGGCTGGGCACCATGTATATAAGGTGCCCCGCCGCCTCCTGCGTGAGGAAGGAACACATCTTGACCTAGAGGGAACCCTAGTTCTTGCCCTAGTTCATCATCTAGAGGAGAGCGGCTACTCGGTAGCAAGAATCTTGTACTGTGGCTACTCGGTGAGATACCAAAATACACAAAGAAAGGCAGGAGTAGGGGTTTTACCTCCTCACGAGGGCCCTGAACCTGGGTAGATCGTGTTGTTTGCAGTGTTTACTTAGTATCTCACGCGGCTACTCGTCGCGTGATCCCTCCCCGAGCACCTCCAGCGTCCTTCGTCCCCACATCTTTAGCCATCCCATGGCATCTGCCGTGACACCACCACGACATAGATGGAAGGATTCCATCGAGGCTAGAGATGTAAATTGCAGCACGATACCGAATTGCTCAGTTAACAACACTTCGCCTTTAAATTGATTTCCAATCCAAAGAACAAGGATACCTCCCGAGGCTCCGTCAGATGGAATAAACTCAAAACGATCAAAACGTTTAGGAGCGAATTTTTTAATATAATGTGTGTCAAATTCACCCCTTTTTGTTTCCTGGAAACAAACAATATTAGCCATACTTTCCTCAATCTTATTCAGAATAAGTGGCCATTTTTCTGGGCTGTTCAAACCCCGAATATTCCAGCATAGGATACGCCAAAATTTCAGATCATATGTTGACGGCGTCATGAAATAAGTAATTGGATAACAGAGCAAAAGCTAGTTGATCGCAAATTGCATACACCTAAGGTATGCATCACACAAGCATAATATAAAGTACGGGACCGATCATAAGATGTTCTGATCACAGAAAGTATACGGCTAGAGACCAAACAAAATAACCGATAATATGCCATTGGCAAAGTCGCAAGCATCAGCCCAACTGAGGAGTGCCGTAGATGGGTCTGCCGCGCCCACCACAGGGACTGGAGCGTGAAATTAGGATGATGGATCACGGAGCAGCTTCTCATCTGAAACTTCTTCAGGCGCCAGTCCGCACTCCTCGACACCGATGCGTTGCATCTCAGTTAACTGCATCTGAGCAGGTGCCAACGCACGGGGGACAGAAGAGCTGCGACGCCTAGGGGCCTTATCTGGCAAGGCAATGTGCATAAATCCATCGTTGTTATTACGTGTACAGCGTCTGACAAGGCTAGAGACAGGTGGGGTAGTGATCTTACCCGCACGAGTCTTGGCACGAGTCATAATCTGCATAGAAGGAGTGGTCGTCGATGAGCCTGGGAGCGGATTCCAGGATGTTTCCACTTGAGGCATATCAGGTACAAATCCCAGGTCAGCTCGAACCAATTCCATGGTGTCAGGTAGGGAGTGGTCTGTAAGCTCCTCAGCGGTAGCTCCCCTCACTGCAGATAGATAGTTGCATAGAATAGGGGAAAGTTCCACTGACAGCCAATCTCAGGTTCAGTAGGAACCTGAGGCAGATGGAGTGCAACACGGATGACAGATATCGGCACGATGGCAGTAGGAGATCCAGCACGGATAAAACATGCCCACATATGCTGCATTCCCGCGGAGACGATGGCATCGAATAAGTGGCTCAAATATAAGCCAACATCCATGGGAGCAGGGGGAGAATTGCGCGGGTGTAAACCTGACGCATGAGCATACCGTAGAAAGCCCAGTACTCTGCACCTTCCTGAACCTCAAGATCGGTCAATTGCCCACCAGCACGTCGGAAGTGAAGCTCACCAGGGGGATGTCCAAGAATGACGTACAATGCTGCTCTCTCCACCTCTTCCACATGGTCGTTCCAGGCATCCATGGCATCATCAGAGAGATTTTCAGAGTTGGCCACACCATCCATCAGCGATGGACCATCGTATCCCAAATACTGTCTCATATCCATACCCAGATAAATCTGTGGCACAGCAGGCCACTGTCCCCATCCCTCTTGTCGATCCTCTTGATCCATCATGTTACCCTGCCAGTTGGCCTCAGCCTGCTGCTCATTAAATCGCTGCACATCCATATGATATTGCTGCATGGCCGTCAGGTAGGGAAGTTCATATGGGTGCGGCGAGGCATTCATAGGTGGAGGAGGTTCTTCGGTGTCAATGAGCCCCGCCAGATTATGACGGCTATTGAGTACATACACAGGAACAAACCACGAAACTCCATGCCCCGGTAGAGATGAAACTCTGGTAACAATGATGCTGCAGGGCACCTCCCGAATATCACGCAGTTGGACACGCATCAGCACCCTTGACCTGCTCGCCTCCAGACGGTGCCAGAGCTGAAGCCTCCCAAAGAGCGATACCGCTTTGTTGATGTAGTAATCTGTCAGGTAATCAGTGGGGAAAGCCAGGAAGAGAATCCATGCATCAAGATTGAATACTGGCCGTCGCATGTTTACCCCCTCATCGTGACGAATGAAGGTAAATGTGGACTCCTCATCAAAAACATCAAAGGGGTGCGGGCTATCCCGAACCATCATATCACGGATTTCCGCAGGTGAAAATTGCACAAGTCCCACCCCCAAGATGGAAATCTCCGCTTCAGTGATAATATTATCATAATCTTCATTGACTGAAGCCACAATCTGATCCAGAACAGAGCGACGGAGATTGTCCGAGACAGGGGGATTTACCAGAACAATGGCGCAGTCTTCATTGGTGCGGGGGGATCACCAACCACCAATCTAGCACGTTGGAGACGATCGTCTGGCCCAGGATCTATGTTGGAGTAGGCAGAAACGAAATCAAAGGGTCTGACAGGGAAGTTCGCCATTGTAGCGCTCTGCGCTTGGAGGGGAGCGGAGGTGCCTAGAGGAAGCAGAGTAGCTAGGCGTTCCAGTTCTCCTACTTGGTCTTGGGGGGTCAAAGCTAGAGTGGGCCCAGAATGTGAAAAGTCCACCGCCCCAGTTGCCAAATTAGGAGATGTACTTCCTTTGGGCACCCATAAAAACCGTTGACGGCAATCTGTAGATTGATGACCCTGCTGTTTGCAACACCGACAAATAATCTTCGGACAATCAGGAATAAAATGATCCGCAGCATGACAGAATCTGCAATAAACCTTAATAGGGCATTTTCTGGCAAGGTGGCCCCACCCAAAGCAATCAAGACATTTAATGTCATTTTTGCAATCCTTCCTAATATGTCCTAATTCCTGGCATCGGAAGCAGCACGGAAGAGGCCCAGAGTCAGAGATATCTCGGAGAGGAGCCAACGGGCTAGCGTCATCTGATGGGCTCGATGCGCAAGGCGGCCCTATAGCGGCAGGACTCGAAAAATGCTCCGAGGAATCACAGTCTACACACTTAAATCCAATAATCTGACAGTGCTTGCAAATACCGGGGCAGTCGGGCCGAAGATGATCTTTGAGCCCACAACGGGAGCAACGGCCCAATATTTCAAATATCAGTGATTGAGGCGGGATACAAGGAATTGAGAGAGCCTCCTTAATATCTTGCCTCGAATATCCAGCCATCCTAAGATCTTCAATATTCTCGAGGGTGGAGGATGGCAAGTCCGAGCCAATAGCCTGGCGAAATAATGGAGAATAGAAAACCTGTCCTTGCCCAAAATGTTCACCCGTAACAACCGGAGCAATGAACTTACCAAAAGAAATAATATTGTTATCTCCGGGCATCACCGGTGAGGACTCCGGTGGAGGCTGATCCTCCACCAACAAGCGGGTAATAGATGAATGCCTAGGCTGCTCGATAGGTGCAGATCGATGAGGTGCCTCAGCCTTACGGAAAAATCCAAATTTGGCAAGTTCAGTAGAAGCAGAATGATCATGACGTGCACTAGCCTCGAGAACGTGAAGCTTATGCTTGACACGAAGGGGGGAGCGTTGAGATATCTCCGTAAGTTCAACATTAGAAGCCCACGAGTCATGAAAATTGTGAACGAAACCAGTAAGCTTAGGGTCAGAACCCCTAAAGAGAGTGAAATGGAAAACGAAGTCCGGCCAAATACGATCACGAATATGATAAATAAAATGGCCAACTTTATTGGATGCCACCGAAAACCGGAAACGTGCATCAGAAAGCTGATAAACCTTGAAATCCTTGTAAAAACCACCAATACATGATTGAAGAGCCAAACCCACTGATTCTTCCGTGAGTTTGAAAGAAGCCGAAGAAAAGGAGACCACCAGAAAGAATTCCTTAAGGCCGGATGAAGGGGAGAAGGTGACGGGTGTACCATACCTACGACGAACCTGTGATTCCACGGCCAGCCCCGGGGAGAAATCCCAGTGAAGGAGGGCCTCCATACCTACTAGATCTGATCACCATCGTCATGGGTGGTGGAGGGGGTGGGAGGGGTGGGAGAGGAGAGGGTGGACGCCATCCGCCAACCCGAGTATGAGGCGTTACTGCATGGATTGAGAGTAGCCAAGGAGATGAACATCAGGAGGATACGGTGCTATGGAGATTCGGATCTTGTGGTACACACACAATTATGCTTTGACTGATATATCAGGGGCAAAAAGAGTGAAGAGAATTTGCATTATTATTTTGCGGTTGGGCACCCCGCTGCCAGCTCTTCTAGCATTTGGATAAGCGAATGAAGCCACTAGTCCAGGTGTGTGAGTCCAATCAACAAGTGAGATAAAGCTTCTCTATTTGCATCCTCATGAGCTAAAACATGAACACAAAACAGGAGTAATTTGAATGTTTTAAAGGTAGCACATGAGAAATTTACTTGGAGTGGCGGTGAAGTACCACATGTAGGAACGTATGGTGGACACAAATGGCAAGGTTTTGGGGGTTTAGGTTTGGATGCACGAGAAGCATTCCCTCTCAGTACAGGGATTTTGGCTAGCAAGGCTGGGTAGTAAGCATAAGAGTTGAAGGAAAACAAACAAATATACATATGATGAAACCAATCATGCAATCTTCATTGAAAGCACAAACGATCTTAAGTTGTGAATACTAATTTTATGAGCTAAAAGGCAAATTCCTCTTTCTTAAACTAGCAACTCAAATTATTATTTCTGCTGACCCAAGATAAGTTTGCCAAAACCAACTAGATTAACTTGATGATCTCTAGAGTGATACCAAATACTAATAGCAAGCTCAACCATGTGACAGAAGTTGAAAACTGAAATAATGTGCATAGAAAGTAAATGATGAAACTTCTCATTAATATTTCAAATCGGCAACTCACACCAACGGATACAACGATAACCAACTAGGGAGAGACACTTCCATACTGCAAACCATCCTATATGATAACCTCTCTACTCATGATATGACTCTACTGAAAAAGTAAAAAGATGAAATATAGTGATGTGATACCGCGGCACTCCCCCCAAGCTTGGAACAAGCCGAAGGGATGCCAAAACCAATGACGAATGAATTCTTCTGTGGTGGTGAAGGTGGAATTACTCGGAGAGGAGTCAGAAAGCCTTTGATGATATGACGAAGCTCAATGTTTTTCGCTTCAAGAATTGCTACCTAGGCCTTGAGAATACGATATTGTTCACAGAATTGATCGGCAACCCGGTGTGCTTCAGCTATCACGGGGAACACGTTGGGGTCTCGATCCCGAGGCTCGGTCCCCTGCACATTATGAGAGTAGCGATGCTGAGGATTAATGGATCCCACAAAGGTGGGGTTTCTTGTTGGTGCTGGTTCAGCCCTCCGGATCTGTTCCCTCAAACTGTTAACCATGTCTTCCCTTTTTGCATCTATATCTTCCTCCGTCGCCCATCCCGCGAAAGCACCCTCGTGGATGTCTTGCTGGATTTGTCGAAGATGACGTGCGGTGTAATCCTCAATGCTAGAGTTGAAAGAGGACATCTTGACCTAGAAACTCCAGACTCCTGCCAGGAAAACAGCTCGAAACAGAAACACGACGAGAAATCGATATACGGACCTCGGGGGGTCCGGGGGATTATATAGCAAAAAGTTTCATAACGAAAGGAAAGTCCAGGTCAAAAACGAGTCGGAGAGGGGCTCCGGGGTGCCCACACCATGGGTTGGCGCGGGCAGGGGTGGGCCCGCGCCACCCTATGGTGTGGAGCCTCCGGGCTCCGTCTCCCTCTCGTTTCCGGCTCATAATTTTTCATATTTTCTAACAACAGTAAAAATATAAGTTGAAAGATGTTTCACGAACATTTTCTTACCAAAATTGTTACCTATTCGAAAACTGACTCTGTAGTTTCTGAAATATGCTTCCTAATGAATTCCTCCGGGGTCATGGCTCGAATACAATCAACATTTTCATTATAAGGATCTCTAGAAATATAATGCTTGAATCTTTGCTCATTCACCACTTGTGAGGAGTTATCTTCAAGGGAAACAATTTTAATTGCCCCCGAACGATATACCTCTTCGATAACAAAAGGTCCTTCCCATCTCGAGAGTAATTTTCCTGCAAAAAATCTGAGACGAGACCTATACAAAAGCACTTTGTCACCAACATGAAATTCTCTTTTCATAATTCTCTTATCATGCCACCTTTTAACTTTCTCTTTAAAGAGCTTAGCATTTTTGTATGCCTCACTCCTCCATTCATCTAAAGAACTTAAGTCAAGCAACCTTTTCTCACCGGCAAGTTTAAAATCTCTATTTAGGTCTTTCACTGCCCAATAAGCTTTGTGTTCTAATTCTAGGGGCAAGTGACAAGCTTTTCCATAAACCATTTTATAAGGAGACATGCCGATGGGATTTTTATAAGCAGTCCTATAAGCCCACAGAGCATCATTTAATTTCTTAGCCCAATTTTTTCTAGATTTGTTAACAGTCTATTGCAAGATAGATTTGATCTCTCTATTTGACAATTCTACTTGCCGGCTAGTTTGAGGATGATAGGGTGAGGCAATTCTATGATTAACATTATATTTAGCAAGGGTCTTTCTAAAACCACCATGAATTAAATGAGAACCCCCATCAGTCATAAGATATCTAGGTACACCAAACCTAGGGAAAATGATGTCTTTAAGCATTTTTATTGAGATTTCACCATCAACAGTTTTAGTAGGTATAGCTTCTACCCATTTAGTAACATAATCAACAGCAACAAGAATATGTGTGTAGCCTTTTGAAGGAGGGAAAGGACCCATAAAGTCAAAACCCCAACAATCAAACGATTCAATAACAAGAGAATAATTCATAGGCATTTCATTACGTCTAGAAATATTTCCAACCCTTTGACATTGATCACAAGATAAAACAAATTTTCTAGCATCTTTAAAGAGAGTAGGCCAATAAAAACCCTGATTGGAGAACTTTATGTGCAGTTTTATCTCCAGCGTAATGTCCTCCATAAGCACTACTATGACATTTTCTCAATATCTCTTGTTGTTCATTTTCAGGAACACATCTTCTCATAATACCATCAACACCTTCTTTATATAAGTGTGGGTCATCCCAAAAATAATGCCTCAAATCATAGAAGAATTTTCTTCTTTACTGAGTTGTAAAGGTAGGAGGAAAATACTTCGAAACAACAAAATTAGCATAATCATCATACCATGGACTCTCTTGAGAGCTCACTTTTATTGCAGCTAACTGTTCATTAGGACAACTATCATTAACAGGAATATGGTCATCAGAGATATTTTCTAATCTAGACAAATTATCAGCAACAGGATTTTCAGCACCCTTCCTATCCACAATATGTAAATCAAACTCTTGTAAGAGAAGCACCCATCTAATAAGCCTAGGCGTAGCATCTTTCTTTTCCATAAGGTACTTAATAGCAACATGATCAGTATGAATAGTAACTTTAGAATCAACAATATACTGTCTAAATTTATCACAAGCAAAAACTATAGCTAGGAATTCTTTCTCCGTGGTAGCATAATTCTTTTGAGCAGCATCAAGAGTTTTACTAGCATAATGAATAATATTTAACTTCTTATCTACCCGCTGTCCAAGAACAGAACCTACAACATAATCACTAGCATCACACATAATTTCAAATGGTGAATTCCAATCAGGTGGTTGAACAATAGGGGCATATATTAAAGCCTTCTTTAAAATTTCAAAAGCTTCTTTACAATGTTCATCAAAAACAAATGGTACATCTTTTTGAAGAAGATTAGTAAGAGGTTTTGATATTTTAGAGAAATCTTTAATGAACCTTCTATAGAAACCAGCATGACCAAGAATACTACGAATACCTTTAACATCCCTGGGATAGGGCATTTTCTCAATAGCTTCGACTTTAGCTCTATCGACTTCAATACCTCTTTCAGAGATTTTATGTCCAAGAACAATTCCTTCATTAACCATAAAATGGCATTTCTCCCAATTAAGAACAAGATTAGTCTCCTCACATCTCTGCAAAAACTTTATCAAGATTCTGCAAACAATTATCAAAAGAAGTTCCATAGACGGAGAAATCGTCCATGAAGACTTCCACAATTTCTTCACAAAAACCATGAAAGATAGCAGACATGCATCTTTGAAAGGTAGCAGGAGCATTACATAAACCAAAAGGCATACGTCTATAAGCATAGGTTCCAAAAGGACAAGTGAAAGTTGTTTTCTCTTGATCAGGCTTTCTAATAGCAATTTGAGAGAACCCAGAATAAACATCAAGAAAGCAGACATGAGTTTTCTTAGACAACCTTTCTAGCATTTGATCAATAAAAGGCAAAGGATAGTGATCTTTCTTAGTAACTTTGTTAACCTTCCTAAAATCAATGCACATCATATAACCAACCACTACTCTTTGAGGAATAAGTTCATTATTTTCATTTGGCACGACAGTCATCCCTCCTTTCTTAGGGACACAATGCACATGAGTAACCCATCTACTATCAGCAATAGGATAAATGATACCAGCGTCAAGGAGTTTCAATACCTCATTTCTTACCACATCCTTCATCTTAGGATTTAAACGGCGTTGATGCTCAACAACTGGCTTTGCATCGGGTTCAATATTAATAGCATGCTGGCATATAGCAGGAGAAATCCCCTTCAAATCATCAAGAGTATAACCAATAGCACCTCTATGTTTCTTCAATATTCCCAATAATCTCTCCTCTTCTTCACCAGAAAGTTTAGAACTAATAATAACAAGATATCATTTCTTATCATCAATATGAGCATATTTAAGATTGTCAGGCAAAGGCTTTAAATCAAAAACAAGATCCTCCTTGGGTGGTAATGTGGTACCCAAGTCTTCCACTGGTAAATTATGTTTCAGCATTGCTGGCTGATGCAGGAAAATCTCGTCAATTTCATTCCTTTCTTCCATAAAGACATCACTTTCGTGGTCTTACATGTATTGCTGCAAAGGATTGCTAGGAGAAAGAGCAATAGCAGCCAATTGTTCAACTCTATAGTTCTAATTAGGCAATTCAGCTTCATAAGGTACTTTACCAAATTTGGAGAAATTAAATTCATAAGACTCTCCATCAAACTTTGTAAGAATTTTCTCCTTTTTACAATCAATAACAGCACCACAAGTGTTTAAGAAAGGTCTACCAAATATAATAGGACAAGTATCACTAGCAGAAGTGCCTAGTGTACTAGAAAATCAGCAGGATACTTAGTTTTACCACATAAGACCTCCACATCTCTAACAATTCCAATCGGAGAAATAGTTTCCCTATTAGCAAGTTGAATAATCACATCAATGTCTTCAAGTTCACAAGAACCAATTTCATGCATGATTTCTTTATAAAGCTCATAAGGAATAGCACTAGAACTAGCACCAATATCACACAAACCATAATAGCAATGATCACCTATCCTAACAGATAGCACAGGAACACTAGGTTTCCTAGATTTACTAGGATGAGAGACAATATTAGAAGCATCTTCACAAAATATAATGTGTCCCTCTTCTACATTTTCAGAAACAAGGTCCTTTACTATTGCTACTATAGGTTCTACAGTTATTTGTTCCTCAGTTTCTACAGGTTTCCTTGCACTTTTATTAACCACACTAGCTAACATAGAATGTTCTTTTACCTTAGCAGGGAAAGGCATTTTCTCAATATAAGGTTTAGGCATAATAGAATCAACAATATGAACTTCTATATCTCTAGCAGGAACACAATTAACAATATCTTTATAAGGAGCATGGTACTTGTCCCATTCCTTTTTAGGAATATCAAAATAAGAAGCAAAAGCCTTATATAAGTTTGCAACAACTTGAGCATCAAGACCATAAGCAGCACTAACATTATGAAAATCATCGGATGACATAATTTTTTTAATGCATTCATAATCATAATTTATACCTGAATTTCTACCTTTGTCATTCTCCCATCCTTCAGTGTTTTTTTGATACGGTCAAGAAGATCCCATTTAGCTTCATCTTTCATACGTGTAAATGATCCAGAACAAGAAGCATCCAATAAATCCTTATCATGAAGAGAAAGCCTTGCATGGAAATTATTAATAACAATATTACTGGGGAGCTCATGAACAGGGCATTTGAGCATTAGTAACTTCAATCTCCCCCATGCTTGGGCAATACTCTCTTCGTCATGAGGCCAAATATTATATATATAATTCCGATCTCTATAGATTTTACTGGGAGGATATAATTTAGAATAAAAGAGAGGCACAATTTCCTCCCATCCAATAGTTTGGTTATTTTTCAGCAGTTTGAACCATTCAGAGGCTCAGCATGACAATGATAAAGAGAATAATTTCCTCTTCACTTGGCTCATTGTAATACCCGCACACTTGAACAACTCGCATAATTTATGTAAAAAGAGCAAATGATCACCAGGATGGACAGTTCCATCACCTGAATAGGAGTTATCCCTCACATATTTAACAATCTTTATAGGTATTTTATAAGGATCCAAATCATCAGGCGCTGGGTCACTTACTACCCTAGCAGTAGTAGCAGTGCCCACAAATAAGGACACAAAAGGAGACCCAAACAT
This sequence comes from Alopecurus myosuroides, assembly GCA_028641055.1. Taxonomy (NCBI): domain Eukaryota; kingdom Viridiplantae; phylum Streptophyta; class Magnoliopsida; order Poales; family Poaceae; genus Alopecurus; species Alopecurus myosuroides. The sequence goes on from CM054057.1 coordinate 778,527,157, forward strand.
AGTGTAATAAAGCAGTAGACAGTAATAAAAACAACACTTACGACAGAAGCTTCCTTTATCAATTCCACTTCCCAATAGCGTTTCACTCCCCGGCAACGGCGCCAGAAAATATTCTTGATGACCCACAAGTATAGGGGGTGTATTGCAGTACTTTTGATAAATAAGTGTGTCGAACCCAACGAGGAGCAGAAGGTGTTGACAAGCAGTTTCGATGAAGGAATAACTATAAACACTGGAAAATAGATTTGTAGGGTTTTTTTATTGCAGATAAATAAAGTACGAGTAAATAAAATGCAGTAGTAATAATTGCAGCAAGTGGCCCAATCATTTCTTCAGCAAAGGACAAGCTAGTGAGTTTACTTATGATTAACAAACGTTCTCGAGGACACACGGGAGGTTTCTGTCAAGTGCTTTTGTTCCATGCAGTTGAATAATGTTAGGTGTTTTGATAAGTGTTGTGTCGGTGAACCTATGCTAATGCACCGTCCCATCCAAGACTAATACATACTTGTGATTGTACCCCTTGCAAGCATCCGCAACTACAAGAAAGTAATTAAAAAATAAATCTAACCATATCTTTAAACTCCGGGATCCTAAGCTCCCCCGTGTAATGGTTTCCTAACGGGGGTTTAGGTTTATGTCACTCCGGCAACCCCACAATTAGTAGCCAAATACACGATGCATCCCCCTAGGCCCATAAATGGTGAAGTCTCATGTAGTCGACGTTCACATGACACCACTAAGAGAATAACACCACAACTTAAATATCAAACATTAAATATTATTCAACATTACTTCACTACTAACAACTTCACTTCTCCCATGTCCTCAAGAACAACATGAACTACTCATAAGACATCATATGGATCATAACCATAGGTGATATAATGAATGATAACAATCTGGTCATAAAGTGCAAACACCGATAAATCTCACAAGTATCAACTACTAACAAGTAATCCACACCGGGAGAGAGATCTAATGTAAAACAACGATAGAGGCCCCTACTTGTTACAACAGGATGACGGTGGATGACGAGGGTGATGGTGCTCGTGGTGATGATGATGATGATGATGATGACGATCTTGATGATGCCCGAAGCGATGACGGTGGCGATGGCGATGGCGATGATTTCCCTTCTCCGGAGAGGAATTTCCCCGACAAATTTCTCCCTGCTGGAGAGCTTTTCTCTCTCTAGTGTTTTCCGCCCCAAGAGCATCGGGGGCGGGGCCGGTGTTGTTGGAACACCGACGGTGGCGGGTAGAATGCTAGCTCACGCGAGCTACGCGGGTTGGGAATAAAGCGCTTTCTTTTCTCTCTTTTTCTCTTTTACGGGTTGGGAATGGTTCGGGACAGGAGAGGGGCATTTGGGCGAAAATAGAGCTGAAAATGGAGCGCAAATAGGTATACGGATTCGGAGAAGCTCGGAGTGTGCTCGGGAAACTGGTCGCGAGGAGTTTCTCCAAATTGCACAAATCATTTGAGAGAAACTCGAAGCCGGGCCAGGAGCCCAAAGAAGTCACCCTTTATTACTGTAGTGATGAGAAAAGTAAGGCCCATATAGAAGTGGCGTCTAACCGGGCCTTTCCGGACAAAGCGCGCATCTCCTCCCACGTGCCGCCTCCTCTCCCTCCAGCTTTCCTCCGCTCGCCGTAATCCTCCAAACCCTAATAACCCTAGAAAAACCAAATCTCCGGCCCCGGCGCTCAAATCAGCGCGCCGCGATGGGGAGGCGGAAGGAGCGCCGGCTGGCAGCCAAGGCGGCCTCGGGCCGCAGGGTCAAGCTCGACCTCTTCCTCGATCCTCCCGCCGGTGAGCTTCCCCTCCTTCCCCGCTCGGATTTGGTTCCGGTTTGATCCACCACTAGATTATTAGGTTCTAATTTCTCTCGCTGATTGCAACCGGAATAGGGAACTCGAGTAGTTTGTACTCTCAACACTCGAAGATTGTTGTGATTTTTAGCCGCATATATATAGCTGGCGATCCTCTGGCTGCCTGCACATGTGCTGGTGGCTTTCGGCATGCTAGCTTATTAGGCCGACCTTGAAACTGCTGCGCGCCCTGCAGAGTTTCAGTGCCACTTCCAGCTGCATATAAAATTTCACAGCACGTCAAATCAGTCAGTAGCTAATGTGGTGGTTGCCATACAGAATGGGGAGAAATATGTACACCACTGTTCAGTAATATAGCGCCCAAATCAGCCACTACTAGTTCAGTAATATAGTGCCCGCGCCCAAATCAGTTCAGTAATATTACCGGCCTCCACCACCTGGGGAGAATATGTACACCACTGTTCCTAAACCAGCACCATCTACCGCACCTGTATTAAAACCATGATCCAAAATTTTCTACTCTAGGAAGGGAAGTGGTCATGGGAATAGTAGCAGATTAGTGGGATGCGACTTCATGAGAGCACAACTGGAGTCGACCAAACCTAACCAGTAAAAAGACCCATGTGTATCAGTGGGGTTCGAAGCTAAACAGGTCTTTTCCTTTATATTATGCGAAAATAACTTCACAGGGGCAAACAGTTTTCATTTCAATTACCAGAGATAAGAACTTAAAGTGCCACACAACTAAGAGGATGATGTGGGTCTAGCTCAAAATTTCTTTGGAATCCGCTCCTTATATTATTTATCTGTAGAGATTTAATGCTATGGGTATTTTCCTGCACTTCTGAGTTCCCAAGAGTATGACTACCAACGTACTATCGCAACAATAATAGTATAATACCAGGCATAAAAGGTGGTTCCAAATATCCAGTTGACCGTAATAGATAGCTATGAATGAGCTGACTGTGGATACTTTAACTTGCAGGGGAGGCATCCGTGAAAGAGGAGGGAGTAGGACGGGAAAACCGTGGGCAGCAAACTGGTGTTCCCACTTCACCATCTTCCTCAGGTGGGTTCAATCAACTTCCTTCCAAGGGATGTATGTAAAGAAGGCATGCCTATGGAACGTAAAATTTGGTGGAAAACTTGTTCAAGCATGTATATGCTCCAGTTTTGAGGCGCATGTAGGGGTTCCCGGCCTGCAAGGAACATTGAGTAAACTCTTCACATCAGGCTGCCCACTGTCAAAACTGGCTGTTTTCCTACTACCGGTAACTTCTCTTTTGGCAGCATCTAAGCGTGGGGATTTCAGGATGTGATTGTTGCCTCCTCGGTTCGTATGTCTCTTTCTTTATATATTGTAGCTCCTAACCCGGTCTTTTATTAATGCTCGGCTGCAAAGTGCATGTTCAATAATTTCAATGAACTTCCAAAACTTGTTTTACTTCTACTTACAGAAAATAGTGCAATATAGATTGTCACATGCAAGCTTTCGCTTTTTTAATGATGAATTTGTTTTTTCAGATAAGAAGGAAAATCCTCTAGCATTGCTTGGGCAATATAGTGATGATGAAGAGGATGACGGAGCCGTGGATCAACAAGATGGGGAAGCCAAGGGGAGTCCAACGGATGCAAGTGCTGAGGTGATTCAAGACCTCACTCTTTCTTCTCTGGCACCTTATTCTTTTGCCTTGCCTTACGGGCTTAATGCAGCTTGAGCTAGACCAAATATGTCAAACCTTGTCGTGCTTATCTTATAACCCGAAGATTCTTGTATTGCAAGCCCAAAATAAGCTTCGAGCCTGCCAGTGTGATATTAGCTGAACCTCCAATTAGTTCGTGATTTATATTCTTTATAGATCATAAATATTAAGAACCCATATGATGATCTGCTGCTCTCTTTTAATTTATTTCTCACGGAGAAGATTGTTAAGATTGAGAAGTTTGAGCTCTGTTGGTCTTACAGTGTAATTTATTCGCTTGTTTCAGGTTATTCACGATCAGGATTCAAGTAGCGATAAAGGCAATGTAGATAGTGAACTGCCTGCTTCTGTTGCTGTTCAGCAAGAGGTATCTCAGGCTGATGATGTCAAGGATTTCACAGAGAATGTTGGTGAGGACATAACTGTTGCCCCAGAGCCAACTCCTGAAAATGAGTGCGTGACAGCAACGGAAGCTATCCCAGATTCAGCTGGCATGCAAATTGTTGGTGACATTGGTGGCAATTGGAAGGCCATAATGCACGAGCAGAGTAATCAGTATTACTACTGGAACACAATTACCGGAGAAACTTCTTGGGAAATCCCTAATGGATTAGCTTCCGGCGTTGCAGCTGATGGAGTCACTGCTGCATCTATGCCTACACATATGGAATACTCTGTAGAGGCTCAAGCACACGTCCTCCCCCACAGCAATGTCGAAGCATATCCAAGTGACGTGTCTGTTGGAAATGGCACATCAACTTATACAGCTATGGGAATGGTATATGGAAGCGGAGAGCTTACTCACAATGCTTATGTTTATACTGGAGCTGTCGCTGGTCATGAGTCAGTGAACATTGATCCCTTGCAGCTTGCAAAATATGGTGAGGATCTGTTGCAAAGATTGAAGCTGCTGGAAAGGTGTTTTTTATTGTCCTTTCGCATTTGTTTCTCTTTTCAACCATTCATCTATCTAGCTAGAACTGTGTAACTAATTTTTTCAGCATTGTCATATGTAGGCCACATGTTGCCATTGACAGTATTGAATTGATAAAAAGAGAAATCGAAATGCGAATATCAGACTGCAATGCGCTCTCCTCGTATGGATCTTCTTTGCTTCCGTTGTGGTTGCATGCTGAGGTGCATCTTAAGCACCTAGAACTTTCAGTTTCCAAGTTTGAAGCCAGCTATGCTACTAAACCTGTATATCTGGAGACAGCGGATGCAGAATACAAAGCCCCTCATGAAGCTGAAGTTATGGCACCCTCCAATGGTGGGCATTTGAAGTTTGATGTTAGCACTGTTGGTACTGCCGAAGAAACTGTCAAGGTTGAGGAGCCATGTTCAACATCATCTGCTCAGAACCCACAAGAAGTTGCCGCAGCATTTATTTCAAGAGTTGAGTCAGAGAGTGATGAAGATATGGATGTGGAAATGGAGGTCGATGAAGAAGGTGTTGAAGAGCAGGGTGGATCCATTTCTATGCCGAATGAGGAACATCCTTTGTCAGAGCAAGTACGATCACCTACTTTGCCACCATTGGAGGATTCTGTTCCTCCCCCACAGGATAATGACATTCCTCCACCACCGCCACCACCAGAAGAGGAATGGGTTCCACCTCCGCCACCCGAGAATGAACCAGCTCCACCACCTCCTCCCGAGCCTGAAGAACCTGTTGCGTCATATGCTCAGGCTGATACACTTCCTCAGCTATACGTAGATCAAGCAAACTTGGGTTATATGCTTCCAGCAGCGGAATACTATCCTGCTGCAGGTACAGATGGCACAAATGCGAACTACTATATGCAAGTGAGCGAGTCTCACATTCTCCAGTCGCAGCAGCATTCTTACTATTCGCCAGTGTCTGCAAGTGGTTTATCTGTTCCTGTTGATGCCACATCTATCCCCAGAGTACCAGGTTCTTACTATAGCTATCCTTCAGTCACTATGGCTGCCACTGATGTAGCAGCTGAATCTTCTGGATACTATGCTTCATCGACCTCAGCCATTTCTAGTGGAGCATTGGATGACAAAACAAGCTCAGCCTCCATTGTTGATACAAATAGTAATGTGAATCCTATGGAGTCTGATAAAGTGATATCCAAGGAGCCCACAGTAGGAGCAGCAGTACAGGGAAGTTCTACTCAAGCTTCTACTACTACCACAAATCAGACTAAAGGTAATTTTAATTATCTTTAGCAAGGGCATTTCATCTTGCTATCCTAGTTATTTTCCACTGTTTTGACAATCTTTGCACCATTCTGCAGTTCCCCGTACTAAGAAGCGGCCTGTTGCATCATCACTGAGGTCTAATAAGAAGGTCTCGAGTCTGGTGGATAAGGTATCTCTCTCGTACTAACCTCCAAGGACTGCTGTTAAAGTAGTGACCATCTCACACTTTATCCAAATGCAATGCCTGACATTAACGAAAAAGTAACATTATTGCCATTTATGTGCATGATATGCATAATTTTCTAATTGTAGATACTTAGTCGATGGAGACAGGGATCTTGGTTATTTTGTTAACAAAAAACCACACTGTTGGACCAGTTTATTTTGCTGCGAGTTTTGTACGATGTAGGTCATTCAGAAAAAAACAACTCATGAAAATGGGAATGTTTCCTGACTATTTTGTCTCATGTTTATCATTTCTTATGCTAAAGGCAGAGCAATCTGTTTGCATGGTAATTGGTAAGGCTTAAAATCAGGTGAGTGTTGGCGCATAATAATTGTTTCCTTACCTATCTACCTATGCTAAAGCAACATTTTTTTTTGTATTTACAGTGGAAAGCTGCAAAAGAGGAGCTTCGCGATGAAGAGGATGACGAACCTGAAGATGCTTTGGAGGCCCTAGAAAGGAAGCGCCGGAAGGAAATAGATGTAACTTTTTCTACCTCGTCTTCTGGAGAGAAATCCTTTTTGAAGTCTCCGAATTAATCAGATCGCATTCATCCCAGGGGTGGCGAAAGCAACAAATAGCTAGTGGAGAAGCCAAGGAAAATGCGAACTTTGTTCCCCTGGGTGGTGACTGGTATTGTTCCTTACCATATGATGCTTGACCTTTTCTTCTGTTTTACCATAGCATAAAGTACTACAGACCTCTGACATATTTGACTCTTTCTCAACTTTACCTTCTTGGTGTCTCCTAGAACTTTTTTTTTTAGTAAAATCCATGAGAATTCGTTTAGATATTGGTGACATGGTGTTCTTCTTACCTGGGATTTCAATCCATGGCGTAGCAAGGGTTACAAATATTGCATATGCACATTACAACTTTTGTCAGATTTTCTGTTGGTAGTTCTTACCGTAGCTAAGTGCGCAGCTTCATCATTTTTGTAGGCGCGACCGCGTGAAACGCAAAAGGAAAGAAGCAAAGAAGGAATCAAAGACTGAATCTGCTCACGTGGTTGCCGAGCAGCACATAGGGCAGCCTGACCTGGCAGAGCTTTCCAAGGGCCTCCCTTCTGGGTGGCAGGTTAGTATTTCACCTCATTGGCTCATTCCATATGGTCAATGTATATCCACGACGGGAGCTGCCTTTCAGCTTCGAAGACATGCATTTCTCTCTCTGCCTACCCAATATAAAATAAAAGTATAGTTAACAACTTTTTTCTTAACACAGCCTGTATTCTTTGCCCCAGGTAGTGTATTGACCTTTTCTTTCTCCCTCACAGGCATACATAGACGAGTCGACGAAGCAAGTGTACTACGGGAACAGCCTCACTTCTGAGACGAGCTGGGATCGGCCGGGCAAATAGAGATTTTGGATTGGTTGAAGATGGCCCAAGTTTTGTTTTGTAGATATCCACTTAGCTAGTTACCAAGCTCGATACACTGGCTGATTTTACAACTGAATGAAAGTGCCATCATGTTTTGAGAAGCAATCATCGGTCTCTGTTGGCCGTGAGGATGCGTTGCTTCTTTCTATTTCACTGGGAGATCGTAGCGGGGCAGAGCCCTTGGTTGTGCTAGTTTTAGTCTTTGAAATCAAAATATAGAAGGATCCACAGTATGAGCGGCGGCGGCCACAAAGGTAGATTTGTTGAAACTGATTTCAGAAACCTTTTCTGATCTTATGCCATGGGCCTTATCAAAAGATGCTGAATGTAATTCTGGTCTCTTCGTCGAGAGGATGTGTTGCTTTTATTTTCACTGGAATATCATAGCATGGTTTTAGTCTTTGAAAATAAAATATAGAAAGATCTCTAAGGCGGGTAGTTTCTGAAGCGAAGTGTACACATTATTTGCTGAGTTCGCAACTGATTTCAAAAACCTTTTCTCATCTGACACTGGACCTTTTTGAAATTTGCAAAATACAGGTGTCAAATGTATTGGATTTTATGTTCAAATACTACCAAGCAACTCCTCCAAATCGTATAAATCATTTGAGAGAGATCCCTTGAGAGATTTGTGACCGGAAAGATTTGAATTACTAAGCAAATCATGATTGCAACTGATTTCAAGAACCTTTTCCCATATGGTACCACGTGGCTTGTCAAAAGATGGTGAAATGTATAATGCATTAAGGTGTCGTTCATGCTATGCCAAATATTACCGGAAACTTTTTTTTAAACAAATCTCTACAATCATCTGCTCCCTCCGATCCGAAAAAAGTGTCAAAGTAGACTATGTACGTACAATTTAATACATGACTCCCGACAGTAATTAGGGATTAGAGGGAGTACAGCAATTGTAAAAAGAAAAACCATCTTCCAAAGTTAAAAACAACATACAAGTTGATATGTCGAAAACACCAACATATAGCCTCTTCAATTCGAAAAAGAACTCTGAGAACTGAGTATAGCCGATGTCGATGAGTAACGGTATTGATCCAATCAGAAAAGAAAGCACAACGCAAGGTACTCTGCAAAATGCTCCAGTAATTTTATTCAGATACTCCTCAATGCACATGGATCTGCAGTAGCTTCCTACTGTCTAATGAAGAAATCAAATTAACTGAAGCCGCCCTGGGCATAAGCTTATGGTGCTCTACAAGTCCTCACAGCCAGGTTTACAACTGTCACTGGGGCAAGCTTGCTTTCTATGTTAAGAATTGCAGCCATGTTTTTATTGATCATAGCAGAGCAAAATACGCCGAGCGCAATCGAGCAAAGGAAAGCATGGGTTTTCACCTCAAGATGCTCCACAACACCTGCAGATTTCAGGCAATAGAAAGAGAGTGTCATCACAACATAAGAAACATAACAGCATCAGACGGAATAGGAAGGCTGGATCTAGAAAGAAGAAACATAACGATCAGGTTTTTTGTTGTTGTTGTTGTTATGACCAGTAAATTGGTCATCACACATTAGGAAAATTTCGGTAAGAGCATAGGTCTGGCTTCTGGATTATGGAAGGAATCAAATATCTAGCACAAAAAGGTTAAGTTGTTAGCCTATGTGGAGCATGCATGGCATTGTGTGCTAGTGGAGCAAAGATGATTTGGAGTTCCATCAATGAGTGACACATCCTTTAGTGCTCATATGACAAACTAATGTATCATCATAACCGACACTCATGGATAGAAAGAAACTAAGAACATTTCCAAATGGCCAAACTTTCTCGCTCCACATTTCCAATTGGTCCAAAACCTCTGTGCGTTGGGAAAATGTATATGCACCTCTTGCTAAGATATAGCAGTAACCACGTGGTTCCCGGTTTTCTAGAAATATATTCTGCAGGTTGTTCATCTAAAATATGTTACGCCACATTTAATTCGCAGCAATCTGATTACCGAAGAAAACAGACACCAATAAACAAGTGGCAACAGAACATCATTTATAATGTAAAACAGTACCTTTTATATCGTTTCTTAGAACCGCATGGGCAGAGAGCATTCCTACTTAACTGACCACTCTTTGCAAGATTAGCATTTGCAACGTCCAGTGGCGTATTACCCATTAGTTTTTTCACCTACAAAGGGAATATGAATCAGCAATCAGCATGACCACAATAACATGCAGATGGCATATTTATCTCTTTTTAGACAGAAGGCATTACGCCCGGCTTTAAATTAATAAATCCCCAAACGGCCAAAGGGTACAAGGATGCTGAACAAACAGCTTACAACGCAACGCAAACATCAAACACAAAAAATACAAAGGGAAAAGGAAAGTTAAGACATGTAACTTTTTTTAGAGCTTAAGTCCAGCGTCCATAGAAAACACAAGCATCCTATAGCAATGAAATCTAAGGTCAGGTCCTTTAGAGTTAAACATTACGGAGATAATTGGGAAATTCATACGATGTTAAGAAGCCTTACAACGAAGAAACTATGATAATTTTGTATAACAAAATGAGAGACACCAAACATCAGCACATAATTGTTTCTTCAGAAAAGAGTAAAGGAACCACAAAGCATATCTCGCATTGACATAGTTTATATTTTGACTTAATCAGATACCAGTCAAACAAGATGTTGAGTAAAGAGTGATTTCACAATAAGATGGGCTGGAACTTTTCTTTATTTTCAGCTGACCCTCTTTACATTAACTTTTGTACAACCTGATTAGCATATTCTCGGTTTCTAATACTTTCTCCACCTCCTATCCCATCTTATGTTTTGTTCTTTCTCCCCTTATTTATGCACATTCTTTCCCTGTTGAATGACTAGTGAAGCAAAAGGATCGCTGACATTTATCAGATGTTAGGAATCCAAAACCATGAGAACTTCATTTAAGAAACGGAGACATCAAAACATCAGCACATAATTGACATATTCAGACACTAATCAAATGAGATGGCTACTAATGAATTATCTGAGATGGAATTGGGATACAGTTTTTTTTTTTATCTTCAACCTTACATATGCACATTCATTCGTCCCATCTTCTTCGATTACTAATGGAACAAAATGATTAGCATCGGTTACTCCGGAATTAAGTACCTCGCTGAATGACTTGGGCGTCGGTCTCCCTTCCGCGTGGAGCCTCTCCATCTTCTTCTGCGCATCCTTGGCCCACGTGTACTTGGCCAGTATGTGCTCCACTTCGACGATGGTGCAGTTGCAGTGCTTGCTGGCGCTGGCCTTGTCGCTGCTGGTCAGTTTCTGCGGGACGCACAAAGAGAGCAGCTTACCATAGTGCAGGATCGCCTTGCTGCTCTAATAATCTGAATGATGAATAGATTACCTCGCCTTGGGGGTCGATAGTGGAGAGGTAGCGGAGGATGGTGCAGTGCTTATCCATGGCGGGGCCGACGGTGAAATTGGCGGAGTGGCCGGGCATGAAGTTGCCGAAGTTGCCCAGTTTCTTGGCCTTCTCGATGTCATCCGCAAACTCTGTAGAAGAAGCAGCAAGCTGGAGCAGGAGAGATGAATCTATCTAAGTGCGAGGGAGGAAGAGTTGGTGCTTACTGATGAGGGTGAAGGATTCGGAGGGCAACTCGTAGGACTTCTTGCCGGTGATGCTGGCGTAGAGTGGGTGCTGCTTGATCTTGTCGAACCAGCCGAAGGAGGCCAGATGCGGGGTCGAGGAGATGCCCCGGGAAGAAGGAGTCAGTAGGTGGAGGGCGCGGCGGGACAACGCCGTAGCCATGGTGGTGGTGGCTGAGGGGTGGGCTACGGTGAGGCGCCGGCGGCGAGGTGCGGTGTGGTTTCTTGGCGAGGGCTACGGCGAGAGAGAAGGGGAATGGAAGATGGATCCGACGGGTGCTCCTCCCTATCGCCCGGGCGGGTTGGAGCCCGGCCCGGCCCATTTTGTTTCATGCTGTTCGTTGGCTTCACAACCCTTCCGTCGGACGCGAGCACTATATGACACCTATAGCGAGTCCTCGTACAACTCGCCCGCGTACCAGCTCGCAGACGGGCAACCCATAAAACAACATGAATAAGGGGTGGAAAACGTGATTCGACCGCACAACCTAAGGTGAACCCAGAATCTGAGGGGAATCGCTCTTCAACGAGCGCGCGAGCGCTCGCTCGCTTTTGGACGCGGCGTGGGTGGGTCCCACCCCTCCTTCTTCTTCCTCCCCCTTCCTCCCTTCTTCTTCTTCCTCCGCGACCTCGCCTGATCCCCTTCCTACTTCACCGTCCGCGAGCTTAGGGTAGCCTCGCCGCCGACGGGGACGGCGCGGCTGGCCGCGACGTCGCCGGCCAGGCGAGGGACACGGCAGCGCTCCGCCGAGCTTAGGTTAACCTCGCCGCCGACGGGGACGGCGCGGCTGGCCACGACGTCGCCGGCCAGGCGAGGGACACGGCAGCGCTAGGTCGACGAGGTTAGGTTGGGGGTGGGGGTGGGGGTGTTCCCGGCGACGAGGTTCAGTCGGTGGGGGGGGGGGGGGTTTAGAGGAATGGTCGGGGGCGGCGGCGGACCGGCGGAGGAAGTGGTTAGGGGAGGGCGGGGCGGCGAGGCGGGCGCGGCAGCGCCGGCAGGCGGTTCGGCCGGTGACCGTGGCGGGGCACCAAATCAGGCGAGGTCGCGCGGTCCTCCTCGTGCGCACGTGCGGCTGTCGGAAACCGAGCGAGCCGTCGCGCGCGCGCAAGCTAGCATAGCCCGAATCTGAGCCATGAAACACAGGGATAGATAACGTGTCCAACTAGTTTTTTTTTTTACTTTTTATTGTCTCGTTTTTTCGCAATTTTTTTGTTTTTCATTTCCGTTTTATTTCTTTCTTTTCTGATTTTTTATTTTATTTTCCTTTTATACGGAAATATTCGTTTGAAATCTGTTTAAACTTTAAATGTTTAAATTCAAAATTGTCTGGATGAAAAATGTTCAAGTTTTAAATTTGTTCAAATGAAAAAAAACACGTTCAGTTTTGAAATTTATTCATTTTAAAAATTTGTTGTATTTTTTAAAATTGTTTAGATTCGAAAATCGTTCATATTAAAAAAAAATTAACCGTTCAAAATTTAAAATTATTCAAATGAAAAAATGTTCAAACTTGAGAATTGTTCATGCGTAACTTTTTTTAATTTTTTTGTAATCGTTCAAACTTAAAATTTGTTCACCATTTAAAAATATTAATTTTAAGTTATCTAATTTTTTTCTAGCAACAGAACTTAAAAAAGAAAAAAAATACAAATAGGCCGGCCCAGGAGCGAGCGAGCGGGCCAGCGATGGAACCAGCTAAGCTAGCCAATGCGGGCGAGCCTCGCTATAGGTGCTGTATAGAGGAACCCCGTCGGAAGGTCACCCGCGTTTATAGCTGGCCAAACGGGCTGGTCTTTTTTGGCCGGTCCGAAGCACGACTTTTTTCCCCCGGCACGAGCACGACACAACACGATTTAAATGGGCCGTGGGACGGCACGAGCACGTTAGTGCTCGGGCCACTCCTCGATTTGAAACACGTGGGCCGACATGGCACGACGTAAACGGGTCGGCACGTGGCCCGACACGGGCATGGCATGGCACGATTAAATTAGAGTGTGGGTAAGCATTTTTATAGGAAAAAATATAACTTTTTGGGCTAAATTATGTCTCTAACGGTTAAATATGACAAAATATCTCTAAATTGAGACAAATCGTACTTAAAATAGGCTAATTATGCCCCTAATTGCCCACTAACTAAGAAAAATCTGCACTCCCGCTCCCCCTCCTCCGGGCCCACATAAATTTTAAAATTTGAAATTCCCGCCTCCTCTTATCGGGCCAGCCGTGCCAGGTTTTTTACGGACTGTCGGGACAAAAATTGGCCCGTCAGGCCACAGTCGGGCCATAGTGTTGTGCCCACTCGCGAAATAGAGCCCATGGGCCGGTCCGGCACGACACGAATAAGCCGTGCTGTATATGGGCCAGGCTTTTTTCGACCCGACTCGGGCCGTGACGGGCCGCCCATTTGGCTAGCTATACCCGCGTTACACACGGAATCAACACGGATGCATGCCCAGTTAGACATAGATGTACGCAGTGACCGAAATATGTCCCAAATGCAGTACTGACGTACACCCACGTGCACGACGGGTGTACGCCCACGCGGCTGTAGACGGATGTACACCCAGGCGGATGTACTTTCAGTACACTGCGTATATACTTTCAGAAACAACGTGTGTATATATATTCAGCAGCAACGTGCGTGTACTTTACTTTCATGTACACCGCGTGTATACTTCCCGAAACAGAGTGACAACATGTGTATACTTTTCATGTGATGCGCTATAGGCGCCCTTTCGAGGCGAAGCCGAGCAGTTTCACGCACTACGACCAATGCACGCTTCGACCAATGCGCACAACGACCTATGTACCCCCTTCAAAATGTTTATAAATGGTTATCGAGACGAAACCGAGCCGTAAAAAATATCGATGCGAAGCCGAGTCGTAACATTTATGTGCTCTCTCGTTTATTTTTGTAATCCGCTTGCGCTTCCGTGCATGAAAGAAGGAAAAAAGGTAACGATTTATTTATGCGTACACTCGGAAGGCACTTGAAGGCTTCTCTGTACTTCACGCATGTATGCATATGAGCCTAAGTGACTGTACACGAAAAAACGGCCGACAGAACGCCACAAACACCTGCACGCGCATACAAGAAGGGAAAAGAGAATCTTTTTACTCAGCTGAAAGCGATAGGTGGGCATGTGACCTCTAGGAACTGTCAACCTGTTGGCTCCCATGAATGTCCTCCCGTTCGCTTACGAGAGGGAACCCTCTAGCTAGTGGTGGAAATCACTAGAAAAAAAATTATTTTATGTTACTGGGACAAAATAAAGTAACAATAGAAACATAATTTCGGAGCCTAACATCCGAGGAGAAAAATCACGAATACATGTGAAACAATAAAAACGATTAAGAAATAAAAAATGGAGAAAGAGAAACAATATTTAGCCGGAACAATAACTTTAAACCAAGCAAAACAAAACTACGAGTACATGTTGATCAAAAAACCGTCGTCCGAAGACCATGGAACAAAACAAAATTTTCGTTACGAGGGAACAATGAATTGAATGCGATGAAAAAAATATTACAGATCACGAAAATAAATTACGCGTACGGGTGGAACAAAAAATTAGCGTCCGAGAATAATAGAACAAAAAATTAGTTCCCATGGAACAATAATGTGAGAAAAAAAAAGGTTATGGACCACAGAACAAATTTCGAGTATCAATTGGGCACGAATTTAGTGCGAAGACCATGGAAAAATATTAGTTCCCGTGGAACAATTTTTTTTGACAAATAGGAACACGAAAAATTACGAATAAAGGAACAAATTGCGAGTATCGATGGAACACGAATTTAGTGTCTAAGTCCATGGAAAAAAGATTAGTTCCCGTGGAACAAAAGAATTTGAAAAATAGGAACACGAAAAATTACGAATAAAGGAACAAATTACGAGTATCGATGGAACACAAATTTAGTGTCTAAGACCATGGAAAACAATATCAGTTCCCGCGGAACATTTTTTTTTTGAAAAATAGGAACACAAAAAATTACGAATAAAGGAACAAATTACGAGTATCGGCGGTGGAACCAAAATATACATACTGCAAGTAGAAAAAGTTTGGACCATAATTTTATAGTATACAGTTATGTGAAACAAACTTCTAGTATGAAAAACAGAAGGCGAAAAAACATTTAGACCAATAAGAACAAAATTTAGACACGTTAGGAACAAGTCACAAGTAGAAGAGGAACAAAATATATGGAACAAAAAAAAGGTAGGAACAAAATTCTCCACTGAGATAGAAACATAATCTAGGAAAAAAGCTCGGAACAAAGTTAGAAACAAAAGATTCGCATATATAGGAACAAAAACTCTAAAGAGAGGAACAAAGTTTCATGAACATAGGAACAAAATTCTATAGATAGAAGAATAGAGTTAGGAACCAAAACGTTCCACAGAGATAGGAATTTTTTTTGGGACAAAAGTTAGAAAGAAAAGCTTCACATATATAGGAACAAAAAAGAATCTATAGAGAAAGGAACAAAGTTCCATGGACGTAGGAACAAAATCTTGAAATAAAAGGTAGGAACAAAAGACTCCATTGACATAGGAACAAAAATCTTGGAACGAAAACAAGAAACAAAGCTAGGAACAAAACGCCCCATGGAGGTAGCAACAAAAGTTAGGAACAAAGCTCGAGACAAAAGTTAGAAACAAAAGCTTCACATATATCGAAACAAAAAAAAGCTATATAGTGAGGATCAAAGTTTCATGGATGTAAGAACAAAAATTCGAAATAAAAGGTAGGAACAAAAGGCTCCATTGACAAGGAACAATTTTTTTTGGAAAAAAAGGCGAGAAACAAAGGTAGGAACAAAATACTCCATGGAGATAGGAACAAAAGCTAGTAACAAAACTCGGGACAAAAGTTAGAAACAAAAATTCTACATATATAGGAAAAAAAGCTATAGAGAGATCAACAAAGTTTCATGAACGTAGGAACAAAAGCTCGAAATAAAAGATAGGAACAAAAAGCTCAATTGACATAGGAACAAAAATATTGGAAAAAGGCGAGGAACAAAGCTAGGAGCAAAACACTACATGTAGATAGGAACAAAAGGTAGGAACAAATCTTGGGACAAAAAGTTAGAAACAAAATAATCTATAGAGAGATACAAAGTTTCATGGACGTAGGAACAAAATCTTGTAATAAAAGGTAGTAACAAAAAGCTTCATTGACATCAAAACAAAAAAATTTGGAACAAAAAACGAGGCACAAAGCTAGGAACAAATCGCTCCATGGAGATAGGAACAAAAGGTAGGAACAAATCTCGGGACAAAACTTAGAACCAAAAGCTCCACATCTGTACAGGAACAAAAAAATATAGAGAGAGGAACAAAGTTCCATGGACGCAGACAAAAACTCGGAATAAAAGGTAGTAACAAAAACCTCCATTGACATAGTAAAAAAAATCTTGGAACAAACAAGGAACAAATCTAGGAACAAAACGCTCCATGGTGATATGAACAAAAGTTAGGAACAAAACTTGGGACAAAAGTTAGGAACAAAAACTCCACATATATAGGAAAAAAATCTAGGTAGGGGAACAAAGTTCCATGACGTAGGAACAGAAATCTTGGAATAAAAGGTAGGAACAAAAAACTCCATTGAAGAACACAAATCTTGGAAAAAACGGGGAACAAAGCTACGAGCAAAACTCTCCATGTAGATAGGAACAAAAGTTAGGAACAATGTTCGGGACAAAAGTTAGAAACAAAAGCTCTACATATATAGGAACAAACAAATCTATAGAGAGAGGAACAAAGTTCCATGGACGTAGGAACAAAAAGCTCGGAACAAAAATCTCCATTGATATAGGAACAAAAATCTTGGAAAAAACAAGGAACAAAGCTAGAAAAAAAATGCTCCATGGAGATAGGAACAAAAGGTAGGAACAAAGCTCGGGACAAAAGTTAGAAACAAAATCTCCACATACATAGGAAAAAAAATTATAGCAAGAGGAACAAAGTTCCATGGACGTAAGAACAAAATCTCGGAATAAAAGCTAGGAACAAAAAACTTCATTGACATATGAACGGAAATCTTGGAAAAAAGAAGGACAATGCTAGGAGAGAAAAGCTCCATGGAGATAGAGACCAAAAATTCTACGGAGGAACAAAGTTCCATGGAGATAGGAGCAAAAATTAGGAATAAAAACTCGGACAAAAAAGTTAGAAAGAAAAGGTTCCACAGAAGATTGGAACAAAAACTGTATAGAGAGAGGAGCAAAGTTCCACAGATATATGAGCAAAAATCTTGGAACAAAAGGTAAGATAATTATACACCAGCGAAACAAAATAGGAAGATCATAGGAAAGAAATTATAGAACTAATTTTGTAGAATAAGAGAAAGAAATATTTATAAATAAAGGCATAATAGTTATACAACTGTGAACAAAAAAATTTACATCACTCAGAACAAAAAAACTTTAAAAATGAAAGAAAAGCTAAAGAGGAAATATAATGAAAAAATGAAAGAAATAAAATAAAAAATGGAAAAGGAAAAAGAAATAAAAAGGTGTGAGAAAAAAATGAAAAAACATATGTGAGAGTGGACACGTACGGAAGGGGAGGGTAGGAGAGAGAAGAGTACGTTAATAAAAGTACGTGAACAGCTCTGCCATGCATCGCCATGCATCGCGAGCGAATGAACAGATACTTTAAGCCAAGGAATGAAACGATTGCTGCCATTCTTTAATGGGCCGAGCCCACAAACAGATACCTTAAGCGAAACGGCTGCACCGCACCGCTCGGGCATTCTCGAGGGTGGGTTGTCAGGGCCGTTGGAGACGAGTGAGTGCACACCGCAAAACCATGGGACGTTTAGCAGCCTATGAGATTTTACTACTCAAACCACAAGTGTACAAGATGGGCCTTGAAAAAGAAAGTTGATCATTTCTTTTGAGAAAAAGAGAAATCAAGTTTTAAATCGAAACATGTCAAATCCCGCTATATTAATGTAGCAAACAACCCATACATCCAACGAAAGACATGAAACGAAAATGTTGTGCAGCAGCAAACACATGGCCAAAACAAAAAGAAGAAGTAAAATTAAGACATGGACGGATTGAATAAATGAGGATGACCCGCATCCGCTGCGCCCTCCGAGGAAGTACCACCACGCTCCAATCACCGAATTGCCGAGTACCAAGCAACACCTTTAATAAGGAAATTACTGGTGCCCAGACCATCGGACTTGACGTAGGGTTTCCCCCGGTACACGAGAGGAAGTGGACGAAGGGTAGCCATGACGCTTCTTCAGGAAGGGAAAATGCCACCCGAACGCAGCACCGCGTCGGTGTCGAACGAGCCGACAAAGATTTCTCCTGAAAAACCCCTATCCACAAACCCGAGCGATCCGTATATTAGGAGCCCTGGAAGGTGATGTTAACATGATCACACGCTCTTTGGGAGACCCCAAGCGGAAGGTATGATGTAGTCTAGCGGAAATTTCCCCTAATTAAGGAACCGGGGTTATCGAACTAGTAGGACTTCATAGTCTTCAAGAAGGTTGCTTGTATCAACAGTGCCGTTTATCGATGTTGACCAAGCGTGGAACCTGCACACAAACACAAACTCTCTCTTGCTCCAACTTTCTGTAAGGTTGTCAATCTTCCGGTCTTGCTAAAAACATGGGAATCAAACGTATAGAGTCTTGAAAAGCAATTAAAGTAAAAATGGTACAGTGAGGAAACAATGATGAAAAGAGCTTAAAAGAAGGTTGCAAACACGAGGAAAACAAGACCGGGGGCCATATGTTCACTAGTTATTGATCTAAACAAAACATGCTGGGTGAACAAATTATAGCTGGGCAATTGAAAAATCACAAACGTATAACAATACTATTATGACGAGACATAGTTCACGGGTTCCAACATTGTAGGCATTACGTCAAGGCATATGGACCACTATCCAACATTCATCCATATATAAAAGTCCACCTCAAGAAATCTATCCATAAAACCTCTCTAGTATTAAGTTGCAGCAACGAAGTGATTGCTTCATGTGCAACAGACAGATGCATTAAGAACAATACATAATGTAAGCAGTGGTCCTCGTCCATAGACAAGAGCACCGTTGTTTTCTCCATAGTAGCAATAACACATCCCCATCCATCATGTTTCTGCCACTCGAGCACAGATGTAAGGGTGCACAAACCTACCATCAAGCATATAAACCCTCTCTTGGATGTGAAAACAACTACGTGCCAAGGTAAACATAAACACCAGAGAGCATTGCAAGACAAGATTAAAATTCTCTACGAATATAAGTGAAGCATCTCAGATTGACATGAACAAAATAATAATAAACTCATGGTTCATCGGATCCCAGCAAACACAACATGCACAAATACATAACGGTGGTCTCGATCATGTTAGGAAGCTCACGAGACTCTAAACATGGAGGCATAGGGGAGAGCACGACCATCGAGCTATTTCTATGGACCCGTAGTCCCGAGATGAACTACTCACGCATCTATCCAGAGGCGATCATGACGATGTAGAGGCCTCCCATGACGATTCCTCCCTCCGGCAGGGCGCCGGAACAGGGTTGTAGAAGCCCGAGATTGGACTTTAAAGGTGACGGTGGCTCTCTGTATGTTTCATGGAAAATAATTCCGTCCCCGTGATTTTTAGGTTTGAAGGCAATTTATTGGCGAAGAGGCGACGAGAGGCGGTGGACAGGGCCGCCATGAGCCCACCAGGCATGGCCTAGGGTGCTGGCACGCCTGGTTCCCACCTGGTGGCCCTAGACCCCCTTCGGCTCTTCTTTGGACTCCGTCTCCGTTCCGGGTCACAAAATGGTCTTCATGGATTTTCAGCCCTTTCCGAGAATATTTCCTTATGAAATTTTCTGAAATAGAAAAACCACAGAAAACAACAACTGGCCTGGGGCATCTTGTCAATAGGCTAGTCTGTGAAAACATCCGCAGAACGAAGGAACATGGAAGAAAACAAGTGGAAAACAAAAGGTATTGGGTAAAAAAATAGGCATGGAGCATAAACAATTATAGATACGTTTGCGATGAATCGACAACCACAAGCTTAACTCCTGCTCGTCCTCGAGTAGGTAAGTGATAACAAAATAATATCTGAGGTGACATGAAGCCAACACAAATCTTGATCAACGTTATGCAAAATCATTGCAAGCTGAGATCAAAGTAATTTAACAAAGACATGATAAATATTATTTAAACTGATGTAAACTTAGCAAATATGTTGCACATGAAAAGTAACACAAACAAAATACAATGAATAATGAAACATTGAAAGTGATACGTTTGTTTCAATCATAAAGAAAAACATAATAAATTGGTATCCAACTAGTCCTTCGTGTGCTAGCAAAACATAAATGTCAGGACACCTTTGGAGTTTAAATCGTGACTAGATACAAATAATTTGAGAGCAAGCAATACCACAATCATGAATCAATCAGTAATAAATTTTGGGACTATGCACATTATACTCATAATGACAACTATGCTCTCTTAGCTGGTGCATAAAGTAAGAAGATGAAGACTTAGCATACAAGTAAAAGAAAGGCCTTTCACAGACGGAAGCATGGATTACTCATGTGCTAGAGATTTTTATTTAATAAACAGAGGTATTGAAAACAATTTTGAGAGAGGTGTATGTCTATGTCAATGAATGGTAATGAAAAACTTATCATAATCCATGTTAAGCAAAGTTTTTAGACTTTTGAGAGCGGTTTCCATTAGCATTTTTTTCTTTATTGGTTGACACTTCACCCCACCTTTATTTCACAAACCAGGGCTAGCCGTATCCAGGGGTACCCACCAGCTTTCATCAAACCATGGGAAAGTGCCTTTTTATTATTTGAATTCATATAATTTGGCACCAACTCTCTTCAAATTTAGATGGGCAGAGATTCCATACTCATCGGGTGAAATAAGGAAGAAGAACTTTGCTTGACATAAACCATAATAAACTTTAAACTACTTCCTCATGACCTAAAACAGGAACACAAAACAGATTAATAATTTTGAAGGTTTAAAGGTAGCACACAAGAAATTTATTTGGAGTTGCGGTGAAATACCACATATAAGTAGGTATAGTGGACACATTTGGAAAACTTTGGTTTTTGGAAGTTGTATGCACGAGTAGAGATCATAATCGGTACATGGTGAAGGCTAGCAAAAGACTGGGAGCGACCAACTACGAGAGCACTAACGGTCATAATCATGCATAGCGACAAAACATCATTAATCAAAGCATGAAGTGACATTACAAGTAAAAAACTAAATGACCATCAAGGATGGAGGTGACTTTGTTTGTAGTCATAACATGGTGTGAGCATGCGCCAAGTCAATCCAGGTAAATCATTCAAAGGAGAAATACCACAATACCATGCTTCAATATGAGAAAACAACACATGATTTAATGCCAATGGCACATTAAGCACTCTCAGCTATTTGAGACTAGTCATGATACATCATAAATAACTAAGCACACAAATTAAATAACATCTAACATGACATGCCAAATCCTAAGCCACGGTCAAAACAAGCTTCCTATTGCACCACTATAAGCATGAAACAATTTACTCTTCTCCAACACCGATCAACTTATTTGAAACAACTCCCAAAAAAATAAACATTAAAGATAAGAGAGCTAATCATATATAACTGAATCAAACCAACAAGCTCTGAAAAAAATTGAGTTAAAAACAAGAGCTAAGCGTAGTACTACAAAAAACTGAACACTCACAGAACAATAAAAGTGAAAACTAGAGTGTTCTAGGCAATGAAAATGGAGCGTGTCTCTCTCCAAAATATAAGTGCTAGGATCCAACCAAAAGCTACAGCAAATAAAAACAAAACAAAATTGAAAGCAAAATAAAATTACGCTCCAAGAATAACACATATCATCTGAAGCAATACTAATATAGTGTTTTGAAAGAAACCTAATATTTTTATTGATGAAGAAGAGGATGCCTTAGGCATCCCCAAGATTTGACGCTTGTACTTCTTCGATATGTCTTGGGGTGACATGGGCATCCCAAGATTGAGTTTTTCTCCATCCTTCATCTCATCACATCATACTTCTCTCCCTACACTTGAAAACTTCCTCCACCCAAAACTTTTCACAATCTTCATAAGCAACGTTAGTGTAATAAAAATAATAAATCCACTTGGTTCAGTTTCAACACAAGTCTAACACTCAATTTAAAAAATTGTCTACTGTCACAACTTCTTTTAAAGCTCTTACCCTCAAAAGAACACCAAAAGAAAGAGATTAAGACGCAAATGCAAATATTGGCAGAAATCTGTCAAAGCAGAACAGTCGATAAAGATAAATTGTTTCGAAAATGTCCTGTTGCTCAAATAAAAAAAGGGATGAAGAACAAAAACTTCCCAAATCGCACTAGCTCTCTATTAGAGGTTACTCTTAGTGCAAAAAATAAATAAATATAAGAAACGGTTGCTACATACGTAACAACTTCCAAGACACAAAAATAACAAAAGAAAACAGAAGAAAACAAAAGGATAACAAAGGAAAACAAAGTGGTTTGCCTCCCACAATCGCTTTTCTTTAACGTCTTTTAGCTAGGCATGAAGAACGAATCAATTATTATCAATAGAATCATGGGTAGTCCTCACAAGGGACTCAAAGGGTAACTTCATTATCTTTCTAGGGAAATGTTACATGCCCTTTTAAAGGGGAAACTGAAATCTTATAATTCCCTCTTTCATATGAATAATGGCACCAACATTGCGAAGAAAAGGTCTCTCAAGAATGATAGGACAAGAAGCATTGCATTCAATATCCAAAACAAGAAAAAGCAACGGGGACATAATTATCATTAGCAATGATAAGAACATCATCAATCCTTCCCAAAGGTCTTTTAACAGTGGAGTCTATAAGATGCACCCCCAAAATACCTTCTTCCAAGGGTTTCAAATCAAGCATTTCATATAAACTTTTAGACATAATATAAGAACTTGCACCAAGATCACACAAAGCATTGCAATCAAAAAAATTCACTCTTATTCTAATAGTGGGATCCCAACCATCTTGTAATTTTCTAGGAATAGAGGCTTCAAGTTTGAGCCTTTCTTCTTTATCTTCAATGAAAGAATTAGTGATATGTTTATTGAAAGCAATATTTATCTTACTAGCATCAGGATCTTTAGCTATTTTTTGTAATAACTTAATAACATCATAGATGGTGAAATTATCAAAATCAAGTTTATCATCCTCAAACATGGTGCAAAAAATTTCTCCTAAAGTCATATTATCTCAATCCCACTTGCAACAATTTTCTCAATAGAAATATTTTTAATATCCAAACTTTTGGGACCCCTTCTACCTTAAGTCATGACCTCTCCGATACGTCTCCAACGTATCTATAATTTCTGATGCTTCATGGTCATATTTTGCCAATTGCTACTTGTTTTCTCCCTTATTTATAGCATTTTTATTCGTTTTCTGGGACTAACCTATTAACAAGATGCCAAGTGCCAGTTCCCTGTTTTCTGCTGTTTTTGGTTTCAGAAAAGTTGTTCTGCAAACATTCTCGGAATTGGACCCCACAAAGCCCGAAGTTCCTATTTTCCCCAGAAGCATCCAGAACACCGAAGAGGAGTCGAAGACGGGCAACAGGGGGGCCACACCATAGGGTGGCGCGGGCCCCTGGCCGCGCCACCTATGGGTGTGGGGACCCTGGAGCTCCATCGCCTTTGCCCTTTCGCCTATTTAATCCCCCTGTATGGAAAACCCTAAGCACCTAATAAAAAATCCCCGAAAAGTTCCGCAGCCGCCGTCACCGTCAACCCTAGATCAGGGGGGGTTCGAAAGCCGTTTCCGGCACCCTGTCGGAGAGGAGATCATCACCGGTGGCTTGTACATCACCATGCCCGCCTCCGGAGTGATGCGTGAGTAGTTCATCCTTGGACTACGGGTTCGTA
Organism: Alopecurus myosuroides; assembly: GCA_028641055.1. Lineage (NCBI taxonomy): Eukaryota > Viridiplantae > Streptophyta > Magnoliopsida > Poales > Poaceae > Alopecurus > Alopecurus myosuroides. Next base: position 778,550,997 of record CM054057.1, read on the forward strand.
GCTGTAGCTAGATGGTTGTCTTCTCCTCATATGCCTCCATGTTTAGATCTCGTGAGCTGCCTATCATGATCGAGATTGATCTTACGTAATTCTATATGCTGTGTTTGTTGGGATCCGATGAATATTGACCTTATACCAAGTTGATTATAGTCTTTATTTTCTTATGTTATTTGTGATCTTGCATGCTTTCCGTTGCTAGTGGTTGCTCTGACCAAGTAGTTGCTAGTGACTCTAAGAGGGAGTATTTATGATCAATAGTGGGTTCATGACTCCCCACCACCTTGCTCGAGTGACAGAAACGTGAAGGGGGGGATGTGCTATTGACATTAGGGAGAAAACAACGGTGAGAGTGCCCGCGTGCATAATCATTGCTTACATTACACACTTTGTTTAATGCAATTATCTGTTGCTTGCAACTTAATTCTAAGGGGCTTCGGATGATAAACTGAGGGTGGATTATTAGTCATAGATGCAGATGGATGTCGGTCTATGTATATTGTTGTAATGCCCACACTAAATATCATAGTAATCTTCGTGTTATATTGTGCACTATGGTGCAACCTCTATTTATCAATTGCCCAGCTGTAATTTGTTCACTCAACATGCTACCTTTTATGAGAGACACCACTAGTGATCCTATGAACCCCGGTCCATATTCCACATTGTTAAACAATCCACATCTATTTACTGCTTTCTTTACTTACTGCAAGCATACATCATTTTCCACACTGTTAAACAAACCACATGTATTTACTGCTTTCTTTACTTACTGCAAGCATACATCATTTTCCACACTGTTAAACAAACCACATCTATTTACTGCTTTCTTTACTTACTGTAAGCATACATCATTTTCCACACCATACGTCTAATCTTTGTTTTCAGCAAGACCGTTGAGATTGACAACCTCACTGTACTGTTGGGACAAAGTATTTTGGTTGTGTTGTGTGTAGGTTCCATGTTGTTGCTGACACCGGTGAAGCGCCAGCACCACTGTCAGTGGCATCAACCTTCCTGAGATCCTGTTCCTCCTACTTGATAACCTTGGTTCTTAACTGAGGGAAATTCTTGCCACTTTCTCATCACACCCTCCTCTTGGGGTTCCCAACACGCCATCCATAGCAGAAGTCAAAGAATTTCTGGCGCCGTTGCCGGGGAGGAATAAGTCTTCTGGCAAGGACTAAATTTCTCCTCAAGGAACCTATTGGATTCAGCTGCTGGAGGTACCTTTATGTCCATCACTTTGGGCAATGCAACAAAACTTCTTGATGATATGATAAATTATTCAGAGTGGCACACTTAGACAGCTCCACAAGGTAAGAAGGTAAATTCTGTTGAGGAAACTTCCTCTTTAAGTGAAAGGCTTGATGCTATTATGTCTATGCTTGTTAATCTTAAAGCTCAAGTTGATCCTAATAATGTTCCTCTAGCCTCTTTGGTTGCTCAAGAAGAGCATGTTGATGTAAACTTTATTAGAAATAATAATTTTAACAACAATGCTTATAGAAATAATTTTGGTGGAAACAATTATAAGCCTTATCCTCCTAATAATGGTTATGGCAATTCCTACAATAATAATAAAATAGATGTTCTTGCCTCTAAAGTAGATAGCCTTGCTATTGATGTTGATTTTCTAAAACTAAAGGTTTTGCCACAAGATGTTAAACAAAATAAAACTTTAAATGCCATCCATGTTCGAATTGATGATAATGTTAGGTTGATGGCTGAATTACGTGCTAGGTGGGAAAGAGAAGATGAATTGGTTAAAAAGAATAATATTAATAGAGTTTGCACTATCACAGCCACTAGTAAAACTAAAGCTCCTAGTGCTAGTAAACCTCCTACTATCAATGGTAAAGTAGTTGGTGTTAATAAAGTCCCTACTCCTTTGGTGAAACGTGCTAAATTGCCTCAAACTGCTGAAATTGCTTCTGATAAAAGTGCTGAAATTTTTAGAGACGTGGGAGATAATGGTTCCATTACTTTTGATGATAATAATATTAATTTTTATGATTGCAATATCTTGAAGTTATTATGTTTCTACAAAATCTTTCTAGAAGTCCCAATGCTAGTGCCATGAATATGGCATTTACTAAACATATTACAAATGCTCTCATGAAAGTTAGTGAGGAAAAGACGAAACTTGAGACATATATCCCTAGAAAATTAGATGATGGTTGGGAGCCTATCATTAAGATAAAAGTAAATGATTTTTATTGCAATGCTTTGTGTGATCTTGGTGCTAGTATGTCTGTTATGCCTCAAAAGCTTTATAATATGCTTGATTTACCACCTTTGGGACATTGTTATTTGGATGTTCATCTTGCTGATAATGCTAAGAAGAAACCTCTTGGTAGAATTGATTATATTCTTATTATGGTTAACAATAACCTTGTCCCTGTTTATTTTGTTGCTATGAACATTGAATGCAATGCTTCTTGTCCTATTGTTTTGGGAAGACCTTTTCTTAGAACTGTTGGTGCTATTATTGATATGAAAGAGGGGAGTATTAAATATCAATTCCCCCTCAAGAAAGGTTTGGAACACTTTCCTAGAAAGAAGATGAATCTACCTTTTGACTCTATTATTAGAGCAAGATATTATGTTGAGGCTTCTTCACTTGAAAATACTTGAGTTTCCCTTTTATGCCTAGCTGAAAGGCATTAAAGAAAAGTGCTACCGGGAGACAACCCGTTTTATTTTGCTGTTTTCAACCCGTTTTCTTTTGTTTTATTTGGTGTGCTTTGCACCTGGGTGTTTTCTATTTCCTTAGAAACCCCATATATCTTTTATTTTGAGTTTTTGTTGAGCCAAGTAAAGCCTCTAGTGGAAAGTTGAGCCTATATTCTGCGCAGGAAACAAATTTCTGCTGTCCACTGTTAATTCGGTTAAAAATCACATAAAATTCAAAATGAACTGAGCTTTTTTGTGCTTAATCCTGAGTTATATAAGCAACTTTTCTTAGAAGAACACTTTTTTATTTGAGCAACAGAATATTTTTGAAAAAAATCGATCTTTACCTACTGTTCTATTTTGACGGATTTCTGCCATTTATCGCATTTGCATCTTAATCTCTTTCTTTTGGTGTTCTTTTGAGAAAAAGAGTTGTAAAATAAGTTGTGAAAGTAGCTAAGGTGTTTTTTAGTTTTATACTTGTGTTTAAACTGAACCATGTGAATTTATTATTTAAATTGCACTAACGTTGCTAACGAAGATTGTGAGAATTTTGATGTGAAGGAAGTTTTCAAGGGTCAAGAGAAGAGGATGATATGATGTGATCAAGAAGAGTGAAAATCCTAAACTTGGGGATGCCCCGGTGGTACATCGAAGAAAATTCCAAGAAGACTCAAGCGTCTAAGCTTGGGGATGCCCAAGGCATCCCCTTCTTCATCAACAAATTATCAGGTCACTTCTAGTGAAACTATATTTTTATTCGGTCGCATCTTATGTGCTTTACTTGGAGCGTCTTTCTTTTTGTTTTCAGTTTGTTTTTGCTTTTGATTTAAGTTTGTTTTTACTTTTTCTATAATCTTGGTTGGACCCCAGCATTCTTTTATTGGAGAGTGACACGCTCCGCTTTTTCATGAGAATACTTTGTATTCTTAATCTCTGTCTAGCTGCTGCATTTATTTAGTTCCTGTTTTGCATGCATCTCTTATTAGAGCTGTTAGTTTTAGTAGTGTTATGTGAGTACTCTCATATTTTCTTGCTGTATCATAAAGAGTATTTTTGTTAAAGCATGTTTTGTATGGTGCTTGTTGGGATAAAGAAAACTGTTGCTTCAAGTAGAATTTATAACAATACTAGTAGAAGCTTGTATAGACTGTGGTTAGGACTTTTTCATGCCATGCTAAATGTTATTTTAATTTTAAAGCCCTGTGGTTATTGAGTAGCATGATTAGACTCAAATAGTTGAGAGTGTTTAATATGTCTTGAAAGATTCATGAGTTGTTCTTGTCATAGTAAAGCATCAATATATGGTATTCTCTTTAGAATGTTTTATTTGGTTGACTTGGCGCATGCTTACCATGTTTATGACTACAAACCAGTCCCGAATAGCTTCCATGACCACTTAGTTTTTGAACTTGTGATACTGCTTATGTTTTAATTAATGATGCTTATGTCGCTATGCATGATTATGGCTCTTATGCTCTCTTGATTTGTCGTTCCCAGTCTTTTGCTAGCCTCCACCTGTATTGAGTATGAGCTCTACTCGTGCATCCAAACTCCTTCAAAACCAAAGTTTTTTCCCATTGTGTCCACCATACCTACCTATATGTGGTATTTAACTGCCATTCCAAGTAAATTGCTCATGTGTTACCTTTAAAACCTTGAAAATTACTCCTGCTTTATGTTCCTGTTTTTGCTCATGAGGACGTAAATAGAGAATCTTTATCTCACTTGTTGATTGGATTTCACACCCTGGACTAGTGGCTTCACCCGCTTATCCAAATGATAGAAGAGCTGGCAGCGGGGTGCCCAGCCCCAAATTAATGCAAACAAATTCTCTTCACTATTTTTCCCCTGATTTATCAGTCAAAGCATAATTGTGTAAACAAAAGACAATTCGGGATGACCTTCTACACTAGTTGCGTCCTTCACCATGGGAGCCGCTCTTGTGAATCCAGTTGGCTTGTGATGTACTGTATTTTCTGTTTACCATTCGTTGACATTAGCATACATCTCTCAAAATATAGACACTCATACACGGTATGTGATTGTTGGCAGGCACCCGAGGATTCGGTTAGCCATGGTTTGTGAAAGATGGATGGGAGGAGTGTCAAACTTTGAATACCTCTGTTTAATAAAATAAAAGCTCTAGCACATGAGTGATCCTTGCTTCCCTCTGCGAAGGGCCTTTCTTTTACTTTTATGTTGAGTCTCCATCTTCTAACTTTATGCACAGTTTAGAGATCATTTTTGCCATTCTGAGTTCTATGTGCATTTGTCCCATAAGCATCGATAATTACTTCATGATGTGATATTATTTGTTCTTAAATTATTTGTTCTAGCCTTCCTCATGAACTTTGAAGGTGTGCTAGCATTTATGTTTTTCCCCACTCTTAAGGACTAGCGAAATATCACTTTGCCATGCTTTCTCTATACCTGAAACAAACGTTTACCTTTCTTTGCATTATTATTCATGATCCTTTATTTGAGTCACTCTTCGTGATCCAAAGGAATTTCTATGCTTTATTATTAAAGTTTTATTTATCATGCCTATGTTTAAAGTTTTATGATCTCAGCGTGCATATGCTTTTACATTAGATTAATCAAGTTTATGTTAGTAGCATGTCACCTCAGAAATTATTGTTTTATCGTTTACCTACTCGAGGACAAGTTGGAACTAAGCTTGGGGATGCTTGACACGTCTCCAACGTATCTATAATTTCTGATGCCCCATGATAATATTTTGCCAATTGCTACTTGTTTTCTCCCTTATTTATAGCATTTTTATACGTTTTCCGGGACTAACCTATTAACAAGATGCCAAGTATCATTTCCCTGTTTTCTGCTATTTTTGGTTTCAGAAAAGTTGTTCTGCAAACATTCTCGGAATTGGACCCCACAAAGCCCGAAGTTCCTATTTTCCCCGGAAGCATCCAGAACACCGAAGAGGAGTCGAAGACGGGCAACAGGGATGGGGCACACCATAGGGTGGCGCGGGTCCCCCTGGCCGCACCACCTATGGGTGTGGGGCCCCTGGAGCTCCACCGCCTTTGCCCTTTCGCCTATTTAATCCCCCCGGATGGAAAAACCTAAGCACCTGATAAAAAATCCCCGAAAAGTTCCGCAGCCGCCGTCACCGTCAACCCGAGATCAGGGGGGTTCTGAAGCTGTTTCCGGCACCCTGCCGGAGAGGAGATCATCACCGGAGGCTTCTACATCACCATTCCCGCCTCCAGAGTGATGCGTGAGTAGTTCATCCTTGGACTACGGGTTCGTAGCTGTAGCTAGATGGTTGTCTTCTCCTCATATGCCTCCATGTTTAGATCTCGTGAGCTGCCTATCATGATCGCGATTGATCTTATGTAATTCTATATGCTGTGTTTGGTGGGATCTGATGAATATTGACCTTATGCAAAGTTAATTATAGTCTTTATTTTCTTATGTTATTTGTGATCTTGCATGCTTTCCGTTGCTAGTGGTTGCTCTGGACAAGTAGTTGCTAGTGACTCCAAGAGGGAGTATTTATGCTCGATAGTGGGTTCATGCCTCCTCACCACCTTGCTCGAGTGACAAAAACGTGAAGGAGGGATGTGCTGTTGCCATTAGGGAGAAAACGACGGTGAGAGTGCCCGCGTGCATAATCATTGCTTACATTACACACTTTGTTTAATGCAATTATCTGTTGCTTGCAACTTAATACGGGTTCGGATGATAACCTGAGGGTGGATTATTAGTCATAGATGCAGATGGATGTCGGTCTATGTATGTTTTTGTAATGCCCACACTAAATATCATAGTAATCTTCGTGTTATATTGTGCACTACGGTGCAACCTCTATTTCCAATTGCCCAGCTTTAATTTGTTCACCCAACATGCTATGTTTTATGGAGAGACACCACTAGTGAACCTATGAACCCCGGTCCATTTTCCACACTGTTAAACAAACCACATCTATTTACTTCTTTCTTTACTTACTGCAAGCATACATCATTTTCCACACCATACGTCTACTCTTTGTTTTCAGCAAGACCGGTGAGGTTGACAACCTCACTGTACCGTTGGGACAAAGTATTTTGGTTGTGTTGTGTGAAGGTTCCACGTTGTTGCTGACACCGGTGAAGCGCCAGGACCACTGTCAGTGGCATCAACCTTCCTGAGATCATCTTCCTCCTACTGGATTGATAACCTTGCTTCTTAACTGAGGGAAATTCTTGCCACTGCTCATCACACCCTCCTCTTGGGGTTCCCAACACACCATCCATAGCAGAAGTCACTCTCCAATCCCATTTTTTTGAAATCAACATGTGTAGAAGCACTAGTATACTCGTTGGTACTGAAAGTTTTCACTTGTTCAAAGGGTTGGATGGTACAAATTTTAACAGGCCTACTTCTAGTAGTTTTTCAGCTATTTCAACTTCTCTTTCTCTTCTAGCATGTATTTTGAGCTAACATTCTCATGTTCTCATTTTTTTGAACTTGTATTGAATTTATAGAGTTCAGTTTTCTTGGCCTCAAGAGGTGTAGTCCTACTTTTTTAATTTTCTACATCATGAGCAATACTATCAACTTTCAGCACAAGATTATCTAGTTTTGCAAGTCTTTCATCAACAGTTATATTGAAATATTTTTATGTAGTAATAAATTCTTTAAACATGTTATCAAGACCAGAGGTGGAACTTTTAGTATTGTTGTAAACATTTCCATAAGAATTTCCATGCTAATAATCATTATTATTAGGATAAGGCCTATAGTTGTTACCACCAAAATTATTCTTGTAAGCACTATTGTTGAAATTGTTTCTAGCAATAAAATTCACATCAATTTGATAATTTTCATTAGCAACCAGAGAGTTCAAGGGAACATTATTTGGATCTATAGGCACTTGTTTAGCTAGCAAAGAAGCAAGCATATAAATATTATCTCTCAAAGAAGAGACCTCCTCAACAAAATTTAACTTTTTACCTGTTGGAGCCCTTTTGCTGTGCCATTGGGAATAGCTTGTCATTAGATCATCCAATAACTTGTTTGCTGAAGCTAAAGTGAGGTTCATAAAAGTTCCTCCCGTCGATGAATCCAATAAATTCCTTGAAGAAAAATTTAATCCTGCATAAAAAGTTTGGACAACCATCCACGTAGTTAGCCAGTGTGTGGGACAATTCTTAACCATAGTTTTCATTATTTCCCAAGCTTGGGCAACAAGTTCATTGCCATTTTATCTAAAGTTCATAATGTTACTCCTCAGTTGTATAGTTTTTGCAGGTGGATAATACTTCCCAATAAAAGCGTCTTTGAATTTTGTCCAAGAATCAATACTATTTTTAGGCAAAGACAATAACCATTCCTTAGCTCTTCCTCTTAGTGAGAAAGAGAACAATCTTAATTTCACAATATCACCATCTACCTCTTTACATTTTTGCATGTAATATAAATCAACAAAGTTATTTAAATGAGAGGCAACATCTTCTCCAATGCCAGAAAATTGATCTTTGATGACAAGATTCAACAATGCAGGTTTAATTTCAGGAATCCGCTGTAGCAGCAGTTGGAGCAATTGGTGTGCATATGAAATCATTATTATTGGTACTAGTAAAGTCACAAAGCTTGGAAGTATTATTGGTAGCCATTCTTGCAAGATAACACAAAATAAACTAACAACACAAATAAAAGACTAGAAACTACATAACTTATTTTTTTGGGGTTTTGATAAAAAGAAAATAAGACTAAACAAAAGTAAACAAAGCAAGAACAAAACAAAAGAAAGAGAGTGTAAGTGTGAGACTCCCCTTGCATCAAGCTATAAATCCCCGACAATGGCGCCAAAAAAGTACTTGATGATGACGTGATCACACGCTCGTTGGGAGACCCCAAGCGGAAGGTATGATGTAGTCTAGAGGAAATTTTCCCTCAATTAAGGAATCGGGGTTATTGAACCAGTAGGACTTCGTAGTCTTGAAGAAGTTTGCTTGTATCAACGATGTCGTTTATCGATGTTGACCAAGCGTGGAACTTGCACACAAACACGAACTCTCTCTTGCCCCAACTTTCCGGAAGGTTGCCAATCTTCCGGTCTTGCTGAAAATAGGAAAATTAAACGTATATAGTCTTAAAAAGCAATTAAAGTGAAAACGGTACAGCGAGGAAACAATGACGAAAAAGTGCTTAAAAGAAGGTTGCAAATGTGAGGAAAACATGACCATGGAACATAGGTTCACTAGTGGTGGCTCTCTAAAGAAAACAAACATGTTGGGTGAATAAATTACAGCTGGGCAATTGACAAATCATGAACGTATAACAATACTATTATGACGAGATATAGTTCACGGGTTCTAACATTGTAGGAATTACGTCAAGGCATATGGACCGCTATCCTGCATGCATCCATATCTAAAAGTCCACCTTAAGAAAGCTATCCAGCAAATCTCCTTGGTATTAAGTTGCAGCAACGAAGTGATTGCTTTGTGTGCAACAGACAAATGCATTAAGGACAATACGTAATGTAATTAGTGGTCCTTGTTCGTAGACAAGAGCACCACTGTTTTCTCCCTAGTAGCAACAACACATCCCCCATCCGTTACGTTTCTATCACTCGAGCACATATGTAAGGGAGGCATGATCCTACCATCAAGGATATAAACCCTCTCTTGGAGGTGAAACCAACCACGTGGCCAAGGTAACGATAACCACTGGAGAGCATTGAAAGACAAGATTAAAACTCTCTACGAATATAAGTGAAGCATCTTAGATTGACATGAACAAAATAATCATAATGTCATGGTTCATCGGATCCTAGCAAACACAACATGTGAGGCAGCTCACGAGACTCTAAACATGGAGGCATATGGGAGACAAAAAACATATCGCTACTGCTATGGACCCGTAGTTCTGAGATGAACTACTCATGCATCTATCCGGAGGAGATCATGGCGATGTAGAGGCCTCCGATGACGATTCCCCCCTCCGGTAGGGTGCCGAACAGGGCTACATAAGCCCTGGATTGAACTTTCGAGGTGACGGTTCCTCTTTGTATGTTTCGTGAAAAATAACTACGTCCCCATGATTTTTAGGGTTGAAGGAAATTTATGGGCAAAGAGGTAACGAGAGGCGGTGGCCAGAGCCGCTAGGAGCCCACGAGGTGCGTCCTAGAGTGGGGTCACGCCTGATGCCCACCTGGCCCCCCTCCGACTCTTCTTTGGACTTTGTATCCGTTCCAGGTAAAAAACGATCTCCTTGCATTTTCAGCCCTTTCCGAGAATATTTCTTTAAGAATTTTTCTGAAATAGAAAACCTACAGAAACGAGCAACTGGCCCGAGGCATCTTGTCAATAGGTTAGTCTGTGAAAACATCCGGAAAACGGAAGAAAACATCTGAAAAAAACGTATTGGGTAGAAAACAAGCATGGAGGACCAAAAATTATAGATACGTTTGCAACATATCACAAGGACGAGGCCTCGACACCACCAAACACGCCGTCCACCAACATGCACCACCACGGCCATGAGGTTGCCATCGTCGTCTCATCGAAGCAAATGCCATGAGAACTGCAAGATGGAGGGAAGTGTAGCTCGACACGGGTCAGCGGAACCGCGACCGAGCAGGAGGAAACTGCCTTCACCGCCGAAAATGGTAGTCGACCTGACACGGCAGCAGACGCACTAGTCCCCGTTAGGTCCGGCCACTTGCTAGTCCCAAGAGGGTCCGTCTAGGCCCAAATCGGGTCCGTAAAGCCCGCCGCATGCTGCAACAAGGTCAGCTGTAGTCGGCGCTGTGCCCTGGACGAGCACACCCACTTCCATCTCCAGATCGCATCACCGACAGGGCAGGCCATCCCTCTCCAACCCAGATGAGGCCCGCAAGGCTCGGATCTGGGCCGAAAGGCAGAGCCAGCGCCGCCCCGGCATGCTGTGCAACCCCATAGCATCGGCGAAGCGCCATAGCGCCGCCACCACTCGGCCATGGCTGAATTGCCGCCTCCCTATCCGCACAGCCGCCAGCAGGTGAGGGTCCCGACCCCGTCACCACCAACGCGGGATACGACATTCCGCCGCTGCCAGCGGGGACTTGCCCGACGGTCCCCGCCGACGGTGGCGAAGGCCGCGGGGGGAGAGAGGGAGGATCGAAGAGAGGGAGACGGTGACGCGCTCTGTCGCCTCGGGGAGCGACGGGTGATGCGCTTTTTTTATTTTCCGCCTCAAGTATATAGATATTGTTAGAAATCAAGTTTTAACTAAGTTAGAAGGATCTATAGTTTTTTAATATCATACAGACATACATACACGTGCGTACACTCATCCATATGAATTGCACGTACACCCCACACCCGATGAGCACCTTTAAAATATTGGGATCCATGCATTCGATGACTTTGTGAATGGTGCACTATCTCATGGAACCACCCTATGCATGCTCAGGTTTGATCCCACAATGGAGCCCCAAGAAGATGCCCAAGAAGCTCAAGAATATGCCCAAGATGGTGCCCAAGAAGCTAGCAAAGATGACCAAGAAGATGGCCTCAAGTAAGAAGAAGAGAAGGGAAACAGTGAAGAACCGAGGAAACTCGGCCTCCAGGCCGGCTACTCTGCGTCCTAGGACGGCGACCACACAAAGCGCCCCGGCCTCCAGTCCGTCCTCAACCCCGGGCTCCCAGCCCGACCCAGGCCGGCTTTCCTGCGCGCCAGGCCGGCGGCCTAACAGAAGCACCCAGCCTCAGCCCGGCCATGCCGGCTCCCCTGCGTGGGAAAGGGGAAAGATGCCCTTTTAAAGCCTACCTACCCCCCTTTACCCCCTAGACTATAAATAGACCCTCTTGGCTTCAGATCTAGGTTAGAGATGAATTTAGACATTTGAGCTTTGCTCTTGTACCCCTCTTGTGAGGCTACTCCTATTATTTGTATCTAGGACCATATCAAGTCTACTCCTATAATTTGTATCTAGGATCGTATCAAGGCTACACCGGGTTACCTATCCTTTCCCCTTGGGAATCAGTTAGAGACTTTCCAATCTATCTCAACTAACCCTTGAGGTTCTATTGGTGTGGTGGACCGGCCACGTGGTGTTGAAGCGGTTTCTGATAAGGTGAGTTTGGTTAGATTGTTCGTTCCGTAGGCGGCCATTGCGGCTTAGTTGATGGGAGATCGAGTCTTTTAGTTCTTGCTAATTATCTTCTCTCCTCGATCCCCCTCGTTTCCCCTTTTGTGTTCTTCGTGTTCGTCGCTTGTTCTTCGTGTTCTGGTCGTTTCGTGAAGATCGGGCCACCCAAGAGGTTAACCCCTCCATCAACGTCCGGCTGAAAATTCGGTTAAGTGTTTATACTTGCCAACTTCAGTCGAAGCGGAAGTCAATAGAAAGCCCTAGCTAAACTCGGTACTAAGGGAATGTACAATGGGGTGACGTAATCCTTCACTTAGAGTTTCCATGCCAGAATTTTACTTAGTTGGAGGAGAGAGGATTAAGGGAACGAATGTTGTCTTTCCTTATCTAAGGGATGATCTCTCAGATAATAAGAGAAGTCTATTTTCTCCATTGTACTATATGTCTTCTCTTAGAATCATAATTTCCGACCGAAATATAATTAATTATCATTAGTTGCTAGGGATGGCAATACGAGACAATGAATTGTATAACTTGTGTCTTTTGCCTTCTCTAAATGATGTGGATAGTTAAGAGAAGACGTGTCTTCCGTACGACGATCTAATAACCAACCGAGTAAGCCCACAAAGAGGAGACAACCCTCACGACCTGGCCAGCTTATGCCCGCCCCCTCTTTGAGCTTACATGGAGTAAGGTGGACCAACTCGAGACTAAGCCCGGTCAAGATATAACTGGTATGGAAGACAATGGCTTAATTTGGAAGGCAATAATGTAGATCTAGTCGGATTGTTATAGGACAGCAACCTGAAACCGACTCGGGGTGGTTTGTAACTCTAAGACAGTCGTATATATACGGCCTGCAGGGGTAGAAGCAACAATGATCCATTGTAGCCATTGTGATCTAGTGATCAATACCACAAAATAGGAGTGCATACGGACCTGAAATTTTTTCTGTGACCTAGCCACCAGGAGCGGCGATTAGGGAGACGGTAGCCTACCACCGATCTTCATCGGCCAGCGCGCTGGTCCCCTCTCCCTCCGACTGCTACTCCGGCGGCAGGAGGGAGGGGGCCCCGTTCCTCCGCTCTGTAGTTAGGTTTTGGTTCTGTAAGTCGTGGTGCGCCGTTGGGGTGGTAGGAGCGGCGCCGCGACGAATAAATCTGCCTCAACTCTACTCCCACACCGGCGTCGTCCTTCATGGTGACGTCTCGGAGTTGATGACATCATGTGTTTGCCGATCTTTCAGATCGGTGGCGTTAGAGTTCATGGATGGTGTCAGCGAGGCGGTGGCGGCGATCCCATCAGGTGTGTCTCTCCTTCTGCTCTGTCCCCGTTGCTGCGGTGTTGTCTCCGACGTCATGGTGGAGCAGGGAGGATTGGTCATCCGGGAGTACGCGCAGACGGCTGCCTGCGCAGTTGACAGCTGGAAGATGGTGCATCATGTGCTAGATTTGTGGTTGGAGGCTGACAGTTCTGGTATCCTTCTCCGACGTTGTAGTCGTGCGGGGATGTCAGGTCTGGAGTTCGATGGCGTGTCCGGGGACACGTTGCCCCGGTCTGATTCGTTCAATGACAATGGTTTTGCTTCTGGCAAACTACTTTGGAGGTTCGTAAAGCTGCAGATCAGCGATGGAGCCGCGTCGAGCTCGGGTGAAGAGGTGATATGGCTACTCTCTCTTGGTGGTCGCTTCGGTGGTGCCGAAGGAGAGGGACGGACGCTGGTTTTTTTTGCACAGAATTATCCTATCATTTCAGTACTGTAGTGTCGGTGTTTACGTATCTTGTAACCAAATTTTTATTTTATGAATGAGAACGTATAACCTTGCAAAAAAAATACCACAAAACAAGAGTAGGTCTTACCTTGAGAGCGAGGGGAGCCTATACCAATCTTGTCCGAGAATTACTTAAGCCGCCATGCTCCGCACCTTTCATAAGCAACCCTATGATGGCTAGTGTCAGTTGATCCAACGACAACGCGGGGCATCTAGGAGGCGGCCAGGTTGGGCGTGCTTTTAATGAGTAAAGGAACAACAAGCATCCCGCATCGACGACGCATTTTACGCTTTTACCTAATGAGATACCCGTCAACATGTTTATTAATGAATCATCCCATTTCCATTTTAAGATGGAAAAAACTAGTCTGAAACTTCACTTCGTTTTCAGCTGATCCTCTTACACTAATGTTCTCTACAACTTGATCAGCATATTCTTGGTCCATAATAATTTCCACGACCCCTCTTATGTTTCGTTCTTTCACCCCTTATGCATACACATTCTTTTCCTGTTGAATGACTAGTGAAACAAAAGGATTATATAGCATTTATAAGATGTTAAGAAAGCCATTTACAACCAAGAAACCAAGATAAATTCATATAAAAACATAGACATCAAAACATCAAAAAGAGAGCAAAAGGAACCAAAACCTCATATCATACATTGAGCTAGCTCATACGCTGACATATTTAGACAAGAGTTAAATAAGATGGCTACCAATGAATTATTTGACATAAGATGGCAAAATTAGGGTACAACTTTTATTTATCTTCAGTCGATCATGATACACTGATATTCTCATTTAGCTTCTTAATCTTAATCTATGCATCTTTGGAACTTCTGGTAGGTCCTCGATGCATATGGAACTTCAAGAACTGACCAATTGAAAGGTTGAAAAATAAGGCTTCATGTAATGGATGCTTCCATCTATCTCGATGAACAAATCAAATTAACAGTAGCCAGCCCCTAGGCAGTCACTGGGGCAGGCTTGCTGTCTAGGCTAAGAATTGCGGCATGCCTATCTTGATCATAGCAGAGCAAAGTACATTTCCCGGTCAGCACAATCAAGCAAAGGAAAGCACGGGCCTTCACCTCAAGAAGCTCCACAACACCTGCAGATTTCAGGCAGCAAAAAACATAACGTCATCACACCATAAGAAATATAATGTCATACAGTAATGTGGAAAGAATATGATCCCCCACAAGAAATAGGAAGGCTGGATCTACAAAGAAGAAACATAAAGATTGAGTTCTTTCGTGACCAATAAACTGGTCGTCACAAATTAGGCAAGCTTTGGTAGAAGAAACACAGGTGTGACATGCGGATAATGGAAGGAACCGCACATCTACCACAGAAAGGTTAGGTTAGCCTGAGTGGATTATGGCAATGGTGTGGCAATGGGCAAACAGGATTTTGAGTTTCATTTATTGCTCGAGTACGTGTACCACCATTTAGTGCTCAGATGCACAAGAACGACAGACTAGAGTAACATCATAAATTGTCCAAGGCTCCATGGATTACAAAAATATATCAGCTGCCTAGCATCTTAATTTTTCACTGGTGAATGATAAGACAATAATCAAACTAAAAAATTGTCATGTGGACAAACTCGGTGTGCCGTATCTCAGTGACCTGAGGATAGGACCCCCCTGCCAAGTAATATATAGACATATAGTTGGTCGAAAATCTATACTATTGGAAAATCTATATCCAACATTTGCTAAGATTGTAGTAACCATGTCGTGGTTGCTGATTTTCTGCAACTACAGCCATATACTCTGTGGGTTGTCGATCTAAAATATGTTATTGCACATGTAAATTGCAGCATTCTGATTTTTGAAGGAAATGCAAACACCAATAAACAAGTGCCAACAGAACATCTTTATTTCCTATAACCGTATCAGGCAGAAGAAGCAAACCTTTTATATTTTTTTTTAGAACCGCACGGGCAGAGAGCATTCCTGCTTATGTTACCATCTTTTGCAAGATTAGATCTTGCAATGTCCAATGGTGTATTACCCATTAGATTTTGCACCTACAATAGCAATATGATTCAGCAATCAGCATGACCACAAGAACCTCCAGATGGTATATTTTTTTTGCTTATCCCATGCAAGAAAAAATGGCAATACTACTTGTGACATTTCTTAGGGAAGTATTTACATGATATGGAGAACGTTATGAATGTTAAGAACATAGAAAGCCCAAATAAAGCATATCATGCAGTGAGCTATTTCTTGCATTGACATATATTTAGATACTACTCATATTTAGTAAAAAACTGTTTCAAATTAATTACGATGGCAAACCTGACCCTAGATTGATGTTCACTATCTTAGGATTTCACTTTATCTTGAGCTGATCCTCCTCTTAGATTGATATTCTCTACAACCTGCTTAGCATGTTCTTGCTGGTACCTATTACTTTCTCCCCTTACTGATGCACATTCCCCCCCTTCTTGAATGGCTAGTGAAACAAAATGATTAGCACCCCTACACGGCAGGGAGTACCCTCGGGTACTCCGTAATTACCTCGTTGAACGACTTTGGCAACGGCTTCCCTTCCTCCTGGAGCTTCTCGATCTTCTTCTGCGCATCCTTGGCCCATGTGTACTTGGCCAGTATGTGCTCCACGTCGGTGATGGTGCACTTGCAGTGCTTAGTGGCGCTGATCTTGTCGCTGTTCTTCAGTTTCTGCGGCACAAAGAGAGCAGCATACAAGATCAACCAACCCCCTTGCTGCTCTAAATCTAAATGGTCGATTTGATCATGGTGTACCTCGCCGGAGGGGTCGATGGTGGCGAGGTAGCGGAGCACGGCGGAGTCCTTCTCGAAGACGGCGGAGACGGTGGCCTCGCCGGAGCGCCCTGCCACGAAGTTCTTGAAGGTGCCCACCTTCCTCGCCATGTCCATCGATTCCGCGAACTCTGCGAAATCCCCGGATCAGAACAGAAAGCCTGCGTACGAGGAGAAAGGGACCGGGATGCTTACTGAGGAGGGTGAAGGAGTCGGAGGGCGGGAAGGGCGAGTCGTCGTGCTTCTTGCCGGTGAAGGTGGTCTTGATCTTGTCGATCCAGCCAAGGGAGGCCAGATGCGGGGTCGAGGAGATGCCCCGGGAATAAGTGAGGAGGTGGAGGGCGCGGCGGGAGAGCATCATGGGAGCCACGGTGAGGCGCCGGCGGCGAGTTGCGGTGGGAATCTCGGTGGGGGGTTACGGCGGATACGGCGAGAGAGAAGGGGAGTACAAGATGGACAAGATGGCCTCTCACGGCCGGCAAACCCTATTTACCGCCCGTTGGCGACGGCTTTCCGCAGCGCCGTATGAGGCCCGTTTGTTTGGGTTGCTTCTGTTGAGAAGCTGCTGTAGCTGGCGAACTGTTAGAAAGCAGCCGTGGGAATCTACTGCAGGATTCTGAGATTTGATGTTTGGAAGGACTGCTGTTAATGGCTGCTGTTGCTGGTTTGAATGATGAAATGTCTGGAATGCCCCTGAATGCTAAAGAAATTGTATAACTACTGATTCAAAACGAAATAACTATTTTTGACACTTTCGAAGCCTGATTATCTCAATTTACCTTTTGGCTATTGCCTTTTATTTTAAAATTTTGGATTTTAGCTTTTTGGCTTTTGGTTTTTGGCTTGAAGGCAACACCAGTTGAACGACGACGACGGGCGAGAAAGGGCGATGGAACGGCGGCGAAGACGGCGGGGAACAAATGATGTTGAACGCTAAACAAGTTCATTACATGATCTGGTTTGATGAAGTTTGTACCGGTAGTAAACACGACCACGCCATGAACGGGTGAAAAAAGAAGAGTATAAATGTGCGCGCGCGCGCACACACATATATATATACATACACAAGATCTATTTATTTATATATGTCTGTCGAAACTAAAATATTACTACATGAAAGTTGTGGAAAACGGGGAGGTCAATCTACTCGTGAAAGTAAATTTCAAATTGTATATCCAGGGCGACAAATTTAACCAAATTCGTCTAAATTTGGTGTGGAACTCGGTCCAAAATTGAGAAGTTAGAATCTGTAAAAGACGAAACTGATTACAGGAATGGAAACTACTCATCGGCACACAGATATTTAGTGTACACATTATTTTAAATAGATGTATATTTGTGTGAGATTGAAGATATGTTAGAGCATGCATTCGGCTGCCAGTGCTACGACTATGCTGCTGGACAGTACAGGGTGGAGACACACACGCACCCAATCCATGCACGTGCATGCATAGATGAATTATTATCTTACCCCACGCGTGTAGACGGGCGTGTGAAGTTAAAGTCAAAGGGTACCGGTTCAGCCTCCTGGTGGCAATACGCTTGTAATTTTGAGGAACGAAATGGGCTAGAAGAAAAAACGATTCAGAACTTAAGTGCAAAGCTGCGGGAAGCAGCTCTCCACCTGCTTCCGCTCGCTTCCTCTCGCCCCGTGTATTTTGGGGTAGCGCTTCTCCATAGCACTTCTCCATTTGTGGTTGTTTGTTTGGGTTTCTGATTTTGAACCCCAAAAGCAGAAGCTGAATCCCAAACAAACACACCCTGAGGTGGTTGGCCGGCCCATTTTTTCGTTTCTTTGGTCTAAAATTTGTGTAATTTTTTTGTTCAAAATTCTTTTTGTTAGATGCGGTTTTCTGTTTTTTTAAAAAATTTGTTTAAATTTATTTTTGTTAAAAAAATTACTGAAAGGGGAGAAGTTTAAGTGGGCCGGCCCACTTGCACCGACCCGCAGGCGGCGTGGGCTACACGGCAAATTTCATGGGCCGGTAAAAGGTCTATGAGCGTGTGGGCGGCAAATGAATGTGCCGCCGCCTCCGGGCGGCAATTACGAGCCCCCGAGGGCCGCAGGGGGAGAAGCGAGAAGAATGAGCGCACGCTCATAGACCTTTTACCGGCCCATTAAACTTGTCGTGCAGCCCATAAGATGTACGAGATGGGACACGAAGAGCAAAACAAGTTTTTGTTTTTAGAAAAGATACCAAAGTGACTAAAAAAAGACACCAAAGTCATCTTCTATAGACTAATCAGAGACTTGAGGAGACGTCTATTCTAAAAAAAAACTTAACGGGACCTCTAAACAAAATAAAAAATATATGTAATGACCGGGTTCTACCTCCGAGTTCCCGAGCTCGAGATAATTCTGGCCTAGCCGCCTTGGCAACTCACAGTGACGGACAACGTTGTCCAATAGCCTCGCTCGTAGTATTATTTTTATGTTACTCTATGTCATTCTTCCTCTTCTTCTTTGAAATCCTCTTTTCAATGCTAAGACACTTATATATATTGTTCACTGTCTTGTCTCCTGATCTGCTAACGTTGCTAGGTATCTTTATCGAGAATAAGAACTATTTTTCATCTTAGTCTTAATTAGTACTGCGACATAGGCTCTCTCATGCTCTTAGCCATCACTAAGGCTGGTACCTCGAGCATTAAACTATTAAACTGATACGCTATGCTCTTCGCCCTACCATAAAGATTCTTCTCCAAAGACGTGACCTCCTCTCCAGGTTATACGCCCTCATAATCAGCTACATTTTTTCGTCCTCTTCTGAGCGAGTTTGATTTCACCGCATCTGCTAATAACCACACCCTTAGCCTCTGAAAAACAATTGCGGGATGGGTAACCCTAACTCGGGCCGCGTGTGACTATATATAAAGGAGAGACCTACATGATTAGGTCGGTGTACAGCATACCTGTACATCCAACACGTATACAAACATGAGTCCTATACAGTTAGGTATATGGAACGTTTAACACACCCCCTTAATCATAACTTATCCAAGTTAAGATTGCGACGAAATACACCTAGCTAACGTGTTGCAAGTGACTTTGTGAATCCATCGGTCACCTGATCTCCTGAAGGAATAAATCGTATGTCCAAAAGTTTGTGGGCAACCCTCTCACGAACAAAATGATAATCCACTTCTATATGCTTCGTTTTAGCATGGAATAATGGATTAGCTGAGAGGTATGTAGCCCCAATATTGTCACACCATAAACAAGCTGCTCTCGCCTATGATACTCCCAACTCAGTAAGCAATGATTGTACCTATATAATCTCGGCAACAGCATTGGCTAATGCCTTGTACTCAGCTTCTGTACTTGACCTTGAAACGGTGGCTTGTTTCCTCGCACTTCATGAGATTAAATTAGATCCAAGAAACACTGTAAAGCCACCAGTAGACCTCGTATCATCTGGGCATCCTGCCCAGTCAGCATCAGAGAAACCACTGACCAACATAGACTGTGATTTACTCAACCGCGGTCCAAGAGACAATGTACCTTGCAAATATCTCAAGATACGGTTGAAAGCAGTCCAATGTGTTGTAGTAGGAGCATGAAGAAACTGACAAACCTTATTCACAGAAAACGCTATATATGGTCTTGTCAGCGTAATGTATTGCAAAGCACCTACTATACTCCTCTAACGAGTAGAATCTTCACTACTCAATATTTCTCCATCAGTTAGAGATAGTTTTTCAGACGCTGAGAGTGGAGTATCCACTGCTTTACACATCTTCATATTCACACGATCAAGTATTTCACGTCCATATTTTTCTTGAGAGAGAATAATACTATCATGTGCCTTCTTAACTTCGATCCCAAGAAAATAATGTAGAGTCCCTAAATCCTTCAACGCAAAATCCATGCCAAGGTCATGAAGGAGAGCATCCACGACCTTCTCTGATGAACTAGCAACAACAATGCAATCAACATAAATGAGCATAAATATGGATACATCATTTGTTGTAGAAAAACAGAGAGGTATCGGCCTGGGCTGCTGAAAAACCAAGAGACTGGAGCTTATGACTGAGTCCATTATACCAAGCACGAGGTGTCTGTTTGAGACCATACAGGGCCTTATCCAGTTTACGGACATGTCCAACATAACCACCATCCTCATATCTAGGTGGTTGCTTCATATATATAGACCTCCTCTTCCAGAACACCGTGCAAAAACATGTTCTTCACATCAAGTTGACGAAGTTGTCATCCACGAGAAAGAGCAAGAGCCAACACCAATCAAATAGTAGTTGGCTTGACCACAGGACTGAACGTATCCTTGTAATCAATTCCGTATTGTTGCTTAAACCCCTTTGCCACTAACTGAGCTTTGTACCTGTCAATTGTGCCATCGGCCTTCCTTTTTTATTTTGTATATCCATTTGCAATCTATGGCATTGCGACCATGACTAGCTGGAACAAGGTGCCAGGTTTTCTTGGACATAAGAACAGAATACTCATCATCCATTGCAGACTTCCACTTAGGATCGCTCAAAGCTTCACGTATACTGGTAGGTTCTCCAGTCAAACATGCATTGGCAAACCGTTTACGATCATACCGAACACGCCCATCCGTAATAATCTTGGGTTGTCGTATCCCCTTCTGCAATCGTGTACGAACTCCCGGTGGATCAACTATACCAGAAGCCACATGCGTGGAAGCTGCAGAAGATCCAGCCGGATCCGTCACGGAAATTGAGACTGATTCGGTAGGCACAACGGATCCCATGTGCCGAGCTGCAGAAGAAGTCGATGGCGCAGAAGATCCCTGCCCTGGCGAACCCGCGTCCGTGTCAGCTCCCGACAACGACGACGCGCTACGTCCATCGATTCCCGAGGAGGATCGCGCGGGCGATTCTAGCGTGCCGCGTCCGTTGGATCCCGAGGCGGATTGTGCCAACGAGTGGGAAGAATCATCATGGGGGTCCGTGTCAGCACCATACAAATCGCTAGGAACACCCCCGTGAATCTAATTTTCTCCTGTTTCCTATGACAGAGACTCAGCAGTACCATTAATAACGGGATCAATATGTAAGTCATTGCCTGATGGTGCAGGAGTGCACTCGTTGGGAAACCCCAAGAGGAAGGTATGAAGAGCACAACAGCAAGTTTTCCTCAGAAAGAAACCAAGGTTGAATCGACCAGTAGCAGAAAGAAATCACTTCTGAAGGTTGTTGGAAGCTGATGTTGGCAGGGCGCACTACCGGTTCAGCAACAACGTGGAATCAACACAACACAATCAAAGTACTTTGCCCCAACAAAATAGTGAGGTTGTCAATCTCATCGGTTTTGCTAACACAAAGGATTAGATGTATAGTGTGGAAAATAGAACTTTTTTGCAGTAATGAAAAGAGAACTTTGATGGCAGTGAATGAGAGGAAAACAATAGTTGCACTAGGAAAACAGTGGTTGCAGTGGTTGTATTATCAGTGTAAGGAAATAGACCGGGGTCCACAGTTCATTAGTGGTGTCTCTCCAAAACAGATAGATAACATGCTGGATAAACAAATTACAGCTGGGCAATTGTCAGATATAAAGGCCGCACCGTAGTGCATATGCATGACATGATGATTACTATGTGATTCATGCGGGCATTACAACATAATTCATAGACTGTTATCCAACTGCATCTATGACTAATAATCCACCCTAGGAGCGTCATCCAATCAAATCTCGGGTATTAAGTTGCAAGTAAGAGATAATTGCATTAAGCAAAGTGTGTAATGTAAACAATGTAAATATCGTTGTTTTCTCCCTAATGGCAACATCACATCCCCCACCCGTTATGTTTCCGTCACTCGAGCGTGAGTGAAAGGGAGGCATGAACCCACTATTGAGCATAAATACCCCCTCTTGGAGTTATAAGCATCAACTTGGACAAAGCATCTACTAGTAACGGAGCGCATGCAAGATCATAAATAACATAAACATGATAGATTGATAATCATTGGACATAGCATTCAATATTCATCGAAACCTAGCAAACACAACATGTAGCATTACAATAAGATGATCTTGATCATGTTAGGCAGTTCACAAGATCTAAACATAAGGCATAAATAGGAGAGAACAACCATCTAGCTGCTTCTATGGACCCGTAGTCCAAGGACGAACTACTCACGCATCACTCCGGAGGCAGGCATGGTGATGAAGAGCCCCCCGGTGACGATTCCCCCTCCCGATAGGGTGCCGGGGAGAGCTTTAGAACCCTCCCAGACTAGGGTTGAAAATGACGGCGGCTACGGAACTTTTGGTGGAAAAAGACTCGGGTATTTAGGGTTAACCCGTGGAGGAGCTTAAATAGGAGAGAGGGCAACGTCGGTGGGTGGACAGGGGGGCCACACCACTTGGTGGCGCGGCCAAGGGGGGAGGGCGCCCTATGGTGTGGGCCTGATACGTCCAAAATGTATCTCTTTTTCCGAACACTTTTGCTATTGTTTGCCTCTAAACTTGTTAGTTTTGGATACAACTAACACGGAGTGTCTCGTTTTGTGCAGAAAAATCGACTTTCAAGAAATTGCCCGGATAAGATCCCAAAGACCTTATTTCACCCGAAGACCCCTAGAGCCAGAAGGAGACCCAGAGGAGGGCAAGGAGGGGCCCACACCACCCCTGGGCACGCCCCCTAGGCCGCACCTACAGGCGGTGTGGGGGCCCCAGGCACCTGCTCGGGCTCCCCTTTCGACTACTTATGCCCCGTAACCCTAAAACATCAAGGGGTTCGTCATATTCCACAGAAACACAACAGAGCGCCGCCGCCACCTCAAAACCCAATTCGGGGATCATACGTTCCTGTTATGGCGCCCTGACGGGACGGGGATTCGAATGAGATCATCACCATCGTCACCGCCACCACTTTTCCATCAACCATTCATGATTCCCTCGTCCATGTGTGAGTAATCCCCACTGTAGGATGAGAGGGATAAATTGGATTGGATGATATCATTCATGTAATAATGCCAGATTGTTAGGGCATAGTTCCTAGTATCCGTTGTTAGTGTTTTCTACCATTGTTGCAACTTGTTATGCGTAATGCTTGTCACTAGGTGATGCGCGTGGAACACACGTTCGTTGGGAGATCCCAAGAGGAAGTTACGAAGAGCACAATAGTAAGTTTCCCTCAGAAAGAAACCAAGGTTGAATCGACCAGTAGGAGAAAGAAATCACTTCCGTAGGTTGATGCAGCTGAGGTGGCAGGGCGCACTATTGGTTCAGAAGAAACATGGAACCTGCACAACACAATCAAATCACTTTGCCCCAACGAAGCAGTGAGGTTGTCAATCTCACCGGTTTTGCCGAACACAAAGATGTTAAACGTACCGTGCGAAAAATAATATTTGTTTAAAGTAGATGAAAGAGAGCAGTGATGGCAGCAGTATGAAAATAGAGATTGCAATGGTTGTTGTAACACCCGGGGGATTTTCCCCCAAAAGTACAATTGTTTGTTCTCTCTTGTCATGGCATTGCATTGCATCTCCTGCATTCTTGTTTTCTGTGTCTCTCAAACCAATTCAAAATTCCAAAAAAAAAACATATGCCAAAGTTTTTGAAACAAATCACAAACAATAACATCTCAATTTGTTTCACCAAACTTGAATTTATAAATAATTCAACTGTTCAAAGTTGAGATAAATCATTCAATGTGAATTTCAATCAAATCCGTTCCAATTTCAAAACGGTACCAAATATTCAAAATTCGGAGAAAGAAAAGTTGTGCACCTGGGCTTTTTAAGTGCCAAGTGCATGGTTTTTTATTTCATAATTTTTGGTTATATAAAACCCCCTCAATTCCTTTTCTTACACCTTCTACAAAAAAAAGGAAAAAAGAATAAAAAGAACAGCTGGGGGAGGCAGGCCTGTTAAGGCCCACCTACCACCCCAGCGATGCAGCCCACCACGCCAGCCCTTGGTCATCGTCTCCTTTCTCCCTACAGAAGTTGGCGTCAGCAAGAGGAGAAAAGTCGAAGCTCCCCCTCACCTGCTCCCTCCCTTTCCCCCTCTACAAGTAGGTGCCCGGCACCCCCCTATCCCCTAGGGTTCCTCCTACCTTTCTCCACCGCCGCCGTTCTTCCTCCTCCCCAAAATCCATGCCTTTTCTTCTCTGAATTCTAGTACTTTTCTGAATTTTTTTCGTAGGGCCTCCATGGCTGCACCTTAGGGAGCATGGCGCGGCCACCAAGGAAGTCATCGGACCACGGTTCCTGCGGGAATGGAACCGGGGAGCCACCCTCTTCCTCTGCGTCTCCACACCATGGCCGGAGGGCGTCCGAGGCGCCGGCGCCGTCGAGCTTTTCCCCTCCCGCGCACAGCAGCCGCTCGTGGCCATCGCCGTCAGAATCCCGTCTTCCCCGCGCCTTCCGCTCGTCGACCAAGCCCCCCACGGTGAGTCTCCGCCTTCGGGCCTCCTACCGCCCCTCTCCTCTCTCTCCCCTTGCTCTGGATGTAGAGCCGTCGCGCTCTGCTCGTATCTGCGTCGAGCGCCGCTGTTGCGTGGCCGTTTCCCGACGCTGTCAGGTACAGAGTCGAGCGCCGCCGTTGTTTCTTCGAGGAGCGACCCCCCCGTCCCTGTCCGCTACGTCCAGCGTCTGCATGCCCGTCGCCGTCCTCCTTTCTGCGCCGCCATGGCCGCTGTGCCGCCCTCGTCTGTCAGTCGCGAGGACGTGCAGAGTCTATTTCTCTTCTTCAGAAACGCATCTGACAGTTGAATCTTAACCTCCTGTGCGTTGCTCATGCTAACAAGAGTCGTGGGCTTAGCCCAGTGGTTCTGCGCGCACCGTGGAACCGCGGGGTTCCGAGTTAGATCCCTCGTGGGAGCGCCTTTTTATTCATCTTTAAAATTCAGTTACCGTCCTTGCTTTGTTTATCTTGTCTTGTTTCTGTGTACAACCAAACATCTGAAGTTAGTCCATTGGTTCTGTTCCCTGTCATCCCGGGTGTGAGGCCTGAGTTCGAATCCTGGAGGAGGCAAACTCCTCACCTTTTCCATTTTATGCCGAGCCGATTTGCGGGACCCACTGTCATTGACCCCGGGTGCCACCACAGCCCCCGCTGTGCCTCGTCAGCATCCGCTGGACACGGGGCCTGCCAGTCATAAACTATGGCTAGCGCCGCCGTGTGTAAAAACTCACCCGAGATCCCGATCTGATCCAACTCTTGCATCGAGCCCCCTGGATTCTCCCTGTTTAGCACATATCTCCCTCCATGCACTGTTTCTCCACAACCAGGTCCTTGCTTTTTCCAACCAAGTCCCTACACTTTGCAGAATGCACCCCAAAATTCAAATGCCTATAACTTCCAAACCACAACTCCAAATCCAGCAAACAAAATATTTTTTCCATCCCATTTTTCATGAACTTCGCAAATATCAACTTTGTTTTATGTTTTAAATAAGTTAAATTGCTGAAAACAACTAATTATTTATTTAATGCATTTAAAATTGCTAATTTGATAACTTGCTCATTTTAGTTCCAAATCCAACAAATAAAATATGTTTTCATACCGGAAAAATGCACTTAATCTGTTCATGCCATCCATGCTCATGGTTGCATATTGTTTCTTGCATCCTTAGTTGTCTTATGCATGTTCACTTGATATCAACATATGGTATGTGTTGGGGCATTTAATATAATTGTTACCCTATTCCATTTAACATGGTTTAGCTCACCTATTTGATGTTATCCATGCTAATCAACATTTAAATTGATGGTTAGATAAATAACTTAAACCTTCCTAATTAAATGTTGGGCTTTTGTCTCAACTTAAATTGGTTAAGTTGCATCCCCGCATGTCATGCATCCATATCTTGATCATGCTGGATCTTTTGCCGTAGAAGTAATTGTTGCATCCGGTGTTTGTTCTAGTTCGTTGCTTCTTCGCGGATAGGACGCTGAGGTGATGTGAGCAACAACAAGTTCTGCTACCTCTACTTGCTGGATTCCAGGCAAGTATACTCACTTGCTACCTATGTTGCCTTTCCTCACTTGTTACCGATTCTTTCCGTTGTACTTATGCTAGCCTTATGATTCGATGCTTGTGTCTCGATCCTATCATATATTTACCTTGCAACCATGATATAGCCTTCCTTCCATTTCCTGTTACCTGTTGTTTGTTTACCCCGTTGGCCCTCGTGTCGTAGTTGCATGCTTAGGTTTGTTTGCGCTCGAGTCCTGTTGTCCTTTGTCCTATCACCTGTTTAGTCGATAGTTGGGTTTCAATTCAATCAACAACATGTTAATGTTTTGGGTAATATTAATTTGATGATAAGGCACCGGCAGGAGGTCCGACGTGGTTTTGAGGCCTGCTAGTGTCGACCTTAACTAGGAAAAGGGTCTTGTCCTCCGATCCATGATGAGAGCGCTAACCGCATGTGGGAAGCGAGTATGGGCGCCCCCCGCAACTTTGATTCGATTCGCATCTCGTCCAAATCGGCTCATTTAGTTCGGGTTTTCCATTTGCCGCATGCATATGCAGGTGCGAACCCTTGGCGCCAGGGTGGAACTTTTGTAGTCGGCATTTAGGGAGACACGTTCTTAGAGTGCTATGAGGGTCCCCTTTTCTTCGTGGGGCTTGATTAGTCGTGCGCTCAATTGCACGGGGTTCTTTGGGTTTGATGCGAAGAAGAGTTGGGTTGTGTTGAGTGCCTCGCTTGGTGGAAGGGCCTTTCCATCTGGCGGGTCATTCTTACGTGTACGGCCAAATTGGTGCATCCCTGCAGGGTTAATCTTCTCGAGAAGCCGTGTTGTCCGCGGTTATGGATGACTTGGTGAAAGTGCTGGCTAACAAGTACTCAGAAAACTTACACTTAACGATAATAACTTGACTAGTAATATAGATTACCTCCACCATAAAAATGAATGTCACCTTAATCAACAGGGTGAGTTTCCTTGGGTTGCTTCCTTAGTAGGGGGTAACACTGGATGGGTATTGTTTGGTGAGTAGTTGTAGTTGGTTCGGATACGCTCTCTTATCCTTTTCTATTAGCCGGATATTGTAGCGTGTCTCTGTAGTTAGTTAGTGCAGCCCGCTGCCGCTTCTTTGCAATAATCCCTTCCTTTCCGTTGTACCCAAAGTATTTGTATCTTGTGATGATTGGTTACGCTGGTATCTTGTGAGTATGGTTTATCCACTTGCCAGTACTTAATAGTAATGACCCACGAATCCATTTCGTGGCTGCATATTCCACATTTCAGTCAACAGGTTTGAAGTCTGACGACGTTAGCTTGGGAATCCCTCCGGCTTGGCCTGGGCAGGGATTGGACACCATCGGTTATCTTCAGGACTCTTAGTCCAATTTGTATCTTGTCCGTAGTCGGGCACTATGTTGTTTCTTCCGCTGTCATTTGGATCTTTGTATTGTATCAGTTGTATCCTTGACTCGTTTGAGTCGTCTTGTATATACCTCCTCTGTTGTTGTTGTGGATTATTCGTGAACTGTTGTAATGTTATCACAAGTGGCAACCTGAAATCGGTTATTATGTGGATTTTGGCGGAAATGCTGAAATCTGCATAGTGCCCGATCTCGGGGCGTCACAGTTGTTTTATCAGTATGAGGAAAATGGACCGGGGTCTACAGTTTACTAGAGGTGTCTCCCCCAAGACAGATAGATAGCATGTGTGGTAAACAAATTACAGCTGGGCAATTGACAGATATAAAGGCTGCACCATAGTGCATATGCATGACATGATGATTACTATGTGATTCATGCGGGCATTACAACAAGATACATAGACCTTCATCCAACTGCATCTATGACTAAAAATCCACCCTCAAAATGTCATCCGAGAAAACCTTGGCTATTAAGTTGCCAGCAACGGATAAACACAGTAAGCAAAGTGTGCAATGTAAACAATAACATCATCCATAGACAAAGAATTGTTGTTTTCTTCCTAATGGCAACGGCACATCCCCCACCCGTTTACGTTTCTGTCACTCGAGCTTGAGTGAAAGAGAGACATGAACCCACTATCGAGCATAACTACTCCCTCTTGGAGTTACTAGCATCTACTTGGGCAGAGCATCTACTTAGAACGGATAGCATGCAAGATCATAAATAACATACACATGAAAAGAACATGATAGATTGATAATCACGAGACATATCATTCAATATTCATCGGATCCGAGTAAACACAACCTGTATCATTACAATAAGATGATCTTGATCATGTAGGGCAGCTCACAAGATCTAAACATGAGGCATAAAGAGGAGAAAACAACCATCTAGCTATTGCTATGGACCCGTAGTCTAAGGATCAACTACTCACGCATCATTCCGGAGGCAGGCATGGTGGTGTAGAGCCCTCCGGTGATGATTGCCCCTCCCGGCAGGGTGCTGGGGAGAGCTCCAGAACTCTCTGTACTAGGCTTGGCGATGACGGCAGCTCCGGATAATTTTTGGTGGAAAAGGTTCGTGTCTTTAGGGTTAACCCTTCGAGGACAATATATAGGCGAGAGGGCAACGTCGGTGGGCGAACAGGGGGGCACACCACCCCTGGGCACGGCCAGGGGGCGCCCACCCATGGCGTGGGGCCCCTGTGGCTCCCCTCCGGGTCTCCTCTGGACTCCGTGTGCGCGACAACTTTCTAAGACTTCTGAGCTTCGAATCGTCCAATTCGGAGAATAATTCTAGAAGAACTTTTCTGAAACTAAAAAAAAAACAGAAAACAGGAACTGGCTCTGTGGCATCTTGTCAATAGGTTAGTCCCAGGAAATCGATAAAAATGGTATAAAGTGTGAAGGAACATGTAGCATATGGCATGAAAACAACATGGAACATCAGAATGGATACGTTTATGACGTATCACTAGGGCCCGAGTGCCATGATCTCGGATCTGAACATGTTATTGTGTCATGAATATAATTATGTTTCTTGATCATATCTGCAAGTTGTTTACACACATTATTGTCCGGAACCCGAGGCCCCAAAGTGACAAAAATTGGGACAACCGAAGGGGATCACGTGTGTTCATGGAGTGTTAATGCTATTCTCCGATGCTTTATTAAAAGGAGCACCCTAATTACCAGTAGTTTCCCTTGAGGCCCCGCTTCAAACGGGTTGGTAGGACAAAAGATGTTGTGCAAGTTTCTCATTGCGAGCACGTATGACTATATTGGAACACATACCTATGGTTTTCCTAGAACTTGGATGCTTTATTATTATCATCTGCAATGCCCATGCTTTGATTATTATATGAATATCTTATCCATGTAACTCCCGTTCATCCATCCCTATGCCTACAGTATTTTAATCCTGCTATTTTCCGCAATTGCTACTGCTGTTACTATTTTACTCCTACTGTTATTTTACTACTACTGCTGTTATAAAACCGTTACCACTGATAAACTGTTGCGAGCAAGTCTACTTTCAGGTACAGCTGAATTGATAACTCAGTTGTGAAGGCTTATAAATATTCTTTGGCTCCCCTTGTGTCGAATCAATAAATTTGGGTTTTACTTCCCTCGAAGACTGTTGCGACCCCCTATACTTATGGGCCATCAAGACTATTTCTGGTGCCGTTGCCTGGGAGCATAACTTTATTTATTTGCTCACTTGAGCATGATATTGTTCGCTGCAAGCCTTTCATAATGGGTAAAACTCGTGATGGAAAAGTCTCTATAATACCATCATATCATCAAGAAGCTTTGTTGCTGACCCCAAAGTCATGGACATAAAGGTTCCTCCAGCAGCTGAATCCAGAAGGTTTCTTGAAGAAAAATTCAGACCTGCATAAAAGGTTTGGATGATCATATAAGTAGTCAGTCCATGAGTGGGACAATTCTTTACTAAAGATTTCATTCTTTCCCAAGCTTTAGCAACATGCTCATTATCAAGTTGCTTAAAATTCATAATGCTATGTAACATCCTAGTGTTTGGGAGGTTATAAGGATCAAAATATAATATGTGCATTTGCATATCATGCATAAAAAATACGGGAAATTTTGGCGCGAAAGTTTAAACGAAGAACAGTGACCAATGTATCCCTTGACATGATGAAATATGTTTAGATCATCTGGTCAAGAGTAAATTTGGAGTGATCTTTATAACAAGTTTCTTAAGAAACCAAATCACATGATAAGACAAACCACAATTGGTGATGACCAACACTAACTCTCAACAACCCTAACCTCAAGTCTTTAAGTGATTTGGGAGAATTCAACTAGGTGCATAGACCTCAAAGAGGGGTGAGTATCCAAATCACATAGCTAATGATTATACTTCCACCAGTTATTATTGCACAGTTGAATCATCTCATCAATAGAGGTATTATGTCCTCTAAACATGAAATCTTTAAGTTATCAACCATTCACACGCCATTTTTCTAGATTATCAAATAACTACTAAGTGAACCTTCACAAGTAAAATATCAAAGGTTCAATAGAACACAAATGATACAAACAAGTATTAACTCAAAACCCACAAGTGGGAAATGACATAATAATTGTTATTAACATATTTATAGAATATGTACATATCTCACCAACTATAAATAAGTACCTAAAAGAAGAAATAGATCTTCCTAAACTATTGTTAAAACTTGATCATTACATATGATCTTCCCAAACCTCTATGTCTGCATAATGCACGACAAAGATAACAAAAGAAGAATATAAAATAACAACATGACACTCTCAGAAACCAACTAACAACTTTGACTTAAATCATTAAGCCCCAATAACCTTCTTATGCTCATTGTCTCATTCATCTTATACAAGTGAGCATATGAAACCTCAACACATTAATGAATCATATGATCAACTTATTATATTAAGTCCTCATTCCACAAACACTCCACTTTTCTATCCAAACATAATGTTCGACAACGAAAGTATCTATGGATACAACTAATGAATAACAACAACTTATAACCTCTATTAGAGGAATTGAATTGAGACATAAGTAAAACCAATCATATATTAAATAAGTACATATCTTATGGAAAAAAATGAGAAGCTTATGGAAGAAGAACAAAAGCTTAACTAACTCTTAATCTAGATCTGTCTACCTTGTCTAGACCATCCTGTTACTTTGTCTAGACTATCTTATTTTCTTGTTTCCCAATCTTCTCTAAGTCATTCTGCAAGAGAAGCAACCAAAAAAAGGAGGAACTACCACAAGAAGATCTTTAGAAGGATTCTTTAGGTTGTTGTAGAAGTTCTAACTCAATCTATCCTGGAGAATTTGGAAAATCATACACCAGGATCTATTCTTATTAAACTATCTAGAAACAATGAGGTATTCCAATTTTGGTGTTATATAGAAGTAGTTTGGTAACAAGTTACAACCTTGTTAACAAATCAACTTTGTAGGCTCTAACAATGGAGTATCACATACAAATAAACAGAATATTTGATAACCTTGTACTTCTCAGCCATTTGGATATGAAAAGTGATTTGGGGGCAAGCTTTGCAACCTTGTCAACATCTTCTTCTTATATGCATAGGGAAAATTGATGTTATAAAATACACCTACATTCTGTTTCATATATAACCCTGAATCATACAAGGAGAAGAATAACAAGGAGAAAACAATAAACCACATTATAACTTGAGCAACACATGCAAATTCTAGGTAAGAAAGAAACCAAGATAAGGAGGAAAACAAGCAACATGTTGAAATCCAAGTGTTGGTGTTATATAAGAATAATTTGGCCACAAGGTCAGATCAACCTTGTGCACAGAATATTCCTTTAAGCATTCAAAAAACTGAGTTTCAATAAGCTAATCTTCGTCATAATTGAATACATCACAAGAACCAAATGGTTATGGAATCAAATGAATGCATTTCACCAGGAGCTACAGTTTTCTACTGAAGTTAGTATCCGGGAACCACTCCATATATCCTACAAGCTATAGTGGTGAAGTTCTAAAGTCAATAGACCAACAAGGGAGACAAAACAATTAGCCAGTCCAAGAGATGATCCTTCTTGCAAAGAACCTATAACCTTTATGCCTTATCAAGATCATCAAGGATAAAGGTCACTTAATAACATGTTCAATGGAATCAAGTATAAAGTAATAAATAATAACAAGCCATTTCATACAAATTTCTTGTTATATGTTGAGGTAGATGATAACAAGCTTGACTACCTTGTTTTCCATACCCTTCTCATCCACAAGACAAATGGATAATAACAGGAATTCATCCATACACACACATGTGAATGATTACATATTTGATGTCTACGCATGCTTCTATTCTTGTAGAAAATGTTGGGCCTCCAAGTGCAGAGGTTTGTAGAACAGCAGCAAGTTTCCCTTAAGTGGATCACCCAAGGTTTATTGAACTCAGGGAGATAGAGGTCAAAGATATCCCTCTCAAGCAACCCTGCAATTAAGATACAAGAAGTCTCTTGTGTCCCCAACACAACCAATATACTTGTCAGGTATATAGGTGCACTAGTTTGGCGAAGAGATAGTGAAATGCATGTAATATGGATGGTTATAAGTAATAATAGCAATCTGAAATAAATATGGCAGCAAGCAAACATGTAGCAGAACAGGCGGAAAACGGTGTTTCAATGCTTGGAAACAAGGCCTATGGATCCTACCTTCACTAGTGGACACTCTCAACAATGATCACATAATTGAATAACTAAATATCTTCTCTTCACTATGCTACTCTTAACCCTCTCCGGTTGGATAACGAAGACTAATCATTGAGTAGGGCTGCAAAAAGCATTCCTTAAAGTAAGCATTCCCATGTCTAATTAGCCTCACACTGTCAACTTGAGAGCCCTAAAAGGTACTAGACAAAAACCAAAATTCATAGAGGAGACACACACGATGTGCACACTGTCACCTTCACACCGCGGGACAAGGTGACTCCAAAGTTCATATTAATTAAACACTTGAGTAGCACAATAGATGAAGAGTAACATCTACTTATTCAACTAGATTACAAAGCTCACGCTCACATATAGATCACACCATGGGAGAGACAGATGAACCACATAGATACCGGTAGAGCCCTCAGCCTCGGGGGAGAACTACTCCCTCCTCATCATACGAGACAGCAACGGCGATGGAGATGTTGATGGAGTCGATGGAGATGGCTTCCTGGAGAACTTCTCCGTCCCGGCAGGGTGCCAGAACAGAGATCCGTCCCCCGAAACTTGGGTTGACGATGACGGCGGCTCCGGAAGTTTTCGTGGAATTTCGCCGATTAGGTTAGGGTTTTCAGGAGGAAGGCCTTAAATAGGCGGAAGATCAACACCGGGAGGTCACCAGGGGGCCCTCACCACCCCCAGTCGTGCCCTAGGGTGGACCCGCCCCTGGGCATGGTGAGGATCACCCGGTGACCGTCTTTGACTCTTCTTCGGACTTCCGGAAGCTTTGGAGAAAAATAGGGACTTTGGCTTTCGTGGCATCCAATTCCGAGAATATTTCCAGAACAACTTTTCTGAAACTAAAAATAGCAGAAAACAGGGAACTGGCACTAGGCATCTTGTTAATAGGTTAGTCCCGGAAAACGTAAGAAAATGTAGGAAAACATAGGAAAACATGTAGCAACTGGCATAATATCATTATGGAACATCAGAAATTATAGATATGTTGGAGACGTATCAAGCATCCCCAAGCTTAGTTCCTACTCGTCCTCGAGTAGGTAAACGATAAAACAAAATAATTTCTGAGGTGACATGCTACCACACAATCTTGATCATAATATGTAAAGTAGAGCATGTAAACTAGGATCAAATGAACTAAAACTGTGATCTATATTTGATATCAACAAGTAATGCATAAACAAATAAGAAGAAAGAAGCAAAACTTTTAATGAATCAATACTAAAAGACTATCAACCGTGCAAAGTTTATTAGAGATGATTTAAGATTTCAAGAACAACAATATCATGCACGTCAAACGATCTTCACAACCCCTGTTAGGATCAAGTCAAGCTTTCCACACGATGTAATGCTTGAATCTTAAACTATTTGCTCACTAAAAACAAGCAAGTGTTCTGCGTTGGTTTCTGGCACCGGGATGTTATGGCAAAGAGAACATTATGTGGGGTTTGGAAGGTCAATGGAAGAAAGGCTCACAAAGATGAAAGTGGTCATTAGACAAGAGAAAGTCTTACAACCGAAGCTATGCAAGGATTAGGTATTGCCACACAACGGATGCACATAGAGCTATAAGTGTATGAAAGCTCTCCAATGGAACTAGTGGGGGTGCATCCAACTTGCTTGCTCACGAAGACCTAGAGCTCATTTGAGGAGGCTCATCATTGGAATATACAAGCCAAGTTCTATAATGTAAAGTTCCCCACATAGTTATGAATGAACGATAATATGAAAACTTTCTCCAAACTGATTTTTTTGTGCTAAACATGAAGCACAAGTGTGGTATATAAAGGATAGTGATGCGCCCCCTCTCTCTTTATTCTCTCTTTGACCTTTTGTTTTCTTTTTGGTCTTTTTCATTTTTTTTTATTTTTTTTTTATGTATCCTCACCGGTAGGGGCAACATCCTATATTACAATGAATCATCACACTTTTGGTACTCATAACTCATAAAGAAATATCTCTGATGACTCTAACTGCATGCTCCTGCCAGTGTAGCAGTATGCATAAATAACCATGAATCTCATCATCAAGTAACATAATGGAGGTGGATGCTGTGCAGCAATATATCTCGGAATGGCTATGGAAATTCCATGATAGGTAGGTATGTTGGCTGTTTTGAGGAAGAATATATGGGCTTATGCATAGGAGAACAAAGTCCTCCCACGGGATTTGGATGCACTGGCGAAGTTTGCACGAACTCTCAATGTGAGAAAGGGCAATGCACAGTACCGAAGAGGCTAGCAAATATGGATGGTGGAATTGCTAGAAACCTCAACATAGACTTACGAGTTAAAAGATTACAGAAAGAAAATCATATTTAGAAGGCACAATGCAAATCACTCCAAGAGGGTCTGTGGCAGTGACAAGTCGCTGTTAGCTACCTCGACCATAGCGCATAGCAAAAGGCCGATCAGAAATGTATCACTCGTAGCAATCATATAACATTGTTTCTATCAGCTGGTAATTTAAGTGTGGCACAGTTTCAAGTTTCTTAGACCAACCATTAAAAGTTTCTACTTATTAGTCCTTCCCATTTATCCATTAAGCAAATTAATATCTCAAAACAACATCAGTGATTCAAGTGAAGCAGTTTAGTGATCTACAAGACCATGCGAATTTTTCCACTATACCAACTATCACATAAGAATTTCTACTCCCAACCAAGAACATATATGAGACAACAAAAACTCTCTCTAATCATATAGCAATGAAAACTAGAGAGTACTAACAGCTCTGAATAAGAGATGAATGCAAAACAGGAGCTAAATAAATGCAGCAGCCAGACAAAGATTAAGAATACAAAGTATTCCCATGAAAAAGCGGAGCGTGTCACTCGCCAATAAAATAATGCTAGGGTCCAACCGAGCTTATTGAAAAAATAAAAACAAACTGAAAGCAAAAATAAAAGACGCTCCAAGTAAAACACATAAGATGTGACCGAATAAAAATATAGTTTCACTAGAAGT
The DNA here is from genome assembly GCA_028641055.1 of Alopecurus myosuroides. NCBI lineage: Eukaryota > Viridiplantae > Streptophyta > Magnoliopsida > Poales > Poaceae > Alopecurus > Alopecurus myosuroides. Next base: position 778,586,857 of record CM054057.1, read on the forward strand.
GACCTGATAATTTGTCGATGAAGAAGGGGATGCCTTAGGCATCCCCAAGCTTAGACGCTTGAGTCTTCTTGGAATTTGCTGGGATGTAATACCAGGGCATCCCCAAGCTTAGGATCTTCATTCTTCTTGATCACGTCATATCATCCTCTTCTCTTGACCCTTGAAAACTTCCTTCACACCAAACTTCTCACATTCTTCATTAGCAACGTTAGTGCAATCGAAATAATAAATTTACATGGTTTAGTTTCAAAACAAGCCTAACACTCATAAATACATTAGCTACTGTCACAACTTCTTTTAAAACTCTTTTTCTCAATGAACACCAAAACAAAGAGATTAAGATGCAAATGCAATTATTGGCAGAAATCTGTCAAAACAGGACAACAGGTAAAGATGTTTTTTTTTCGAAAATCTTCTGTTGCTCAAATCAAAAAGTGTTCAACTAAGAAAAGTTGTGTATATAGCCCAGGATTATTCACAAAATAACTCAGGTTATTTTGAAATTTCTGTGATTTTATACGAATTTAACAGTGGACAGCAGAAATCTGTTTCCTGCGTAGAAATCCGAAATATAGTCTCAAGTCTCGTCAAAAACCTTACGTTGCACTACTAAAACATGAAAAGAAAGATACAAAGTAGTTGCTACAGAAGTATAGAACCCCTTGACTCAAAGAAAACATATAAAACAAAGCAAAATAAAACCATGGGTTATCTCCCAAGAAGTGCTTTTGTTTAACGCATTTCAGCTAGGCATTATAATTTGAGAAGATGCTCACATGAGAAATATTATTTTAAGCAAAAGAGAGCATCAAGAAGCAAATGTAAAAAAAAATTAAGTCTAACCCACTTCCTATGAAAAATAATCTTGTAGAAAAACAAGTCATGAAAACACAAAGCGACAAGCATAGGAAAGCAAAACAAGTGCAACTTCAAAAATTTCAACATAAAGAGTGGAGAGTTAATATTGTTGAGATGCATAAGACTATGTTTTCCTCTCTCATAATAACTTGAGCAACACATGCAAATTCTAAGTAAGAAAGAAACCAAGATAAGGAAGAAAACAAGCAACATGTTGAAATCCAAGTGTTGGTATTATATAAGAATAATTTGGCCACAAGGTCAAATCAACCTTGTGCACGAAATATTCCTGTAAGCATTAAAACAACCGAGTTTCAATAAGCTAATCTTCATCATAATTGAATACATCACAAGAACCAAATGGTTATGGAATCAAATGAATGCATTTCACCAGGAGCTAAAGTTTACTACTGAAGTTAGTGTCCGGGAACCACTCCATATATCCTACAAGCTACAGTGGTGAAGTTCTAAAGTCAATAGACCAACAAGGGAGAGAAAACAATTAGCCAGTCCAAGAGATGATCCTACTTGCAAAGAACCTATAACCTTTATGCCTTATCAAGATCATCAAGGATAAAGGTAACTTAATAACATGTTCAATGGAATCGAGTATAAAGTAATAAATAATAACAAGCCATTACATACAAATTTCTTGTTATATGTTGAGGTAGATGATAACAAGCTTGACTACCTTGTTTTCCATACCTTTCACATCCACAAGACAAATGGATAATAACAAGAATTCATCCATACACACACATGTGAATGATTACATGTTTGATGTCTACGCACGCTTCTATTCTTGTAGACAGTGTTGGGCCTCCAAGTGTAGAGTTTTGTAGAACAACAGCAAGTTTCCCTTAAGGGGATCACCCAAGGTTTATTGAACTCAGGGAGGTAGAGGTCAAATATATCCCTCTCAAGCAACCCTGCAATTAAGATACACGAAGTCTCGTGTGTCCCCAACACACCCAATATACTTGTCAGGTATATAGGTGCACTAGTTCAACGAAGAGATAGTGAAATGCGAGTAATATGGAGGGTTATAAGTAATAATAGCAATCTGAAATAAATACGGCAGCAAGCAAACATGTAGGAGAACAGGCGGAAAACGGTGTTTCAATGCTTGGAAACAAGGCCTAGGGATCCTACTTTCACTAGTGGACACTCTCAACAATGATCACATAATTGAATAACTAAATATCTTCTCTTCACTATGCTACTCTTAACCCTCTCCGGTTGGATAACGAACACTAATAATTGCGTAGGGCTACAAAAAGCATTCCTTAATGTAAGCATTCCCATGTCTAGTTAGCCCCACACTGTCGCACCCGGACTTCTAGAGGATACTCACCGTACGAACTGAACAGTATTTTGATTGGATTACGGGGCTTACCGGCACCCGCATCTCTTACGAGTAGGCCAACACTTATGTGTGACAACCAATCTTTACTATTCACCGTCGATGTAAACTATCCCATAGAAATCAGGACACTACCATTGACGTACTTCATACCATACACACATGGTACGTCAACGGCTTTGAACAAGATGATAACACAACAAATCTCTATGACACAAAAGATAGAAATAAGTTGCAAATAGCCCTCACTAGAGCAGAGATAGAAAATACAATCATCCAGAGGACACATGTCCCAACATAACATCATTACATCTCAGCGGAAGTATTCAACGGGTATGAGTACAGACAAATCCAAATAGGCTTAAGAAGCCGGGAATGAAAAGAAAACGGAGCCCATCCACGATGTCTCGGATCCTGCCCGGGTCCGCTACCTACTCGTCATCAGCCTCGTCAAACTCCACGTAGTAGCCGTCACGGGGATCCTCGTAAGCGTAGTCTGCGGAAACCACAGCCCCAAAGGGGTCAGTACATAAACGTACTGGCAAGCAAGACTCACAGTTCACCAAAGTGTAGCCCGTAAACACCAAGCACAGATGCCTTGGGTCAACGGAAGAAAGGGATATAAAAGATGCTGCAACTGGCTGCACTAACCACTACAGAACATACTACAACTTCCGGCTACCAGAAAGGGGGATAAGATAGCGTATCGTAACCAACTATAGCTAACCACCAAACAAACCCATCCTGGATCTCGCCCCTTATCCAAAGAAGCAATCCGAGGATAACTCACACAGTTGGATTAATGATGGATCAAGTTGTTGTGTCAATAAGCCTATTACTAGTCAAGTTATCATTAGTTAGGTGTAAGTTGTTCTGAGTACTTGTTAGCCAGTACTTTCACCAAGTCAACCATAACCGCGGAAAACACGGCTTCTCGAGAAGAATTATCCCTGCAGGGGTGCACCAATTTGGCCGTACACGTAAGAATATCCCGCCAGGATGGAAATGCACTTCCACCAAGCGAGGCACTCTACACAACTCAACTCTTCTTCGCATCAAGCCCAAAGCACCACGTGCTGTGCGTGCGCGGCTAATCGAGCCCCACGAAGAAAAGGGGACCCTCATAGCACTGGAAGACCACGCCGCCCTAAATGCCGACTACAAAAGTTCCACCCTTGCCTCGGGTTCGTACCTGCATATGCGTGCATCAAATGGAAAGCCCGACCTAAGTGTGGTGATTTGGACGAGATGCGATTCGAATCAAATTGAGGGGGCGCCCATACACGCTTCCCACATGCGGATAGTGCACTCATCATGGATCAGTAGACAAGACCCTTTTCCTAATTAGGGTCGACACTAGCAGGCCTCAAAACCACGCCGGGCCTCCTGCCGGTGCCTTATCAGCAATTTATTATTACCTCAAATTAACAGGTTGTTGTTTAACATCGAGCCCCAGAATATAATCAGATATGATAACAGAAAGTAACTGATAACAGACTCGAGCAAAAACAACCCTAAGCATGCTAGTAAGACACGGGCCTAAACAACGGGGTTATAGGACTGGGGGTGAGGCAATATCAGGGTTCAGGGTATCATGTGATAGGTTCGTAACAGAAGCAACGATACATAGGGCTAGCAAAAATAGACAACGAAAAGTATCGGTAACCAATGTTGAAAGGAACACAGTGGTTCGTGTGAGTGATAACTTTGCCTGCAAACTCAGTAGCCTGGTACTGGGCTAGATCCTCAGAAGGGGTGTCGTAAAGATCGTCGGTCTCAACGTCGTCGTCTATCCGAGAAAAAGCAAACAAACAATACAGGAAGATAAACAATCAATATCATGGCATAGTGCACAATCATGGGATGATGCATGTCAAGTTAATGGATGCATCAAATAAACTAGTTGACATGGTAACACAAGTTTAATGGACACATATGCAATTTTGAGTTGCATATGAAAAGCCCATGGATTTTGGTTGAAAACAGTTGTCTTCTAATTAACCAACAGGTGGGAGTGGTTTAGTATGATGCATGGATGAGGAAAACAACAAAATAACAACAATAGAACCAATTTAAAAATAGGGTTTACCAATTTAGAAATTTATTTATTAATTTAGGAATTTTTGGTTCCTTAAAGGTGACACACAAGTATTTGTTGTTTTCAACCATTTAAATTGTTCAAAACAAATAACAAAATTCATATTTGAAAAGAACACACAATTTTAGGTGGATTACATGTTTCAAATAGTGAAAAAGGAATTAGGATGAATTTATTATGACTTAAACAAAATTAAACAAGTTTTAAATGAATTTAAAACAAGCATGAATTTTATTTGAATTTTATTTGTTCAAAACATAAATTCAAACTCATATTTGAAAAGGTTATGTTTTTGTAGTTTGAAAACATATTTTGCATGTTCAAAAATAATTTAAATTGAGCAAGTTATGATTTTAGCAATTTTAAATGATTTAAATAAGGTTTAAATTATTTAGGCAATTTAAATTATTCAAAACATGAAACAAATTTTATACTTGAAAAGGTTATTTGAAATAGCATGGAAAACATATTTCATTTGCATTATTTGGATTAATTATGATTTAGTTATGCAATTTAGCAAATTACAATTGAATTATTTGAATTCAATTTTTTAAATGCATTTGGAAAATTCAAAACATAAAACAAATGTTACCAATAGGTAGATAATTTAATTTAGAGCAGTGCACATATTTTATTTCTATTATTTGGAGTTATAATTTGAAAGTTATTAACAATTTAAATTTCAGGACCAATCTGTAATTTTAAAGGGGCTTGTTTTAAAAACAGAAAGTTGGAAAACTTTTGTTACCGCACAGAAACCTACACTAGCCACTGCCCGTGGGCCTAGGCTCAACGTGGCCCACGCAGCTGCACGCGTGGCAACAGAGTGGCTGACAGGGGGGGCCACCCTGTCAGCACTCGGTGCAAAAGTTTGGTTTTATTCCGCGGCGCGAGGGAATCGAACTCGTGACCGTGCGCGTGCGACAGAGCAGTGCTACCACTGCGGTGTTTCGTCAGTTTTGATAGATACCGCGTCGCGTACAGGTTATTGTTCCGTGCTGTGGTTAACTGAATTTTTAACGCGCGCGCTAACTGAACTCTGACAGACAACGATGCCGGCGGCGAGCCGTGGTTGCTGCGCCGTGCTGCTCGCGGTGATGCAGTGATGCATGTGCTGGATGCGTGCAACGTGCATGCGGGTGCAACAGAGAGGAAGGAGGAGGAAGACACGGTGGCTCACCACCGTTGTAGTTGTTGCAGAGGCTCGGGGACGAGCTCGACGGCGACAGCGGCGAGTCGGGGACGAGCTCGACGGCGACAGCGGCGAGTCCGTGGACGGCGGCGAGGCTACAGGGAGTCTCCAGGGTGGCTGCGGTGTTTAAACGGACGAGGGAGAGGTGGTGGTTCGATCCCGAAGGCTAGGAGGGTAGGTGGCGCGTTGAGGTGGCGGCGGCGTGCATGCTTTCAGAGGGGAGAACTCCGGTGAGGTTCAGAGCGAGGGGAAGGAGGTGGCAGAGAGGGAAAACGGCGGCGCCCGCGAGGGAGAAGGGGAACCTAGGGATTAGGGTTGCGGCGCAGAGCCCTAGGGGGTTTTATAGAGCTCCAGGAGCTCTCCTGGCCGTCGGGGAGCGCGGCTGCCGCCGTGGCATCACGGATGCGTTGCCGTACACGAAGACGACGGAGGAAAAAAAACGAATCGGTACGCGCCGCGCGGGGGAGAGAAAAAGGCTGGGCTGGCGCGGAGAGAAGGAGAAGGTGGGATGGGCGCAGCCCACGACCCTTGGCGCCTGTTTTTAAATTTTTAAAATTTTCTCCTCTGTTTTTTTTTTTTGCAGAAAAAGGATTTGGAAGAAAAAGATGAGATTTAAGTTAGTAAATTTTTTAGAAAAATTAGGGTAAGCTATTTAGGTCAATAGCAAACAAATGTTAAGTTTTGTTTTTCAAAAAGTTTGAAATTTACTTGCTGTTTGTATTTAAACCAAATTTGGGTGAATTTTATTATTAAATAAATATTGTTGGAAACAAACCTTTTAATAGGGTGACCTTATTGTTTAATTATAAACCATTGATTAGAATTGTTGTATAATTTGCATAAATTCAACTTGGTTGCTGTTTGATGCTTTGATTTGAATTTTGAATGTGATTTGAAATTTAAATGATTGATTAAAAACCATCATTTTAATAGTTGAGCATTATTGAATAAAATGGAAACAAATAAGGGTTTGATTGGACATTATTATTTGAAAAAGATTGTAACAGAGCAAGTATGAAATAAATGTTTGAATAATGTTTGAATTTGAATTGTGAAAACAGGGAAAAACAGATGCAAACTAAATGAAAACAAATGGAAACAATATGATGACATGATGCAATACTTTAATAAACATGAAACAAACATTCTAAGGGGAGTTTTCATACTTGGGATGTTACAAAACGCCCCCCTTGAAGGAATCGCGCCTCGAGATTCCTTACTGAGAAGAGAAAAGGTCCGGATACTTCTTGCGAAGATCCTCTTCGGTCTCCCACGTTGCCTCTTTATCTGAATGATGCGACCACTGCACTTTCAAGAACTTGGTGCTCTTGTTGCGAGTCTTACGCTCGGTCTCATCAAGAATACGAACAGGGTGCTCCTCATAAGATAGATCATCGTGCAGTTCAATGGAATCATGATCAACTGCACGATCTGGATCTTTGAAACACCTTTTGAGCTGTGACACGTGGAACACATCGTGCACCTTGGATAGCTTTTCTGGAAGTTCAAGACGATAGGCATTTTCCGCACGCCTTGAGAGAATGTTGAAAGGACCAATGTATCTTGGTGCAAGCTTTCCTTTCACACCAAAACGATGAGTGCCTCTGAGGGGAGTTACACGGAGATATGCCTTGTCACTAGGTGCATAGATCATATCCCTGTGCTTGCTGTCATAGTAGCTTTTCTGACGAGACTGAGCAATCTTGAGATTGTCACGAATGATGCGAACTTTCTCCTCGGCTTCCTTAACAATGTCAGGGCCTAAGAGTGAACGTTCACCAGCTCCAGACCAATTGATTGGACTCCTGCATCTGCGGCCATAGAGTGCTTCAAATGGTGCCATGCCTAGGCTTGCCTGGAAGCTGTTGTTGTAGGAGAATTCAGCATATGGAAGGCAATCCTCCCATTTCATGCCAAAGGAGATACCACATGCTCCGAGCATATCCTCGAGAATCTGATTGACTCTTTCGACTTGCCCCTGAGACTGAGGGTGATAAGCTGTGCTGAACAGAAGTTTGGTGCCCAATGCTTCTTGAAAGCTTTTCCAGAAATGAGAAGTGAATATGCTTCCACGGTCTGAGCTTATTTCCAATGGTACACCATGAAGAGGAACAATCTTTGATGTGTAGAGCTCTGCTAACTGGCTAGCTGAGATTGTTTCTTTGACAGCAAAGAAGTGAGCTACTTTAGTGAGACGATCAATAACAACGAAGATTGCATCGTTGCCCTTCTTGGACTTTGGAAAACCAGTGACGAAGTCCATTTCAATCATGTCCCACTTCCACTCAGGAATTTTCAGAGGTTGGAGTAGACCTGCTTTCTGATGGACTGCCTTAACACGTTGACAAACGTCGCATTCAGAAACGTATTGAGCAATTTCACGTTTCATGCCAGGCCACCAATACAGCGTCTTGAGATCCCGGTACATCTTTGTACTTCCAGGGTGGATGGAAATAGGAGTTTCATGAGCCTCCTTGAGAATGATATCTTTGAGACCTTGAACTTGAGGAACTGCAATTCGTCCTTCAAAGAACACAGTTCCTTTGTCATCAATTGAGAAGGACTTGAATTTCTCCTTGCCTTCTTTGATGTGTTCTACCATCTTCTTGATTTCTGCATCACGAAGTTGTTCAGAACGAATCTTGTCCTCGAGAGTTGGACTGGTTGTCAAGCTAGCAAGATAGCCTTGAGGAACAAGACCAAGGTTCAGCTTCTGGAATTCTTCATGAAGTGGAGGTTGGCTTTCCATGATCATGAGATTATTGCAATATGACTTGCGACTGAGAGCATCGGCCATAACATTAGCCTTGCCTGGAGTGTAAGAAATGGTGAGATCAAAGTCCTTAATCTTTTCAATCCATCTCCTTTGCCTGAGGTTTAGATCTGGTTGAGTGAAGATGTATTTCAGACTCTTATGATCGGAAAAGATTTCAGTGCGGTTACCCAACAAGTATTGCCTCCATTTCTTGAGGGCAAACACAACTGCTGCAAGTTCTAGGTCATGTGTGGGATAGTTTTGCTCATGTGCATTCAACTGACGAGAAGCATAAGCCACAACTTGACGTTCTTGCATAAGAACTGCACCTAGACCTTGGAGAGATGCATCGCAGAATATCTGGAAAGGTTTGGTAGTATCTGGGCCAACCAAAACTGGTGTAGAAGTGAGTTTAGTCTTCAGGAGATTGAAACTCTCATCACATTGTGGAGACCAAACGAACTTCTTGTCCTTCTTTGTGAGATCAGTGAGAGGTTTGGCAATCTTGGAAAAGTTTTGGACGAAACGACGGCAATAGCTAGCCAAGCCAAGAAAACTTCTGACTTGCTTCACCGTTCTAGGAGGTTTCCAATCAACAATTGCCTTAACCTTTTCTGGGTCAATGGCTATGCCTTTGGCAGAGATGATATGACCAAGGTAAGCAACTTCTGGAATCCAGAATTCACATTTAGAGAACTTAGCATATAGACGATGCTCGCGAAGTTTCATGAGAGTGAGACGAAGATGTTCTCCATGCTCTTCCTCAGATTTGGAGTAGACTAGAATGTCATCAAGATATACCACAACGAACTTGTCGAGGTATTCATGGAAGACAGAATTCATGAGTCTTGAGAACGTCGCCGGTGCATTGGTGAGACCAAAGGACATGACGGTGTATTCATATAGACCGTACCGAGTGGTGAAAGCTGTTTTTGGAATATCTTCCTTTCTGATCTTTATTTGATGGTAACCCATCCTCAAGTCCAACTTTGAGAATATTGAGGCTCCAGCAAGTTGATCAAAAAGGTCACCGATACGAGGAATTGGGTACTTGTTTTTGATGGTTTTCTCGTTAAGAGGACGATAGTCAACCACGAGTCTCTTTGTTTGATCCTTCTTGGCAACGAACAGAGTTGGGCAACCCCAAGCGGAAGAACTAGGTTGAATGTAACCTTTCTCCATGTACATATTGATTTGCTCCTTCAACAATTTCAGTTCAGGAGGAGCTATCTTGTATGGATGCTTAGAGATTGGAGCAGTACCTGGTTCAAGCTCGATCACGAACTCAACTGCTCTGTCCGGAGGCATCCCTGGCAACTCTTCTGGAAAGACGTTAGGGAATTCACAAACCACCGGAACATTTTCAAGTAGGGGTAGAGGTTTAGCATCGAGGGTGTACAGCTGAACAGAACTTGATTCATTTGGAGAATAGACTATCTGGCCAGAAGGGTGGAACGGAGTTATTGACTTCTGAGCACAGTCAATCGTAGCTTTATTGGCCTTCAACCAATCCATACCAAGAATGACATCAATGTCAGAATTGCCAAGCAGTATGAGATAAGCAAGGAATATGTGGCCTCCAATTAGGATCTGATTCTCGTGACTGATCTTGGAAGTTTGCATAGTTTCTCCAGGGGAGTTTACTAGTAGCGGGGAACCCAAACCAACAAAAGGTAGTTTAACTGATGTTGCAAAGATCTTTGACACGAAAGAATGCGATGCTCCGGTATCAAACAACACTTTAGCTGGGTTAGAGTTTACGGGGAATGTACCGAGAACGACGTCAGCAACTTCCTCAGCTTTGTCGACCTTGACATGATTCACCCTCGCGGTCCTCCCGACAAGCCTGTTGTTGGAGTTGAAGGCTGTAGCCGGGGGAGCACGAACCATTGCCTGGTTGGTGTTGGGGCGAGGAGGTGGTGGAGGTAGCTGCCTCTGAGTGCACTTGTCAGCATAGTGCCCTGTCTGCTTGCATTTGTAGCAAGTGACGACACGAGGTGCATCTGGCCTTGGCTGCCCCATTGAGAACCTCTGAGCCTGCATCTGAGCTGGGTTGGCTGGGCGGGAAGCGAAGCCTGGAGAAGCTTGGGCATATGGAGCCCTAGTGACAGCACCATTTGGCACCCAGATGCGGCGCTTCTGCGGAGGGGTGGTCATGTTGGAGGAGGAACCACCCTCACGCGAGTGCTTGCGAGACTCCTCGAACGCCTTGCGCCCATTTTCCTCATTGAGCGCGGTGTTCACGAGCTCCTCGAAGTCTTTGCACTTGATGTTGGTTAGGGCGTACTTGAGTTCCGGGTTAAAACCTCGGCGGAACCTTGCCATCTTCTTAGCCTCAGTGGACACCTCATCACCAGCGTAACGAGCGAGGCGATTGAACTCATTCTGATAGCCAATGACGTCCAGCTTGCCCTGCTTGAGAGAGCAAAACTCCTCACGCATCCTTTCCATGAGACCATCTGGGATGTGGTGCTTCAGGAAGGCATCCTTGAAACAACCCCAGGTGATTGGGTATCCAGCTCTCATGGTCTGGTAGTTCTCCCACCAGGTAGCTGCCTGACCCTTCAGTAGGTAGGTGGCATACTTGACTTTGTCCTCCTCAGCAACGTGAGCAATGTCCAGAGCCCTGGCCATCTCCCGGATCCAGTCATCAGCATCCAGAGGCTCGCGTGTTGCCACGAAAGCTCTGGGACCCAGACTCAGAAACTCCTTGATGCTGACTCGTGGAGCATTCTGATTGTTGTGCTGGTTAGCCTGGAACTGGGCCATCTGCGTCACGGCCTGAGTCATCTGAGTCAACAGCTCCGTGATTGGTGGTGGCTCAGGCGGGTTGTTCCTTGTTGGCGGCATCCTGAGTAGACATGCATTTTAGCACAACAACAGAAAAAGAATGGACTTGGAAACCGAAAAAGAGATTATTCCGACGCATGAATAGATAACCAACAGGTACATCATCACATGTTCAAATACATCAGAATATCCAACTCCCATAAACGGTTCAAGTGCCACAGGATAACTAAACATAGCTAAGAATGGATTCATCGGTACTCCCATGCTCATCACGCAGGACGGCGGTGAGTAGTACGACGAGGGGTACGGTAAGGAGGAGGCCCACGAAAGTAGGTAGAACGACGATCCACGTAGATCTGACGTGGTCTGAGAGCGACTCTAGGTGTGGTGAAGTACATAGCGTCAGCTCCCTGTGCTCCAAAGCGTGGAATCCCAGTGTAACCAGCACCGAGGTTGAGGAGTGGACCTCTGATCGGCTCGTAACCTCCAGCATCTGGCATACGACGACCAACTGGCTGATCGAAACGTGCAAAGCGCTCATCTCCCACAAAGTCTGTGGTGTACGTCGCCAGACGAGTCAAAGCAAGGTAGAGCTGCTCTCTGACTAAAGCCAACTCTTGAGAAAGTGTGGTGGCAACTGCGTCACTGTGCCTCACAAACTGAGCGGTGGTGTGCAGCCTGGTGTTATCATGCTCGTAGACATCCAGGTTGTCGTAGAGAGTGAAGTGAGCTCCCTCCGAAGTGATGTAACCACGGGGAATGTGGCGATAGATAGAATCGTCAAATCCCCAGTAGTCAGCACGAAGGACGGTGAGACTCACATAAGCTGCCTGCTGCACGGCCATATCCACTGTGGAACCTACTGCCTCGTAGCGGTGGACGACGCTCATGCCATCATCTGACAGAATGTAGACAATAGCCTGGTAGTAGGTCTGGTCAAACTCTCGCTGCTGCTCGTAGACCTGGTACTCTGGTGCCCAACGGAACCCCAGATAAGTGACCATCTCTCAGCATCCGGATAACGGCAGTGCTCTCGCAACGAGTCATCCGAACCGGGTAGAGATCTGAGATGATCGGGGAAGTTTTGATTAGACGCCGGTAGAGAACTGAAGTGGAAAGCAACAACAAGGTTTCAACGGACGAAAAGGATGTTGAGAAGAACAGGATATCGAAGCAACAACGGGAAACACGAGACCAAAACTCCTGAGGTACTACGGAAAACCCATCCGGGCTTCTAAAGGATCAATATCTACTGCTTAAGGGATAGAGGATTTGCTTCCGGGGCTTACACGCCTCCGTTCTCAATCATGAGTAGGCAACATGATAAATCATGTCACAACCACCTCCATTCCTATGGTCTAGTAGATATAACTATCTAGAAACCAGGATTCGTGAAATCCTAACTTGAAAGTTTAGGTGAGAAGGGAAAACAACGTTGCACTTCCTTACCAGAAAAGGGAGGGTGGGAGGGGAAAGAAGAAAAAATGGCAGAATTCCTACTCTCACGTTTCATTTTTCCTATATAGCTACAAAATAGTTTCTAGACTCAACTGCGACCAGTAAAAGGGATCCTACAGGCAGACTGGCTCTGATACCATTTGTCGCACCCGGACTTCTAGAGGATACTCACCGTACGAACTGAACAGTATTTTGATTGGATTACGGGGCTTACCGGCACCCGCATCTCTTACGAGTAGGCCAACACTTATGTGTGACAACCAATCTTTACTATTCACCGTCGATGTAAACTATCCCATAGAAATCAGGACACTACCATTGACGTACTTCATACCATACACACATGGTACGTCAACGGCTTTGAACAAGATGATAACACAACAAATCTCTATGACACAAAAGATAGAAATAAGTTGCAAATAGCCCTCACTAGAGCAGAGATAGCAAATACAATCATCCAGAGGACACATGTCCCAACATAACATCATTACATCTCAGCGGAAGCATTCAACGGGTCTGAGTACAGACAAATCCAAATAGGCTTAAGAAGCCGAGAATGAAAAGAAAACGGAGCCCATCCACGATGTCTCGGATCCTGCCAGGGTCCGCTACCTACTCGTCATCAGCCTCGTCAAACTCCACGTAGTAGCTGTCACGGGGATCCTCGTAAGCGTAGTCTGCGGAAACCACAGCCCCAAAGGGGTCAGTACATAAACGTACTGGCAAGCAAGACTCACAGTTCACCAAAGTGTAGCCCGTCAACACCAAGCACAGATGCCTTGGGTCAACGGAAGAAAGGGATATAAAAGATGCTGCAACTGGCTGCACTAACCACTACAGAACATACTACAACTTCCGGCTACCAGAAAGGGGGATAAGATAGCGTATCGTAACCAACTATAGCTAACCACCAAACAAACCCATCCTGGATCTCGCCCCTTATCCAAAGAAGCAATCCGAGGATAACTCACACAGTTGGATTAATGATGGATCAAGTTGTTGTGTCAATACGCCTATTACTAGTCAAGTTATCATTAGTTAGGTGTAAGTTGTTCTGAGTACTTGTTAGCCAGTACTTTCACCAAGTCAACCATAACCGCGGAAAACACGGCTTCTCGAGAAGAATTATCCCTGCAGGGGTGCACCAATTTGGCCGTACACGTAAGAATATCCCGCCAGGATGGAAATGCACTTCCACCAAGCGAGGCACTCTACACAACTCAACTCTTCTTCGCATCAAGCCCAAAGCACCACGTGCTGTGCGTGCGCGGCTAATCGAGCCCCACGAAGAAAAGGGGACCCTCATAGCACTGGAAGACCACGCCGCCCTAAATGCCGACTACAAAAGTTCCACCCTTGCCTCGGGTTCGTACCTGCATATGCGTGCATCAAATGGAAAGCCCGACCTAAGTGTGGTGATTTGGACGAGATGCGATTCGAATCAAATTGAGGGGGCGCCCATACACGCTTCCCACATGCGGATAGTGCACTCATCATGGATCAGTAGACAAGACCCTTTTCCTAATTAGGGTCGACACTAGCAGGCCTCAAAACCACGCCGGGCCTCCTGCCGGTGCCTTATCAGCAATTTATTATTACCTCAAATTAACAGGTTGTTGTTTAACATCGAGCCCCAGAATATAATCAGATATGATAACAGAAAGTAACTGATAACAGACTCGAGCAAAAACAACCCTAAGCATGCTAGTAAGACACGGGCCTAAACAACGGGGTTATAGGACTGGGGGTGAGGCAATATCAGGGTTCAGGGTATCATGTGATAGGTTCGTAACAGAAGCAACGATACATAGGGCTAGCAAAAATAGACAACGAAAAGTATCGGTAACCAATGTTGAAAGGAACACAGTGGTTCGTGTGAGTGATAACTTGCCTGCAAACTCAGTAGCCTGGTACTGGGCTAGATCCTCAGAAGGGGTGTCGTAAAGATCGTCGGTCTCAACGTCGTCGTCTATCCGAGAAAAAGCAAACAAACAATACAGGAAGATAAACAATCAATATCATGGCATAGTGCACAATCATGGGATGATGCATGTCAAGTTAATGGATGCATCAAAATAAACTAGTTGACATGGTAACACAAGTTTAATGGACACATATGCAATTTTGAGTTGCATATGAAAAGCCCATGGATTTTGGTTGAAACAGTTGTCTTCTAATTAACGAACAGGTGGGAGTGGTTTAGTATGATGCATGGATGAGGAAAACAACAAAATAACAACAATAGAACCAATTTAAAAATAGGGTTTACCAATTTAGAAATTTATTTATTAATTTAGGGAATTTTTGGTTCCTTAAAGGTGACACACAAGTATTTGTTGTTTTCAACCATTTAAATTGTTCAAAACAAATAACAAAATTCATATTTGAAAAGAACACACAATTTTAGGTGGATTACATGTTTCAAATAGTGAAAAAGGAATTAGGATGAATTTATTATGACTTAAACAAAATTAAACAAGTTTTAAATGACTTTAAAACAAGCATGAATTTTATTTGAATTTTATTTGTTCAAAACATAAATTCAAACTCATATCTGAAAAGGTTATGTTTTTCTAGTTTGAAAACATATTTTGCATGTTCAAAAATAATTTAAATTGAGCAAGTTATGATTTTAGCAATTTTAAATGATTTAAATAAGGTTTAAATTATTTAGGCAATTTAAATTATTCAAAACATGAAACAAATTTTATCTTTGAAAAGGTTATTTGAAATAGCATGGAAAACATATTTCATTTGCATTATTTGGATTAATTATGATTTAGTTATGCAATTTAGCAAATTACAATTGAATTATTTGAATTCAAATTTTTAAATGCATTTGGAAAATTCAAAACAGAAAACAAATGTTACCAATAGGTAGATAATTTAATTTAGAGCAGTGCACATATTTTATTTCTATTATTTGGAGTTATAATTTGAAAGTTATTAACAATTTAAATTTCAGGACCAATCTGTAATTTTAAAGGGGCTTGTTTTAAAAACAGAAAGTTGGAAAACTTTTGTTACCGCACAGAAACCTACACTAGCCACTGCCCGTGGGCCTAGGCTCAACGTGGCCCATGCAGCTGCACGCGTGGCAACAGAGTGGCTGACAGGGGGGGCCACCCTGTCAGCACTCGGTGCAAAAGTTTGGTTTTATTCCGCGGCGCGAGGGAATCGAACTCGTGACCGTGCGCGTGCGACAGAGCAGTGCTACCACTGCGGTGTTTCGTCAGTTTTGACAGATACCGCGTCGCGTACAGGTTATTGTTCCGTGCTGTGGTTAATTGAATTTTTAACGCGTGCGCTAACTAAACTCTGACAGACAACGATGCCGGCGGCGAGCCGTGGTTGCTGCGCCGTGCTGCTCGCGGTGATGCAGTGATGCGTGTGCTGGATGCGTGCAACGTGCATGCGGGCGCAACAGAGAGGAAGGAGGAGGAAGACACGGTGGCTCACCACCGTTGTAGTTGTTGCAGAGGCTCAGGGACGAGCTCGACAGCGACAGCGGCGAGTCCGTGGACGGCGGCGAGGCTACAGGGAGTCTCCGGGGTGACTGCGGTGTTTAAACGGACGAGGGAGAGGTGGTTGTTCGATCCCGAAGGCTAGGAGGGTAGGTGGCGCGTTGAGGTGGCGGCGGCGTGCATGCTTTCAGAGGGGAGAACTCCGGTGAGGTTCAGAGCGAGGGGAAGGAGGTGGCAGAGAGGGAAAACGGCGGCGCCCGCGAGGGAGAAGGGGAACCTAGGGATTAGGGTTGCGGCGCAGAGCCCTAGGGGGTTTTATAGAGCTCCAGGAGCTCTCCTGGCCGTCGGGGAGCGCGGCTGCCGCCGTGGCATCACGGATGCGTTGCCGTACACGAAGACGACGGAGGAAAAAAAACGAATCGGTACGCGCCGCGCGGGGGAGAGAAAAAGGCTGGGCTGGCGCGGAGAGAAGGAGAAGGTGGGCTGGGCGCAGGCCACGACCCTTGGCGCCTGTTTTTAAAATTTTAAAATTTGCTCCTCTGTTTTTTTTTGCAGAAAAAGGATTTGGAAGAAAAAGATGAGATTTAAGTTAGTAAATTTTTTAGAAAAATTAGGGTAAGCTATTTAGGTCAATAGCAAACAAATGTTAAGTTTTGTTTTTCAAAAAGTTTGAAATTTACTTGCTGTTTGTATTTAAACCAAATTTGGGTGAATTTTATTATTAAATAAATATTGTTGGAAACAAACCTTTTAATAGGGTGACCTTATTGTTTAATTATAAACCATTGATTAGAATTGTTGTATAATTTGCATAAATTCAACTTGGTTGCTGTTTGATGCTTTGATTTGAATTTTGAATGTGATTTGAAATTTAAATGATTGATTAAAAACCATCATTTTAATAGTTGAGCATTATTGAATAAAATGGAAACAAATAAGGGTTTGATTTGACATTATTATTTGAAAAAGATTGTAACAGAGCAAGTATGAAATAAATGTTTGAATTTGAATTGTGAAAACAGGGAAAAACAGATGCAAACTAAATGAAAACAAATGGAAACAATATGATGACATGATGCAATACTTTAATAAACATGAAACAAACATTCTAAGGGGAGTTTTCATACTTGGGATGTTACACCCACTATCAACTTGAGCGCCCTAGAAGGTACTAGACAAACACCACAATTCATAGAGGAGACACACACGATGTGCACACTGTCACCTTCACACCGCGGGACAAGGTGACTCCAAAGTTAATATTAATTAAACACTTGAGTAGCACAATAGATGAAGAGTAACATCTACTTATTCAACTAGATTACAAAGCTCACGATCACATATAGATCACGCCATGTGAGAGAGAGCTGAACCACATAGATACCGGTAGAGCCCTCAGCCTCGGGGGAGAACTACTCCCTCCTCATCATAGGAGACAACAACGGCGATGGAGATGTCGGTGGAGATGGCTTCTGGGGGCACTTCCCCATCTCGGCAGGGTGCCAGAATAGATATCTGTCCCCCAAAACTTGGATTGATGATGACGGCGGCTGCGGAAGGTTTCGTGGAATTTCGCCGATTAGGTTAGGGTTTTTGGGAGGAAGGCCTTAAATAGGAGGTTGAGCAACGCCGGGAGATCACCAAGGGGCCCTCACCACCCCTAGGCGCGCCCTAGGGTGGACCCGTTCCTAGGCATGGTGAGGTCCACCCGGTGACCGTCTTCGACTCTTCTTCGGACTTCTGGAAGTTTCGGAGAAAAATAGGGACTTTGGCTTTTGTGGCATCCAATTCCGAGAATATTTCCAGAACAACTTTTCTGAAACTAAAAACAACAGAAAACAGGGAACTGGCACTGGGCATCTTGTTAATAGGTTAGTCCCTGAAAATGTAAGAAAACGTAGGAAAACATAAGGAAAACATGTACCAATTGGCATAATATCAACATGGAACATCAGAAATTATAGACACGTTGGAGACGTATCAATGTTCTATGAACAACATTGGATAATATCCATACTTGTACACAAGGTTGGAAAACAAATATATAGTCTCTTGATATTTGGAATCAATGTGAGCCTAAGCCACTCATGTTTTACACTGATCAAGTACTTATATATGAAAGCAGGGCTTACACACACTTAATTAAAATGTCAAAAAAAATTTCTAAGAGTTTCAACTGTGAAAATAACAAAGCCACAATAAAACAAAACAAATCCATGTTCTAACCAAAATCATTTGGTATGACGTGGAATAGAATTCCCAATTTGGTGGTTTTGACTATAATACATAAAAGCACTACTAAGCAGTTTTACCAATTATTTTCTAAAGGATTTGTATCTAATATTGTCCAATTAAAAACACACCATTGTGCAATAAACATAATTGTTGAGTTGTGTTCATGTCATAGCATATACAAGAATGATTTTGAGTCCATTTGAAATTTAAATGGAGAGAAAACAAGAAATCACTTAAATTGAACACCCCAAGTGAAAATTTAAATCTTCTTCAATTTCACCAAAACAAAACATGGTAATATTTAATTTTTGATAATGATTCTAAATATAATTTTTAATAATTTTTTTGTTCACAAAAAGGCCCTGAAAAGAAGGATTTATTGTCAGTTTTTGTTAACAGAAGCCAGGGGTTTTCTAGGAATTGTTTATTTCCTTTTCTTCTACCTCGAGCCACAAGGCAGAGGAGAAGATCGTGCTATCAGCACCATCGTTGCCACCTCTTGCTGCGGCCGTTTCGCGAGATGCAGACCACCGGGGAGTCGTCTGCATCTCTCTCTACCCTCTCTACTCTCTCCCGTGCACTCTCTCTGTCTCTCTCTGCACATAACGAAACCCAAACCCTAACTCTAGCTCTCACTGTTTCCGGCCGTTGCCGTCATCTCCGGTCACCCCGTGAGGAACCAAAACCACCGTTAGCTCCTCCATCCTCGTCGCTCTCTTCATGTCGAGTTGCGCTTGCTGGGAAGCCCGAACATGGCCAAATCGGGCATTCCTCTTCATCTCCAGCCGTCAGACACCGCGTCCGATTCCGGTCCATTTCGGCGACCCCTTGCTTCTTCGACTCTCCTACGAGCTTAAGGGTGAGCTTAGGAAACTTTCGGTGCCTTCGTCTTGCTTTATTGCGTCAAATTTCATCACTGTCACCGAGAACCGTTGTCTACTGCCGTGCTGGTGGTCACCGGACTAACTCCGTTGACCATTTGGTCACACCACTGGTACCCACTGACTCGCCGTGACCTCCTCTCACTCAAGAATCAATCGAATTGAATCAATTCGTTATAAATCACGGGATTTGGGATCAAGAGAGAGGACGCCCTCCACTGCTGACATGACCATGATGTCATCATGACGTCATGATAATTTTTTCCTTTTATTTTATTTTTATTTTTGATTTAAAAATCGAATATAACAGGTGGGACCCACCTGTAAATTTAAATGATGGCAGAAAATAATTAAAACTTGATAAATCAATAACTTTAATTCTATTTATCAAAAAAATATGAAAATGTTTAGAAAAATATAATCTAAATGTTTACAAACTTTTCAAAAAATGTTTGATGAAGTTTAAACTTAAACATTATTTGAATTTAAATCAAATCACAAAAAATTGAGAAAAATAATAAATATACAAGTTATATACCAAAATGTTTAGAAAGAAAAATGCAACTCATCTATAGTCTTTTCAATGTCATTTGAACAAGTTTTCATGTGTGCAATATTTTTTCTAGTTATTTAATTTATTTAAAATTGAGAAATTAATAACTTATTCAAATCTTCTCAGAAACAATCAAATGATATACCAAATGAAAGATAAAAACATTTTCAAACTCATTATGTCTAGAAAAATTATTTTGTTTAAGTTATGAATTCTATTTTAAGAAGTATAATGGAAGTTTATAAGATTCCAATATAACGAGGACTAACCATCACCACACTATGTTATTTAATATTGAACTGTAATAAGTTTGCAATTTCTAATCCACGTGACAAAAATTATTGGAATACAAGATGATAGAGTTGATTGTAGCATGTACTCACTTCCAATTAAATTATTTTTATCATAGTTCCACATCTTTCAACAACATAAGAAGAATGCGTTTGTTATCTTTTAAAAGTTGTTTTCAATGTGATATTGTTTTCTTACCTAACCATGTGATAACTACTTATAACTTAAACATGAAAACAATTGATTTGCTAAATAACAATGAAACACATGTACATATAAAATAAGTAACAACATCATCACCACAAGTAAACAAACAATTATAAGTCACCTAAAACAAATGTGATCTTAATATCGTAACAATCATAGCTTACACTTGTAAGCCGAGGTATTTTCCAGGGTATTTTGCGATACATCTCATTACTATGCATGTATCATCTTGCCAGTGTTTTCTGTAGTCCTTACCGGGACTACTTTGCTATCTTTCAGATCTCGGGATTTCTCTACGCGACCCCCGAACCTTGAAGACATGGATTATTGTTATTATCTCTATCTGAGGCAAGTTCAAAAAAACTATCCTATTACCACCTATTCTCAAAAGAAGGCATGATCTATTTTTATAATAATATGACTAATTGAATGACTACCCGAGTGGTAGTGTTCTGTTTGGTGGGCGGATGGAACCATGGTAAGATGAATAGGTCAAAGAAAGGTTCCAACTGCATGGGAAAGTATTACCTAGGACTTAACCACAAATGCCATCAGAACTCGGTGCGCCGAAATACCGCGTTAACCATGGGTCTTGTATGGGGCGAGTAAGCCAGGTGTGATATTTTACCGTTCGCATGTCAATGGACTGCCAGAGACGTACGCTATAGGTCTTGCGGGACTACATGCACATGGGTGGGAGCCCTTACGTCCCACACACTCTAGGGTCTATGAGTGTTTGCCCGGGGCGCCTAGATCTCTATCATGAGGGGTAGAATTAGGGGTTCAACCTGCGTGACAGAAATGGGTGGGCATGCGTTGTGCGGAGAAGCATGGTTTGGTTTGGATCAACAACCAGGCCCAGATCTAAGTGGGTGTGGACAGGAACGTACGCCTGGATGTGCAACATCGTCTTGATCGCCTATGGCTAAAGTAACACACCTCTACAGAGTGCAAAAGAATGTGGCATGTTACCCCTGTTCCAGAAGGAGTTGCGAACACTAGAGGAAAGGCAACTCCATGAAGTTCTAGTCCTATGATGGTCTGGAGGGCATAGTTTTCAGTATTAAAAGCAACCTCTTGAAAAAACATTTACAAAAACCTCGCATTTGCATATGACTCGTTCAAGTCTAAAGCTGTAGTTAGTGCATCAAACTACCCACTGTATATCATGAACTTGTTGAGTAACGCTCGTTACTCATTCGTTCCCGTTTGACCCCTGCTTAGAGTCGAAGCCTAAATGGAGATCTTCATCGAGCAGCCATCGTTAGCTAATGAAGCTAAGAGGAGTCATATACTACATAGCGGGTGTAGCATCACCATCAACAACGCCGGTGGAGGAGAAGCTACCAAGGTGTAGGTGGAGTCCATTCCTTGACTTAGATTCTCTCAAGCCATAGATTAGGGCTGACATCAGCCGTAGTGGATTATGTTCCGAGCTAGAGTTCTTCTCCAGCTTCGAGCTTTGATTTGATTCTTCTGATGTTTCTTTTGCATGAGATCTTCTTTGATTCATCATAGAGATTCTCGAGATTTTGCAATGAAAGTTTGTATCCTATAGCTTTGCATGGACCTGCTATGTTTCTGTTGTACCACTCTGAGGGATGTAATATTCATGGATAAGTCCTTCTGTGAGTA
Organism: Alopecurus myosuroides; assembly: GCA_028641055.1. Taxonomy (NCBI): domain Eukaryota; kingdom Viridiplantae; phylum Streptophyta; class Magnoliopsida; order Poales; family Poaceae; genus Alopecurus; species Alopecurus myosuroides. The sequence goes on from CM054057.1 coordinate 778,608,637, forward strand.
GTATGTCAATGACTTGTGCATTACACATGCAGTGGTGTGCTGGGTAACTACATGGTACTTCTTAAAGATAGAATCTGAGCAGGAGGATACTATTTGCGAATGAAAGCATCTTTACATTTAGTCCAAGAATCAATACTATTTCCCGGCAAAGATAGCAACCATTCTTTAGCTCTTCCACTCAAAGAGAAAGGAAACAATTTCGGTTTAAGAATATCTCCATCTACATCTTTATATTTTCGCATCTCACATAGTTCAACAAAATTATTAAGATGGGAAGCAACATCATCAGTACTAACACCATAAAATTTCTCTCTGATAACAAGATTTAAAAGGGAAGGGTTTATCTCATAAAAATCAGCAATAGCAGCAGGAGGAGCAATTGGTGTGCTAACGAAATCATTGTTGTCTGTGCTAGTGAAGTGACATAACTTAGTGTTCTCAGGAGTACTCATTTTCACAAGATTAAAAACAGGATAAAAAACAACAAGAATAAGAACTAATTTTTTTTTGTGTTTTTGATAAAGAGAAGCAAACAAGACAAAATAAAATAAACTAAGCAAAACAAAAACAAAGTAAAGATTTTGGAAGTGAGAGACCCCCCTTGAAGAAATCCTCTTCCACCCCGGCAACGGTCCCAGAAATTTAGCTTGATGTCGTGTAACACACGTTTGTTGGGAGACGCCAAAAGGAATGTATAAAGAGCACAACAGTAAGTTTCCCTCACAAAGAAACCAAGGTTGAATTGACCAGTAGGAGAAACAAATCACTTTTGAAGGTTGATGCAGCTGAGGTGGTAGGACGCACTACCGGTTCAAAAGCAACGTGGAACCTAGACAACACAATCAAATCACTTTTCCCCAGCGAAGCAGTGAGGTTGTCAATCTCACCGGTTTTGCTGAAATTAAAGATGTTAAACATACCGTGTGGAAAATAATATTTGTTTGCACTAGATGAAAGAGAACAGTGATGGAAGTAGTAAAACAGTAGCAGCAATATGAAAACATAGATTGCAGTGGTTGTATTATCAGTATGAGGAAAATGGACCGGGGTCCACAGTTCACTAGAGGTGTCTCTCCCAAGACAGTTCGATAGCATGTGTGGTAAACAAATTACAGCTGGGCAATTGACATATATAAAGGCTGCACCATAGTGCATTTGCATGACATGAAGATTACTATGTAATTCATGCGTGCATTACAGTAAGATACATAGACCGTCATCCAACTGCATCTATGACTAATAATCCACCCTCATAATGTCATCCGAGCAAACCTTAGGTATTAAGTTGCAAGCAACAGATAATCACAGTAAGCAAAGTGTGTAATGTAAACATCGTTGTTTTCTCCCTAATGGAAACAACACATCCTCCATCCGTCACGTTTCCGTCACTCGAGCACAAATGCAAAGGAGGCATGAACCCACTATCGAGCATAAATTCTCCCTCTTGGAGTCATTATTATCTACTTGGCCAGAGCGTCTACTAACAACGGAGAGCATGCAAGATCATAAATAACAAAAACATGAAAGGAACATGATAGATTGATAATCAAGAGACATAACATTCAATATTCATCTGATCCTAGCAAACACGACATGAGGCATTACAATAAGATGATCTTGATCATGTAGGGCAGCTCACAAGATCTAGCTACTGCTATGAACCCGTAGTCTAAGGATTAACTACTCACGCATCATTCCGGAGGCGGGCATGTTGCTGTAGAGCCCTCCGGTGAGGATTCCCCCTCCCGGCAGGGGGCCGGGGAGAGCTCCAGAACCCTCCCGAACTAGGGTTGACGACGCCGGCGGCTGCGGATGTTTTTCGTGGAAAAGGTTCTCGTGTTTAGGGTTAACCCTTCGAGGAGACAAAACAGGCGAGAGGGCAATGTCGGTGGGCGAGCAGGGGGGCCACACCACGCCTGGGCGCGGCCAGGGGGACCTACGCCCACCCATGGTGTGGGCTCCCCTATTCCCCTCTCCGGTTCTCTTTTGGACTCCGTGGATCCTCCATGAATTCTAAGACTTCTAGGCTTTGAATCGTCCAATTCCGAGAATATTTCTAGAACAACTTTTATGAAACTAAAAACAGCAGAAAACAGGAACTGGCTCTATGGCATCTTGTCAATAGGTTAGTCCCAGGAAATCGATAGAAATGGCATAAAGTGTAAAGAAATCATGTAGCATATGGCATGAAAACAACATGGAACATCAGAAATTAAGTATACGTTTATGACATATCACAATCAAGGAAAAGTAACTTTTAATGTTAATGATAAAGAGAACACAGTTTATTTTCCCAAGAAGATTGATAGGAGATATGGTCTAAATTCCATTGAAAATATTGAGCCCGTCAAGATTGGAGAATGTTATTGTCCCATTCCAATGCCACCAAAAGAATATGAAATTATTATGATTGAGACTATGTCTATGAAGGTTGAGGTAACATAATTATTTAGTGATAAGCAAAGTTCTGCTTCATATAAAAATTGTTTTGGTATCAAGACTTGATCAACCTTGTTAACAAAGTGATTTTGAATGAAGAGGACAATGTTTTCACTATGTTTTCACCTTCCCCTCTATGTTTTCACCATGTTCACACCTTGCTACCTTAGTATAATTATATTTTCCACCATCCATAGTCATGTTTTCATCTTGATTACTGTGGTTATGCATGTTTTCACCACACATAATTTTGTTTTCACCACGTGCACCTTTGTTTTCACTAGTTATTTGCCCATTGGAGTGTCTTAGAACATCTGTAGTTCTGGTTTGGTTTTGTTATCCACCTTTCCACATTTGTTTTTCTGGTTTTTAATTATGTATTAAATTCTGAAAATACCTCGAAAATAATGTTTCTCGAAAAATTCCAAAAAAATATATTAATTTTTACGTTGAAAATAAGGCAGAGAGGCACCTGGTAGACCCGAGGGGGACCCACCAGGCAGGCACACCACCCCTGGGCGCTGCCACCCCCAGGTGGCGCCTGCACATGGTGTAGGCCCCCTGGCCTTGCATTTATTCTCCTCCGTGCCAAGGACCCCCTTCTCTCCACCAAACACCAAACCATTGCTTAAACCCAAGTTCTTGCTGTTCTTCCACGGATTTTTTTGATCTCTTTGCTCAGCTCACCTTTGTTGCTGAAATTTGGTGCATTTTCTCTCCGGTATGTGACTCCTTCGATTATCCAAGTAGAATTTTATTTGGTGGGGGTATTTCTTGAGTATTTTGGTACTGTAGGTGACAACTTATGTGAGCTGGCATTCTTTATTTGTGTGAAACAATTTAGTTTTGATGCATGTTTAGCCCTCTTACAAGTCTCTATAGTAGTTCCTATCATATAGTTGCTTGAAATCAACTTTTGTGATGTTATCTTAAAATTTCAGAAATGGACAACTTCAACTTTGGAGAGATCTTTAGAAGTGATGCCCCTAGGAGGACAAGGCCTACATGCTCAGCTACCTTGCTGAGACCTTCCTATAATGAGAACCTCATTGAAGCTAGTATCACTGATGCAGAGGATTTTGGAGATGCAAGTCCATCCACTTTCCCTTGCTATATTTTTCTTAATGATGCAGGCATTCTCGAAGATTTCTTGCAGCTGGTTGAAAGGTTTGGGTTAACTAATTATATGAATGATGAGAGCCCTCAGTATGCTTTACTGACAAAAACGTTTGTTGAGAGTTTCAAACTCAACAACTCACAATATGACCCAACTGTTGCTTTTAAAGTCTACGATAGACCTGTTGCCATGCCTTTGGATAATTTTTGCAGGATTGTAGGTATTAATGCCTTAAAGATAGCGAGGAAGATTTTGGAAAGGTCCGTTGATTTGATGGAGCTTTACCGCGGAATTACTAATGATGATGACCGCACAGCTCAGCGCGGCAAGATAAGAAATATTCAACTCCCCGCTATTAGATATTTCACTTACTACCTTGCTACTAGTGTTCTTGCTAGGGAAAACACTAGTAATTTTTCAAACTGTCATCTTGACTTTCTTGCTGCTACTTTGACTAGTAGTGATAAGTATAACCTTGGTTCACTCATTGCTCGCCGCTTAGCTACTAAGGGACCCATTTTTGGGGGAATTATTGCTACACGTGTTTGACTGCTCTAGAGCTCCCTGTTGCTCCACATGATGTTTTATTAAATCCATAGAGACTTGATCTTGCTTCCATGAAGGCTCATCACTTTCTTACTGCAAACTCTATTGGTGTTCATCTAGTATATAAGGTTTTATTTACTGATGGTGACGAGAGGGAAATCCTCTTGCCACAGCCTATTTTGTTTGATATGAGCAGGACGCCATGGTCGCGTTCAAAGGAGGAGTTGGATGACAGTTGAGCCTGCTTGAGTTCCACGAGCAGCACGACCCTGAGCATCATATGGGGGTAGAACCCGCTCTCTAAGGACTTCACCACGCAGTACACCGGGGCGTCCTCGAGCGCATATCAGGAGGATGGCTCATCCTCTGTAAACTATGGGGGCGCCATGTCATGGCCCGCTTGGGATTGATCTCCACTTAGGCCAAAATCCTAAGCTTGGGGGAGGTACACCGACATCACACTCATCTATATATCATGTTTCAGTCGGTTCTTTGTATATCCATGTTTTCGTTTCTTTCGCTTCTTTTTGTTTTTATTGTTTTGTTCTTGCTTTTCAAAACACAAAAGACCAAAAATATTTCTGTTGTTTCTCTTGTTTCTTTTTTTAGTTTTCTTTACTTTCTCATTTCAGTTTAATATTCAAAATCCAAAAATATTTTGCTTTGTTCACTTGTTTCCTTCTGTTCTTGTTTTTAATTCGAAAACCCCAAAAATATTTTTTGTTCTTCTTTGGTTTTGTAAAGTTTGCTATAGAGTTCAGTAGTCCTCTGTGACTGCATTGGAGCTTGGTTATCATTCTATATTATTCAATCCACATGAGTGAACAACAATAATGATGATTTACGACAACTCAAGTTGTGGTGAGAGGCTAATATGAACTCTATTTGTTTTCATTTTTGTACATATACTCATCCATGTGGACATGCTTAGTTTGTTCGTGTAAGGTGTATGTTATTTAATCGATGCTTAGTAGTTCATGCTCTCTCATGTTTAGTTTCAACTTATTAATATTAGATAGCATGTCGTATGAATGTTTACTTGCGTTGATTTATTCATAGAAGCGTATGCCATTTTGGTATCTCCCTCTGATTGTTTCGCTTGACTCGACTTGGCACATGCTCACGCATGCTTATGAATGAAAATAAAAAGTCAATTAAGCCTCGATGATTTATTTTGCCTCAGAGTATTCGTATCATTTTTATGCCCCCTTTAATCTCGTTGTGTCGCAAGCATGATTATGACAATTGTTCCTCTCTTGATTGTCGCTCCCCATCTATTGCTATCATTCACCTGTACTGAGTATGAGTTCTACTCGTGCATCCAACTCCCAAAAACCAAAGTTTTCCAAATGTGTACAACATACCTACCTATATGTGGTATTTCACCGCCACTCCAAATAAATTTCTCATTTGCTACCTTTAAAACCTTAAAAAGCATTATTCCTGTTTTGTGCCCATGTTTTAGATCATGAGGACGTAAATAGAGAATCTTTATCTCACTTGTTAATTGGACTTTGCACACCTGGACTAGTGGCTTCATCCGCTTATGTAAATGATCGAAGAGCTGGCAGCGGGGATGCCCAGCCCCAAAATTGGTTACTATAAATTCTCTTTACTATTTTTGCCCTGATTTATCAGTCAAAACATAATTGTGTAAACAAAAGAGAAGAGAGATGACCTTCTATACCAGATGTGCCCTTCAATGGGATCCGCTCTTGCAAGGTCTAGTTAGCTTGTGACGTACTGTATTGTCTGTTTACCATTCATTGACATAAGCATACACCTCTCTACAAAAAAATGTTTTCAATAGCTCTGTTTCTGAAATAAAAAGAAATAGCACATGAGTTAATCCCTACTTCCTTCTGTGAAGGTCCTTTCTTTTATTTTTTATGCCGAGTCTTCACCTTCTCACTTTATGCACCTTCTTGAGAGCATGGATTTCATTCTTAGTGTAATGTGCTTGTCCGAGAACATGGTTAATTGTGGTGTAACTTTGATGTTTGTATCTTTGATATCTTTACTTCTTGACTTCATTTGAACTTCATAGGTGCCCTAGCATTTATGTTTTGCTCCATTATTAAGGGCAAGCGAGTACACTTTATCATACCCTATTATGAGCATTGCAATCCCGCAGATTGATATATTTCATGTTGTTTATTATTAGTGTGTTGGTATCTCTTCATGGTTTGCATAACTATTAGGTGACTTTATCTTGCATACTTCTTATTATGAATTTCCTAAGCACTGGATCGTATAGTGAGTATATTTACATCATATTAAACAAATGTGTTTCATAAAAGTTCTTTTATCGCACTGAGTTGTCACTGAATTGCTTAAGGACAAGCAATAAGCTAAGCTTGGGGGGAGTTGATACGTCCAAAACATATCTCCTTTTCCGAACACTTTTGCTACTGTTTGCCTCTAAACTTGTGAGTTTTGGATACAACTAACACGGACTAACGCTGTTTTCAGCAGAATTACCTTGGTGTCTCGTTTTGTGCAAAAAAAATCGACTTTCAGGAAATTTCCCGGAAAAGATCCCAAAGACCTTATTTCACTCAAAGACCGCCGGAGCTAGAAGCAGACCCAGAGGAAGGCAAGGAACGGCCCACACCACCCCTGGGCGCGCCCCCCATAGGTCGCGCCTGTAGGTGGTCTTGGGGTCCCAAGCACCCTCTCGGGCTCCCCTTTCCACTACTCATGCCCCATAACCCTAAACCATAAGGGGCTTTGTCATATTCCACAGAAACACAATAGAGCGCCGCCTCCAAGTCGAAACCCGATTCGGGGAGCATAAGTTCCTGTTCTGGCGCCCTGCCGGGACGGGGATTCAAAGGAGATCATCGCCGTCGTCACCGCCACCACTTCTCCATCAACCATCCATGATTTCCCCGTCCATGTGTGAGTAATCCCTGCTGTAGGCTGAGAGGGATGGAAGGGATTGGATGAGATCATTCATGTAATAATGCCAGATTGCTAGGGCATAGTGCCTAGTATCCGTTGTTAGTGTTTTCTACCGTTGTTGCAACTTGATATGCTTAATGCTTGTCACTAGGGCCTGAGTGCCATGATCTCAGATCTGAACATGTTATTATTTCATGAGTATAATTATGTTTCTTGATCATATCTGCAAGTTATTTACACACATTGTTGTCTGGAAACTGAGGCCCCAAAGCGATAGTAATTTGGACAACCGGAGGGGATGGCTGTGATGTGAGGATCACATGTGTTCACGGAGTGTTAATGCTTTGCTGCAGTGCTTTATTAGAAGGAGCACCTTAATTACCTGTAGTTTCCCCTGAGGTCCCGCTGGAAACGGGCTGGTAGGACAAAAGATGTTGTTCAAGTTTGTCATTGCGAGCACGTATGACTATATTGGAACACATGCCTATGGTTTTCCTAGAACTTGGATGCTTTATTATTATCATCTGCAATGCCCATGTTTTGATTATTATATGAACTATCTTATCCATGCAACGCCCGGTCATCCATCCCTATGCCTACAATATTTTAATCCTGCTGTTTTCCGCAATTGCTACTATGGTTACTATTTTACTCCTGCTATCATTTTACTACTACTACTGATATAAAACTGTTACCACTGATAAACTGTTGGGAGCAAGTGTACCTTTAGGTACAACTGAATTGACAACTCAGTTGTTAAGGCTTATAAATACTTTTTTTGGCTCCCCTTATGTCGAATCAACAAATTTGGGTTTTACTTCCCTCGAAGAATGTTGCAACCCCCTATACTTGTGGGTCATCAGGGCCCTCCTGGGCCCCCTCTGGGTCCTCTCCGGACTCCTTGTATGTGACAGATTTCTAAGACCCTGGGATTTTGTTTCGTCTAATTTCGAGAATATTTCCAGAACAATTTTTCTGAAACCAAAAACAGCAGAAAACATGATCTGGCTCTGTGTCATCTTGTCAATAGGTTAGTCGCATGAAATCCATAAAATGACATAAAGTGTATAGGAAACATGTAGCATATGCCATGAAAACAACATGGAACATCATAAATTATAGATACGTTTGAGACGTATCAAGCATCCCCAATCTTAGTTCCTACTCGTCCTTGAGTAGGTAAACGATAAAAACAAATTTCTGAGGTTACATGCTACCAACATAAACTTGATCATCTAAATTGTAAAAGCATTTGCAAGTTGAGATCGTAGTACTTTAAACATAGGAATGATAGATATAATTCTAACAATGAAACTTAGCAATCACTTTGCATCATGAAAAGTAACACAAATAAAAGATCATGAATAATAACGCATTTGAAAGGTATACATTTGTTTTGAGCATAAAGAAAACATAGCAATGTGATATTTCGCTTGTCCTTAAGGGTGTGGCAAAACATAAATGCCAGGACACCTTAAAAGTTCAAGTGGATGACTACAACAAATAATTTGAGAGCAAGTAATAACACATCATGAATCAATCAATAATAATCTTTGGGACTGATGCACATTAAACTCAGAATGGCAACTACGCTCTCTTACCTGTGCATAAAGGTAGAAGATGGAGACTCAACATAAAAGTAAAAGAAAGGCCCTTTGCAGAGGGAATCAAGGATTAACTCAAGTGCTAGAGCTTTTTATTTTATTAAACAGAGGTATTGAAAACAATTTTTAGAGAGGTGTATTCTTATGTCAACGAATGGTAACATAAAATACGGTACGTCACAAGCCAACTACACTTCACAAGAGCGGCTCCCATTGAAGGACGCAACTGGGGTCAGAAGGTCATCCCTCTTCTATTTTGTTTACACAATTATGCTTTGACTGATAAATAAGGGGCAAAACTAGTGAAGAGAATTTATAGTAACCAATTTTGGGGCTGGGCACCCCGCTGCCATCTCTTATATCAATTTTTATAAGCGGATGTGCCACTAGTCCAGGTGTGTAAAGTCCAATCAACAAGTGAGATAGAGATTCTCTATTTACGTTCTCAGGAGCTAAAACAAGGGCACACAACATGAATAATTTTGAAAGTTTAAAGGTAGCACATGGTAAACTTACTTGGAGTGGCGGTTAAATACCACATGTAGGTAAGTATGGTGGACACATTTGGAAAAATTTGATTTTTCGGAGTTGGAAGCACGAGTAGAGATCATACTTTGTACAGGTGGAGGCTAGCAAAAGACTGAGAGCGAGAAATTAAGATAGCAATAATGGCCATAATCATGCATAGAGACAAACACATTCTTAATCAAAGCATAAATGGTATTACAAGTCAAAAACTAAATGTTCATAGAGGCTATAGGTGACTGTTTTGTAGTCATAAAGATGGCGTAAGCATGTGCCAAGTTAACCAAATAAAGCATTCGAAGGAGAATACCACAAAATTACGCTTGAATGTGATAAAAACAACTTATGATTCTTTCAATGGCACATTAAACACTCTTAGATATTTGAGACAAGTCATACTAAAATAATCAAAACTAAGCATATAATTAAAATAACATCCAACTTGACATTAAAAAGTCTAGCCACAGTCTACACGAGCTTCTTTTTGCACCGTTATAAGCACGAAAATTATACTATTTCTTTCCAACACCAATCATTTTATACTGAACAAGAACTCTCCAAGATACAGCAATAAAACAAGAGAGTACTACTACTAATCTACTAGAACTAACAACTCTGAATAAGAGATGCATGAAAAACATGAGCTAAAAGGATTTGCAGCAGCTAGAAGAAAAACTAAGAATACAAGCATGATAAAAACGAGTATTCATATGAAAAAGCGGAGCGTGTCTCTCTCCCACACAAGAATGCTGGGTTCCAACTATGTTTATTGCAGCAACGAAAACAAAATAAAACAAAACAAAAAGAAACAAACGCTCCAAGTGAAGTGCATATGATGTGACCAAATAAAGATATAGTTCCACTAGAAGTGACCTGATAAGTTGCTGAAGAAGAAGGGGATGCCTTGGGCATCCCCAAGCTTAGAAGCTTAAGTCTTCATAGAATTTGCAGGGATGAACCACGTGGGCATCCTCAAGGTTTGGATTTTCACTCTTCTTGATCACATTATATCACCCTCTTCTCTTGACCCTTGAAAACTTCCTTCACACCAAAATCAAAGTAATTCTCATTAGAGGGTTAGTGCACAATCAAAACCTTTCATGTTCTACCTGGACACAAGCATTTTAAATAGTTTTTAAATATTATCTACAGCCACTGATGTTTTCTGGAGCAAAGAAATCCACTCAACATAGTAAAAGAGAGAATGCAAGTAAAAAGGCAGAATCTATCAAAACCAGAACAGTCTGTAAAGACGAATTTTTTTGGGGCACTTACATTGCTGAAATCAAAAAACATAAAAATAGAAAAAGTTTCGGAAATAGCTGAGGATTGAGCACAAAAGTTTTCAGGTCATTTTGATCTTTCTGTGAATTTATACGAATTTAACAGTGGACAGAAGAAATCTGTTTCCTGCGCAGAAAGCCAAATCTAACTTATACTTTCACTAGAGACTTTACTTGGCACAACAAATGCAAGAAAATAAAGATATAAAGGAGTTGATATAGAAGTAAACAACACCTTGACTCAAATTAAACATAAGAAAACACTGCAAAAAAAAACCATGGGTTATCTCCCAAGAAGTGCTTTTCTTTAACCCCTTTTAGCTAGGCCTAGAAAACCAGAATCAAGTATTTGCAAGTGAAGAAGCATCCAAATTGTAACTTGTTCTAAAAATAGAATCAAAATACAACTTCATTATCTTCCTAGTAAAGTGTTCCATACCTTTATTGAGTGGGAATTGATATTTAATAATCCCCTCTTTCATATCAATAACAGCACCAACAGTTCTAAGAAAAGGTCTTCCCAAAACAATAGGACAAGAAGCATTGCATCCAATATTCATAACAATGAAATCAAAGGGGACAAGGTTATTGTTAACCATAATAAGAACATCATCAACTCTCCCCAAAGATTCTTTCTAACATTATCAACAAGACGAACATCCAAATAACAGTGTTCCAAGGGTGGTAAATCAAGCATATCATAGATTTTCTTCGGCATAACTGAGATACTAGCACCAAGGTCGCACAAAGCATTACAATCAAAATCATTCACTTTCATTTTAATGATGGGTTCCTAACCATCATCTAACTTCCTACGGACAGAGGCTTCACTTTTTTTAATCCTTCTTCTCTAATTTGCATGAGAGCATTTGTAATATGTTTTGTGAAAGTCATATTCGTAGCACTAGCATTAAGACTACTAGAAATTTTTTGTAGGAACATAATTACTTCAGAAATATTGCAATCATCAAAATCAAGATCATTTTTATCAAAGGTAATGGGACCATTGTTTCCCATATTTCGAAAAATTTCAGCACTTTTATTAGGAACAGTTTCAATGGTTTCAAGCAATTTTAAACGTTTAACAGAAGAATTGGAGACATTGTCAACACTAGTTAGTTTACCATTAATAGTAGGAGGTTTAGTAGCATGAAAAGCTTTAGTTTTACTAGTGGTGGTAATAGTGCAAACATTAGCTATATTATTCTTTCTATCTATTTCATCTTCTCTTTCCCACCTAGCATGCAATTCAGCTAACGTCCTAACATTGTCATAAATTCTAACTTGAATGGCATTCAAAGTTTTGCTTTCTTTAATATCATGAGGAATAACCTTTATTTTAAGAAGATCAAGAGAAAGGCTATCAACTTTAGAAGCAAGAACATCAATTTTGCCTTCTTAAGCATGTTTTCAAGATCAGAGGTTACACGTCTATTGTTGTTGTAGGAATTACCATAAGAGTTGGCATAACCATTACCATTATTAGAAGGATATGGCCTATTATTGTCGCTACCAAAATTATTCCAATAAGCATTGTTGTTGAAATTGTTGTTTTTAATGAAGGTCACATCAACATGCTATTCTTGAGAAACCAAATAGGCTAAAGGAACATTGTTTTTATCAAAATAAGTTTTACCATTGACAAGCATGGACATATTAGCATCAAGCCTATCAATCAAGGAAGAGGTTTCTTCAACAAAATTTACCTTCGTACCTGGTGGAGCTCTCTCAGTGTGCCATTCTGAATAATTTATCATCATATCATCAAGAACCTTTGTTGAAGCACCCAAAGTGATGGATATAAAGGTTCCTCCAGCAGGTGAGCCCAGAAGGTTTCTTGAAGAAAAATTCATACATGCATAAAAGGTTTGGATGATCATCCAAATAGTCAGTCATGAGTGGGACAATTCTTTACCAAAGATTTCATTCTTTCCCATGCTTTAGCAACATGCTCATTATCAAGTTGCTCAAAAATCATAATTCTACTTCTTAAGGATATAATCTTAGCAGGAGGATAATATTTTCCAAGGAAAGCATCTTAACATTTATTCCATGAATCATTCTAGGCAAAGATAGCAACCATTCTTTAGCTCTTCCTCTCAAAGAGAAAGGAAATAGATCTATTTTAATAATATCTCCATCTACATCTTTATATTTTTGGATCTCATAGAGTCCAAAAAAATTATTAAGATGGGCGGCAACATCATCAGTATTAATTAACACCTTAAAACTAGTCTCTCATAACAAGTGTCGCACCCGGACTTCTAGGGGATACTCACAGTCCGCTAAACAGCAGATGAATGGCTTACGGGGCATACCGGCACCCGCATCTCAATATGAGCAGGCCAACACGTAAACGTGTGACAACCATTATCTTACTATTCATCGTCTGCGCAAACCATCCCATAGAAATCCAGATACTTCCATTGACGTACTTCAAAACATACACACATGGTACGTCAACGGCATTGGAACAAGTGATATCACAACAGATCTCTACGACACAAAAGATGAAAATAAGTTGCAAATAGCTCTCATTAGAGCAGAGATAGCAAATACAATCATCCAGAGGACACATGTCCCAACAATACATCATTACATCACAGCGGAAGCATCCAAAATGTCTGAGTACAGACAAGATCCAAATAGGCCTAAGAGGTCGGAAACGAAAAGACGGAGCCCATCCACGAAGTCTCGGATCCTGCCCGGGTCCGCTATCTACTCGTCAGCAGTCTCGTCATACTCCACGTAGTAGCCACCATGTAGATCCTCGAAACGTAGGTCTGCGGAAACCACAGCCCCAAAGGGGTCACTACATAAACGTACTGGCAAGCAAGACTCACAGTTCACCAAAGTGTAGCCCGTCAACACCAAGCACAGATGCTTTGGGTTCAACGGAAGGAAAGGGAATATGAAAGATGCTGCAACTGGCTGCTCTAAACAACTACAGAAACATACTACAACTTCCGGCTAACAGAAAGGAGATAAGATCGTGTATCGTAACCAACTAACAACTAACTCCAAACAAACCCATCCTGGATCTCGCCCCTTATCCAAAGAAGCAATCCGAGGATAATTCACACAGTTGAAATAATGATGGTTCAGATTATTGTGTCTATAAGCCTATTACTAGTCAAGTTGTTAATCATTGGGTATAAGGTTGTTAATCATTAGGTTTAAGTTGTCCTGAGTACTTGTTAGCCAGTACTTTCACCAAGTAGTCCATAACCGCGGAAAACACGGCTTCTCGAGAAGATTTATCCCTGCAGGGGTGCACCAATTTGGCCGTACACGTAAGAATATCCCGCCAGACGGGAATCAAACCCACCAAGCGAGGTACTCAACACAACCGAACTCTTCTTCGCATCAAGCCCAAAGCACCTTGGGCGCACGGCTAATCGAGCCCCGAAGAAAGGGGACCCTCATAGCACTCTAAGACCGTGTCCCCCTATATGCCGACTACAAAAGTTCCACCCTGGCCTGGGCTCGCAAAAACATGCATGCGGCAAATGGAAAACACGAACTAAATGAGGCGATTTGGACGAGATGCGAATCGAATCAAATTGAGGGGGGCGCCCATACTCGCTTCCCACATGCGGTTAGTGCGCTCATCATGGATCAGTAGACAAGACCCTTTTCCTATTCGGGTCGACACTAGCAGGCTTCAAAACCACACAGGGCCTCCTACCGGTGCCTTATCATCAAATTATTATAAATAACAACATTAGCATGATTGAATGACTAAACATCGAGCCCCCAGAACGTAATAGAAATAGCAACAGAAAGTAACGGGTAACAGACTCGAGCAAAACAACCCTAAGCATGCTAGTAAGACACGGGCAACAAGCCAAAGGTTTTAGGTATGGAGGTGAGGCAATAACAGGGTTAAAGGATTCAGGTGATAGGTTCGTAACAGAAGCAACTATTCATAGGGCTAGCAGAATAGACAACGGAAAAGTATCGGTATCCAATGTTGAAAGGAACACAGTGGTTCATGTGAGTGAATACTTGCCTGTAAACCCAGTAGCCTGGTACTGAGCTAACTCCATAGAAGGGGTGTCGTAAGTATCGTCGGTCTCAACGTCGTCGTTTATCCGAGAAGAAGCAAACAACGCAGAGAGATAAACAATCAATAGCATGGAATAGTGCACAAACATGGGATGATGCATGACCATTTACTTGATGCATCAAAATAAACTAGTTGACAAGATAACAACATGATTAAATGGACCCACATGCAATTGGATTGCATATGAAAAGCCCATGAATTATGGTTGAATTAATTGTTTTACAACTAAGCAACATGTGAAAGTGGATTAGCATGATGCATGGATGAGGAAAACAGCAAAATAACAACAATAGAACCAAATGTAAATAAGGTTTACCCATTTTGAAATTTCATTTATTAAGTTATGGAATTTTGGTTCCTTAGAGGTGTCACACAAGCATTTGTTTTTTTCACCAATTTTAATTGTTGAAAATAGATAACAAAGTTCATATTTGGAAAGAACACCAAATTTTAGGTGATTACATGTTTCACTTGTTGAAAAAGGATTTCAAATAAATTATTTATGAATTAAGCAAGTTTAAGCAAGAATTAAATGAATTTAATTCAAACATGATCTTATTTGAATTTTTATTTGTGCAAAACATTGAGTGAAGTTCATATTTGAAAAGGTTATGCTTTTATGGCTTGAAAACATATTTTATATGTCCCAAAAGAATTTGTTTTGATCAAGTTATAAATTTAGCAATATTAAATGATTTAAACAAGGTTTAAATCATTTAACCAATTTTATTTATTCAAAACATGAAACAAATTTTATATTTGGAAAGGTGGTTTAATTTTGCATGGAAAACATATTTCATTTGTTGAAATTGGTTTTAAAATGAGCAAGTTATTATTTTGGCAATTTTAAATGCAATAATTAAGAAACATTTGTTTTCAGCAATTTAAATTATTCAAAACAGAAAACAAAATTTATATTTGGAAAGTACATGAAAAGTTGATTGAAAAACATATTTAGTTTGTGGAATTTGGATTTTTTATGCCCAAGTTATGATTTTTGCAAGTTTAAGTGAATTAAGCAAGTTTTTAAATATTTCACCAATTTAAAATATTTCAAAACAGTAAACAAAATTTATATTTGGACAGACAATTCAATTTGGTACAGAAAACATATTTAAAAAGTTAAAATTGGAGTTAAGATGAATAAGTTAGGTATTTTACAAGATTTTGGTGCAAATCTGCCATTTTTTAGTAACTAGGGACTAGAAAAATATTTTACAGGGGCTAGAATTAATCAACAGGGACCTATTGGTGATTCTGTGAAGTTGCTGTGACCAAACAAATAGTAAAAAAAGGTTGGTTTTATTTGGGAGAGGGGGGACTCGAACCCCCCACCTCCTGCTGTGAGCAAGGCGTGCTAACCAGTTGGGCTGTGCGTTCGATTTGTAACAGAAGGGAATGCGGTGGGGTTAAGCTGTGGTGCGGTGGTTTTTTCTCTGAACCTAAAACTGCACGTAACTGAACCTCGCATGGATGTCGACAGAGACAAGGCAGCACGGCTGCTGCGCTCGCCGGAGAGGAGGCCGCTCGCGGGAGGGGCCGTGGGGGCGTGCTGCGTGGGGGATGCGGTGCAAGAGGGAGGAGGGGAGGGAGCGAGGGAAGGAGGAGGTGGGGCGCTCACCTTGGGGCGGACAGCAGGAGGCGGTCGATGGTGGAGCAGGTGGCCGGTGGCGGATTGGAGCGGACGGAGGCGGAGCAGCGGTGCCTCCCGGCCCAGGCCGAGGGGGTGGAGAGGGAGCCCGCGGCGGGGGCTTTCCATTCCCGCCCTCGCCGCGGCCGGAGGGGATCCCAACGGCGGTGATCACCGGCGGCAGGAGGGAGCTTTTTCGGTGGGTTTCAGTTACAGAAGGATGCAGAGGAGGTTGCAGGGAAGGAAGAGAGAGGGGAGGAAGGAGATGGCGGCGGCTGGTGAGGGAGAGGGCTTGGGGCTAGCGAGAGGAGGTGGTCTAGGTTTTATGGCGACCCTCGAGCTCGTACGGCAAGAAATCGGGTGGAGGAGGAAAGATCCTGTGGTGGATGATGGGTTCGTACTGCTGTCGTCAGCGCGAGGAGGAAGAAAGCGACAGAAAAAAGGGGGTACCGGGCCAGAAGGTAAGGTGGGCTGGGGGAAAAAAATGGGCCGGCTGCCCCCTCTCTCTCCTAGCTGTTGGATTTTCTTCTTTTTGTTATGTTTTTTTTTGCAGAAATAAAAAATGGAAGCAAATGATAAGTTTTAGGGTAGAAAGAATTAGGGGAAAATTTTTAGATTGCTTATTTAAGTAATAGCAACAGCTAGCAAATTCTGTTTTTTCAAAATGATCAAAATAAAAAAATGTGGTTTGGATTTTAATTCAAATTTGGGGGAGTTTGATTATTGATTGAATTATTGGAAACAAGAATTTAATTAGTTTGAACCTTTAGTTTAAAATGGAAACAATTGCTTAAACTTGTTGTGGTAATTGTCATTATTTCAAAAAGGTTGCTGTTTGTACAATGTGATTTGAATTTGGGATGAAATTTGAGTTAAATGAGTTATTAGATAAAATAACAAGTTAATAGTTCTATTTAAATAGAAACAACTAGATGTTTTGATTGAACCTTTTATTTGGGAAATGTAACGTAACAAGTGTGAACAATTATTTGGATGTTGGTTTGGAATTTCAAATGTTTTTGGTATTAGATGAATTTTTGTTAGAAACAGATCAACAGTTTTGAAATCCCCATTTTAATGGAAACAAGCAATTGTTTTATTTTGAATAATCTTTTGGAAATTGTAACATCACAAGGATGAAACAAAAGGTTTGAATTTTGGTTTGAAATTCAAATAGAAAACAAAGGAAAACAGTTGGAAAACAAATGAAAACAGAGGAAAACAAAAGGAAAACAAGCAAAACAATTGCAATCAACATGATGCCATGATGCAAAACATAGAATAACAGAGAGCAAACATTCTAATGGCTATTTTTCATACTTGGGATGTTACAACAAGATTTAACATGGCAGGCTTCTCATAAAAATCAGCAGTAGGAGCAGGTGGAGCAATAGGTGTGTGCTACGCCTTGATGGTGCCTTGACGGGGAGACTTCTTGATGATGATGAATTTTAAGTCCCCGGCAACGGCGCCAGAAATCCTTGATGCTTGTGATGGCATGTTGGGAACCCCAAGAGGAGGGTGTGATGAGTACAGCGGTAAGAGTTTCCCTCAGTTAAGAACCAAGGTTATCAATCCAGTAGAAGAAAGAGGATATTCGGAAGGTTGATGCCACTGACGGTGGTGATGGTGCCTCACCGGTGTCAGCAACAACGCGGAACCTGCACACAACGCAACCAAAATACTATGTCCCAACGGTAAAGTGAGGTTGTCAATCTCACCGGTCTTGCTGAAAATAAAGATTAGACGTATAGTGTGGAAAATGGTGTATGCTTGCAGTAAGTAAAGAAAGCAGGGAATTGTAGTGTTTTTTTTAACAGTGTAGGAAAAATTGACCGGGGTTCATAGGTTCACTAGTGGTGTCTCTCCATAACAGATAGCATGTTGGGTGAACAAATTACAGCTGGGCAATTGACAAATAGAGGTTGCACCATAGTGCACATTCATGACATGATGACTACTATGATATTTAGTGGGGGCATTACAAAAATATACATAGACCGTAATTGAACTGCATCTATGACTAATAATCCACCCTCAGGTTATTATCCGAACCCCCTTAGGTATTAAGTTGCAAGCAACAGATAATCACATTAAGCAATGTGTGTAATGTAAGCAATGATTGTGCACGTGGACACTCACACCGCTGTTTTCTCCCTAGTCGCAACAGCACATCCTCCCCCATCACGTTTCTGTCACTCGAACACAGGCAAAAAGGAGGCATGAACCCAACTATAAAGCATAAATACTCCCTCTTGGAGTCACTAGCAACTACTTGGCCAGAGCAACCACTAGCAACGGAAATCATGCAAGATCACAAATAACTTATGCAATAAAGACTATAATGAACTTGGCATAAGTTCAATATTCATCGGATCCCAGCAAACACAGCATGTAGAATTACATAAGAACAATATCGATCATGTTAGGCAGCTCACGAGATCTAAACATTGAGGCATAGGAGGAGAAGACAACCATCTAGCCACTGCAATGGACCCGTAGTCCAAGGATGAACTACTCACGCATCACTCTGGAGGAAGGCATGGTGATGAAGAGGCCTCCGGTGATGATCTCCTCTCCGGCAGGGTGCCGGGAGACAGCTTCAGAATCCCCTGATCTAGGGTTGACGACGATGGTGGCTGCGGAACTTTTCGGGGATTTTTTATCAGGTACATAGGGTTTTCCTTCGGAGTGCAATAAATAGGTGGAAGTGCAACGTCGGTGGGCCACCAAGGTGGCCTCACCACCCCCAGGAGCGACCAAGGGGGGGGGGCTGGCTATGGTGAGGGCCCCTTGGTGCCCGTCTTCGACTCCTCTTCGGACTTCTGGATGCTTCCGGGGAAAATAAGAACTTCGGGATTTGTGGGGTCCAATTCCGAGAATATTTCCAGAACAACTTTTCTGAAATAAAAAATATCAGAAAACAGGGAATTGGCACTTGGCATCTTGTTAATAGGTTAGTCCCGAAAAACGTGTAAAAATGATATAAAGAAGGGAGAAAACATGTAGCAATTAGCATAATATCAACATGGAACATCTGCAATTATAGATACGTTGGAGACGTATGAAGCATCCCCAACCTTAGTTCCTACTCGTCCTCGAGTAGGTAAACGATAATTTTTTTTTCTGAGGTGACATGTTACCACACAATCTTGATCATAATATGTAAAACAGAGCATGTAAACTAGGATCAAATGAACAAAAGCTGTGATCTATATTTAATATCAACAAGTAATGCATAAACAAATAATGAGAAAGAAGCAAAACTTTTAATGAATCAATACTAAAATACTATCAACCGTGCAAAGTTTATTAGAAATTATTTAAGCTTTCAAGAACAACAATATCATGCACGTCAAACGATCTTCACAACCCCTGTTAGGATCAAGTCAAGATTTCCACACGATGCAATGCTTGAATCTTAAACTATTTGCGCACTAAAAACAAGCAAGTGTTCTGCGTTGGTCCCTCGCACCGGGATGTTATGGCAAAGAGAACATTATGGGGGGTTTGGAAGGTCAATTGAAGAAAGGCTCACAAAGCTGAAAGTGGTCATTAGACAAGAGAAAGTCTTACAACCGAAGCTATGCAAGGAGTAGGGATTGCCACACAACGGATGCACATAGAGCTATAAGTGTATGAAAGCTCTCCAATGGAACTAGTGGGGGTGCATCCAACTTGCTTGCTCACGAAGACCTAGAGCTCATTTGAGGAGGCTCATCAATGGAATATACAAGCCAAGTTCTATAATGTAGAGTTCCCCACATAGTTATGAATGAATGATAATATGAAAATTTTCTCCAAACTAGGGCATTTTTGCTAAACATGAAGCACAAGTGTGGTATAAAGGATAGTGATGCGCCCCGTCTCTCTTTATTCTCTCTTTGGACCTTTTTCCTTGGGATTTTTCATATTTTTTTTATATATCCTCACTAGTAGGGGAAACATCCTATATTACAATGAATCATCACACTTTAATACTCATAAC
Source organism: Alopecurus myosuroides (assembly GCA_028641055.1). Taxonomy (NCBI): domain Eukaryota; kingdom Viridiplantae; phylum Streptophyta; class Magnoliopsida; order Poales; family Poaceae; genus Alopecurus; species Alopecurus myosuroides. The sequence continues at coordinate 778,628,742 of CM054057.1, forward strand.
TCATAATGGAATATCTCTGATGTATCCAACTGCATGCTCCTGCCAGTGTAGCGGCATGCATCAATAACCATGAAGCTCATCATCAAGTAACATAATGGAGGTGGATGTTGTGCATCAATATATCTCGGAATGGGTATGGAAATGCCATGATAGGTAGGTATGGTGGATGTTTTGAGGAAGAATATATGTGCTTATGTGTAGGAGAACAAAGTCCTCCCACGGGATTTGGATGCACTAGCGAAGTTTGCACCAACTCTCAATGTGAGAAAGGGCAATGCACAGTACCGAAGAGGCTAGCAAATATGGATGGTGGAAGTGCCAGGAACCGTAGACTCACAAGTTAAAATGATGCATCAAGCAAATCATCTTTACAAGGCACAATTTAAATCACCCCAAGAGGGTCCGTGGCAGTGACAAGTCACTGTTAGCTACCCCGACCGTAGCGCGTAACAAAAGGCCGATAAGAAATGTATCACTCGTAGCAATCATATACCATTGTTTCTATCAGCTGGTAATTTAAGTGTGGCACAGTTTCAAGTTTCTTAGACCAACCATTAAAAGTTTATACTTACTAGTCCTCCCTGTTTATCCATTAAGCAAATTAATATCTCAAAACAACAGTGACTCAAGTGAAGCAGTTTAGTGATCTACAAGACCATGCGAATTTTTCCACTATAGCAACTATCACATAAGCATTTATATTCTCAACCAAGCACATATATATGACAAAAAAAACTCTCTCTAAGCATATATCAATGAAAACTAGAGAGTACTAACAGCTCTAAATAAGAGATGAATGCAAAATAGGAGCTAAATAAATGCAGCAGCCAGGCAAAGATTAAGAATACAAAGTATTCCCATGAAAAAGCGGAGCATGTCACTCTCCAATAAAAGAATGCTGGGGTCCAACCAAGCTTATTGCAAAAATAAAAGCAAACTGAAAGAAAAAATAAAAGACGCACCAAGTAAAGCACATAAGATGTGACCGAATAAAAATATAGTTTCACTAGAAGTAACTTGATAATTTGTCGATGAAGAAGGGGATGCCTTGGGTATCCCCAAGCTTAGACGCTTGAGTCTTCTAGGAATTTGCTGGGATCTACCACCGGGGCATCCCAAAGCTTAGGCTCTTCACTCTTCTTGATCACGTCATATCATCCTCTTCTCTTGACCCTCGAAAGCTTCCTTCACACCAAACTTCTCACAATCTTCATTAGCAACGTTAGTGCAATCAAAATAATAAATTCACATAGTTCAGTTTCAACACAAGCCTAACACCCATAAAAACATTAGCTACTGTCACAACTTCTTTTAAAACTCTTTTTCTTAAAAGAACGTCAAAAGAAAGAGATTAAGATGCAAATGCAATTATTTGCAGAAATCTATTAAAACAGGACAACAGGTAAAGATGATTTTTTTTCGAAAATCTTCTGTTTCTCAAATCAAAAAGTGTTAATCTAGGAAAAGTTGCATATATAGCCCAGGATTACTCACAAAAAAACTCAGGTCATTTTGAATGTTTTGTGATTTTTTACGAATTTAACAGTGGACAGCAGAAATTTGTTTCCTGCACAGAAATTCGAAATATAGTCTCAACTTTCCACTAGAGGCTTTACTTGGCTCAAAAAAGACACAAAATAAAATATACATCGGGGTAGCTAAGGAAATATAAAACACCCAGGTGCAAAGAAAACAAAAATAAACAACGGAAAACGGGTTGAAAACGGAGAAATAAAATGGGTTGTCTCCCGGTAGCGCCTTTCTTTAACGCCTTTCAGCTAGGTATAGAAAGCAACTCAAGTATTTTCAAGTTAGGAAGCATCAACATCTATAACTTACTCTAAATCATTATTTGCAGAAATAGGCACTCTAGGTGTTTCTGAAGATTCAACATGAAGGTCACTCTTAGTTTCATTATTCGTTTTAGCAATTTTCAGCACATATTGAGATTTGCCAGTAATAACAACATAAAAATTCCTCAAGAGTATCAAGGTAGAATATTTTTTGTACACCTATTATGAGCATCGTTTATAATATACCAATCATCTTTTAAACTCTCTCCCCTGTTGCCTAAAAGAACGATCCTCAACTTTAGGAATACTCATTCTAGCAAAATAAAAGCAAGCAAATAAATAACAGCTATACAGTTATATACCAAAATGCTTAGAAATACAAATGCAACTCATCTATGGTATTTTCAGTGTCATTTGAGCAAGTTTTCATGTGTGCAATATTTTTCTAGTCATTTAATTTATTAAAATTGAGAAATTAATAACGTATTCAAATCTTCTCAGAAACAATCAAATAATATACCAAATGAAAGATAACAACATTTTCAAACTCATTATGTCTAGAAAAAATTATTTTTTCTAAGTTATGAATTCTATTTTAAGAAGTATAAGGGAAGTCTATAAGATTCCAATATAACGAGGACTAACCATCACCACACTATGTTATTTAATATTGAACCCTAATAAGTTTGCACTTCCTAATCCACGTGACAAACATTATTATACTATAAGATGATAGAGTTGATTGTAGCATATACTCACTTCCAATTAAATTATTTTTTTATTATAGTTCCACATCTTTCAACAACATAAGAAGAATGCGTTTGTTATCTTTTAGAAGTTGTTTTCAATGTGATATTGTTTTCTTACCTAACCATGTGATAACTACTTATAACTTAAACATGAAAACAATTGATTTGCTAAATAACAATGAAACACATGTACATATAAAATAAGTAACAACATCATCACCACAAGTAAACAAACAATTATAAGTCACCTAAAACAAATGTGATCTTAATATCGTATTGATCGTAGCTTACACTTGTAAGCCGAGGTATTTTCCAGGGTATTTTGCGATACATCTCGTTACTATGCATGTATCAGCTTGCCAGTGTTTTCTGTAGTCCTTACCAGAACTACTTTGCTATCTTTCAGATCTTGGGATTTCTGTACGCGACCCTCGAACCATGAAGACATGGATTATTGTTATTATCTCTATCTTAGGAAAGTTCATCACTTGCTCATAACTTTTGCAGTACTTCCTAAAGAACTATATGCAAAAAAACTATCGTATTACCACCTATTCTCAAAAGAATGCATGATCTATTTTTATAATAATATGACTAATTGAATGACTACCCAAGTGGTAGTGTTCTGTTTGGTGGGCGGATGGAACCATGGTAAGATGAATAGGTCAAAGAAAGGTTCCATCTGCATGGGAAAGTATTACCTAGGACTTAACCACAAATGCCATCAGAACTTGGTGCGCCGTAAATACCGCGTTGACCATGGGTCTTGTATGGGGCGAGTAAGCCAGCTGTGATATTTTCCTGTTCGCATGTCAATGGACTGCCAGAGACGTACGCTATAGGTCTTGCGGGACTACATGCACATGGGTGGGAGCCCTTACGTCCCACACACTCTAGGGTCTATGAGTGTCTGCCCGGGGCGCCTAGATCTCTATTGTGAGGGGTAGAATTAGGGGTTCAACCTGCGTGACAGAAATGGGTGGGCATGCGTTGTGCGGAGAAGCATGGCTTGGTTTGGATCAACAACCAGGCCCAGACCTAAGTGTGTGTGGACATGAACGTACGCCTGGATGTGCAACATGGTCTTGATCGCCTATGGGTAAAGTAGCGCACCTCTGCAGAGTGTCAAAGGATGTGGCATGTTACCCCCTGTTCCAGGAAGGAGTTGCGAACGCTATAGGAAAGGCAACTCCATGAAGTTCTAGTCCTATGATGGTATGGAGGGCATAGTTTTCAGTATTAAAAGCAACCTCTTGAAGAAATATTTACAAAAACCTCGCATTTGCTTATGACTCGTTCGAATCTAAAGTTGTAGTTAGTGCATCAAACTACCCACTGTATATCATGAACTTGTTGAGTAAAGCTAGTTGCTCATTCGTTCCCGTTTGACCCCTGCTTAGAGTTGAAGCCTAAATGGAGATCTTCATCGAGCAGCCATCGTTAGCTAATGAAGCTAAGAGGAGTCATATACTACTTAGCGGGTGAAGCATCACCATCAACAACGCCGGTGGAAGAGAAGCTACCAAGGGGTAGGTGGAATCCATTCCTTGACTTAGATTCTCTCAAGCCATAGATTAGGGCTGACATCAGCCGTAGTGGATTATGTTCCGAGCTAGAGTTCTTCTCCAGCTTGGAGCTTTGATTTGATTCTTCTGATGTTTCTTTTGCATGAGATATTTTTTGATTCATCAAAGAGATTCTAGAGATTTTGTAATGTAAGTTTGTATCCTATAGCTTTGCTTCGACCTGCTATGTTTCTGTTGTACCACTCTGAGGGATGTAATATTCATGGATACGTCCTTCTATGAGTAGTATGTAAACGACTTGTCCAGTACACATGCAGTGGTGTGCTGGGTCACTTCATGGTACTTCTTAAAGATAGAATCTTAGCAGGAGGATACTATTTTCCAATGAAAGCATCTTTACATTTAGTCCAAGAATCAATACTATTTCTAGCCAAAGATAGCAACCATTCTTTAGCTCTTCCACTAAAGAGAAATGAAACAATTTCGGTTTAAGAATATCTCCATCTACATATTTATATTTTTGCATCTCACATAGTTCAACAAAATTATTAAGATGGGCAACAACATCATCAGTACTAACACCATAAAATTTCTCTCTCATAACAAGATTTAAAAGGGAAGGCTTGATCTCATAAAAATCAGCAATAACAAACGATGGAGCAATTTGTGTGCTAACGAAATCATTGTTGTTTATGCTAGTGAAGTCACATAACTTAGTGTTCTCAGGAGTACTCATTTTATCAAGAATAAAAAACAGGATAAAAAAGACAACTAGAATAAGAACTGATTTTTTTTTTGATAAAGAGAAGCAAACAAGACAAAATAAAATAAACTAAGCAAAACAAAAACAAAGTAAAGAGATTGGAAGTGAGAGACTCCCCTTGAAGAAATCATCTTCCACGCCGGCAACGGCGCCAGAAATTTAGCTTGATGTCGTGTAACACATGTTCGTTGTGAGACCCCAAAAGGAAGGTATGAAGAGCACAACAGTAAGTTTCCCTCAGAAAGAAACCAAGGTTGAATTAACAAGTAGGAGAAAGAAATCACTTTTGAATGTTAATGTAGATGAGGTGGTAGGGAGCACTACCGGTTCAGAAGCAACATGGAACCTACACAACACAATCAAATCACTTTGCCCCAGCGAAGCAGTGAGGTTGTCAATCTCACCGGTTTTGGTAAAAACAAAGAGGTTAAACGTACCGTTTGGAAAATAATATTTGTTTGTAGTAGATCAAAGAGAACAGTGATGGAAGTAGTAAAACAGTAGCAGCAATATGAAAACAGAGATTTGAGTGGTTGTATTATCAGTATGAGGAAAATGGACCGGGGTCCACAGTTCACTAGAAGTGTCTCTCCCAAGACAGTTAGATAACATGTGTGGTAAACAAATTTCAGCTGGGCAATTGGCAGATATAAAGGCTGCACCATAGTGCATTTGCATGACATGAAGATTACTATGTAATTCATGCGTGCATTACAACAAGATAGATAGACCGTCATCCAACTGCATCTATGACTAACAATCCACCCTCAGAATGTCATCCGAGCAAACCTTGGGTATTAAGTTGCAAGAAACATATAATCACAGTAAGCAAAGCATGTAATGTAAACATTGTTGTTTTATCCCTAATGGAAACAACACATCCTCCATCCGTCGCGTTTCTGTCACTCGAGCACAGATGCAAAGGAGGCATGAACCCACTATCGAGCATAAATTCTCCTTCTTGGAGTCATTAGTATCTACTTGGCCAGAGCATCTACTAACAACGGAGAGCATGCAAGATCGTAAATTACATACACATGAAAGGAACATGATAGATTGATAATCAAGAGACAAAGCATTCAATATTCATCGGATCCCAGCAAACACGACATGAGGCATTACAATAAGACGATCTTGATCATGTAGGGCAGCTCACAAGATCTAAAAATGAGGCATAAAGAGGAGAGAACAACAATCTAGCTACTGCTATGGACCCGTAGTCTAAGGATTAACTACTCACGCATCATTCCGAAGGCGGGCATGGTGGTGTAGAGCCCTCCGGTGAGGATTCCCCCTCCCAGCAGGGGGCCGGGGAGAGCTCCAGAACCCTCCCAAACTAGGGTTGACGACGCCGACGGCTGCGGATGTTTTTCGTGGAAAAGGTTCCTCGTGTTTAGAGTTAACCCTTCGAGGAGACTAAATAGGCAAGAGGGCAATGTCGGTGGGCTAGCAGGAGGGCCACACCACGCCTGGGCGCCCCAAGGGGGGACCTGCGCCCACCCATGGTGTGGGCTCCCCTCTTCCCCTCTCCGGTTCTCTTTTGGACTCCGTGGATCCTCTAGGAATTATAAGACTTTTGGTCTTTGAATCGTCCAATTCCGAGAATATTTCCAGAACAACTTTTCTGAAACTAAAAATAGCAGAAAACATGAATTGGCTCTATGGCATCTTGTCAACAGGTTAGTCCCAGGAAATCGATAAAAATGGCATAAAGTGTAAAGAAAACATGTAGCATATGTCATGAAAACAACATGGAACATCAGAAATTAAGGATACGTTTATGACGTATCACAATCAAGGAAAAGTAACTTTTAATGTTAATGATAAAGAGCACACAATTTATTTTCCCAAGAAGATTGATAGGAGATATGGTCTAAATTCCATTGAAAATATTGAAACCGTCAATATTGGAGAATTTTATTGTCCCATTCCAATGCCACCAAAAGAATATGAAATTATTCTGATTGAGACTATATCTATGAAGGTTGAGGTAACATAATTATTTAGTGATAAGCAAAGTTTTGCTTCATATAAAAATTGTTTTGGTATCAAGACTTGATCAACCTTGTTAACAAAGTGATTCTGAATGAAGAGGACAATGTTTTCACTATGTTTTTACCTTCCCCTCTATGTTTTCACCATGTTCACACCTTGCTACCTTAGTATAATTATGTTTTCCACCATCCATAATCATGTTTTCATCTTGATTACTGTGGTTATGCATGTTTTCACCACACATAATTTTGTTTTCACCACGTGCACCTTAGTTTTCACTAGTTATTTGCCCATTGGAGTATCTTAGAACATCTGTTGTTCTGGTTTGGTTTTGTTATCCACCTTTCCACATTTGTTTTTCTGGTTTTTAATTATTTATTAAATTCTGAAAATACCTCAAAAATAATGTTTCTCGAAAAATTCCAAAAAAAATATATTAAATTTTTACGTTGAAAATGAGGCAGAGAGGCACCTGGTAGACCCGAGGGGGACCCACCAGGTAGGCACACCACTCCTGGGCACTGCCAGCCCTAGGTGGCGCCTGCACATGGTGTGGGCCCCCTGGCCATCCACTTATTCTCCTCCCTGCCAAGGACCCCTTTCTCTCCACCAAACACCAAACCATTGCTTAAAACTGAGTTCTTGCTGTTCTTCCACGGAATTTTTTGATCTCTTTGGTCAGCTCACCTTTGTTGCTGAAATTTGGTGCATTTTCTCTCCGGTATGTGACTCCTCCGATTATCAAAGTAGAATTTTATTTGGTGGAGTATTTCTTGAGTATTTTGGTACTGTAGGTGACAGCTTATGTGACCTAGCATGCTTGATTTGTGTGAATAGTTTAGTTTTGATGCATTTTTAGCCCTCTTACAAGTCTCTATAGTAGTTCCTATCATATAGTTGCTTGAAATCAATTTTTGTGATGTTAGCTAAAAATTTCAGAAATGGACAACTTCAACTTTGGAGAGATCTTTAGAAGTGATGCCCCTAGGAGGACAAGGCCTACACGCTCAGCTACCTTGCTGAGACCTTCCTATAATGAGAACCTCATTGCACCTAGTATCGATGATTCAGAGGATTTTGGAGATGCAAGTCCGTCCACTTTCCCTTGTTATGTTTTTCTTAATGATGCAGGCATTCTCGAGGATTTCTTGCAGCTGGTTGAAAGGGTTGGGTTAACTAATTATATGAATGATGAGGGCCCTCAGTATGCTTTACTCACAAAAACTTTTGTTGAGAGTTTCAAACTCAACAAGTCACAATATGACCCAACTGTTGCTTTTAAAGTCTACGATAGACCTGTTGCCATGCCTTTGGATAATTTTTGCAGGATTGTAGGTATTAATGCCTCGGGGATAGCGAGGAAGATTTTGGAATGGTCCACTGATTTGATGGAGCTTTACCGCGAAATTAATAATGATGATGACCACACAGCTCAGCGTGGCAAGATAAGAAATATTCAACTCCCCGCTATTAGATATTTCACTTACTACCTTGCTATTAGTGTTCTTGCTAGGGAAAACACTAGTAATATTTCAAATTGTCATCTTGACTTTCTTGCTGCTACTTTGACTAGTAGTGATAAGTATAACCTTGGTTCACTCATTTCTTGCTGCTTAGCTACTAAGGGACCCATTTTTGGGGGAATTATTGATACACGTGTTTTGACTGCTCTAGAGCTCCCTCTTGCTCCACATGATGTTTTATTATCTCCACAGAGACTTGATCTTGCTTCCATGAAGGCTCATCACTTTCTCACTTCAAAATCTATTGATGTTCATATAGTATATAAGGTTTTATTTACTAATGGTGACGAGAGGGAAGTCCTCTTGCCATAGCCTTTTTTTGTTTGATATGAGCAGGACACTATGGTCGCGTTCAAAGGAGGAGTTGGATGAGCAGTTGAGCCTGCTTGAGTTCCATGAGCAACACGACCCTGAGCATCATATGGGGCAGAACCCGCCCTCTAAGGACTTCACCACGCATTACACCGGGGCGTCCTCGAGCGCATATCAGGAGGATGGCTCATCCTCGGCAAACTATGGGGGCGCCATGTCATGGCCCGCTTGGGATTGATCTCCACTTAGGCCAAAAGCCTAAGCTTGGGGGAGGTACACTGACATCACACTCATATATATATATCATGTTTCTGACGGTTCTTTGTATATCCATGTTTTCGTTTCTTTCGCTTCTTTTTGTTTTTATTGTTTTGTTCTTGCTTTTCAAAACACAAAAAGACCAAAAATATTTCGGTTGTTTCTCTTGTTTCTTTTTTTTTACTTTACTTTACTTTCTCACTTCGGTTTAATATTGAAAATCCAAAAATATTTTGCTTTGTTCGCTTGTTTCCTTATGTTCTTGTTTTTAATTCGAAAACCCCAAAATTATTTGTTGTTCTTCTTTGGTTTTGTAAAGTTTAATGTAGAGTTCAGTAGTCCTCCGTGAGTCCATTGGAGCTTGGTTATCATTCTATATTATTCAATCCACACGAGTGCACAACAATAATGTTGATTTACGACAATTCAAGTTGTGGTGAGAGGCTAGTATGGACTCTATTTGTTTTCATTTTTGCACATATACTCATCCATGTGGACATGCTTAGTTTGTTCGTGTAAGGTGTATGTTATTTAATCGATGCTTAGTAGTTCATGCTCTCTCATGTTTAGTTCCAACTTATTAATATTAGATAGCATGTCGTATAAATGTTTGCTTGCATTGATTTATTCATAGAAGGGTATGTCATTTTGGTATCTCCCTTTGATTGTTTCGCTTGAATCGACTTGGCACATGCTCACGCATGCTTATGACTGAAAATAAAAAGTCAATTAAGCCTCGATGATTTATTTTTCCTTGGAGTATTCGTATCATTTTTATGTCCCCTTTAATTTTGTTGTGTCGCAAGCATGATTATGAAAATTGTTCCTCTCTTGATTGTCGCTCCCCGTCTATTGCTAGCCTTCACCTGTATTGAGTGTGAGCTCTACTCGTGCATCCAACTCCCAAAATCCAAAGTTCTCCGATATGTACAACATACCTACCTATATGTGGTATTTCACCGCCACTCCAAGTAAATTTCTCATGTATTACCTTTAAAACCTTCAAAAGCATTATTCCTGTTTTGTGCCCCTGTTTTAGCTCATAAGGACGTAAATAGAGAATCTTTATCTCACTTGTTAATTGGCCTTTGCACACCTGGACTAGTGGCTTCATCCGCTTATCCAAATGATAGAAGAGCTGGCAGCGGGGTGCCCAGCCCCAAAATTGTTTACTATAAATTCTCTTTACTATTTTTGCCCCTGATTTATCAGTCAAAACATAATTGTGTAAACGAAAGAGAAGAGAGATGGCCTTATATACCAGATGTGTCCTTCAATGGGAGCCGCTCTTGCAAGGTCTAGTTAGCTTGTGACGTACTGTATTGTCTGTTTACCATTCATTGACATAAGAATACACCTCTCTACAAAAAAATGTTTTCAATACCTCTGTTTATGATATAAAAAGCTCTAGCATATGAGTTAATCCCTACTTCCTTCTGTGAAGGTCCTTTCTTTTATTTTTTATGCCGAGTCTTCACCTTCTCACTTTATGCACCTTCTTGAGAGCATGTATTTCATTCTTAGTGTAATGTGTTTGTCCAAGAACATGGTTAATTATGGTATAACTTTGATGCTTGTATCTTTGATATCTTTACTTCTAGTCTTCATTTGAACTTCATAGGTGCCCTAGCATTTATTTTTTTCTCTATTATTAAGGGCAAGAGAGTACACTTTATCATACCCTATTATGAGCATTGCAATCCCACAGATTGATATATTTCATGTTGTTTATTATTAGTGTGTTGGTATCTCTTCATGGTTTGCATAACTATTAGGTGACATTATCTTGCATACTTCTTATTATGAATTTCTTAAGCACTGGATCATATAGTGAGTATATTTACATCATATGAAACAAATGTGTTTCATAAAAGTTATTTTATCGCACTGAGTTGTCACTGAATTGCTTGAGGAGAAGCAATAAGCTAAGCTTGGGGGGAGTTGATACGTCCAAAACGTATCTCCTTTTCTGAACACTTTTGCTATTGTTTGCTCTAAACTTGTGAGTTTTGGATACAACTAACACGGACTAACGTTTTTTCAGCAGAATTACCTTGGTGTCTCGTTTTGTGCAGAAAAATCGACTTTCAGGAAATTTCCCCAAAAAGATCCCAAAGACCTCATTTCACTCAAAGACTGAAGGAGCTAGAAGCGGCCCCAGAGGAAGGCAAGGAAGGGCCCACATCACCCCTGGGCGCGCCCCCCATAGGTCGCGCCTGCAGGTGGTCTTGGGTTCTCAAGCACCCTCTCGGGCTCCCCTTTCCACTACTCCTGCCCCATAACCCTAAACCATAAGGGGCTTTGTCATATTCCACAGAAACACAATAGAGCGCCGCCGCCACGTCGAAACCCGATTCGGGGATGAGAAGTTTCTGTTCTAGCGCACTGCCGGGACGGGGATTCGAACGAGATCATCGCAATCGTCACCACCACTAGTTCTCCATCAACTATCCATGATTCCCCCGTCCATGTGTGAGTAATCCCTGCTGTAGGCTAAGAGGGATGGAAGGGATTGGATGAGATCATTCATGTAATAATGCCAGATTGTTAGGGCATAGTGCGTAGTATCCGTTGTTAGTGTTTTCTACCATTGTTGCAACTTGTTATGCTTAATGCATGTCACTAGGGCCTGAGTTCCATGATCTCAGATTTGAACATGTTATTAATTCATGAGTATAATTATGTTTCATGATCATATTTGCAAGTTGTTTACACACATTGTTGTCTGGAAACCGAGGCCCCAAAGCGACAGAAATTGGGACAACCGAAGGGGGTGGCTGTGATGTGAGGATCACGTGTATTCACGGAGTGTTAATGCTTTGCTGCAGTGCTTTATTAGAAATAGCACCTTAATTACCTGGAGTTTCCCTTTAGGCCCTGCTGCAAACGGGCTGGTAGGAGAAAAGATGTTGTGCAAGTTTGTCATTGCGAGCACGTATGACTATATTGGAACACATGCCTATGGTTTCCCTAGAACTTGGATGCTTTATTATTATCATCTGCAATGCCAATGTTTTGATTATTATATGAACAATCTTATCCATGCAATGCCCGTTCATCCATCCCTATGCCTACAATATTTAAATCCTGCTGTTTTCCGCAGTTGCTACTGCGGTTACTATTTTACTCCTGCTGTCATTTTACTACTACTACTGCTATAAAACTGTTACCACTGATAAACTGTTGCGAGCAAGTGTACCTTCAGGTACAACTGAATAGACAACTCAGTTGTTAAGGCTTATAAATATTTTCTGGCCCCCTTGTGTCGAATCAAGAAATTTGGGTTTTACTTCCCTAGAAGACTGTTGCGGTCCCCTATACTTGTGGGTCATCAGGGCCATCCTGGGCCCCCCTCTGGGTCCCCTCCGGACTCCTTGTACGTGACAGATTTCTAAGACCCTAGGATTTTCTTTCGTCTAATTCCGAGAATATTTCTAGACCAAATTTTCTGAAACCAAAAACAGTAGAAAACAGGAACTGACTCTGTGTCATCTTGTCAATAGGTTAGTCCCAGGAAAATCCATAAAAATGACATAAAGTGTATAGAAAACATGTAGCATATGCCATGTAGACAACATGGAACATAAAAAATTATAGATACGTTTGAGACGTATCAAGCATCCCCAAGCTTAGTTCCTACTCGTCCTTGAGTAGGTAAACCGATAAAAACAATTAATTTCTGAGGTGACATGCTACCAACATAAACTTGATCATCTAAATTATAAAAGCATATGCAAGCTGAGATCATAGTACTTTAAACATACGCATGATAGATATAATTCTTACAATGAAACTTAGCAATCACTTTGCATCATGAAAAGTAACATAAATAAAAGATCATGAATAATAACACACTTGAAAGGTATACGTTTGTTTTGAGCATAAAGAAAACATAGCAATGTGATATTTCACTTGTCCTTAAGAGTGTGGCAAAACATAAATGCCAGGACACCTTCAAAGTTCAAGTGGATGACTACAACAAATAATTTGAGATCAAGTAATAACACATCATGAGCAATCAATAATAATTTTTGGGACCAATGCACATTAAACTCAGAATGGCAACTACGCTCTCTTAACTGTGCATAAAGTTAGAAGATGGAGACTCAACATAAAAGTAAAATAAAGGCCCTTCGCAGAGGGAAGCAAGGATTAACTCATGTGCTTGAGCTTTTTATTTTATTAAATAGAGGTATTTAAAACAATTTTTAGAGAGGTGCATGCTTATGTCAACGAATGGTAAAAGAAAATATGGTACGTCACTAGACAACTACACTTCACAAGAGCGGCTCCCATTGAAGGATGCAACAGGGGTCAGAAGGTCATCCCTCTTCTCTTTTGTTTGCACAATTATGCTTTGACTTGTAAATCAGGGGAAAAACTAGTGAAGAGAATTTATAGTAACCAATTTTGGGGCTGGGCACCCCGCTGCCAGCTCTTATTCAACTTTTATAAGCGGATATGACACTAGTCTAGGTGTGTAAAGTCCAATCAACAAGTGAGATACAGATTCTCTATTTACGTTCTCAGGAGCTAAAACAAGGGCACACAACATGAATAATTTTGAAAGTTTAAAGGTAGCACATGGTAAACTTACTTGGAGTGGCGGTTAAATACCACATGTAGGTAAGTATGGTGGACACATTTGGAAAACTTTGATTTTTGGGAGTTGGAAGCACGAGTAGAGATCATACTTAGTACAGGTGGAGGCTAGCAAAAAGACTGAGAGCGAGAAATTAAGATAGCAATAATGGCCATAATCATGCATAGTGACAAAACCATTATTAATCAAAGCATAAATGGTATTACAAGTCAAAAAATAAATTTTCATAGAGTCTATAGGTGACTGTTTTGTAGTCATAAACATGGTGTAAGCATGTGCCAAGTCAACCAAATAAAGCATTCGAAGGAGAATACCACAAAATTATGCTTCAATGTGATAAAAACAACTTATGATTATTTCAATGGCACATTAAACACTCTCGGCTATTTGAGACAAGTCATACTAAAATAATAAATACTAAGCATATAATTAAAATAACATCCAACATGACATGAAAAAGTCTAGCCACAGTCTACACGAGCTTCTTTTTGCACCGTTATAAGCACGAAAATTGTACTACTTCTTTCCAACACCAATCATTTTATACTAAACAAGAACTCTCCAAGAGATATAGCATAAAAAAAGAGATTACTACTACTAATCTACTAGAACTAACAACTCTGAATAAGAGAAGGATGAAAAACAGGAGCTAAAAGGATTTGCAGCAGCTAGAAGAAAAACTAAGAATACGAGCATGATAGAAAACGCGTATTCATATGAAAAAGCGGAGCGTGTGTCTCTCCCACACAAGTATGTTGGGTTCCAACTATGTTTATTGCTGCAAGGAAAACAAAATAAAACAAAACAAAAACAAACAAACACTCTAAGTGAAGTGCATATCATGTGACCGGATAAAAATATAGTTCCACTAGAAGTGACCTGATAAGTTGCTGACGAAGAAGGGGATGCCTTGGGCATCCCCAAGCTTACAAGATTGATTCTTCTTAGAATTTGCTGGGATGAACCACTGGGGCATCCTAAAGCTTTGTCTTTTCACTCTTCTTGATCACATTATATCGCCCTCTTGTCTTGACCCTTGAAAACTTCCTTCACACCAAAATCAAAGTAATTCTGATTAGAGGATTAGTGTACAATCAAAATCTCTCATGTTCTCCTTGGACACAAGCATTATTAATACTTTTTAAATATTATCTACAACCAATGATGTTTTGTGGAGCAAACAAATCCACTCAACATAGTAAAAGAGAGAATGCAAGTAAAAAGGCAGAATCTGTCAAAACCAGAACAGTATGTAAAGACGATTTTTTTGGGGCACTTAGATTGCTCAAATCAAAAAACATAAAAATAGAAAAAGTTTTGGAAATAGCTGAGGATTGAGCACAAAATTTTTCAGGTCATTTTGATCTTTCTGTAATTTATACGAATTTAACAGTGGACAGAAGAAATCTGTTTCCTGCGCAGAAATCCAAATCTAACTTAAACTTTCACTAGAGACTTTACTTGGCACAACAAATGCGAGAAAATAAAGATATAAAGGAGTTTCTATAGAAGTAAACAACACCTTGACTCAAATAAAACAGAAGAAAACACTGCAAAAAAACCATGGGTTATCTCCCAAGAAGTGCTTTTCTTTAACGCCTTTTAGCTAGGCCCAGAAAACTAGAATCAAGTATTTTCAAATGAAGAAGCATCCAAATTGTAACTTGTTCTAAAAATAGAATCAAAATACAACTTCATTATCTTCCTAGAAAGCTGTTTTGTGACGCCCCGAGATCGGGCACTATGCAGATTTCAGCATTCCCGCCAAAATCCACATAATAACCGATTCCAGGTTGCCACTTGTGATAACATTACAACAGTTCACGAATAATCCACAACGACAACAGAAAAGATATATACAAGATAACTCAAACGAGTCAACGATACAACTGATACAATACAAAGATCCAAATAGCAGCGGAAGGAACAACATATCGTCCGTCTACGAACAAGATACAAATTGGACTAAGAGTCCTGAAGATAACCGATGGTGTCCAATCCCTGCCCAGGCCAAGCCGGAGGGATTCCCAAGCTAACGTCGTCAGACTTCAAACCTGTTGACTGCAATATTGAATATGCAGCCACGAAAAAGATTCGTGGGTCAGTACGGTTAAGTACTGGCAAGTGGATAAACCATACTCACAAGATACCGGCGTAGCCAGTCATCACAAGATACAAATACTTTGGGTTCAATGGAAAGGAAGGGATTATTGCAAATAAGCGGCAGCGGGCTGCACTAACCAACTACAGAGACTCGAAACAACTTCCGGCTAAAAGAGGGGGATAAGATAGCGTATCGAAACCAACTACAGCTACTCACCAAACAAACCCATCCAATGTTACCCCCTACTAAGGAAGCAACCCAAGGATAACTCACACAGTTGGATTAAAGATGATTCAGGTTATTGTGTCAATAAAACTATTACTAGTCACGTTATCAACAGTTAGGTGTAAGTTGTTCTGAGTACTTGTTAGCCAGTACTTTCACCAAGTCAACCATAACCGCGGAAAACACGGCTTCTCGAGAAGATTTAACCCTGCAGGGGTGCACCAATTTGGCCGTACACGTACGAACAACCCTCCAGACGGGGGATCAACCCACCAAGCGAGGTACTCAACACAACCCAACTCTGCTTCGCATCAAGCCCAAAGCACCACGTGTTGTGCGTGCGCGGCTAATCGAGCCCCACGAAGAAAAGGGGACCCTGATAGCACTGGAAGACAACGCCGCCCTAAATGCCGACTACAAAAGTTCCACCCTGGCCTCGGGTTCGTACCTGCATATGCGTGCATCAAATGGAAAGCCCGAACTAAGTGTGGTGATTTGGACGAGATGCGAATCGAATCAAGTTGAGGGGGGCGCCCATACTCGCTTCCCACATGCGGTTAGTGCGCTCATCATGGATCAGTAGACAAGACCCTTTTCCTAATTAGGGTCGACACTAGCAGGCTTCAAAACCACGCCGGGCCTCCTGCCGGTGCCTTATCATCAAACTATTATTACCCAAAACATTAACATGGTGTTGATTGAATTGAAACCCAACTATCAAACTAAACAGGTGATAAGACGGACAACAAGACTTGAGCGCAAACAACACTAAGCATGCAACTACGACACGAGGGCCAACAAGGTAAACAAACAACAGTTAATAGGAAGTGGAAGGAAGGCTATATCATGGCTGCAAGGTAAACATATAATAGGATCGAGACACAAGCATCGTATCAACAGGCTAGAATAAGAACAACGGAAAGAATCGGTAACAAGTGATGAAAGGCAGCCATTTGGCAGCAAGTGAGTATACTTGCCTGGAATCCAGCAAGTAGAGGTACATCCACAGAACTTGTCGTTGCTCACATCATCTCAACGTCCTATCCGGGAAGAAGCAATGAACCTCGAACAAACACCGGATGCAACAATTACTACTACGGCAAAAGATCCAGCATGATCAAGATATGGATGCATGACAATTTAATGGATGCATAGAAATAAACTAGTTGACATGATAACATGTTTAAATGGACCCATATGCAATTTGAGTTGCATATGAAAAGCCCATGAATTAAGGTTGGAACAATTGTTTTACAACTAACCAATAGGTGAAAGTGGATTAGCATGATGCATGGATGATGAAAACAGAACAATAACAACAATAGAACCATTTGGAAATAAGGTTTACCCATTTTGAAATTCACTTATTAAGTGTTGGGAATTTTGGTTACTTAAAGGGTGTCACAGAAGCATTTGTTGTTTTCAGCAATTTAAATTGTGCAAACCAGCTAACAAAGTTCATATTTGAAAAGAATACAAAATTTTAGTTGGATTACATGTTTCAAATATTGAAAAAGGAATTAGGATGAATTTATTATGACTTAAACAAAATTAAACAAGTTTTAAATGAATTTAAAACAAGTTTGAATATTATTTGAATTTTATTTGTTCCAAACATAAATTCAAATTCATATTTGAAAAGTTTATACTTTTCTAGTTTGAAAACATATTTTGCATGTTCAAAAATAATTTAATTTGAGCAAGTTATGATTTTATCAAATTTAAATGATTTAAACAAGGTTTAAATTATTTAAGCAATTTAAATTATTCAAAACATGAAAAAAAATTATATTTGAAAAGGTTATTTGAAATAGCATGGAAAACATATTTTATTTGCATTATTTGGATTAAGTATGAATTAGTTATGAATTTTAGCAAATTTTAATTGAATTATTTGAATTCAAATTTGAAATGCATTTGGAAAATTCAAAACAGAAAACAAATGCTATAGATAGATAGACAATTTAATTTAGAGCAGTGCACATATATTATTTTTGTTATTTGGAATTATAAAACAAAAGTTATTCACTTTTTTAGTTTAAGGGACCAAATTGTAAAAACCAGGGACTGAAATGTGGAAAGAAACTATCAGAGAGAAATCCCTGAGATTTTCTACCCAGCGCACCAGCCAGCGGGACACTGGCCAGCGGGCCCAACGCCACGCGGCGCACACGCGGCGCGGGTGTAAGCCACGCAGCCACCGCGGTCAATGACTAGCGGGGCCCGCCCCTGCGCGCGCGATTAAAAGGGAAAAAGGCCGTGTGGCCGAGGGGATTCGATCCCGCGGTCGATGCGTTGCACGCCGTGGAGCAGTACCACTGCGGTACTGATTGCTGTTGTGATGGAAGGGGTGCTTGTCTGAATAAGAGGGAACAACGCGTCTACTGAATTTTTTGAACAGATCGGTCCGTTCTCTGAACCTTACGGAACCATGCAGTGAACTCCGGCGAGTCGGGCGACGCTGGGCGCTAACGGAATCATGCGAGTGCTCGGTAGAGAAGGGAGGGGAGATGGAGGTGGGGTGGGGCTCACCGTGGTGGAAAGGAGGGTGCTTGGCGCGGCTCGGCGTGGAAGATGGCACGGGGTTGGCGGAGTTGAGCGCTTCGCAGACCTGCTCCTTGACGCCGACAGGCGCGGAGGAGGACGGCGATCCAGGACGGCAATCGGCGAGGCTTCTCCGACGATCTTGGCGCGGAAGCTGTCCCCGTCCCATTCTCGGCATCGGAGGAACCTCGAGGGGATCGTGGCGGTGGGGCGAGCCTCTAACGGCGGTGTTCGGTGTGGTGCAGGGTTTCAGAAACAGAACAGGGGAAGCAGGGAGGAAGAGAGGGATGGCGGCGCAGGAGGATGGGACTAGGGTGGCTAGGGTAGGCAGAGGGGAGAAGGCCAGCTTTATGGTGGGGAGTGAGCTCGTACGGCAAGCATCGAGGAGGGGAGGGAGATGATCAACGGTGAGGGAGCACTCGTACTGCTGACGCCAGCATGGAGGGGGAAGACGACAACAGAAGGGGGGTATCGGGCTAGAAGAAATGGGCTTGGGGGGTGAGCTGAGAAAAAAAACAGGTGGGCTGGCTGCCTCCCTCCTTTTTTTTTGGCTTTTGATTTTCCTTTTCTGAAAAAGAGGGAGGGATAGAAATAGGGTTTTTTTGGGGGGGGGGGGGGTTTATTTTATGAAATATTTTTATTAATTTAAAACAGAAAATAAAAGCAAATGCTAACATTATTTTCACAGGTTTGAAATTTTAATTGATTTTAAGTTGTTAGTTGAATTTTTCAAATAGGGTTTGAGGGTGTTTATTTCATAACTAAATTTTATTAATTTGCAAAACAATAATTGAAAGCAAGGTTAGTTATTGATTTCAAAATTGGAAATATTAGTTTGATTTTAAGTGGTTAGTTGAATTGCAAACAAGGTTTGATTTGGGAATTTTGGAAATAAACAAATTCTATTTAATAAGCTCAAGCAATTATACAACATTATTGAATTTAATTTGTTTGCAAAATTTTAATTTTTAAACCCATATTGAAATATGATAAGTAGGATTGATTTGATTTGAATTTTTTGAATTTGCCATTAGGGTTTTAATAAAAGGGAAAATTTTATTAACAAGAAATTTGATTAAAACAACTTCAAACTATTGAAAAACAATTGAGTGGTTTAGTTTGCAATTTTGAAATTGGAAATTTTGAACATGTGTGAAAGTTTAAAGTGGTTTTGAATTTTGAGTTGTTTTGAAAACATAATGCAATGCTCATGTGATGCATGTGATGCAAAAAGGAAAAAGAAGCAACCAATTCTACTAAGGGGGAACACCCCAGGTGTTACAGACGACACCACTAACAAGGGATTGCGCCCCCGCAATCCACCTGCTAACCCGGGAGGGGAAAGAAGTTCAACTATCGATTCTTCATGCTTCCAGTTGATCTCCTCGACACCACTAACAAGGGATTCTTGCTCGGAGTGACGACGATGTTCTTCCATCAGGAATCTTCCGATGATCGAAACTATTAGGTTAAAGGCTCAGAAAACGTCCACCCACGTAGTATCCTAACACTTTGAGAGATAGACAAGGGGGGGAGACTCCAAAACAAATAAGATGGGAGGGGAGATAGAATAGGGATAAGGAGAAAACAAGAATCCTATTGAGATGTTTTCCAAAATAGTTTAGCAGAAATAGTTTTTGACACTCTAGAAACAACGACCGTTAGCGAGGTTATCCTACAGACTTTGCGGACCCGTTGCTTCGATAACCATTCGTATCGAAACAATATCGGGAATCGGAACCAAGGCTCTGATACCATTTGTGACGCCCCGAGATCGGGCACTATGCAGATTTCAGCATTCCCGCCAAAATCCACATAATAACCGATTCGAGGTTGCCACTTGTGATAACATTACAACAGTTCACGAATAATCCACAACGACAACAGAAAAGATATATACAAGATGACTCAAACGAGTCAACGATACAACTGATACAATACAAAGATCCAAATAGCAGCGGAAGGAACAACATATCGTCCGTCTATGGACAAGATACAAATTGGACTAAGAGTCCTGAAGATAACCGATGGTGTCCAATCCCTGCCCAGGCCAAGCCGGAGGGATTCCCAAGCTAACGTTGTCAGACTTCAAACCTGCTGACTGCAATATTGAATATGCAGCCACGAAAAAGATTCGTGGGTCAGTACGGTTAAGTACTGACAAGTGGATAAACCATACTCACAAGATACCGGCGTAGCCAGTCATCAAGAGATACAAATACTTTGGGTTCAATGGAAAGGAAGGGATTATTGCAAATAAGCGGCAGCGGGCTGCACTAACCAACTACAGAGACTCGAAACAACTTCCGGCTAAAAGAGGGGGGTAAGATAGCGTATCGAAACCAACTACAGCTACTCACCAAACAAACCCATCCAATGTTACCGCCTACTAAGGAAGCAACCCAAGGATAACTCACACAGTTGGATTAAAGATGATTCAGGTTATTGTGTCAATAAAACTATTACTAGTCACGTTATCAACAGTTAGGTGTAAGTTGTTCTGAGTACTTGTTAGCCAGTACTTTCACCAAGTCAACCATAACCGCGGAAAACACGGCTTCTCGAGAAGATTTAACCCTGCAGGGGTGCACCAATTTGGCCGTACACGTAAGAATAACCCGCCAGACGGGGGATCAACCCACCAAGCGAGGTACTCAACACAACCCAACTCTGCTTCGCATCAAGCCCAAAGCACCACGTGTTGTGCGTGCGCGGCTAATCGAGCCCCACGAAGAAAAGGGGACCCTCATAGCACTGGAAGACCACGCCGCCCTAAATGCCGACTACAAAAGTTCCACCCTGGCCTCGGGTTCGTACCTGCATATGCGTGCATCAAATGGAAAGCCCGAACTAAGTGTGGTGATTTGGACGAGATGCGAATCGAATCAAGTTGAGGGGGGCGCCCATACTCGCTTCCCACATGCGGTTAGTGCGCTCATCATGGATCAGTAGACAAGACCCTTTTCCTAATTAGGGTCGACACTAGCAGGCTTCAAAACCACGCCGGGCCTCCTGCCGGTGCCTTATCATCAAATTATTATTACCCAAAACATTAACATGGTGTTGATTGAATTGAAACCCAACTATCAAACTAAACAGGTGATAAGACGGACAACAAGACTTGAGCGCAAACAACACTAAGCATGCAACTACGACACGAGGGCCAACAAGGTAAACAAACAACAGTTAATAGGAAGTGGAAGGAAGGCTATATCATGGCTGCAAGGTAAACATATAATAGGATCGAGACACAAGCATCGTATCAACAGGCTAGAATAAGAACAACGGAAAGAATCGGTAACAAGTGATGAAAGGCAGCCATTTGGCAGCAAGTGAGTATACTTGCCTGGAATCCAGCAAGTAGAGGTACATCCACAGAACTTGTCGTTGCTCACATCATCTCAACGTCCTATCCGGGAAGAAGCAATGAACCTCGAACAAACACCGGATGCAACAATTACTACTACGGCAAAAGATCCCAGATCAAGATATGGATGCATGACAATTTAATGGATGCATAGAAATAAACTAGTTGACATGATAACATGTTTAAATGGACCCATATGCAATTTGAGTTGCATAAGAAAAGCCCATGAATTAAGGTTGGAACAATTGTTTTACAACTAACCAATAGGTGAAAGTGGATTAGCATGATGCATGGATGATGAAAACAGAACAATAACAACAATAGAACCATTTGGAAATAAGGTTTACCCATTTTGAAATTCACTTATTAAGTGTTGGGAATTTTGGTTACTTAAAGGGTGTCACAGAAGCATTTGTTGTTTTCAGCAATTTAAATTGTGCAAAACAGCTAACAAAGTTCATATTTGAAAAGAATACAAAATTTTAGTTGGATTACATGTTTCAAATATTGAAAAAGGAATTAGGATGAATTTCTTATGACTTAAACAAAATTAAACAAGTTTTAAATGAATTTAAAACAAGTTTGAATATTATTTGAATTTTATTTGTTCCAAACATAAATTCAAATTCATATTTGAAAAGTTTATACTTTTCTAGTTTGAAAACATATTTTACTGGTTCAAAAATAATTTAATTTGAGCAAGTTATGATTTTATCAAATTTAAATGATTTAAACAAGGTTTAAATTATTTAAGCAATTTAAATTATTCAAAACATGAAACAAAATTTATATTTGAAAAGGTTATTTGAAATAGCATGGAAAACATATTTTATTTGCATTATTTGGATTAAGTATGAATTAGTTATGAATTTTAGCAAATTGCAATTGAATTATTTGAATTCAAATTTGAAATGCATTTGGAAAATTCAAAACAGAAAACAAATGCTATAGATAGATAGACAATTTAATTTCGAGCAGTGCACATATATTATTTTTGTTATTTGGAATTATAAAACAAAAGTTATTCACTTTTTTAGTTTAAGGGACCAAATTGTAAAAACCAGGGACTGAAATGTGGAAAGAAACTATCAGAGAGAAATCCCTGAGATTTTCTACCCAGCGCACCAGCCAGCGGGACACTAGCCAGTGGGCCCAACGCCACGCGGCGCACACGCGGCGCGGGTGTAAGCCACGCAGCCACCGCGGTCAATGACTAGCGGGGCCCGCCCTTGCGCGCGCGATTAAAAGGGAAAAAGGCCGTGCGGCCGAGGGGATTCGATCCCGCGGTCGATGCGTTGCGCGCTATGGAGCAGTACCACTGCGGTACTGATTGCTGTTGTGATGGAAGGGGTGCTTGTCTGAATAAGAGGGAACAATGCGTCTACTGAATTTTTTGAACAGATCGGTCCGTTGTCTGAACCTGACGGAACCATGCAGTGAACTCCGGCGAGTCGGGCGACGCTGGGCGCTAACGGAATCATGCGAGTGCTCGGTAGAGAAGGGAGGGGAGATGGAGGTGGGGTGGGGCTCACCGTGGTGGAAAGGAGGGTGCTTGGCGCGGCTCGGCGTGGAAGATGGCACGGGGTTGGCGGAGTTGAGCGCTTCGCAGACCTGCTCCTTGACGCCGACAGGCGCGGAGGAGGACGGCGATCCAGGACGGCAATCGGCGAGGCTTCTCCGACGATCTTGGCGCGGAAGCTGTCCCCGTCCCATTCCCAGCATCGGAGGAACCTCGAGGGGATCGTGGCGGTAGGGCGAGCCTCTAACGGCGGTGTTCGGTGTGGTGCAGGGTTTCAGAAACAGAACAGGGGAAGCAGGGAGGAAGAGAGGGATGGCGGCGCAGGAGGATGGGACTAGGGTGGCTAGGGTAGGCAGAGGGGAGAAGGCCAGCTTTATGGTGGGGAGTGAGCTCGTACGGCAAGCATCGAGGAGGGGAGGGAGATGATCAACGGTGAGGGAGCAGTCGTACTGCTGACGCCAGCATGGAGGGGGAAGACGACAACAGAAGGGGGGTATCGGGCTAGAAGAAATGAGCTTGGGGGGTGAGCTGAGAAAAAAAAACAGGTGGGCTGGCTGCCTCCCTCCATTTTTTTTTTGGCTTTTGATTTTCCTTTTCTGAAAAAGAGGGAGGGATAGAAATAGGGTTTTTTGGGGGGGTTTATTTTATGAAATATTTTTATTAATTTAAAACAGAAAATAAAAGCAAAAGCTAACATTATTTTCACAGGTTTGAAATTTTAATTGATTTTAAGTTGTTAGTTGAATTTTTCAATTAGGGTTTGAGGGTGTTTATTTCATAACTAAATTTTATTAATTTGCAAAACAATAATTGAAAGCAAGGTTAGTTATTGATTTCAAAATTGGAAATATTAGTTTGATTTTAAGTGGTTAGTTGAATTGCAAACAAGGTTTGATTTGGGAATTTTGGAAATAAACAAATTCTATTTAATAAGCTCAAGCAATTATACAACATTATTGAATTTAATTTGTTTGCAAAATTTTAATTTTTAAACCCATATTGAAATATGATAAGTAGGATTGATTTGATTTGAATTTTTTGAATTTGCCATTAGGGTTTTAATAAAAGGGAAAATTTTATTAACAAGCAATTTGATTAAAACAACTTCAAACTATTGAAAAACAATTGAGTGGTTTAGTTTGCAATTTTGAAATTGGAAATTTTGAACATGTGTAAAGTTTAAAGTGGTTTTGAATTTTGAGTTGTTTTGAAAACAGAATGCAATGCTCATGTGATGCATGTGATGCAACAAGGAAAAAGAAGCAACCAATTCTACTAAGGGGGAACACCCCAGGTGTTACATGTTTCATACCTTTATTGAGTGGGAATTGATATTTAATATTCCCCTCTTTCATATCAATAACTACACCAACAGTTCTAAGAAAAGGTCTTCCCAAAATAATAGGACAAGAGGCATTGTATCCAATATTCATAACAATAAAATCAACGGGGACAAGGTTATTTTTAACCATAATAAGAACATCATCAACTCTCCCCAAAGGTTTCTTTCTAACATTATCAACAAGACGAACATCCAAATAACAGTGTTCCAAGGGTGGTAAATCAAGCATATCATAGATTTTCTTAGGCATAACAGAGATACTAGGACCAAGGTCGCACAAAGAATTACAATCAAAATCATTCACTTTCATTTTAATGATGGGTTCCCAACCATCAACTAACTTCCTACGGACAGAGGCTTCACTTTTTAATTCTTCTTCTCTAATTTGCATGAGAGCATTTGTAATATGTTTGGTGAAAGCCATATTCGTAGCACTAGAATTAAGACTACTAGAAAGTTTTTGTAGGAACATAGTTACTTAAGAAATATTGCAATCATCAAAATCAAGATCATTTTTATCAAAGGTAATGGGACCACTGTTTCCCATATTTCGAAAAATTTCAGCACTTTTACCAGGAACATTTTCAATGGTTTCAGACAATTTTAAACATTTAACAGAAGAATTCGAGACATTGTCCACACTAGTTAGCTTACCATTAATAGTAGGAGGTTTAGTAGAATGAGAAGATTTACTTTTACTAGTGGTGGTAATAGTGTAAACATTAGCTATATTATTCTTTCTAGCTATTTCATCTTCTCTTTCCCACCTAGCATGCAATTAAACTAACATCCTAACATTGTGATCAATTCTAACTTGAATGGCATTAAAAGTTTTTCTGTCTTTAACATCACGAGGAATAACCTTTATTTTAAGAATATCAAGAGCAAGGTTATCAACTTTAGAAGCAAGAACATCGATTTTGCCAAACTTTTTCTCAACAAATTTATTAAAAGCAGTTTGTGTACTAATAAAATTCTTAAGCATGTTTTCAAGATCAGAGGTTACAGGTCTATTATTGTTGTAGGAACTACCATAGGAGTTGGCATAACCATTACCATTATTAGAAGGATATGGCCTATTATTGTTGCTACCAAAATTATTCCTATAAGCATTGTTGTTGAAATTGTTGTTTTTAATGAAGGTCACATTAACATGTTATTCTTGAGAAACCAAAGAAGCTAAAGGAACATTTTTTGGATCAAAATAAGTTTTACCATTGACAAGCATGGACATATTAGCATCAATCCTATCACTCAAGGAAGAGGTTTCTTCAACATAATTTACCTTATTACCTGGTGGAGCTCTCTCAGTGTGCCATTATGAATAATTTATCATCATATCATCAAGGACCTTTGTTGCAGCACCCAAAGTGATGGATATAAAGGTTCCTCCAGCAGCTGAGCCCAGAAGGTTTCTTGAAGAAAAATTCAGACATGCATAAAAGGTTTGGATGATCATCCAAATAGTGAGTCCATGAGTGGGACAATTCTTTACCAAAGATTTCATTCTTTCCCATGCTATAGCAACATGCTCATTATCAAGTTGCTTAAAATCATAATTCTACTTCTTAAGGATATAATCTTAGCAGGAGGATAATATTTTCCAATGAAAGCATTTTAACATTTATTCCATGAATCATTCTAGGCAAAGATAGCAACCATTCTTTAGCTCTTCCTCTCAAAGAGAAAGGAAACATATCTAGTTTAATAATATCTCCATCTATATCTTTATATTTTTGCATCTCATAGAGTTCAAAAAAATTATTAAGTTGGGCGGCAACATCATAAGTATTAATTAACACCTGAGAATTGTTCTCTCATAACAAGATTTAACAGGGCAGGCTTAATCTCATAAAAATTAGCAGTAGGAGCAGGTGGAGCAATAGGTGTGTGCTACGCCTTGATGGTGCCTTGACGGGGAGACTTCTTGATGATGGCGAATTTTAAGTTCCCGGCAACGGCGCCAGAAATTCTTGATGCTTGTGATGGCTTGTTGGGAACCCCAAGAGGAGGGTGTGATGAGTACATCGGTAAGAATTTCGCTCAGTTTAGAAACGAGGCTATCAATCCAGTAGGAGAAAGAGGATCTTCGGAAGGTCGATGCCACTAACGGTGGTGATGGCGCCTCACCAGTGTCAACAACAACGTGGAACCTGCACACAACACAACAAAAATACTTTGTCCCAACGGTAAAGTGAGGTTGTCAATCTCATCGGTCTTGCTGAAAACAAAGATTAGATGTATAGTGTGGAAAATGGTGTATGCTTGCAGTAAGTAAAGAAAGAAGGGAATTGTAGTGGTTTGTTTAACAGTGTAGGAAAAATTGACCGGGGTTCATAGGTTCATAGTGGTGTCTCTCCATAAAAGATAGCATGTTGGGTGAACTAATTACAGCTGCGCAATTGACAAATAGAGGTTGCACCGTAGTGCACATTCATGACATGATTACTACTATGATATTTAGTGCGGGCATTACAACAATATACATAGACCGTAATCCAACTGCATCTATGACAAATAATCCACCCTCAGGTTATCATCCGACCCCCCTTAGGTATTAAGTTGCAAGCAACAGATAATCGCATTAAGCAATGTGTGTAATGTAAGCAATGATTGTGCACGAGGGCACTCACACCGCTGTTTTCTCCCTAGTGGCAATAGCACATCCTCCCCCGTCACGTTTCTGTCACTCGAGCACAGGCGAAAAGGAGGCATGAACCCAACTATCAAGCATAAATACTCCCTCTTGGAGTCACTAGCAACTACTTGGCTAGAGCAACCACTAGTAACGACAATCATGCAAGATCACAAATAACATATGCAATAAAGACTATAATGAACTTGGCATAAGTTTAATATTCATCGGATGCCAGCAAACACAGCACATAGAATTACATAAGAACAATCTCGATCATGTTAGGCAGCTCACGAGATGTATATATTGAGGCATAGGAGGAGAAGACAACCATCTAGGTACTGATATGGACCCGTAGTCCAAGGATGAACTACTCACGCATCACTCGGGAGGCTGGCATGGTGATGAAGAGGCCGCCGGTGATGATCTCCTCTTCGGCAGGGTGCCGGGAGACAGCTCTTGAACCCCCCTAATCTAGAGTTGATGACGACGGCGGCTGTGAAACTTTTCGGGGATTTTTGAACAGGTACATAGGGTTTTCCTTCGGAGGGGAATAAAGGGCGAAAGGGCGACGTCGGTGGGACACCAGGGTGGCCTCACCACCCCTAGGCGCGGCCAAGGGAGGGCCGCGCCTGGCTATGGTGAGGGCCCCATGGTGCCCGTCTTCGACTCCTCTTCGGTCTTCTGGATGCTTCCGGGGAAATAGGAACTTCGGGATTCGTGGGGTCCAATTTCGAGAATATTTCGAGACCAACTTTTCTGAAATAAAAACAGCAGAACACAGGGAACTGTAACTTGGCATCTTGTTAATAGGTTAGTCCCAAAAAACGTGTAAAAATGATATAAAGAAGGGAGAAACATGTAGCAATTAGCATAATATCAACATGGAACATCAGAAATTATAGATACGTTGGAGAAATATGAAGCATCCCCAAGCTTAGTTCCTACTCGTCCTAGAGTAGGTAAACGATAAAACAAAATAATTTCTGAGGTGACATGGTACCACACAATCTTGCTCATAATATGTAAAATAGAGCATGTAAACTAGGATCAAATGAACTAAAGGTGTGATCTATATTTGACATCAACAAGTAATGCATAAACAAATAATGAGAAAGAAGATTTTTTTTAATGAATCAATACTAAAATACTAACAACAGTGCAAAGTTTATTAGAGATGATTTAAGCTTTCAAGAACAACAATATCATGCACGTCAAACGATCTTCACAACCCCTGTTAGGATCAAGTCAAGGTTTCCACACAATGCAATGCTTGAATCTTAAACTATTTGCGTTGGTCCCTGGCACCGTGATATTATGGCAAAGAGAACATTATGGGGGGTTTGGAAGGTCAATGGAAGAAAGGCTCATAAAGCTGAAAGTGGTCATTAGACAAGAGAAAGTCTTACAACCGAAGCTATGCAAGGAGTAACGATTGCCATACAATGGATGCACATAGAGATATAAGTGGGGGTGCATCCAAGTTGCTTGCTCACGAAGACCTAGAGCTAATTTGAGGAGGCTCATCACTGGAATATACAAGCCAAGTTCTATAATGTAAAGTTCCCCCACATAGTTACGAATGAATGATAATATGAAAATTTTCTCCAAAATGAAGCATTGGTGCTAAACATGAAGCACAAGTGTGGTATAAAGGATAGTGATGCGCCCCTCTCTCTTTATTCTCTCCTTGTCCCTTTTTTCTTGGGCCTTTTCATTTTTTTATTTTTTTATATATCCTCACCGGTAGGGGAAACATCCTATATTACAATGATTCATCACATTTTTGGTACTCATAACTCATAATGGAATATCTCTGATGTATCCAACTGCATGCTCCTGCCAGTGTAGCAGTATGCATAAATAACCATGAAGCTCATCATCAAGTAACATAACGGAAGTGGATGTTGTGCAACAGTATATCTCGGAATGGCTATGGAAATGCCATGATAGGTAGGTATGATGGCTGTTTTGAGGAAGAATATATGGGCTTATGTGAAGGAGAACAAAGACCTCCCACGGGATTTGAATGCACTGGCGAAGTTTGCACCAACTCTCAATGTGAGAAAGGGCAATGCACAATACCGAAGAGGCTAGCAAATATGGATGGTGGAAGTAGCAGGAACCACAACATAGACTCACGAGTTAAAAGGTTGCAGCAAGAAAATCATCTTTACAAGGCACAATTTAATTCACTCCAAGATGGTCCGTGGCAGTGACAAGTCACTGATAGCTACCCCGACCGTAGGGCGTAACAAAAGGCCGATAAGAAATGTATAACTCGTAGCAATCATATACTATTGTTTCTATCAGCTGGTAATTTAAGTGTGGCACAGTTTCAAGTTTCTTAGACCAACCATTAAAAGTTTCTACTTACTAGTCCTTCCCATTTATCCATTAAGCAAATTAATATCTCAAAACAACAGCAGTGATTCAAGTGAAGCAGTTTAGTGATCTACAAGACCATGCGAAATTTTCCACTATACAAACTATCACATAAGAATTTATATTCTCAACCAAGCACATATATATATGATAACAAAAACTCTCTCTGAGCATATAGAAATGAAAACTAGAGAGTACTAACAGCTCTAAATAAGAGATGAATGCAAAACAGGAGCTAAATAAATGCAGCAGCGAGACAAAGTTTAAGAATACAAAGTATTCCCATGAAAAAGCGGAGCGTGTCACTCTCCAATAAAAGAATGCTGGGGTCCAACCAAGCTTATTGCAAAAATAAAAGACGCTCCAAGTAAATAACATAAGATGTGACCGAATAAAAATATAGTTTCACTAGAAGTAACCTGATAATTTGTTGATGAAGAAGGGGATGCCTTGGGCATCCCAAGCTTAGACGCTTGAGTCTTCTTGGAATTTGCTGGGATGTACCACCGGGGAATCCCCAAGATTAGGCTCTTCACTCTTCTTGATCACATCATATCGTCCTCTTCTCTTGACCCTTGAAAACTTCCTTCACACCAAACTTCTCACAATCTTCATTAGCAACGTTAGTGCAAACAAAATAATAAATTCACATGGTTCAATTTCAACACAAGACTAACACTCATAAACACATTAGATACTGTCACAACTTCTTTTAAAACTCTTTTTCTCAAAAGAACGTCAAAATAAAGAGATTCAGATGCAAATGCAATTATTGGCAGAAATCTGTCAAAACAGGACAGCAGATAAAGATGTTTTTTTTTTTGAAAATCTTCTGTTGCTCAAATAAAAAAGTCTTAAACTAGGAAAAGTTGCGTATATAGCCCAGGATTACGCACAAAAAAATCAGGTCATTTTGAATGTTTTATGATTTTTTACGAATTTAACAGTGGAGAGCAGAAATTTGTTTTCTGCCCAGAAATTCGAAATATAGTCTCAACTTTCCACTAGAGGCTTTATTTGCCTCAACAAAGACACAAAATAAAAGATACATTGGGAAATAGACAACACCCAGGTGCAAAGAAAACAAAAATAAATGACGGAATACGGGTTGAAAACGGAGAAATAAAATAGGTTGTCTCCCGGTAGCGCTTTTGTTTAACGCCTTTCAGCTAGGCATAGAAAGCAACTCAAGTATTTTCAAGTGAGGAAGCATCAACATCTATAACTTCCTCTAAATCATTATTTGCAGCAATAGGCACTCTAGGTGTTTCTGAAGATTCAACATGAAGGTCACTCTTAGTTTCATTAATCGTTTTAGCAATTTTCAGCACATATTGAGATTTGGCAGTAATACCAACATAAAAATTCCTCAGGAGTATCAAGGTAGAATATTTTTTTGTACACCTATTATGAGCATCGTTTATAATATACCAAGCATCTTTTAAACTCTCTCCCCCCTGTTGCCTAAAAGAACAAACCTCAACTTCAGGAATACTCATTCTAGCAAAATAAAGGGAAGCAAATAAATAACAACTACAATGTAAACTAATTTTTGTGTGTTTTTGATATAAAGAAGCAAGACAAGACAAAAAATAATAACAAGACAATAAACAAAATAAAGAGGTTGAGAGTGAGAGACTCCCCTTGCCAGAAGACTTCTTCCTCCCCAGCAACGGCGCCAGAAATTCTTTGCTACGCCTTGATGGTGCCTTGACGGGGAGACTTCTTGATGATGATGAATTTTAAGTCCCCGGAAACGGTGCCAGAAATTCTTGATGCTTATGATGGCGTGTTGGGAATCCGAAGAGGAGGGTGTGATGAGTACAGCGGTAAGAATTTCCCTCAGTTAAGAACCAAGGTTATCAATCCAGTAGAAGAAAGAGGATCTTCGGAAGGTTGATGCCACTGACGGTGGTGATGGGGTCTCACCGGTGTCAGCAACAACGCGGAACCTGCACACAACACAACCAAAATACTTTGTCCCAACGGTACAGTGATGTTGTCTATCTCACCGGTCTTGCTAAAAACAAAGATTAGACGTATAGTGTGGAAAATGGTGTATGCTTGCAGTAAGTAAAGAAAGCAGGGAATTCTAGTGGTTTGTTTAACAGTGTAGGAAAAATGGACTGAGGTTCATAGGTTCACTAGTGTTGTATCTCCATAAAAGATAGCATGATGGGTGAACGAATTACAACTATGCAATTGA
The DNA here is from genome assembly GCA_028641055.1 of Alopecurus myosuroides. Classification (NCBI taxonomy): domain Eukaryota; kingdom Viridiplantae; phylum Streptophyta; class Magnoliopsida; order Poales; family Poaceae; genus Alopecurus; species Alopecurus myosuroides. Next base: position 778,660,591 of record CM054057.1, read on the forward strand.
CAAATAGAGGTTGCACTATAGTGCACATTCATGACATGATGACTACTATGATATTTAGTGCGGGCATTACAACAATATACATAGACTGTAATCCAACTGCATCTATGAATAATAATCCACCCTCAGGTTATCATCCGAATCCCCTTAGGTATTAAGTTGCAAGAAACAGATAATCGCATTAAGCAATGTGTGTAATGTAAGCACTGATTGTGCACGCGGGCACTCACACCGCTGTTTTCTCCCTACTAGCAATATCACATCCTCCCCCATCACGTTTCTGTCACTCGAGCACAGGCGAAAAGGAGGCATGAACCCAACTATCGAGCATAAAAACTCTCTCTTGGAGTCACTATCAACTACTTGGCCAGAGAAACCACTAGCAACGGAAAGCCTGCAAGATCACAAATAACATATGCAATAAAGACTATAATCAACTTCGCATAAGTTCAATATTCATCGGATCCCAACAAACACAACACATAGAATTACATAAGAACAATCTCGATCATGTTAGGAACCTCACAAGATCTACACATTGAGGCATAGGAGGATAAGACAACCATCTAGTTACTGCTATGGACCCGTAGTCCAAGGATGAACTACTCACGCATCACTCCGGAGGCAGGCATGGTGATGAAGAGGCCTCCGGTGATGATCTCCTCTCCGGCAGGGTGCCGGGAGACAGCTTCAGAACCCCCTGATCTAGGGTTGACGACGACGGTAGCTGCGGAACTTTTCGGGGATTTTTGATCAGATACGTAGGGTTTTCCTTCGGAGGGGAATAAATAGGCGAATGGGCGACGTCAGTGGGCCATCAGGGTGGCCTAACCACCCCAGGCGCGGCCAAGGGGGGGGGCCGCCTGGCTATGGTGAGGGCCCCCTGGTGCTCATCTTCGACTCCTCTTCGGACTTCTGGATGCTTCTAGGGAGAAAACTTCAGGATTCGTGGTGTCCAATTCCGAGAATATTTCCAGAACAACTTTTTTGAAATAAAAAACAGCAGAAAAGAGGGAACTGGTACTTGGCATCTTGTTAATAGGTTAGTACCGGAAAACGTGTAAAAATGCAAAAGAAGGGAGAAAACATGTAGCAATTGGCATAATATCAACATGGAACATAAGAAATTATAGATACGTTGGAGACGTATCAGTGTGCTAATAAAATCATTGTTGATTGTGCTAGTGAAGTCACACAACTTAGTGTTCTCAGGATTACACATTTTAACAAGATTTAAAACAGGATAAAAATAACAACTAGAATAAGAACTAATTTTTTTGGTTATGTTTTTGATATAAAGAAACAAACAAGAAAAAATACATAAACTAATAAAAACAAAAACAAAGTAAAGAGATTGAAGCTGAGAGAATTCCCTTGCAGAAATCCTCTTCCTCCCCTGCAGCAGCACCAGAAAAGCTTGATGGTGCAGGAGTGCACTCGTTGGGAAACTCCAAGAGGATGGTATGAAGAGCAAATCAGCAAGTACCTCATAAAGAAACCAAGGTTGAATCGACCAGTAGGAGAAAGAAATCACTTTTGAAGGTTGTTGGCAGCTGACGTTGGCAGGGCGCACTACTGGTTCAGCAGCAACATGGAATCTACACAACACAATCAAAGTACTTTGCCCCAACGAAACAATGAGGTTGTCAATCTCACCGGTTCTGCTAACACAGAGGATTAGATGTATAGTGTGGAAAATAGTACTTGTTTGCAGTAATGAAAAGATAATAGTGATGGCAGTGAATGAGAGGAAAACAATAATTGCAGTAGGAAAACAGTGGTTGTATTGGATGTATTATCAGTGTAAGGAAATGGACCAGGGTCCATGATACGTCATAAACGTATCCATAATTTATGATGTTCCATGTTGTTTTCATGCCATATGCTACATGTTTCTTATACACTTTATGCCATTTTTATGGATTTTCTGGCACTAACCTATTGGCAAGATGCCACAGAGCTAGTTCTTGTTTTCTGCTGTTTTTAGTTTTAGAAAAGATGTTCTGGAAATATTCTTGGAATTGGACGATTCAAAAGCCAGAAGTCTTAGAATTCCCGGAGGGTCAAGGAAGTCCAATGGAGACCCGGAGGAGGGCCCTGGAGCCCCCACATCATGCCACCGCGCGGGCTCCCCCTGGCCCCCCCCACTAGTGGTGTGGGCCCCTGTGGCACCAACCGACGTTGCCCTTTCGCCTATATAATCCACCCGGTACATAAACCCTAAATAAGTCACCCCTTCCACAAAAAGTTCCGTAGCTATGCCGCCGCCGACAAGTTTCGGGAGACAGAAATCTCTGTTCCGGCACCCTGCCGGGACGGGGAAGTGCCCCCGGAGCCATCTCCATCGATTCAACTGCCATCTTCATTGTCGTTGCTGTCTCCAATGACGAGGATGGAGTAGTTGATGGAGGGATGGTAACCCGGTAGGCTAACGCCAAGGAGTAACTCGGCCCAAAGGACGCTGCTCAAGACCCGGCTTAGGATAAGGGAGCTTCTAGAAGGCCCAGGAGCTTAGGCCTCGTAACCCGGATTGTGGGTTCCGATATGGGAGTTTAGGGTTTGTAAGAAGTGTCCGGGTAGGATTCAGAGTACGCCCTGGAGAGTAAGCCAGGGGGTCCGGATGTTATATAAGCCGGTCCCTAGGTTAGGGTTAGACAAGCTTTTATGTGAGCAAGAACACGATCGCCAGATCGAGAGATTTCGAGTATCCATTGTAAAGCCAGTATCAAGATAATATATTTAGATCATAGACTCGGCGACTTGATTGCCGGCTACCAGATCGCATATCACCATGGTTTCCCTCGAGCTAAACCCTCTCCCAAACACCAGAGTCGATTTTCCCCAATGTAAGTTACCCCCGGTAACGTCTGCCGTGATTATCCCACGACAGTTGGCGCCCACCGTGGGGCCTACGTCCAAGGGTGTTTACATCACGGGAGAAGCTCGGGAGAACATGAAGAACCTCGTCGTCGGCGAGATCTACACCAACCCCGAAGGAGAGAAGATGGTGGACGATTTTGGCTGGGGGCCAGAGCCGGATCTGCTCGAATCCGGATCTGTCGTGACAATCGGCCGGATCAACGTCTTCATTGGCATGGTATGTACGTCTGGTTCAGTCCCTGATGATTTTGGATTTGATTCTGTGTCAGGGGAGGCCACCTGCGTTCAGTCCGATGGGGAGGAATCGGTCGGGACGATAGATCCGGCAGAAGAGCCCACCACGAAGAGGGAACAGCCGGAGGAGCCGGCATGGACCCCGCGTGGCCGAGTTATGAGAGAAGATGACACCGAGTCTATCCTGCACCTGTTGGAGGACCGGTACGAGGAAGACATCGATGATGAAGAAGAATACGAATCTGTGCCAAGCATTGTGCGCCAGGTCGCGGTTTACACGGCCCCCCGCAACCAATCTTAATCAGGGGAACGTGACCGCGACCGCTGTCGGAACAGCACAAGCATTGGCCCAGCAGCAAAATCCGGTTGACGGAAACCCGGTCTTAACCCGGGTCGACGGAGAATCGGCATCAGTTACCAGCCATGCGGCGGATATCGAGTTGCAGGAAAACATGTTCGGATATCTGCCAAACCGGACACCAGGGGCGGGTCCTTCAAATCCGCAACACCCAGCCCTGTTCAACAACAACCTGATCCTGGATCCCACCGTTCTAGCCACAGTCATAACCCCGAAAAACGCAGCGGAACGTGTTAGGGATCTGGATGTAGCCCGTCGTGCATTGGAACAACATAGAAGGCAAGTGGAAGCAGAAAAACAAGGGGTAGCTGCGCGCCAGCGCGATCTAGATGCATTGGAGAACCGGCTCCGAGAAGAGACAACCAGGGTGCGTCAAAGGCACCAGACCAGATTACCGGCAACAGGTGGAGTCATAAACCCGACCACACTATTCATCACACCTCAGGATCAGCCGATTCCAGCGGCGAATCAAGGAATTGTACATCAACCTGCAACTGGAGGAACATAGCCGGTAAACACGCAGGCCGGGTTACCCATATTACAGACTGGAGTTACTACCGGCAATACATTACCACCACCACCACCATCAAGGTTTGGCACGCCAGCAGGTCATTACAACAACCCCATGGATAATGTATATGCTGCAACGTTAGCATTGAATCAGATCCCCGTAAGAGAGTCACCCCATGCGGAGCAGACCCGACGGGCGATCGATTTATTCCATACGGTAGTGGCACAGCAAGTTAATTACCCGGACAACAGAAGTGGAATGCATGGGACACCGTATATCAGCCAGCAACGAGCCAATACCGGCAATATTCAGACAAGCTCAGCGCGACGGAGGGCAGAGCAGCAGCAAATGCCGCCTCCTCCCCGCGTTCAAGCAGTACCAGCGGCATCAGCAGCGCAAGCTATTGTGGATAGTTCCAGAGCGAGGAGAGCCGCGGCCGGGTCTGCGGTGCATGGACCAGCAGCAGTGCCGCGCCCAGCCGCGCCCCCCGCAGGATCACACGTTTCCCGAGTGAGGCCGGTTCCGACCAATCTCCCTAGGCCTAAGTGTCTGTCGGATAACATAGGGGCTGAGCCTTACCCGGATAAATTCAAGGAACCGGGTAAAGTAGTATAACATCCCAAGTATGAAAAATAGCCATTAGAATGTTTGCTATCTGTTATTTTATGTTTTGCATCATGACATCATGTTCATTGCATTTGTTTTGCTTGTTTTCCATTTGTTTTCCTCTGTTTTGCTTTGTTTTCCAACTGTTTTCATTTGTTTTCCTTTGTTTTCTATTTGAATTTCAAACCAAATTTTAAACCTTTTGTTTCATACTTGTGATGTTACAGTTTCCAAAATGATATTTCAAATCAAAACAATCATTTGTTTCCATTAAAGTTGCAATTTCAAACTGTTGTTTTGTTTCTATCAAAAATTCATTTAATACCAAACCCTTTGCAAATTCAATTAATTTCCAAAACAACAACCCCTTTTGAAAATTATGAGAATGACAAAACACTTTCAGCATTTGTTTCCATTAAACTAAGGTTCAAACTATTTAAATTGTTGCTTTCAATATTTCACTTAATATTCAAAATTCATTCAAATTGCATTCAAAATTCAATTACATCTTCCAAACAGCAACCATGTTGAATTCATGAGAATTACAAAACTTTTCCAATCAAATTGTTTCAAATAAGCTTAAGGGTTCACACTATTTAACTGGGACTTTTTAATAACTCATTTAATAGCAAATTTCATTCATTTTCAAACACATGGCAAATATCAAATGATTTCAAATCTTTTGGAAAAATAAAAGTTATACAATTTTGTTGTTACCCTAAATAACTCATCCAAAATTTTCTCCTAATTTTCCTAACCCTAAACCCTAGCCTTTTCTTCCTTTTCTAATCAGCAAAAAAAAAACAGAAACAAAAGATAAAAAGAAAACAGAGAGAGAGAGAGAGAGGGGGCAGCAGGCCCAGCCCACCTTCACCTGGCCTGCTTACCTGTTCGCTGCTTCTTCCTCCTCTGTACGGCTGCAATCTGAAGCACTTCACGTAGCAGAGGGGAGCAAGCAACGGACAACAGCCTCTTCCCCCTCCCTATAAACCCTATCCGATGCCCTAGCCCCTGCCCTACTTTCTCCTCCTTCCTCCTCTCTCCCCCGCCTCCATTTCCTCTCTTCCCTCTCTGCTCGCTGCCTGTTCTTCTCTGTAACTGAACCCAATTCCTCACCAAAAAACCCCTCCTCCTCTCCGGTGATCGCCGCCGGGAGGGCCACCCGCCGGCCAGGGCGAGGCCGGGAATGGAAACCCCCCGGCGCCCTCTCCCTTGTCGTGCCTTCGGTTGCCCCCGAGGAGCCCCGGAGCGCCGCCGCCACCCTCGCCTCGCCGCCGGCCTTCCCTGCTCTGCCCCGACGTGCACCTCCCTCGGTGAGCCCCCCTCGCCTCTCGTCTCTCCCCTCTCCTTTCCTTCGCAGCGCACGGCCACCCCACTCGCAGCACAGCACCACACCCGCGAGCACGCACCCCACTCACCACGCAGCAGCAGCAGCGATCGATTCCTCGCCGGCGGCCACCGCTCGACTGCAGCGAGTTCAGAAGAACTGAACTTTTGCTGTTCAGTTAAAAAACCCCACAACCTGAACCTTAACCTCCCCCGTACCGTTACCTATCAACAAACACGCAGCTACCCTACTGGAAACGCACCCTTGCGCTCACAGCGAGGGGGTGGGTTCGAATCCCACCCCCCACGGGATTAACCCCATTTTTCCTTTTATTTATTCACAACCCAAACAAAATAATAATCACACGCAGGTCCTTGTAAATTCTTTTCTAGATCCCTGCTATTAATTCTAAGTCCCTAGCTGTAATAAAAATGGCAGAATAACACCCAAAATATAAAATTGCATAACTAAATCATCCCAACCCCAAATTCAACATTTTAAATATGTTTTCAATACAAAATTAAATGCTCTATCCAAATATAAAATTTGTTTACTGTTTTGAATATTTTAAATTGGTGCAAAATTTGAAAACTTGTTCAATTCACTTAATTTTGCAAAATTCATAACTTGGGCATAAAAATTCCAAATTCCACAAACTAAATATGTTTTCCATTCAATTTTTCATGTACTTTCCAAATATCAACTTTGTTTGCTGATTTGAATAATTTAAATTGCTGAAAACAACTGTTTCTTGATTATTGCATTTAAAATTGCCAAATAAATAACTTGCTCATTTTAAATCCATTTTCCACAATTAAAATATGTTTTCCATGCTAAATTAAACCACCTTTCCAAATATAAAATTTGTTTCATGTTTTGAATGATTAAAATTGGTTAAATGATTTAAACCTTGTTTAAATCATTTAAATTTGCTAAATTCATAACTTGCTCAACTTAAATTATTTTTGAAACTATAAAATATGTTTTCCAACCATAAAAGTACAAAATTTTCAAATATGAATCTCACTTAATGTTTTGCACAAATAAAAATTCAATTAAATTCAAACTTGAATTAAATTCATTTAAATCTTGTTTAAATTTGTTTAATTCATAAGTAATTTATTCTAAATCCTTTTTCAACAAGTGAAACATGTATTCCACCCAAAACTTTGTGTTCTTTTCAAATATGAACCTTGTAATCTGTTTTGAACAATTAAAAGTGGTGAAAACAACAAATGCTTGTGTAACCCCTTTAAGGAACCAAAATTTCATAATTTAATAAATAAAATTCCAAAATTGGTAAACCTTATTTCCAACTGATTCTATTGTTGTTATTTTGCTGTTTTCCTCCTCCATGCATCATGCTAATTCACTTACACATGATGAGTAGTTGTAAAACAATTATTCCAACCTTAACTCATGGGCTTTCCATATGCAATCCAATTGCATGTGGGTCCATTTAATCATGTTGCTATCTTGTCAACTAGTTTATTCTGATGCATCAATTAAATGGTCATGCATCATCCCATGTTTGTGCACAATGCCATGTTATTGATTGTTTGTCTCTCTGTGTTGTTTGTTTGTTTCTTCTCGGATAAACGACGACGTTGAGACCGACGATACTTACGACACCCCTTCTAAGGATCTAGCTCAGTACCAGGCTGCTGAGTTTGCAGGCAAGTATTCACTCACATGAACCATTGTGTTCCTTTCACATTTGTTACGATACTTTCCGTTGTCTATTCTGCTAGCCCTATGAATCGTTGCTTCTGTTACGAACCTATCACATGTATCCTTTAACCCTGATATTGCCTCACCTCCACTCCCATAACCCCGTTGTTTGAGCGCATGTCTTACTAGCATGCTTAGGGTTGTTTTGCTCGAGTCTGTTACCCGTTACTTTCTGTTACTAGTTCTATTATGTTCTGGGGCTCGATGTTAAACAACAACCTGTTAATTTTGAGGTAATAATAATTTGATGATAAGGCACCTGCAGGAGGCCCGGCGTGGTTTTGAGGCCTGCTAGTGTCGACCCTAATTAGGAAAAGGGTCTTGTCTACTGATCCATGATGAGCGCACTAACCGCATGTGGGAAGCGTGTATGGCGCCCCCCCCTCAATTTGATTCGATTCGCATCTCGTCCAAATCGCCACACTTAGTTCGGGCTTTCCATTTGATGCATGCATGTGCAGGTGCGAACCCTTGGCGCCAGGGTAGAACTTTTGTAGTCGGCATTTAGGGCGGCGTGGTCTTAGAGTGCTATGAGGGTCCCCTTTTCTTCGTGGGGCTCGATTAGCCGCGCACGCACAGCATGTGGTTCTTTGGGCTTGATGCGAAGAAGAGTTGAGTTGTGTTGAGTGCCCCGCTTGGTGGAAAGGCCATTCCATCTGGCGGGTTATTCTTACGTGTACGGCCAAATTGGTGCACCCCTGCAGGGATAAATCTTCTCGAGAAGCCGTGTTTTCCGCGGTTATGGATGACTTGGTGAAAGTACTGGCTAACAAGTACTCAGAACAACTTACACCTAATGATTAACAATCTGTCTAGTAATAGGCTATTGACACAACAATCTGAACAATCATTAATCCAACTGTGTGAGTTATCCTCGGATTGCTTCTTTGGATAAGGGGCGAGATCCAGGATGGGTTTGTTTGGTGGTTTGTTATAGTTGGTTCCGATACGCTATCTTATCCCTTTTCTAATAGCCGGAGGTTATAGCAACAATGTAGTTGGTTAGAGCAGCCCGCTGCAGCATCTTTTGTATCACCCTTTCTTCCGTTGAACCCCAAGCATCTGTGCTTGATGTTGTGGGGTACACTTTGGTGAACTGTGAGTCTTGCTTGCCAGTACGTTTATGTACTGACCCCTTTGGGGTTGTGGTTTCCGCAAACGACGTTTCCGAGGATCTCCATGGTGGCTACTACGTGGAGTTTGACGAGGCTGCTGACGAGTAGATAGCGGACCCAGGCAGGATCCGTGACTTCGTGGATGGGCTCCGTCTTTTCGTTTCCGGCCTCTTAGGCCTATTTGGATCTTGTCTGTACTCAGACATTTTGGATGCTTCCCCTGTGATGTAATGATGATATGTTGGGACATGTGTCCTCTGGATGATTGTATTTGCTATTTCTGCTCTAGTGAGAGCTATTTGTAACTTATTTCAATCTTTTGTGTCTTAGAGATTTGTTGTGATATCACTTGTTCAAACGCCGTTGTCGTACCATGTGTGTATGGTTTGAAGTACGTCAATGGAAGTATCCTGATTTCTATGGGATGGTTTACATAGACGGTGAACAGATAGGGGTTGGTTGTCACACATACGTGTGTTGGCCTACTCGTAAGAGATGCGGGTGCCGGTAAGCCCCGTACCAACCACTACTGTTCAACGGAACTGCGAGTATCCTCTAGAAGTCCGGGTGCGACAAATGGTATCAGAGCCTGTCTGCCTATAGGATCCCTTTTACTGGTCGCAGTTGAGTCTAGAAACTATTTTGTAGCTATATAGGAAAAATGGAACGTGAGAGTAGGAATTCTGCCATTTTATTTCTTTCCCACCCACCCTCCCTTTTCTAGTAAGGAAGTGCAACGTTGTTTTCTCTTCTCACCTAAACTTTCAAGTTAGGTTTTCACGAATCCTGGTTTCTCTAGGATAGTTATATCTACTAGACCATAGGAATGGAGGTGGTTGTGACATGATTTATCATGTTGCCTACTCACGATTGAGAACGAGGCGTGTAAGCCCCGGAAGCAATCCTCTATTCCTTAAGCAGTAGTATTGATCCTTTAGAAGCCCGGATGGGTTTTCCGTAGTACCTCAGGAGTGTTTTGGTCTCGTTTTCCCGATGTTGCTTCGTTATCCTGTTCTCCTCAACATCCGTTTCGTTCATTGAAACCTTGTTGTTGCTTTCCATTTCAGTTCTTCTACCGGCGTATAATCAAGAACTCTGCTCCACCCTTCTGCCCAGATAGTCTATTATCCAAATGAATCAAGTTCCCTTCAGCTATACACCCTCAATACAAAACCTCTCCCTTTACTTGAAAATGTTCCGGTGGTTTGAGAATTCCCTGACGTTTTTCCAGAAGAGTTGCCAGGAATGCCTATCGTCTTCAACTTCCAGAAAAACTATCCAAGGTGCACGATGTGTTTCACGTGTCACAGCTCAAGAGGATCTTCCCAAGAAGTATCCGGACCTTTTCTTTTCTCAGTAGGAATCTCGGGGCGCGATTCGTTCGAGGGGGGGCGTTTTGTAACATCCCAAGTATGAAAAATAGCCATTAGAATGTTTGCTATCTGTTATTTATGTTTTGCATCATGACATCATGTCATTGCATTTGTTTTTGCTTGTTTTCCATTTGTTTTCCTCTGTTTTGCTTTGTTTTCCAACTGTTTTCCTTTGTTTTTTTTGTTTTCTATTTGAATTTGAAACCAAATTTTAAACCTTTTGTTTCATACTTGTGATGTTACAATTCCAAAATGATATTTCAATCAAAACAATCATTTGTTTCCATTAAAGTTGTAATTTCAAACTGTTGTTTTGTTCTATCAAAAATTCATTTAATACCAAACCCTTTGCAAATTCAATTAATTCCAAAACAACAACCCCTTTTGAAAATTATGAGAATGACAAAACACTTTCATCATTTGTTTCCATTAAACTAAGGTTCAAACTATTTAAATTGTTGCTTTCAATATTTCACTTAATATTCCAAATTCATTCAAATTGCATTCAAAATTCAATTACATCTTCCAAACAGCAACCATGTTGAATTCATGAGAATTACAAAACTTTTCCAATCAAATTGTTTCAAATAAGCTTAAGGGTTCACACTATTTAACTGGGACTTTTTAATAACTCATTTAATAGCAAATTTCATTCATTTTCAAACAAATGGCAAATATCAAATGATTTCAAATCTTTTGGAAAAATAAAAGTTACACAATGTTGTTGTTACCCTAAATAACTCATCCAAATTTTTCTCCTAATTTTCCTAACCCTAAACCCTAGCCTTTTCTTCCTTTTCTAATCAGCAAAAAAAAAAAAACAGAAACAAAAGATAAAAAGAAAACAGAGAGAGAGAGAGAGAGGGGGCAGCAGGCCCAGCCCACCTTCACCTGGCCTGCTTACCTGTTCGCTGCTTCTTCCTCCTCTGTACGGCTGCAATCTGCAGCACTCCACGTAGCAGAGGGGAGCAAGCAATGGACAGTAGCCTCTTCCCCCTCCCTATAAACCCTATCCGATGCCCTAGCCCCTGCCCTACTTTCTCCTCCTTCCTCCTCTCTCCCCCGCCTCCATTTCCTCTCTTCCCTCTCTGCTCGCTGCCTGTTCTTCTCTGTAACTGAACCCAATTCCTCACCGAAAAACCCCTCCTCCTCTCCGGTGATCGCCGCCGGGAGGACCACCCGCCGGCCACGGCGAGGCCGGGAATGGAAACCCCCCCGGCGCCCTCTCCCTTGCCGTGCCTTCGGTTACCCCCGAGGAGCCCCGGAGCGCCGCCGCCACCCTCGCCTCGCCGCCGGCCTTCCCTGCTCTGCCCCGACCTGCACCTCCCTCGGTGAGCCCCCCTCGCCTCTCGTCTCTCCCCTCTCCTTTCCTTCGCAGCGCACGGCCACCCCACTCGCAGCACAGCACCACACCCGCGAGCACGCACCCCACTCACCACGCAGCAGCAGCAGCGATCGATTCCTCGCCGGCGGCCACCGCTCGACTGCAGCGAGTTCAGAAGAACTGAACTTTTGCTGTTCAGTTAAAAAACCCCACAACCTGAACCTTAACCTCCCCCGTACCGTTACCTGTCAACAAACACGCAGCTACCCTACTAGCAACGCACCCTTGCGCTCACAGCGAGGGGGTGGGTTCGAATCCCACCCCCACGGGATTAACCCCATTTTTCCTTTTATATATTCACAACCCAAACAAACTAATAATCACACGCAGGTCCTTGTAAATTCTTTTCTAGATCCCTGCTATTAATTCTAAGTCCCTAGCTGTAATAAAAATGGCAGAATAACACCCAAAATATAAAATTGCATAACTAAATCATCCCAACCCCAAATTCAACATTTTAAATATGTTTTCAATACAAAATTAAATGCTCTATCCAAATATAAAATATGTTTACTGTTTTCAATATTTTAAATTGGTGCAAAATTTGTAAACTTGTTCAATTCACTTAATTTTGCAAAATTCATAACTTGGGCATAAAAATTCCAAATTCCACAAACTAAATATGTTTTCCATTCAATCTTTCAGGTACTTTCCAAATATCAACTTTGTTTGCTGTTTTGAATAATTTAAATTGCTAAAAACAACTGTTTCTTGATTATTGCATTTAAAATTGCCAAATAAATAACTTGCTCATTTTAAATCCATTTTCCACAATTAAAATATGTTTTCCATGCTAAATTAAACCACCTTTCCAAATATAAAATTTGTTTCATGTTTTGAATAATTAAAATTGGTTAAATGATTTAAACCTTGTTTAAATCATTTAAATTTGCTAAATTCATAACTTGCTCAACTTAAATTATTTTTGAAACTATAAAATATGTTTTCCAACCATAAAAGTATAAACTTTTCAAATATGAATCTCACTTAATGTTTTGCACAAACAAAATTCAATTAAATTCACACTTGAATTAAATTCATTTAAATCTTGTTTAAATTTGTTTAATTCATAAGTAATTTATTCTAAATCCTTTTTCAACAAGTGAAACATGTATTCCACCCAAAACATTGTGTTCTTTTCAAATATGAACCTTGTAATCTGTTTTGAACGATTAAAAGTGGTGAAAACAACAAATTCTTGTGTAACCCCTTTCAGGAACCAAAATTTCATAATTTAATAAATAAAATTCCAAAATTTGTAAACCTTATTTCCAATTGATTCTATTGTTGTTATTTTGCTGTTTTCCTCCTCCATGCATCATGCTAATTCACTTACACATGATGAGTAGTTGTAAAACAATTATTCCAACCTTAACTCATGGGCTTTCCATATGCAATCCAATTGCATGTGGGTCCATTTAATCATGTTGCTATCTTGTCAACTAGTTTATTCTGATGCATCAATTAAATGGTCATGCATCATCCCATGTTTGTGCACTATGCCATGTTATTGATTGTTTGTCTCTCTGCGTTGTTTGTTTGCTTCTTCTCGGATAAACGACGACGTTGAGACCGACGATACTTACGACACCCCTTCTTAGGATCTAGCTCAGTACCAGGCTGCTGAGTTTGCAGGCAAGTATTCACTCACATGAACCATTGTGTTCCTTTCAACATTTGTTACCGATACTTTCCGTTGTCTATTCTGCTAGCCCTATGAATCGTTGCTTCTGTTACGAACCTATCACATGTATCCTTTAACCCTGATATTGCCTCACCTCCACTCCCATAACCCCGTTGTTTGAGCCCGTGTCTTACTAGCATGCTTAGGGTTGTTTTTCTCGAGTCTGTTACCCGTTACTTTCTGTTACTAGTTCTATTATGTTCTGGGGCTCGATGTTAAACAACGACCTGTTAATTTTGAGGTAATAATAATTTGATGATAAGGCACCGGCAGGAGGCCCGGCGTGGTTTTGAGGCCTGCTAGTGTCGACCCTAATTAGGAAAAGGGTCTTGTCTACTGATCCATGATGAGCGCACTAACCGCATGTGGGAAGCGTGTATGGGCGCCCCCCTCAATTTGATTCGATTTGCATCTCGTCCAAATCGCCACACTTAGTTCGGGCTTTCCATTTGATGCATGCATGTGCAAGTGCGAACCCTTGGCGCCAGGGTGGAACTTTTGTAGTCGGCATTTAGGGCGGCGTGGTCTTAGAGTGCTATGAGGGTCCCCTTTTCTTCGTGGGGCTCGATTAGCCGCGCACGCACAGCATGTGGTTCTTTGGGCTTGATGCAAAGAAGTTGAGTTGTGTTTGAGTGCCCCGCTTGGTGGAAAGGCCATTCCATCTGGCGGGTTATTCTTACGTGTACGGCCAAATTGGTGCACCCCTGCAGGGATAAATCTTCTCGAGAAGCCGTGTTTTCCGCGGTTATGGATGACTTGGTGAAAGTACTGGCTAACAAGTACTCAGAACAACTTACACCTAATGATTAACAATCTGTCTAGTAATAGGCTATTAACACAACAATCTGAACCATCATTAATCCAACTGTGTGAGTTATCCTCGGATTGCTTCTTTGGATAAGGGGCGAGATCCAGGATGGGTTTGTTTGGTGGTTTGTTATAGTTGGTTCCGATACGCTATCTTATCCCTTTTCTGATAGCCGGAGGTTATAGCAACTCTGTAGTTGGTTAGAGCAGGCCGCTGCAGCATCTTTTGTATCACCCTTTCTTCCGTTGAACCCCAAGCATCTGTGCTTGATGTTGTGGGGTACACTTTGGTGAACTGTGAGTCTTGCTTGCCAGTACGTTTATGTACTGACCCCTTTGGGGCTGTGGTTTCCGCAGACGACGTTTCCGAGGATCTCCATGGTGGCTACTACGTGGAGTTTGACGAGGCTGCTGACGAGTAGATAGCGGACCCGGGCAGGATCCGAGACTTCGTGGATGGGCTCCGTCTTTTCGTTTCCGGCCTCTTAGGACTATTTGGATCTTGTCTGTACTCAGACATTTTGGATGCTTCCGCTGTGATGTAATGATGATATGTTGGGACATGTGTCCTCTGGATGATTGTATTTGCTATTTCTGCTCTAGTGAGAGCTATTTGTAACTTATTTCAATCTTTTGTGTCTTAGAGATCTGTTGTGATATCACTTGTTCAAACGCCGTTGACATACCATGTGTGTATGGTTTGAAGTACGTCAATGGAAGTATCCTGATTTCTATGGGATGGTTTACGTAGACGGAAACAGATAGGGGTTGGTTGTCACACATACGTGTGTTGGCCTACTCGTAAGAGATGCGGGTGCCGGTAAGCCCCGTAATCCAACCAACTACTGTTCAACGGAACTGCGAGTATCCTCTAGAAGTCCGGGTGCGACAAATGGTATCAGAGCCTGTCTGCCTATAGGATCCCTTTTACTGGTCGCAGTTTAGTCTAGAAACTATTTTGTAGCTATATAGGAAAAATGAAACGTGAGCGTAGGAATTCTGCCATTTTATTTCTTTCCCCACCCACCCTCCCTTTTCTGGTAAGGAAGTGCGACGTTGTTTTCTCTTCTCACCTAAACTTTCAAGTTAGGTTTTCACGAATCCTGGTTTCTCTAGGATAGTTATATCTACTAGACCATAGGAATGGAGGTGGTTGTGACATGATTTATCATGTTTCCTACTCACGATTGAGAACGGAGGCGTGTAAGCCCCGGAAGCAGATCCTCTATTCCTTAAGCAGTAGATATTGATCCTTTAGAAGCCCGGATGGGTTTTCCGTAGTACCTCAGGAGTGTTTTGGTCTCGTTTTCCCGATGTTGCTTCGATATCCTTTTCTCCTCAACATCCGTTTCGTTCATTGAAACCTTGTTGTTGCTTTCCATTTCAGTTCTTCTACCGGCGTATAAATCAAGAACTCTGCCCACCTTCTGCCCAGATAGTCTATTATCCAAATGAATCAAGTTCCCTTCAGCTATACACCCTCAATACAAAACCTCTCCCTTTACTTGAAAATGTTCCGGTGGTTTGAGAATTCCCTGACGTTTTTCCAGAAGAGTTGCCAGGAATGCCTATCGTCTTGAACTTCCAGAAAAACTATCCAAGGTGCACGATGTGTTTCACGTGTCACAGCTCAAGAGGATCTTCCCAAGAAGTATCCGGACCTTTTCTTTTCTCAGTAGGAATCTCGGGGCGCGATTCCTTCGAGGGGGGGCGTTTTGTAACATCCCAAGTATGAAAAATAGCCATTAGAATGTTTGCTATCTGTTATTTTATGTTTTGCATCATGACATCATGTTCATTGCATTTGTTTTGCTTGTTTTCCATTTGTTTTCCTCTGTTTTGCTTTGTTTTCCAACTGTTTTCATTTGTTTTCCTTTGTTTTCTATTTGAATTTGAAACCAAATTTTAAACCTTTTGTTTCATACTTGTGATGTTACAATTTCCAAAATGATATTTCAAATCAAAACAATCATTTGTTTCCATTAAAGTTGTAATTTCAAACTGTTGTTTTGTTTCTATCAAAAATTCATTTAATACCAAACCCTTTGCAAATTCAATTAATTTCCAAAACAACAACCCCTTTTGAAAATTATGAGAATGACAAAACACTTTCATCATTTGTTTCCATTAAACTAAGGTTCAAACTATTTAAATTGTTGCTTTCAATATTTCACTTAATATTCAAAATTCATTCAAATTGCATTCAAAATTCAATTACATCTTCCAAACAGCAACCATGTTGAATTCATGAGAATTACAAAACTTTTCCAATCAAATTGTTTCAAATAAGCTTAAGGGTTCACACTATTTAACTGGGACTTTTTAATAACTCATTTAATAGCAAATTTCATTCATTTTCAAACAAATGGCATATATCAAATGATTTCAAATCTTTTGGAAAAATAAAAGTTACACAATGTTGTTGTTACCCTAAATAACTCATCCAAATTTTTCTCCTAATTTTCCTAACGCTAAACCCTAGCCTTTTCTTCCTTTTCTAATCAGCAAAAAAAAAAAACAGAAACAAAAGATAAAAAGAAAACAGAGAGAGAGAGGGGGCGGCAGGCCCAGCCCACCTTCACCTGGCCTGCTTACCTGTTCGCTGCTTCTTCCTCCTCTGTACGGCTGCAATCTGCAGCACTCCTCTGGATGATTGTATTTGCTATTTCTGCTCTAGTGAGAGCTATTTGTAACTTATTTCAATCTTTTGTGTCTTAGAGATCTGTTGTGATATCACTTGTTCAAACGTCGTTACGTACCATGTGTGTATGGTTTGAAGTACGTCAATGGAAGTATCCTGATTTCTATGGGATGGTTTACGTAGACGGTGAACAGATAGGGGTTGGTTGTCACACATACGTGTGTTGGCCTACTCGTAAGAGATGCGGGTGCCGGTAAGCCCCGTAATCCAACCAACTACTGTTCAACGGAACTGCGAGTATCCTCTAGATGTCCGGGTGCGACAAGTAGTAAATTATGAGCCGACTATGGATCCAGAAACATGGTTGAGCAGTTATGAAATGGCTATGTCAATCCGCAACGCATCCGAAAATCTTCAAGCCAAGTTCATGTATTTGATGATGTCAGAAGGAGCGGCAAAGCTATGGTTCAATAACCTACCGGAAGGATCTATCAAGTCATGGGAGGATTTGAAAACTATGTTTATCAAGCACTTTCGTGGGACGTGCAGAAAAATGTTTACTATTGATGACTTAGAACGGTGCGTCCAGAAGAAGGGAGAATCGGCGCGCAGCTGGGTGCGTCGAGTTATGGAGATACTTCACTCATCTACAGATATCCATCCCAAGGACGCGTTACAAGCTATGGCAAAGACATGGAAGTACATACCTTTAGTGCAAAAGTTGACTCGCATGAAATCCAGTCGGAATGCTTCAGAAGCCACGATGGGAGAGCTAATGGATGCATGCAACCAACACGCCGCAACGGATACCACAGAAGAGGACGTCGATGACAAGAAAGCAAAAGCGAACACAAGTAACAATGGAAGAACCGGCAATGGGTCAACGCCGGGTAACAATGGAGGTAATAATGGAAACAACCAGAACAAGCGCCCGTTTGAGGGAAACTTCGAGTTTGTCGCTAGCACAGAGGCCGGGTCTTCGAGACCTAGGGCAGAAGGAAACTTCAATGGAGGAAACCAGAACGGAGGAAATTATCAAGGACCGCCAAGGCCGGGTAACAATTGGGATATCTTCAGAATGGCGTGCCCAAAGCACAGCAGGAACGGTAGGCCGGCTAACCACTCATTGGAGCAATGTGCGGACCTACAGAGATGGAAGAACGAGGAAATAAACAAGGCTATGCGAGGTGCAGGTCGGGGAGGAGGACCGGGTCCGGGTGGAAACCCGGGCCACGACCCACCCCCAGCCGGCAACCCGGCAGGCGGAAATCCGGGTAATAACTAGGGGGAGCTGGAGGCTTCCAAGCCAACCCCAAGCAGTTAGGACAATATCACGTGCATACTACAGGAATTTCCAACAAGGATAAGAAGATACTGAAATGGCGGTAAACTCAGTTGCCTCGGCCGTCCCGAGATACCTGAGATGGTCGGAGCAGGACGTAACATGGAGCAGAAGGGATCACCCAGAAAGGATAGAACACCCGGGAGTCTTAGCATTGGTGGTTGCGCCACAAGTTAATGGTTATGAGTTGAAAAAGGTCTTAATGGACGGAGGTAGTAGCATCAACATCTTATATTGGGAAACCTTCCTACGCATGGGTCTCAAGGAGTCCCAGCTACAGAAGAGTTCAACAGTTTTTCACGGGATAGTACCGGGTCACTCAGCGTGCCCCGAGGGAAAAATCACATTGGAGGTAGCTTTTGGAGAATCGAAGGACAATTTCCGGGTTGAGTGGCTCACCTTCGAGGTGGTGAAGTTGCGCATCCCTTATCACGCGCTATTCGGAAGGCCGGCTTATGCTAAGTTCATGGCCATGCCGTGTTATGTGTATCTACATCTAAAAATCACGGGTCCCAAGCAGACCATCACCATACATGGGAGCCGGGATATAGCGGCTGAGTGCGATGAAGGAGATGCGGCAATGGCTGAACAAGCTTGCAGAAAAGAGGAACTCAAGTATTACCGGTCTCAAGTAGACCCGGATGACAGAACAGCGTTAAAAGGCCGAATACTGAAGATGAGAGAGCGAAGTTCAAGGCGGCGCAGGACACCAAGATGGTGGCTTTTGTCGATAGTGATCCCTCTAAGCAATTTTCCATAGGATCTAACTTGGACAGCGAGCAGGAGAAAGCACTTGTGGAGTTCATTCGTTCGAATCAGGATGTGTTCGCCTGGACGCCCAGCGATATGCCGGGTATCCCTACAGAACTGGCAGAGCACAGTTTGCACGTTGATCCCAAGTCCAGGCCTGTGAAACAGGGCCTGAGAAAAATGAATGAAGAAAGAAGGAAGGCTATAGGAGAAGAAATCGCACGGCTGCTTACAGCCGGCTTTATCATGGAAGTATTTCACCCGGAGTGGCTAGCAAACCCGGTTCTCGTGATGAAAAAGACCAATGAGTGGAGAATGTGCATCGATTATACAAGTCTCAACAAGCATTGCCCAAAGGATCCGTTTGCACTACCAAGGATAGATCAGATCATAGACGCAGTAGCTGGAAGTGACCTATTATGTTTCCTGGACGCATATTCTGGGTATCATCAGATCAAGCTCAAGAAGGAAGTTTGGGAGAAAACATCGTTCATAACCCCTTTTGGGGCCTTCTGTTACAAGACCATGACATTTGGATTGAAGAACGCTGGCGCAACCTATCAATGGTGTATTCAGAAGTGCTTTGAGGACCAAATTGGACGCAATGTTCACGCATACGTGGATGATGTGGTGATCAAGACCAAGAAAGCGGAGACATTTATTGATGATCTAAAGGAAACGTTCAAGAACCTGAGAAGGTACCAGATGAAACTTAACCCAACAAAGTGTGTCTTTGGAGTCCCAGCCGGGAAATTACTCGGCTTTATCGTTTCTGAGAGAGGAATTGAGACAAATCCGGATAAAATCAAAGCTACCCAGAGTCTGAAAAAGCCGGAAAATTTGAAGCATGTTCAGAAGCTCACAGGTTGCGTAGCATCGCTTAGCCGGTTCATATCCAGACTCGGAGAGAAGGCAATACCCTTGTACCGGCTCTTGAAGAAATCTGATAAATTCGTATGGGACCAAGAGGCGGACGAGGCGTTCGAGGCACTAAAAAAGCAACTATCTGAGGCACCAGTCCTAGCAGCTCCGGGCCCTAAAGAGCCTATGTTACTATGCGTTGCAGCAGGGCCCCGGGCGGTTAGCGCAGTGGTTGTCGTTGAGCGCGAGGAGGATGGGAAAGATCACCCGGTCCAGAGGCCGGTTTATTACGTCAGCGAGGTATTATCAGAGGCAAAACAGCACTACCCACATTGGCAAAAGCTGGTTTTCGGGGTCTTCATGGCCAGCCGGAAACTGAAGCCGTATTTTCAGGAACACCCCATAACAGTGGTTAGCTCTATACGAATGTCGGATATCATCAGAAACTCAGATGCAACGGGTAGAATAGCCAAGTGGGCGATCGAGATGGGAGATTATCACATCAACTACGAGCCCAGGTCATCAATCAAATCTCAAGCTCTAGTTGATTTCATTAACGATTGGACTCACACAGGCATGCCCACCATGGCTCCAAATTCCGAGTCTTGGATAATGCACTTTGATGGTTCCAAGCAGTACGAGGGATCAGGAGCTGGAGTGGTGCTAACATCACCCAAAGGAGACAAGTTAAGTTACGTGTTGCAGATTCATTGTGATTGTTCCAATAACGTGGCCGAGTATGAGGCCCTATTGCATGGCTTAAAGGTAGCCAAGGAGATGAACATTAAGAGGATACGATGCTTTGGAGATTCGGACCTTGTGGTACAGCAGGTCTCAGGAACTTGGGATAGAAAAGATGCAACTATGGCAGCATACCGCAGAGAGGTGGACAGGGTTGCCGGATGTTTTTCCGGGTATGAGGTGGAACATATAGACATAAGAAAAAACGAGGCAGCAGACGCACTCGCCAGACTCGGCTCGCGCAGAGAGCCGGTTCCACCTAACGTTTTCCTGGATGAGCTATGGCGACCATCAGTTAAAACCGAGTCTGAAGAAGAATTGGCAAGTCAAGACCCGGATTTGGAGCTCGTGGCCACAATACGTGCTGTTCCCGAGTGGACAGAGCCGTTCCTGGCCTACCTATCGCGGGGCGAGTTACCACAGCAAGAGGTATTAGCAAGACAAATTTTGAGACGAGCAAAAGGATATTCTATCATCAATGGGGAGTTGTACAAAAGAAGTGCAGCAGGAGTCTTTTTGCGCTGTGTAGCACCAGAAGAAGGCCAACAGATCCTCAAGGAGATCCATGAAGGTGATTGTGGGCATCATGCATCCACAAGATCCCTTGTGGCCAAAGCTTATCGACATGGTTTCTTCTGGCTCACAGCCCTGGCAGACGCGGAGCGCTTGGTGGCAAGGTGTGACGGATGTCAAAGGTACGCTCGCCAAACCCATGTGCCGGCTATGGAATTACGGACTATCCCGTAAACTTGGCCGTTTGCGGTTTGGGGTATGGATATGGTTGGCCCCTTCCACATGTCACCTTGGAAAAAAGACACATCTATTAGTGGATGTTGATAAGTTTACCAAGTGGGTTGGGGTCATGCCAGTTACCAATTGTGAGGCAATTACAGCAGTCAAGTTCCTGAAAAGGATTATCTATCGGTTCGGATATCCCCACAGCATAATTACCGACAATGGAACCAAAATGTCCCTTGGCGAGATGGAGAAGTTTTGTGGAAACAATGGCATCCGTTTGGACATAGCCTCAGTGGCCCACCCATAGGCTAATGGACAAGTGGAGAGAGCAAATCAGGAGTTGCTTCGTGGATTAAAGCCACGGTTGCGAGTCCCGTGTATCAGAGCTGCTGGTGCATGGGTTGAGGAGTTACCTTCAGTGGTTTGGGGTATCAACACCACACCTAACAGATCTACTCAGATGACACCGTTATTTATGGTTTATGGCGCAGAAGCGGTGTTGCCGAGTGATATTATCCATGATTCGCCTCGAGTATCGGCTTACGTTGAGGTGGAGAACGAGAAGACCCGGCAAGACGCAGTGGATATGCTAGGAACAAGCTTTGGAGAGATCAGCCATATATCAGCAGGATCTGCGGAGGTATCATAGCCGGCGCGTGAAAACCCGAGTCTTCCAGGAAGGAGACTTGGTTCTGCGCCTGGTGCAATCAAAGGAAGGAAAACACAAGTTATCACCGCCATGGGAAGGACCGTTCATCATAAGCCGGAATCTGCACAATGGATCATATTGCTTGATAGATGCAAGGGAAGAGTCGGCCACGGTTAATGACACTGCTCATACCACTTCATCTATGCAAGAGAAAGAAAGACCATGGAACGTGGCTCAGCTGCGTCCCTACTATACTTAGTATAGGCTAGATTCACGATGTGGAATTGCACGATGTAACAGGCAGCAGGTTTCAGACGCACTCTTTTCCTATCCAGGGTACCTAAGGGGACTGGAAGGTTTTTAATGAGGCGGCCTGCTGACCTAACTTTTCTCATATCAATAAAGAGATGGTTAAACAATATATTATTTCCTTTTCATGTGTCTTTATCAATATTTATTTCTGTTATGCTTTTTATCTTTCTTCCAGGTAAGTATTGTTCACTGTTTTTTAGTACATTAGCTTCTTTAGCAGTTTGCATATATTTAGGTCTTGGGGGCTGATTGCTTGAATAGCAGTTACAAACTCAAAGACCCGGCCATGATGCCTATGAGTTATAAGGGCCGATTACTCGCAAACGAGTACGACTGCAAGCTTATAACCGGACAAAGGAGCCAAACTTTATTGACTTTTCTTACTTAAGCTCGATGTGACTCGCACTAAAGTGGCATGATTTGCTCGCATATGATCACAATCATTCATGATGCCCAATGGGACTTGCCTGACCCTGTCTTCATATAGATGTAGCAACATGATTATCCACGCGAAAGCCGGCTTACAGTACAAGAGAGCCAAAAGGGTCATCTAAACCACAAGTTATGCAGAGTACAGGGTTAATAACCGGAAACTCATAGTTTATTAAGCATAACTTCAAAACCTATGTGAAACGGCTCTAGGTTTTGGGCTTAGCAAAAATGATTTGTTCTCTTTTAAAGACCTACACCCTAGACTACTTGGGGGCCTGGGGGGAAATTTGAAACAATAAAACAATCTCTAAAAACACCAAAAATTGGGGACTTAGAGAAAAGTCCACCTGTCAAAACCCACGAAACCCGGAAACCGAGTCTCACAAAAGGAACCATAAAGGAAGTCGGAATATCAAGAGTAAATAAGCTCAAAGGCAGATAGATATTAAATTCATCCAAAGGCCAGAAGGGCCACGAAAGCTATTAAGGTTTCAAAAGCGTATTACAAACCATGATAGTAGTATCAAAGGCGCACATGCGCACCATCAAAAAATAACCGTTTAACAGGCCCATCGGCCGAATGACGCATTTGATGACAGCAGATAGTAAAGATTACTCGGCATCTTGAGTTGAGGCATCCATCTTGTCCTTTCCCTTGCCAGCCGGGTCCTGTTCCTTGACTTGCTCTTCAGCACTCTTGGTAGCAGCAGCATCCGGGTTAGCGGGGGCACTGGCACGCGAAGGAGGAGGGACAACTGGCGTGGAGCTAGCAGGCGCAGTATCAGCTTCTGCTTTTTTCTTCGCAACCTCTTCCCTCAGTTGGGCAGATTCAGCCTTCCACCGTGCCAGCATATCAAAGGGCTTCGGAAGATCCGTCTTCATTGCCCTATCTTGTGCATTATACGGCGGCACCATCCGGCTGACATCCAAATTCCCGGTAATCAGGCTGGCTGCGTGACGAACATCTGTCTGAATGGCCTTGTAATGCTTAGGTAAAAACGGGGAGCCATCGTGGTTGAACTGTGGAAACCCGCCAACAAGCTTGGCCGGGTCAAGCTTGGGAAAGTATGCTTTCGCCAATGCAAGACCTCGGGTCACCCCAACCTGGCAGGAGGAACGCTTCCAATGTTCAATCCACTCGGGAATGGTAGAACACGCAGCAAGCAGCGTGTTCAAACCACCATCCCCAGTGCTTGGACACCTCACAGCCTTCAAGGCCCACTTAGTCCCAGCACAGAGCTGCCGGATGGTGCTCTTTATCTTCTTCAGCAGAACTACTTCATCCACATCCGGAATTTCCTCATCAGCCCCTGCAGAACAACAGAAACATCCAAAGTTAGGAATTCCGACTATCCTCCAGAACATCCGGACAAATTTAAAGATCAGTCAGTCGGGAAAATTTACATATCAGAGAACGATAAGTGTCGGCGATCTGGCCCGACAGCTCGTTCACCCTATTCACTGCAGCATTGCATCTTTTCTTATATTTCTTTGCTTGCTTCCCGGCTTTCTTAGCTTCAGCTTCAGCCGATTCACGTAGCTTCGTTTCTGCCTTGAGAAGTTTATTGGCTCTAGCCAACTCCTTCTCAGAGTGCGTTACGTAGGCCTATATGAAAACACAAAGAAATGTTAGTCGGACAAAACAAAAGTATCAGTCGGCTATCTGTGAAAGTTCCAAGCAAATTATGCATAAGTTCACTCGGAACTTGGGGACTATATGAGTATACAAGCAGTATTAGTACAGTTTACCTCGTGTTTAGCTATCAGGGCCTCCAGGATACACTTTTCATCAGCTCTTAGTGTATGTAGAGCCTCGAGCATCTCAGCAAAGTTCATGTCTTCGGGCTTGGTGCTGGAAGACCCGGCTGCATGACTACCCGGAGTAGGAGTTGGATCCGGCTTTGGAGACGATACCTGGGTGGCCTGGGGGTCAGGGGTGGGAGTACCCATCCTTGTACCCAAGACTCCCGCGTCCTCATCACCGGGTCCATCAGCATGCTTTGGAGACCCGGCATCCTGCTTGGCCGGGTCTATGGGGGAATCTTGCCCCTTGACTTCTTCTTCAGGGCCGCCAGTCGCGGCATGTACATCATCAACCGGGCCTTCAGTGTCCCGGGTATCTGTTTCCATGTTCTCCGGGTCACTGAGTGTGACTTGGGCGCTAAGGAAAAGAAAGATAAATAGTTAGCGATAGTGGATGAAAATCATCAAATATACGAGGATATCATATAGCAAAAACTCACCCGGTGTTCACAGCATAATCCGGTGGGAGCTCGCTGCTAGAGGCAGACGAGGCAGACACAAGACCCGATAGAGGAACCCGGAACTGTCCGGCTAACGGATGGTTGGGGGAGGGGTGACGTCGGGGTGAGTTGGAAGGGTGAGATGGAGGAGTTCCGGCACGGCGAATTGGTGACCTGGAGATGCCCGGATTGAGGGGATCGTCACCCGGGGAACTCCGGGTCACCCTGCGCTTGGCCGGAAGAGGGTCCTTCAAGTGTGATGAGTTGGATAGTTGTTGGTTAAGTTTACACATGTTAGCAAAAGAGTAGGGTTCGGAGGACATGAAGGAGTAGGGAACCTTGGATACTACCCCTCTGGCTTTCCTCTTGGCCCCAACCGTTACGTCTTGTTCAGCTTCGCTTTTATCGGACTCGGTGGCCTCCGGGTCCTCCTTGTCGTCCTTGTCCTCCAACCCTGAAAGACGAGAATGCATAGTCGGAAAAAGTGAGATATGTGAAAGCAAGGTGGTGCAAGTGAAGTTGATCGAAGACCCGGACAATACCTTCGTCATTATCGCCCGGTTCTTCATCTTCTTTCGGGTCTCCGGAGGAAGGGGAGGTCTCAATATTCCAAAAGACATTGTCGGCCTGAGATAAAAGCATGAAAATAAGAGTTAGTGGTTGTATCAAGTCAAAGTATGAGGATAAGTGTATAAGTATCGGGTTTTACCGCTGGAGCCGGGTTATCCCGGGTAAACGGAGCTAGCCCGGCGATGTTCTTGATCACCTCCAACTTTTCCGTCAAGAAACTCTTGATGGTCTTGTTGGTATCGCCAGCTGGATAATTCTTTGAGGAATATCAGAGCGCGTCCGTGATGTGCCCCGAGTAGTCACACATCAGCTTGGTACGAATGGAGTTGGGCTGGATCCGGAAGTACACCCATGTCTTAACCAGATTGAGCCCAAGAAGACCTTGGGCAGAAAGGATGGCTATTTTTGATAGGAGGGGCTGGATTGCTTCCCTATCCGACTCAGGGGGGAAAGCGTTGAAGGTGTCGGAGAGATCTAAGAGACCCTCCGAGTAACCCGGCAGTTTCCTCTCGCCGGGTGGGGAGGTGTCTCGCCAGTAGAAAAAAGAAAGTTACCAATGCTTGACATGAGAATTGAGAGTGAGAGTCGGCATGGGAGAGTTCTTGCAGCGCTGGATAGAAACCCCGCCGCAAGCCAGGAGCGCCCCGTCACCTCTTTCGCGGCAAGGTTTGCACTGGAAAAGTTCTATGAAAAGAGCCAAATTTGGTGGAATGCACAAATAAGACTCGCACAGGACTATGAAGTGGGTAATGTTCAACATAGAGTTAGGCCCTATGTCGAACACCCGGAGGCCTTAATGGCGGAGGACTTCACGAAAGAAAGAGTGACCCGGGGGGCGAAACCCCCGGATCACATGTTCGACAAAGCATATTACCTCGTCCGGGTTAGGGGAAGGCCGGGTCTCATCACCCGGCACCCTCCAGTGGATCTCATCCTGTGGTGGGAGAACGCCCAACTCGGCCAGCTCCTCCAGCTTGGCCTGGGTCACGGAGGATCGTGCCCAATTGGCGGATATGGATTGGGTCGTTCTCGGCTTAGCCGTCTGCTTCCCTTCGGTCTTGGGAGCCATTGGTTCAATCTGCAAAGGTACAAGACAAAGAGACACAAAGCATGAGACTCGGAAATCATGGATTCTCCGAGTATCGATAAACAATATGAGAATTATTAACTATCCGGGTATCGAGTATCAGTACAGAAACTATGGGATATCTACGTATCAGCAAGCATTTGTGGAAGAAGGTTGATTGCCTATGTATCTAGCGCAAGTAAAAGAACCGGAAGAAGTGGATTTTCCGGGTGTCAATAGCAGCCGCGGAAAATTTGGGCGGACTGAATCTAGATTGGAAATTTCACTATCGATTTCGCGGAGAAATTGATGACTATGAGCAATAGGGGAGTGATGTGTGGTCGTCTATTGCGCATTTGGACAGGCTAGCATGGGTACATACGACCTAAACCGGCGGGGAGCAAGAAATGGCCCGCGGAGGACCATGATCCAATCTAGGTCCAAATAGAGAAATTACAAGGTTGAATGAAGGGGAACATGGATCTCACCGGCGTGGATTGGAGAAGGACGCGACGGCGGCAGATGGCGCAGTCGTGGTGCCCCCGTGCGATTCCCGGCGGGCAGCTTGGAGGCGCGGCGGCGGAGTTTGGCGGCGGCGCGGGGTGAGCTGTGGATGAACGCGGACGGCGGCGGCTTTGCTCCGGCGACGGTGAGGAGAAAGAAAATGGAAGCAATGGACCGTTGGGGTTAGGTCACCCCCTAGGTGCCTATATGTAGGTACGGGTGGGGAAACCTAGGCCAACGGGCGGGAACCAAAATTTTCGGGATAAGGGATACCCGTCCGAGATTTTGGGGATATGCGTTAAGTGCCTGAGAGCAATATCCAGACAAGATAAGAAGGGAATCTCTTCCGTGATATTCGGATCAATTAACGAGTGAAGTAAGCGGGATCTTTGGCATCTTCGCCAGGGCATTGACCCGGAAAGTTAAAGATGGACTTAGAGAAAGCCGGGTTATTATATGGACCACCATTGGAGTTAGGCCTACCTGTTTATTAAAGCAACCTAACCCGGCCTCTATGAACTTGTATGTTTATTAGTTTTGCAGGGAATAGCGTGCGCTTCAAGGAGGATCCCGTGAAGCCCAAGTTATTCTGGGGACTACTGATGGAGGGATGGTAACCCGGTAGGCTAACGCCAAGGAGTAACTCGGCCCAAAGGACGCTGCTCAAGACCCGGCTTAGGATAAGGGAGCTTCTAGAAGGCCCAGGAGCTTAGGCCTCGTAACCCGGATTGTGGGTTCCGATATGGGAGTTTAGGGTTTGTAAGCAGTGTCCGGGTAGGATTCAGAGTACGCCTTGGAGAGTAAGCCAGGGGGTCCGGATGTTATATAAGCCGGTCCCTAGGTTAGGGTTAGACAAGCTTTTACGTGAGCAAGAACACAATCGCCAGATCGAGAGATTTCGAGTATCCATTGTAAAGCCAGTATCGAGATAATATATTTAGATCGTAGACTCGGCGACTTGATTGCCGGCTACCAGATCGCATATCACCATGGTTTCCCTTGAGCTAAACCCTCTCCCAAACACCAAAGTCGATTTGCCCCAATGTAAGTAACCCCCGGTAACGTCTGCCGTGATTATCCCACGACAGTAGTTCTCCCCCGGGACTGAGGGCTCTACCGGTAGCTATGTGTTTCATCTCTCTCTCCCATGACGCGATCTTTATGTGATCATTCGCTTTGTAATCTAGTTGAATAAGTAGATGCTATTCTTCATATATTATGCTACTCAAGTGGTTTTTTATGACATCTCCGTAAACACTTTGATCACGGTGTAAAGGTGACAGTGTGTGCACCGTGTGGTTTAGCATAATATTTATATTTTGTGTTGGATGACCCTATGAAATTGTGGTGTTTGTCTACTACCTTCTAGGGCGCTCATAGTGACAGCATGGGGTTAACTAGACGTGGGAATGCGACTTTGAGGAGTGCTGTTACAACCCTACGCAATGAATTGGTGTTTGTTGATCGACCGGAGAGTGGTTCGGAGTAGGGTAGTAAAGAGAGATATTTATGCATTCAATTATGTTATCATTGTTGAGAGTGTCCAATAGTGAAAGTAAGATCCCTAGGACTTGTTTTCTTGCTGCCATTTTTATTTAAGATTGCTATTATCACTTATAATCATCCATACTACCTGTATTTTACTCTCTCTTCTCCGAACTAGTGCACCTATATGCGATATCTACAAGAGAAACTTTTTTTTGAAGTATCTTCTTCAACAAAGATATAGAGATGGTAATCAACCATGATGTATCTTTCATCCATCATGGGTAGCAAACCCTATGTATAGACTACCCATTCCACCAAATAAGCATACTTGCATTTTATAAGCTTCATAAAGGATGTCTTGTAGAGTACATTCAAAAGAACTCATATTTCTTTCGTCCCTGGATATTTGCTTTGCCAGACTGCGAGCAGCAGCAAGGAGTACTATGAGGAGGAGTACTACAATGATGACCCTGCGAACTAGGATCGTCTCCCGGTCAGCAGCCTGTAGGTTGAGGGGTGACTTGGGATCTATCGCGTTGTGTTTCATTGTCTTCCGATGTATTCGGGTTATTTGTCTGCCCAGCGTGGAAGTTATCTAAGACTTGGTCATGTGACCATTTATGTAAGACCTTTATATTCGTGTAATGGATGATGTAATCAATATGCCAACTTCATATGTTGTTCACGACTGGTTGTTCTGGGATCGTGAATGTATGCATATGAGGGGTCTTGGACTGCTAGTCAGGGGCCTCTACAATCAGGGTATTCCGGGTTCTCCTCTTCTTCTTCTCCATTTTCATTATCGCCTGGTGGAGGTATTTTGGATCTGCTTCCTCTTCTTCCTCAGTGTCCGACTTTCTAGTCGGTTTAGCCATGAGTACTTCCTGAAAGCTTCCATGCATGGATTTGATCTTTCTCCTCAAAAGCATCATTGGAATCTGTGTCGGCAGATGCAGATCCGGTTTCCGAATCTAGCTTTGCTTCAATCGTAGCTAGGATAGATTTAGCTTCCGAGCTTGTCACCTGATTGGCGGATTTCGGGTCATCCACCTTTTCTATGGGTTTGTCAATTTCTGCCTTTTCCACGGGATTTTCATATTTCGTGTTTTCAGCGATCTCTGATTGCACCATGCCCAAAAAGTGTAATATGGGGGTAAACATGTCCTCAGAGGCAACAAACCTAGTCATGCTTTGGAGATATGCGGATAATAAATCTTGGCCTTCCCAAATGTACGAATAAGGAAGATCCGTTCCAAATCTGGCGTCAAAACCGTCTTCTACTGGGCATAGGGCGGGTGGAATAAATGTACTTCCACCACGGAAACACATTGCTACCGCCGTTAAACCTATGAAAACGTTGCATATCCAATAGGAAGGACGCAAGCACTTACCAGGTGATCCCGTGTCGGCAGATAGGATTTGTTGTCGATGAGGCGTTCGACATTTCCGTCAAATTCCAGGTTTTTGGTAGTTATTGCGTTGCCGATTCCACCGAGTATCCCCGCTCGGAACATGACTCCCAACACCGCTGGGCCCACGGTGCGTGCCAATTGTAGAGTGTTCTTAGTTAGGTTCATGGCAAGGGGTGCCATATGCCTGATGGTAGAGCGTGGGTGGAAACATAGGGGGAATGATGGAGGCGAGGACACAACTTACGCAGGTTCGGTATGTCACAACTAAGACGGTGTTCCTACTCCTGCAATCTCACGAAATCGGGGATGAAGACGGAAGTATACAAAGTACAATGTGAGTATAGGGTTTCGCTATCTCGGCGAGGTTATGCTCTCGTCGATCTAACTTCTAGCTTCTTAAGTTCTGCCTTTGCGTCAGCTCCCGTCCGACTTTATATAGATAGCTGGACTAGGGCTTACAGGAAGGAAATTCCTGCTATTGGAAAATAAAAAACTTCCGGCTTCTTCTCCAAGCCGGACAACGCATTGGGCTATAGTCCGGATTCTTCTAGAATCCGCCTTCCTGTGCGTCAACTTTACTGGGCCGTCCAATGGACTTTGCTCCATTGCCTAAGGGCCACCCTGGTGATCCGGCCTTCAGCCAATTGCGGATATAGCCCCATTTGGAATATATCCGACATCGGAGGGATTGTCAAAAGCAGGAATCCCCATATCCTTTGCAGGATACAGGACGTCCTCACAGTAAAAGAAAGAACTCGTCCAGTTTTTGATGAATTCACTAGTCTTGATTTGGGGAACCATTCCTCCCTGTGGCTATGAAGGGTAATGGTCCCACAGAAGGGAGGCAACCCGTATGAGGTGTTCCACTTCACGTAGAAGCAATACTGAAAGAAATCTCACCTAAGTTCCATTCCTAAATAGCCCTCAAAAAGGGCCTAGAAGAAGAAGATATAAAGGATGGAATCACGAGTGAGATTGTGGGACTGGACACCATAATGGTTTAGAACCTCGCAAAAGAAGTCAGAAGGCAGAAATTCCAAACCTCTTAGGATGTGGGAGGCGAGCATTACACGATCGCCGTCTTTCGGCTTTGGCTCCACGTCTACTTCCTCGAGACGCCATTTTCCCTCCCAAACAAATCCATCCTTTTGCAGGTTGTTGAGGAGATCCAAGGCAATGGAGCATAGCATCCAATTCCCGACCTCCTCTCTATAAGGTCCGCCCAGAACCACTTTTCAAGGACACCTTCGATATGCATACATTCACGATCCCAGGAATTCAGTCATGAACAACATATCAAGTTGGCACACAGATACAAAATCCGTTACACGATTGCATAAAACACTTACAAAAGGGACATGGTCACATGACCAAGTCTACACAACTGCCACGCATGGCAAACACACAACACACACAGCGGAAGACTAACACACTCAAAACGTAGTAGATCCCAAGTGACGCCTTAACCTACAGGCTGCTGACAGGGAGACGATCCTAGTTCGCAAACCCATCAGCTCCGTACTCCTCCTCGTAGATCTCCTTCTGAGACTCCTTATCAATATCTGTAAAGTTGATACTAGGGACGGAGCCAATATGAGTACATTTGAATGTACTCAGCAAGACATCCATCATGTAACTTACCAAATGCAGGTATGCTTATATGGTGTAATAGGTAGGCTATAAATAGGGTTTACTATCAATGGTGTTCATATAGGATGACACCACAGTTGCAGTTAGGTTAATCTGTATCTTCGTTCAAGAAGATACTTCAGAAGAAAATAATATAGTTTTTCTTTCTCTTGTAGATATCACATGTAGAAGAGGTTTTGTAAAAACTTTGTTAAAAGAAAGTTTTCTCTTTGCAAAACTTCTTGGAATCAAACTTCCAGAATTTTGCTTAGTGAGGAAAGATTTTCTTTGCAAAACTTTTTGTAAAACAACCTCTGGCTTTTCAGCATCGGTACCTCCACGGTACAAGATTTCTTCCTTTCCGAACTTCCCAAGTTCAACACCTTTTTGAAAACTCCTTTTTGAAAACATTGACACAATGCTAGCTACATGGCCATTCAACTGTCCATATCCGAGGACGCGGCTTCTTCGAAAAATTTGTACTCTACAGAGGTGTACACATCCACCAGATCTAGTACACCTGCCGTGAACAACCACGGACTGTAACAACAGTATGTAGAACATCAGATAACTGATCATAACCTTCCACTATGATCAAGCTAGAATGTGTCTATCTCTCAGTTGAGTTTTACCGTCATCCCCGGCACCGAGCTATTCCCCGCCAGCCAGGATGCCCCAACTGAATGCGACCGGAGGTGAAATTAATCCCACACTTTTTATGTCTCAACATTGGGAGTTTTGACGACATTCGGTTCAAGGGTACAATGTCCCTTATAGCAATTGAGATAGAACACACACTAACAAGAACAAACTTCAAGTTAAGCCCCGTGCCCATGTTGGGGTAGGGTGGCAGTATGGTAAAGGTTGTCCGGCGAAGACTAGGTTATGTGTCATTTTTGGAAACACCATTTTCCCAAAAATGACCACTCCCACATTCCTCCGGTGAATAAGGCTCTTCCTTTCCACCGGGTTTTCCATAAAGCCTTTGTTTTGTAAAAACATAATTTTAGGGTGTCCACCTAGGGACTATTATTTGTGATGGTAATAATTACTATATGGTGGCTTATGGGCTTGGTAACACCAAGTATCAACTACTGGCATAATAGTAGTATATATAAATAGTAGTAGTATTCACTCAAAAATAATTTTTTGGAAAATCAAAGTTTTCTAAAAAAATTCAGAAGTAAAACATGCATGATAGATAATGATAAGTGTAATATCAGCAAGCATCTGGATGGCTTGTCTTAAATCTCTTAATGTCCCTGGCCTTGAAGTAGTTTGAACTTGATGCACAACTCCACAACTTCTTCTTCTTCTTCTTCTTCTTCTTCTTCTTCTTCTTCGTTTTCTAGCGTCGTAAAAGAATAAAAGACACACTCTCAGGTCTAAAGACCAAACAACTAAACTAAACAACACATACAGCAAGCAAAGGTACAATAGCGCTAACTCACAAACGTTATCGAGAAAACTGCCTCACATAACTCTCAGGGTACAAAACTATCGTCAGACAAACATATGGTTTAGGAAACCATATCCCACATCTTACATACCATATATGGAGTGGTGTACCACTCTCATAATAAGATATAAAAGAAGCTAAAATTATAGCTTGTGGGTGCAAAGGGTTAGGTTACTAAGGTAAAAACAAACAAAAAGAACAATACCCATGGTAGTGGGTATTAGAAACACACAAGAAATTGTCACTCAGAAGGTTCATGATTTAAGTTGGATGTTTAGTTCAAAAGATTCCCTTAAGCACAACAACAACACAACTATAACACTCATGCTAAGGTAAACACTCAGACAATTTCGAAACAACAAGTAAACACACCACAGATGAATAGACTATCATGAAAATTTTAGCAAACAACCAGTAGCTAAAAACCAATGAATCAAGTCATAAAAATAATCTAAAACACAATCATCACTCCAGAAAATACTCCTATCAAATAAGCATAAGAACATGACTGCATTTAGCATACTAGTATGGAAAATCTACACAAGCATGCTATAAGAGATAATTGTATTCTATAACTATAGCACAAGCAAAACAAGATTTCATGGCATCATAAAAGAAGTAATAACTTCCTAAAAATGCTATAATAAACTCATACACTCATAAAATAAAAGATGACAATACTAGAGCAAACCACAATTTCTAGTGGTGACACTTGTTCAACACTATAGAGGCAAACAATGCTACCATGATGCTTAACTCTAAACAAGCAAGTCATGAACATAAATATACCTAATAACAGTACACAAATCTTACACATGCTAGTAAGCACAAATATCAAAACAATTCTAGGAAACAACCATTAAGCATGCATAAATTAATTCTAGCAATTTCTGTTTTCTTTAATCAATTACTAGCAAGCAAGCAAGGTACATCCTACACAACCAGTAGCTATACACTCAATGAAAAGTTATCTAAACCTTTTCAAAAATCCAAACACTCAATTTAAAAACATTCACAAACAATCTATCAATCACAAGGGATTTATTTTATTTGCAAACAATTTAATTTAGCACACAATAGTGAAACATTTCTTAACATGATACCCCTAAGGAATATTATGCTAACAATGGATCACATCTAACATATTGGTATTTTACAAAGATGAAATAAAATTCTCACTTGCATAAGTGAAAACAAACAAATATATTTTCCATGGTGGAAAATAACAATCAATCATATAATTAAAACATGTTATTTTCACACATGTGCATGGTGTGGGATTTTCATCCTCAACCAAGATGCAATGGAACGGCCCACTAATACCAAGGCAAAATAGGTACTAAGCCTTTGGTTATTCATGACAAACATTGTATACAAGATAAATAAAACAAGGCTATTTATTCAAGTGAAAACAACACTAGTGCAAACTAAATAACAAGACTTGCACATGCTTTGCTATAAATTAACAAGCAAGCTAACAGAGGAAATAACTTTAAAATAACAGTACCAAAATGGTACTGGATCCATCTCTAGTATAGCATAAACTTAGTCAATCAAGCACACAAAGATCTAGCTCACACACAATTCCAAAATAATAAAACTAGAAAGTAACAAATGCTAGTTCCATTTTTATTTGGGTTTCCAATCATTCACACACTTTCTAAGGTAGATGTACTGAAAGAAAAAAAACTTGATAACAAGTCCTAATAACTCTATACAAGCTAGGAAACCAGATTAAATCAACCACACAATTCATTCCAACAAAATCACACAAAAGAAACAAAAATAGAAAAGATGTTGTTCCTAGATATGCTCACCAAAAATAATCTATGGCTCCAAAAATTAATCTAATCTAGGATTAAATATATCTAGCCAATATCAAACTCATCCAATTGGATTTACTCCAAAAATCATTTTTTAACTCATTTTAAAAATCATAGAAGAGCCTACTGGTCTATTACTAAACTGGATGGCATTTTCATTTGGTAACTTACCTTGATATGAGGCAAAGTGCTATGGATAGATCTTTTAAAGCGCTATCCAGAACATTTTATTTTGTCCAATATGGATACATATTTTAAAAGTTATGGTCCAAACATTCTCACACATACTCTATGCCAAAATAATTTTTGTGTTCAAAATAATGGTCCAAACTTAGATCCACAAATTTTATATGGTTACGAATTCATATAGTTAGGTACATGAATTTTTCCAGATTTTATTTGACAAGTTTTATATTTTTACAACGTCCAAAGCAAACGTACAAGTTTCTGTTAATAATTTAAATGAATAAAAGCAGTGCAGTGCGGGCTGGATCTGCGTGGGTGCGGCCCAACTAAGCGCGAGCGCGGCCCAGCGCAGCTGAGCGCGCACGGACAGGTGCGGGAAACGGTTCCATTTAACCGTGGTCGTGGATCTAAGATCCGACGGCACACGCGCCTCTTCTTCCTCTCCCTCTCCTCTCTCTCTCCGGTCCGTACGGCAGGCGACGGAAATTGCATGGGGACGCTCACCTAGGGCTCGGGAGGGGGCTGGCGCGGCTCGGGGGAGGTGCTGGAGGTCAAGGGCCTCGAGGGGAGGTGACGGTGGCGTCGGGCGCGGCCCCGAGCGGCGGCGCGAAGCAGATGCCCGTTGCGACGCTTCACGGACGGCGGCGGCGACTCCGGCGGGTAGAGGGCAGGGGAACAAGTCCGGGAGGCTCAAGGGGGTATGGGGAGTGGATCTAGGAAAACGAGAGGGGTGGGGATGGAGAGGATCGAGAAGAGACACGCCGTGGCCGTGGTGGTCACCGGCGACGTGCTCACTGCTTGTGCGCGCTTCAGGGGGTTGGGTTTGGTTCCTAGATGACTTGGGGAGGCAGGGGTATGAGGGAGGGCAGAGGTGCAAGGGTTCGGGAAATGGGTACTTATACCTGAGGTGAAAACAACAAGGGCATAAATGTCCACTCGGGTTGATGCCAACAATGGCATTGAGGCGCCCTGGGGTGTTTTGGTCACGCCACACTTGTGCACTGGGTGTCCTAGGTCAAGCACACATGGGGCATGGTCAGGGTTGGCCTTTGGAGGCAAGGAGAGGCAAAGGGCAAGTCAAATGGGTCAAGTGGCATGGACTGCCCATACTGCCAAATCACCCTTCCTCTCTCTCATTTGCTTCAAGCACAAGGCTTCTAGAAGGCTACGAATGCATCCTGGTCCGAGTCTATATGTTAGTCAACAAGTTAGATCAGGCCACACTTCCAAAAGTGCAAAGAAACATCAAGAAATCATTTGTGCAAAAGTGTATCTCTTACTGTTCACTGCAAATTCAGAAAATTCAGTTTTAGGACGTAGAAATTTTCTAAGTGTTGGAAACAGATGAAAAGTGCAAAAAGTTGAGTTTTTTTTTTCAGGGTTCAAATCATTCCAAAAATTTGATTTCAAAGTATGGACTTGTTAACCATGTTATATACTTTCAGAAACATCTTTTGAAAACAATTTTAAAATAGTATAAGGCTATGAAAACAATGTGGAAAAAGGTATACTTTCTGTTTTTATCTGTTTTTCAAAAATGCCTTTTTCTGCCTTAATTTTATACCACAAAAACAACAAGCAAAAGATAGTTTTTAATTATCCAAAAATAAAAGTAAGCTTATGGTTTTGTAGTACATATATCAAGGATTAATTAAAAGTCAAGAAAACATAAAATAACATTTTATAGCCTAGTTAAAACAAAGGTAGAAAACATGTACTTGGCTTTATTTTTAGGGTATGTTTTCCATAGAAATCTTCAAAGAAAACTTTCATAATTCATTTTTAAAACTTGTTTTATGGGATCCAACAAAGTTAAAAGTTTGTTTTAAGATGCAAATAAGAATGATCCAAGTCTTGGAATAAAAATCCACTCAAGTAATAATAGGAAAACATCAGGGAAAAATATCAGGAAAAATAATAGGAATGTTTTTCAGAAACATTTGGTATTGGTTTTATAACCAAACAAAACTTGTGTTACAAATATGATTAATATCATAAACAAATTTTAGTTCAAACAATCATGTTGTTAAAAAAAAATTGTTGTCCCTAATTTTGGTCTTCTTAAGCAAAGTACAAGAATCCAAAAACTGGGGTGTGACAGACGTTCCCCCCTTAAAAGAATCTCGTCCCGAGATTCGCAGGCAAGTGAAAAGAGGGTATGGTCAAAAAAATCTTAGATTATTTGTTTACAAAACATGTGTGGATGACTGGTAACAATATTTATAGGGGCTTCCCCCCTTTTATTAAACTTACCAAAATTTATCGGTAATTTAGCTTTCTTTTCAAAGGTCTGGGTGCCATAAACTAAACCTCGAACTTATTGTTCCTCAAAGCTATTACAGCAAACCAGGGGTTATCCTTTCGACAAAAACCTATTTGTTCCCAATCTCGTATGATCAATTTAATGGATATCCACCAACATTTATTTAGCATGAGCTTTCCATTGCTCATCTCCAAAATCCAGGAAAATCCACAATCTTCCTCTTAACCTGTATAATCCTATGAATCAAGTCTCAAATCATTTGTTTTCCCTCAAAGGTATTTCATCAACATTATAATGCTAAGGCTAAACCATCAAATTCAACAAGCATATACCAACGCTGTGTACTCCTTCTATAAATCCGTTCAAATACTCCAAGCTCATATCTCATGATCAATACTAAATCATTTTCCCCAAACAATCTCGACTGAGCGTGACAAGCTCCGAGAATAAACCATCAAGAATAATTATCTACTAAATCCAAGTCATATTGATTTTTCCTAAAATCCAAAATCATCCTTAATATCCATAAATATCTTTCTATATCAAAAACCAATATTCCTTCAATCCTTTTAAAACTCAATTTCACACCCTCCAGACTACAAATTTTAGTTGCTGATAACTTCCAAATCTTTGGGGTCCACAACTGGTTATCCCCGGATATTATATCATAATTACACCCCACTAAAATCATATGATCCTCATCTTTCTCTCCTAAGCTAAACCTCAAAGATTTCCCACCATCGCGTTTTTCAAAATCTCGTGCCTCCAAAACATATATACGAGAGATCTTGTTGCCTAGTAGCAATCATAGTTTATCCATCCAATATTTTTTTCCAACCTTTCACTTTCTTCAAAACAGCTATAGAATCATCCTAGGGCACCTTTCTCTTTGATTTAGGAAAAATGGGTTATAAGTTTTTAAACGGGTGATACCAATTAACTCTGCAGCGTATCAACTTTGTACTTTACTCCGTAGGGTATTAGGCTTAAACTTAGATGAGGTTAAATCACCAACTCTGTAAGGTATCGAACTAGAATTTTATGAGGCCAGGTTAACCACTCTATGAGGTGTTATTCTAAAAGCTGATGAGATTTTATTAGTATAGTTAATTATTTAAGATTTTATTTAGTCCGACGTGACACTACTAGTGTTCCATTTACGTCGGATCTTTCAGGGTACGATGACAAACAACTAGGGGGTTCACAGGTTTGGTTTGAAAACATACCATTGGCTATGGCATGAGTCGCAGGGATTTCTGCAACATCATCTTGGTCTCGAGGTCCACTCTTCAGGCTCTTGCGTTTCTTCTGGGATGGACCTTGGTTTTCTTGGGGTTCATCAGGATGGAATAGAACACGGTTCTTCTTGGGACATTCGCGAGCAAAGTATCCTTCCAGTCGACAGGTAAAACAACCCGTGGTTCTAGACTTGACTTTCACACGCCTCCTTGAAGATTGTGGCATCGCAGGCAAAGCACTGCGAGTCACCCATGAACTAGTTTCTCCTGGCGTCACTGCCTTCCGTTTGCGGCTCTCTCCAACAAGCAGTTGATGGTATCCTCTCATAAGGATCGTAGTATTCTCAGCGTTGGTGAGGACAAGCTGACTCAACTGTTCCAGGGCAGCATGGGTGGCCCTTTGTTCAGGACGAGCGGCTTCACTTTGTTCCCTCAACAAAGCAAACAGTTGAGCAACTGTCGGCTCCGGTGGTGGAGGTAGGTCGTTGGCCATGCTGAAGACAAAGAACGGTTTAAGACGAGAGCTACTAAAGGTGGTTTTGGTTTTGAACACTTAGCTACACATACCGGCTCATAACGGAGATGAGAACGGCAGGTAACACAACAACAAGCAAGCATCTAAGAAACAATCGCCAACTCAAACCAAGATTAACATACGCATGGAACAGAGTCTTAACAAGCATAACTTAACTTAAGGTTTCACATGGCTAAAGCATAAGGCTTACAACACAACTAGCACACTCAAAGCTCTAACAGAGTTCACACAATACATACAAACAAGCGTCTGGGTGGAAGCAACACAACTCCTAATATCCTGCGGTAATCCTAAGTGCTCGAGGAAGCGCGTAGCTGTTCCTCCAACTCTTTAACTCTGGTCTTGCTAGCTGCAAGCTGAAGCTGAAGGGCTCTCACTCGTGTGCGGTGCTGGGAGTCAGTGTACTTCATGGTCTTCTTTAGTACTCCCTCTGTTCCATATTAGATGACTCACATATAGATGTATCAAGACATATTTCAATACTAGATACATCTATAAGAGAGTCATCTAATATGGAACGGAGGGAGTACCTTGGGACGACGCTCGGTAGCAGAAGTTGCACCTAGACTGGCTTCTAGCTGGTCTATCTCTCTGCCTCGGAGGTCATAATCTGCTCTAACCTTATCAAGGGAGAGCTGGGTGTTGTACAACTGTCCTTCCAGGTGCTGAAAGTGACGAGCAAACACAAAGTCTCCAGTGACTTCTATCGTCTTGTCGTCCTCGTCGCGCCTTCCAAAGTATCTATAGGGAGTGCCTGCAAACTTGCCGTGGAAGATGTTCGCGAGCTTGGCAATGGTCAGCTGCACCACTCTAAGGATACCATCTTCCCAGCTGTTCTCCACGACTTCCCAAGTGATCTCTGGGGTTGACGGCGCTAGCAACAGTGCACGGATGGTGCATACCACCAACCAGGACAACTCTCGTCCATCATGGTGAATCTGGGCTCCCTTCAACTCAGGTGTGGGACGACCGATAAGATGAGTCATCTTGATCAAATCCTCCTCAAAGCGGCGGTAGCAAGGTGCATGCGATCCCACCCGGAAGGACTTGGTGAAGACAACTGCCATCTACACAAGATTTTTAAAGTGGATTAGCTTAGGTAACACTGTGCAAGATTTAAGATGCTCCTTTTTAACTTTAGTGTAAATAGAGCTTTTTGAAACACAAAGGGGATGGAGTATAGAATCTTTTTGGAAAATAGTCATCTTCAGTGACCTGGTTTTATTAACTTTTATTATTAGAGTACTAGCTAACGTCCATGCTAACTAAGGTCTCCTAAGGTCAGGATAGCTCTGATACCAACTCTGTAAGGTCCGCCCCAGAACCACTGTTCAAGGACACCTTCGATATGCATACATTCACGGTCCCAGGAATTCAGTCGTGAACAACATATCAAGTTGGCACACAGATACAAAATCCATTACACGATTGCATAAAACACTTACAAAAGGAACATGGTCACATGACCAAGTCTACACAACTGCCACGCAGGGCAAACACACAACACACACAGCGGAAGACTAACACACTCAAAACGTAGTAGAGCCCAAGTCACGCCTTAACCTACAGGCTGCTGACCGGGAGACGATCCTAGTTCACAAAGCTATCAGCTCCGTACTCCTCCTCGTAGATCTCCTTCTGAGACTCCTTATCAATATCTGGCAAGTTGATAACAGGGATGAAACCAATATGAGTACATTTGAATGTACTCAGCAAGACATCCATCATGTAACTTACCAAATGCAGGTATGCTTATATGGTATAATAGGTAGGCTATAAATAGGGTTTACTATCAATGGTGTTCATATAGGATGACACCATAGTTGCAGTCAGGTTGATCTGTATCTTCGTTGAAGAAGATACTTCAGAAGAAAATAATATAGTTTTTCTTTCTCTTGTAGATATCACATGTACAAGAGGTTTTGTAAAACTTTGTTAAAAGAAAGTTTCCTCTTTGCAAAACTTCTTGGAATCAAATTTCCAGAATTTTGCTTAGAGAGGAAAGATTTTCTTTGCAAAACTTTTTGTAAAACAACTTCTGGCTTTTCATCATCGGTACCTCCACGGTACAAGATTTCTTCCTTTCCGAACTTCCCAAGTTCAACACCTTTTGGAAAACTCCTTTTTGAAAACATTGACACAATGCTAGCTACATGGCCATTCAACAGTCCATATCCGAGGACGCGGCTTCTTCGAAAAATTTGTACTCTGCAGAGGTGTACACATCCACCAGATCCAGTACACCTGCCGTGAACAACCATGGACTTTAACAACAGTATGTAGAACATCAAATAACTGATCATAACCTTCCACTATGTTCAAGCTAGAATGTGTCTATCTCTCAGTTGAGTTTTACCGTCATCCCCGGCACCGAGCTATTCCCCGCCAGCCAGGATGCCCCAACTGAATGCGACCGGAGGCGAAATTAATCCCACACTTTTTATGTCTCAACATTGGGAGTTTTGACGACATTCGGTTCGAGGGTACCGCGTCCCATATAGCAATTGAGATAGAACACACACTAACAAGAACAAACTTCCAGTTAAGCCCCGTGCCCATGTTGGGGTAGGGTGGCAGTACAGTAAAGGTTGTCTGGCGAAGACTAGGTTATGTGTCATTTTTGGAAACACCATTTTCCCAAAAATGACCACTCCCACATTCCTCTGGTGAATAAGGCTCTGCCTTTCCACCGGGTTTTCCATAAAGCCTTTGTTTTGTAAAAACATAATTTTAGGGTGTCCACCTAGGGACTATTATTTGTGATGGTAATAATTACCATATGGTGGCTTATGGGCTTGGTAACACCAAGTATCAACTACTGGCATAATAGTAGTATATATAAATAGTAGTAGTATTCACTCAAAAATAGTTTTTTGGAAAATCAAAATTTTGTAAAACTTTTCAGAAGTAAAACATGCATGATAGATAATTATAAGTGTAATATCAGCAAGCATCAGGATGGCTTGCCTTAAATCTCTTAATGTCCCTAGCCTTGAAGTAGTTTGAACTTGACGCACAGCTCCACAACTGCTTCTTCTTCTTCTTCTTTGTTTTCTAGCGTCGTAAAAGAATAAAAGACACACTCTCAGGTCTAAAGACCAAACAACTAAACTAAACAACACATACAGCAAGCAAAGGTACAATAGCGCAAACTCACAAACGTTATCGAGAAAACTGCCTCACATAACTCTAAGGGTACAAAACTATCGTCAGACAAACATATGGTTTCGGAAACCATATCCCACATCTTACATACCATATATGGAGTGGTGTACCACTCTCAAAATAAGATATAAAAGAAGCTAAAAGTATAGCTTGTGCATGCAAAGGGTTAGGTTACTAAGGTAAAAACTAACAAACAGAACAATACCCATGGCAGTGGGTATTAGCAACACACAAGCAATTGTCACTCAAAAGGTTCATGATTTAAGTTGGATGTTTAGTTCAAAATATTCCCTTAAGCACAACAACAACACAAGTATAACACTCATGCTAAGGTAAACACTCAAACAATTTCGAAACAACAACCTATTTATTTACTACATTAATGTTTACTTGAAGTTATGGAATCCATCTATCATGAAAATTTTAGCAAACAACCAGTAGCTAAAAACCAATGAATCAAGTCATAAAAATAATCTAAAACACAATCATCACTCCAGAAAATACCCCTATCAAATAAGCATAAAAATAGGACTGCATTTAGCATACTAGTATGGAAAATCTACACAAGCATGCTATAAGAGATAATTGTATTCTATAACTATAGCACAAGCAAAACCAGATTTCATGGCATCATAACAGAAGTAATAACTTCCTAAAAATTCTATAATAAACTCATACACTCATAAAATAAAAGATGGCAATACTAGAGCAAACCACAATTTCTAGTGGTGACACTAGTTCAACACTATAGAAGAAAACAATGCTACCTTGATGCTTAACTCTAAACAAGAAAGTCATGAACATAAATATACCTAATAACAGTACACAAATCTTACACATGCTAGTAATCACACATATCAAAACAATTTTAGGAAACAACCATTAATCATGCATAAATTAATTCTAGCAATTTCTGTTTTCTTTAATCAATTACTAGCAAGCAAGCAAGGTATATCCTACACAAGCAGTAGCTATACACTCAATGAAAACTTATATAAACCTTTTCAAAAATCCAAACAATCAATTTAAAAACATTCACAAACAATCTATCAATCACAAGGGATTTATTTTATTTGCAAACAATTTAATTTAGCACACAATAGTGAAACATTTCTTAACATGATACCCCTAAGGAATATTATGCTAACAATGGATCACATCTAACATACTATTATTTTATAAATATGGAATAAAATTCTCACTTGCATAAGTGAAAATAAACAAATATATTTTGCATGGTGGAAAATAACAATCAATCATATAATTAAAACATGTTATTTTCACACATGTGCATGGTTGGGGATTTTCATCCTCAACCAAGATGCAATGGAACGGCCCACTAATACCAAGGCAAAATAGGTACTACGCCTTTGGTTATTCATAACAAACATTGTATACAAGATAAATAAAACAAGGCTATTTATTCTAGCGAAAACAACACTAGTGCAAACTAAATAACAAGACTTGCACATGCTTTGCTATAAATTAACAAGAAAGCTAACATAGGCAATAACATTAAAATAACAGTACCAAAATGGTACTGGATCCATCTCTAGTATAACATAAACTTAGTCAATCAAGCACACAAAGATCTAGCTCACACACAATTCCAAAATAATAAAACTAGAAAGTAACAAATGCTAGTTCCATTTTTATTTGGGTTTCCAATCATGCACACACTTTCTAAGGTAGATGTACTAAAAGAAAACTTAATAACAAGTCCTAAAAACTCTATACAAGCTAGGAAACCAGATTAAATCAACCACACAATTCATTCCAACAAAATCACACAAAAGAAACAAAAACAGAAAAGCAGCTGTTCCTAGATCTGCTCACCAAAAATAATCTATGGCTCCAAAAATTAATCTAAGCTAGGATTAGGTGATCTAGTCAATATCAAACTCATCCAATTGTATTTACTCCAAAAATAATTTTTAAACTCAGTCCAAAAATAATAGAAGAGCCTACTGGACTTTTACTAAACTGGACGGCATTTTCATTTGGTAACTCACCTTGATGTGAGGCCAAGTACCATGGATAGATCTTTTAAAGGGCTATCCAGAACAATTTAGTTTTTCCAATATGGTTACATATTTTAAAAGTCATGGTCCAAACATTCTCACAGATACTTTGAGCCAAAACTTAGATCCACAAATTTTATATGGTTAAGAATTCATATAGTTAGGTCCATGAATTTTTACAGATTTTATTTGACAATTTTTATATTTTTACAACGTCCAAAGCAAACGTACAAGTTTCTGTTAATAATTTAAATGAATAAAAGCAGTGCAGTGCGGGCTGGATCTGCGTGGGTGCGGCCCAACTAAGCGCGAGCGCAGCTGCGCGCGTGCGAACAGGCGCGGGAAACGGTTCCGTTTAACCGTGGCCGTGGATCTAAGATCCGACGGCACACGCGCATCTTCTTCCTCTCCCTCTCCTATCTCTCTCCGGTGCGTACGGCCGACGGCGGAAATGGCATGGGGACGCTCACCTAGGGCTCGGGAGGAGGCTGGCGTGGCTCGGGGGAGGTGCTGGAGGTCGAGGGCGTCGAGGGGAGGTGACGGTGGCGT
The DNA here is from genome assembly GCA_028641055.1 of Alopecurus myosuroides. Taxonomy (NCBI): domain Eukaryota; kingdom Viridiplantae; phylum Streptophyta; class Magnoliopsida; order Poales; family Poaceae; genus Alopecurus; species Alopecurus myosuroides. Next base: position 778,705,215 of record CM054057.1, read on the forward strand.
CGGGCAGGGCCTCGAGCCGCGGCGCGAAGCAGATGCCCGTGGCGGCGCTTCACAGACGGCGGCGGAGACTCCGGCGGGTAGAGGGCAGGGGAACAAGTCCGGGAGGCTCAGGGGGGTATGGGGAGTGGATCTAGGCAAACGAGAAGGGTGGGGATGGAGAGGCTCGAGCAGAGCCACGCCGTGGCCGTGGTGGTCACCGACGACGTGCTCACTGCTCGTGCGCGCTCCAGGGGGTTGGGCTTGGTTCCTAGATGACTTGGGGAGGCAGGGGGTACGAGGGAGGGCAGAGGCGCAAGGGTTCGGGCAATGGGTACTCATACCCGAGTTGAAAACAACAAGGGCATAGATGGCCACTCGGGTTGATGCCAACAATGGCATTGAGGCGCCCTGGTGTGTTTTGGTCACGCCACACTTGTGCACTGGGTGTCCTAGGTCAAGCACACATGGGGCATGGTCAGGGTTGGCCTTTGGAGGCAAGGAGAGGCAAATGGCAAGTCAAATGGGTCAAGTGGCATGGACTGCCCATACTGCCACATCACCCTTTCTCTCTCTCATTTGCTTCCAGCACAAGGCTTCTAGAAGGCTACTAATGCATCCTGGTTCGAGTCTATATGTTAGTCAACAAGTTAGAACATGCCACACTTCCAAAAGTGCAAAGAAACATCGAGAAATCATTTGTGCAAAAGTGTATCTCTTACTTTTCACTGCAAATTCAGAAAATTCAGTTTTAGGACTTAGAAATTTTCTAAGTGTTGGAAACAGATGAAAAGTGCAAAAAGTTGAGTTTTTTTTTCAGGGTTCAAATTATTCCAAAAATTTGATTTCAAAGTATGGACTTGTTAACCATGTTATATACTTTCAGAAACATCTTTTGAAAACAATTTTAAAATAGTATAAGGCTATGAAAAATATGTGGAAAAAGGTATACTTTCTGTTTTTATCTGTTTTTGAAAAATGTCTTTTTTTGCCTTAATTTTATACCACAAAAACAACAAGCAAAAGATAGTTTCTAATTATACAAAAATAAAAGTAAGTGTCGGATATATACCGAATAGGGGTATAGAAGATGGTAGGCCAAGTGCCGGATTACCAGGGTGGCCTAAGTGGTAGTGGGCTTAGGTCCATTAGGCGGCCCAGTAAACCGACGCGCAGAAGCCGGATTCTAGAAGAACCCGGATCACAACCCATGTGATCTGGCTTGGAGGAGAAGACGGATTCCTTGCTTTCCAAGTTACAAGTTACCGTAGTTTTCTAGGTTTCCTATTCTGTAAGCCCTAATCCGGCTATTATATAAAGCCGGACGGGAGATAAACAAAACAACGAACAAACAGAGAAGCTCTACGCCAACTCGCCGAGAAGCTCATCCTCGCCGAGTGGATTAGATCTAAAACCCTCACATTGTAACCCTGTTTACGGGCTTTAGTCCCAATTAGTGAGAAATGCAGGAGTAGGCACGTCGTACTGTCGCGACGTACCGAACCTGGGTAAAATCCCGTGTTCTGTGTAACCGCGCTATCCCGTTACCCCACGTCTCTACCGTAGTCTCATGGCACCCCCGTCTATGAAAACTACTACGATGTCTCGACAGTTGGCGCCCACCGTGGGGCAAACGACGTCAGGCGTAAGATTCCGATCTGGGATACTTGGCGGAATCGGAAGATCAATCACTGTCGGAAGCTTGGAGTTCGACAACGACGTCGGGCGCTTCCTCGACAACGGATCCTACGTACCGGCGCAAAACCACCTGGTAAGTGCCTGCGTGCTACCGATAGGATCTGCTAACATCTTTATCGGACTAACTGCAGAAGCAATGGGGTTTTGTGGTGGAAGCAAATTTATCCCACCCGTCCTATACCCAGTCGAAGATGACTATGATGCCGGATTATGCTCAGATCGCCGACAAAAAAGTGAGACACACTTTATCGGCATGGTGCAATCCGAAATCGCCGAAAACACGGATGACGGAAATCCCGTGCAAGAGGCAGACAACAACGTTCCCGTCATGGAGACGGAAGATCAAACACCCGTCACAGAGGCGGAAGATCCGACATCCGTCAACAAGACGATGAACTCGGAAGCAGAATCCGTGCTTGCCGCCATTGAGGCGAGGTTGGAGTCGGAAACCGGATCGGATAACTTCGACTCTGAAGACGAAGATGAGAACGCCTTCGTAAGAAAGGTTAAATCCTTTCAAGAGGGATTCCATGAAGTCTTAATGGCAAAACCGGCTGACACCACGGACGCCGGCAGCCAGGAAAACCCTAAAACCCCTCCGCCAGAGGAAGAGAGAGAAGACGGAGAAACTTCTCCGATATTCCCCAGTGTCAAGGAGATGACAGAAGATGAGCCTGTCAAAAAACCTCCCTCTTCCAAGAAAAAGCACCGTGCTTCTAAAAAACTCCAATACAAAATCCGGAAGAAAAAATCAGCTGATCTCGCTGATGAAAACCTGGAAGTTGGAGATGTTAGCGGAACAAAGCCTGCAGAGAAGAAATCTAAGGAAATCACTGCTCCGCCAATGACGGAACAGGAAGAGCAAGAGCTATTGCAAACACCAGTGGGACCAGATGAACCCCCTGAGATGCTGGAAGCCAGGAGACAAGCTTTCCAACGGCAACAGCAACATCTACTCAGATCTCGGCAACACCTCCAACAAACCCATAATGACATCAAGGTCATGAAGGAAGAAATAGAGGAGTACGAGAGAAAGAATAGATCCGCGTTAAAACCTACTAGGTTACCCGGAATCGCAAGACCGGAAGAACTGCCGCCAAAAGAAAGGTTCCATAACCCATCTTGGCAAAAGCAGGTAAACGGCAAAGATGCCAAGGGCGAACCAATATACAAGACCGCAGCAGAAAACGCGGAAGCAGCGTTCGCTATTCTTAACAACGATCTATATTCCAACGGGGAAAAACTCCAAGAGGTGTATGCGTTCCTAGGAAAAGCATTGCAACAACAACAGCACGCCCAAGAGCGATCAGGGAGGCTGCATGATAACTCCGCCCTATGCAAGACAGCTACTTGCGCTGCTGGAGCACCTGGACCGGAAGAACCCGGGGATTCAGACAACTCAAAAGATAAAAAAGAGGATCCGAGAAAGGACAAGAAAAACCCCGACAACCGGGATGCAGCGTCTAGGACCGGATCCCATCTCCCGAAAGATGGGTATAAACCCCATGATCGGGAAGACAAACACCGTAAAGACGGCAAAATAATGCCACCTCCGAGAAACCCAGCTGAGAAAGCTGGAAGACACGATACACCTCACAGGCGTGAGAGATCCCGGACACCGCCTAAGAACAAAGAAAGGCACAGGAGTAGAACTCCACCTAATCCAAAAGGGCGTGATCACGGAAGAGATAGAAACAATCCCGGAAAAGCGCGTTCACGCAACAATGGAAGAGAAAGGAGCAGATCCCCTTCTGTCCATTCAGCCGGAAGATATTCTGCACACATTGACAGAGCAGAAAAAGATGATCTATACTTTGGTCCTAAGTGTTTTACTGACAGGATCCGAAGAATAACGTTGCATTCCGGCTTTGCCAAAGTCGGTCCAACGTACCAGAAATACACCGGCAGCACAAACCCGGATACCTGGCTCTCGGATTACTATACAGCCGTCCAGATCAACAATGGGACAGACCTGGAAGCTGTCAAGTTTCTTCCCCTAATGCTGCTGGACGGAGCCAGAGATTGGATCAATGGATTACCGTCACGAACAGTCGACAGCTGGGACGATATGGCTAGAGTATTTACTCAGCATTTTCGAGGAACATACAAACGCCCGAATAGCATCAACCAGCTAAACCGTTGCACGCAATTTGAGGATGAACCATACGTGGATTTCATCTCCAGATGGACAGCAATGAAGAATAGTTGCTCTGGAGTAACTGACGTACAAGCAATGCATGATTTCGTCAATGGCCTAAAACCCGGACTTGTACCGTTCATGGTTGGTTCCAAAAAGCACAAGGATCTCGGATCCATACTTACAACCGCCAATGAGCATGCCGCAGCCGAGGACGACATCAGAGCAAGAGGAGGCAATATTGAATCATTGATACTCGCCAAGAAAACCCCTCGTTCTGACAAAAAAGCCACTCCAGAAACAACAACGAAGCCCAAAGAGGTGAACATAGCCTTTGGAGGAGAAAAGGAAATAAGTGGAAAGGACGCAACCCAGATCCAATCAATTACACTCCAGAGGAGTGGGAAAGGATTAAGTCGGAACCTTGCGTTCACCACTCGCAATTTGGGAAACCCACCCATACAAACGCGCAATGCCGGCTGAATAAGCACATGAAAGGCACTGCAGGATCCGGAAATAAAGGGAAGGGTTCCAAAAGGAAACCCGCCAAACAAAAGCCAGAAGCTGACAAAGAAGACAGTGAATCGGACACTGACGAAAAAATCCAGGAACAACAGCGTAAAGGCGAACCCAAGTTTCCGAGAGTTGATGGAGAAGCAATGCTAACTTTCTTAGCAACCCCATCAGCAAAGGTGGCAAAAAGAACACTTCGAGAAATAAACGCGGTTGTTCCGGCAACCCCGAAAATCTTGAAGTATTCCAACACACCGACAGTCTGGGATCAGTCTGATCATCCCGGAAATATCCCTGAACCCGGCACACAAGCTCTTGTTGTAAGCCCTATTGTTCAAAATACTAGGCTAAGAAGAGTGCTGATGGATGGAGGATCCAGCATTAATATAATGTACCTGGATACACTGAAGCACCTGAAGATTCCGAGTCTCAGCTCAACTACAGCAATATACGCTTCCATGGTATCGTCCCTGGCAGGCAAGCACGATCCCTAGGAGAAATTTCCCTAGATGTCACCTTCGGAGATAAAGATCACTTCCGGCAGGAAAAAGTATCCTTCGAAGTAGTGTCGTTCGAAAGCGTGTATCACGCAATACTCGGACGTCCAGCTTTCGCCAAATTCATGGCAAGATCCTGTTATATTTACAACAAGCTGAAGATGCCAGGACCCAAAGGAGGAGTAATCACTATAGCTGGTGATTTTAAGCTGGCAAATGAGTTGGAGAAAGAAAACGCCCTTTGCGCTCAGAGAGTTATAGCAAAGGAAGAACTGAAGGAATTAGCCAAGGAGGTATCGCCGTCAGAAATGCCGGCAGGAAAAGAAACTCGGAAGCCAACAGACAGCTTCAAGGCATCCGAGAATACAAGACAGGTAATCCTAGATCCCAAAGATCCGACAAAATTTGTCGTCGTAGGGACGGGGATGACTGACAAATAGGAAGGCGAGCTCATCAAGTTCCTCCGTGAGAACTGGGATATTTTTGCCTGGTGTCCAGCTGACATGCCAGGTGTACCCAGGGAACTTGCTGAGCACCAACTTAAGGTTATTCCTGGATCAAAACCCGTCAAACAAGGTCTCCGTCGATTTGCCGGAAGAAGACGGAAGGCTATTGGCAAGGAAATTATCCGGCTTTTAGCAGCGGATTTCATCAAGGAAGTGATCCATACTGACTGGTCCGCAAATCCGGTATTAGTACCGAAGAAAAACACTACTGCTCTTAGAATGTGTATAGATTACACAGGCTTGAACAAATTGTGTCCGAAAGATAGGTTCGCATTACCGCGAATCGATCAAATAATAGACGCCACAGCAGGCTCTGAGCTTTTGTGCTTTTTGGATGCATACTCCGGGTACCACCAAATACGCATGAAAAAGGAAGATCAAATTAAGACTTCTTTCATAACCCCATACGGGATGTATTATTACGTAACCATGCCGTTTGGCCTGAAGAACGCAGGTGCAACCTACCAGCGTTGCATGCAACGTTGTTTGCATAGTCAGATGGAAAAAGTCCATGTTTATGTGGACGATATTGCTGTCGTAACCAAGGAAAAAGATACACTCCTTGAGGATTTGCGAGAAACTTTCGAAAACTTACGCACCTACAAGATGAAGTTGAACCCATCTAAGTGCGTATTCGGGGTTCCCTCAGGAAAACTTCTGGGTTTCATCGTTTCTCACAGAGGAATAGAAGTTAACCCGGAAAATATCAAGGCAATCTTGAACATCACAAAACCTACCTGCGTCAAAGATGTCCAAAGATTGACGGGTTCCGCAGCTACCGTTAGCAGATTTATTAGTCGGTTGGGGGCTAAAATCCTAACACTATACAAGTTGTTGAAGAAATCCGACAAAGTCAAGTGGATAGCAAAGCTTTGGAATACATAGCAGTTATGTCCCTTCTATACTTAGTTCAATATCTATGTAAACATCTTTTGAGATCATGAAATAAAGTTGTTGGATTTCTGGTATCCATGTTTTTACAAGTTCATTATAGTAAAAGCATGTTTCCACCTTCTCTATTTCCCAATGATCTTACAAAATACTCAATGTTAACCCGAATTGTGCCTGCGTACTCGGTGTTAAGAAACTGAATGTTTTTTCAGCCTGCTAACGGCTAAAGGAAACTTCAATTGCCTGCGTGCCCAAGTTTCGGTCAAAAAATTCCTTGTTTCTCTAAGCATTATCTGATTGCGTATGTGTTGGGTTACTGGAACTAGTTAGTAAAAATGCCTTTAGCATGGTCCATGTTTCCGAGTTTAAACTGATTGGTTACGCCCAGTTACTCGGCATGACGATTCATATTGCTATTTGAGCCATTTCAAACACTAAGGACAGTTAAAACATATATGCCAGAGAACTTAGAAGATAAAGGAATAGTAACATCCGAAAATCCTTGCAAAAAATTTCATAACTAATAATTGCAAAAGGCAGAATTTTTCATTCATACAAATAAAAGCATTACATTGCAGATTACATTAAAAGAACAGTAATGCTCCTATTGTCTATTTTTGCCATCCAGGTCAAAGGTAGCCCTTCAAGCATCTGATTCCTCCTCGCTGCTGTCGTCTTCGGGGATGGGAGGGATCTCCTCTTCTGGATAGTTGATGGAAATATTTACCATGGAGGCAATCTGGGTGGCGTGGCCTTTGATTTCATCAAAGATGGTATTTCGCTGAGTGTCCGTGTATCCCTGAGGGACACCGGACGCCACGCGCCAGGATTTAGCACCGGGGTAGTGCATGCGCATAAGGCCGAGTGCCATACGCGCACCACCCCGTGCAGCGGAACGCAGGATAGAATCCCTGGATTCCGCCACCTCCATGATGGCTCCCGGAAGTTTTTCAACCTCCGAGAACTCCCCAGTCCTTGCGGGAAGAAACTTGTTCACCAGCTGCATTCCAGCAGCACGGATCGAAGTCCACATCTTCCCAAAGGCTTGGATCCCTTCAAGACGGGTACCATCTGGGATATCTCCTGTTTTTTCCGACAAAACAATCAAAAGTGTTAGGCAAAAACAGAGAAGAAAAACAAGATATGGAAAAATAAGAAAGGTAACGGAAAATTACCGATAAGCTTGTCGATCTCGGAGATTCCTCCAGGCGAAGGTTCAGAGCATTTTCTAAATCCTGAATGGTGGATTTATCCTTCTCCGCCTGTTCAGAAGCCTTGGAGTTGGCAACTCCAAGGGCCAAGTTGCTGGCCTCCAGATCCTTTTGAGCCTTCACAAGATGCTTGTGAAGCTCCAAATTCTCCTTTCGGAGATTCTCGGCATTGCCGGCATCTTCAGCTATTTGCTTGGCCTTAGCCAAAGCAGCTGGAAAGCAAAGAAAATTCCGGGTTTAGAAAATTTCCGGAATAAGTACTTAGACAAAAAATTGAATCGCAAACCTCAGAAGAAAAATGTATACCTGATGTTTCCGACAAAGCGAGCTGAGACGATGCCAGTTCCGCCTCTCTCCTCAAGAATAGAAAGGAGATTTCTAACCTCCTTATTCTTGATGGTGAGTTTGTTGAAAACTTCCATGTTTATGGTTTCGGCGGTTTGCTGCAACATAGCAAGGAAAAGAATGATTACAAAAAGCATCAAAGCAAAACAGGCATGCAATTTTGTTTAATGCTTGGGGGCTAGAGTTACATACCTGGCTCATTCGGTGCAAACCCGCCAAGTTTTCCTTGAACTCTTTTGCGTATTCCGCAAAAGCAGTTCCGGCCGCGCTTAGGCCGTCGTTGATAATCTTGAAGTCTTTGTCAAAGGTGGGAAGGTGAATGTCGAAAGTTCGAGAAAATTTCTCCACCTCTGGAGCCGCCCTTTCCCTCGTGTCCGTGTCCGACACAACGGGCTGGCTGGGCTCTGAGGGCTTGGTGGTGGGGGCTGCAGCTTGCTCTTCCGCCATTGTGGACGGCGTGTTCGGGGCAACGGCGGGAGAAGGTTGACTGCCTCGGCTGGAAGCAACCTTGTATTTCTTCAGTTTCTTTGGTTTTAAACTGGAGGGAGGCAGGCTAAAAACAAACCCGGAAAAGTTAAAAAACCGAGGATGGATGAAAAGTTCCCATAAAAGAAAACAGAATCCAGAAGAAAGAACCTGGAAGTGGCGACGGGGATTCCGTCAAGGTCGATAATTTCTTCCGAGGAAGTTATCTTCTTGCGCTTGCGTCCGCCTGTAGCGGCGGTGCGCAGCGCGTCCAGCTCAGCCTCGGAAGCCAACTCCGAGTCTGGAAGATCCGCAAACTGCCGGAAAAACCAATCGGAATCAGAAGGTAGGTTATCCGAGAAAGAATACTGAAACTGTACCCAAATGACTGAAAAATTACCTTGGGAACCGGATTGTCGGCCGTATACATTGACCGACTCGCTTCGTATTGGTCGCGTGATGCAACCAATTGGTTGATGCGCCGTCGAAGCTCCTTTGCGGGCCAATCTTTGGTGGTTGTCCGCATCGGATCCTTGACTCCCGTGTATCCGCACAGGAGACGGCCGCTGTGGTTTGCCAATGGCTGGATTCGCCTAATCAGCCAGCATAGAACCGTGTCCATGCCGGTTAGAGGCGGATCCATGGATGTGAGCTGGGCGATGCGCCGCTTGATCTTTAGTAGATCTGGCGGCAGAACCTGGACGGCTTCCGTTCCCCAGTTGTCTTGGGGAACTGCGGCAGAGTTCACGAAAGGAGGAACCCCGACAGCTTCCTTAAGGAAAGGCACGTCGGGGTGATAAAAGAAGGAACCCGTCCAAAATTTGACGGATTCCGACGTTTTTATCTTGGGGAACCAATCTTCTCGGAATCTCCGAAGAGTGAAAGATATGGTCCCGCAAGTCGGGAGTGCCCCCTCCGAAGAGTTCCGCTTAACCCCGAAGCAGTAAGTCCAGAAATCTAACCTAGGTTCTAGCCCTAAGTAGCCCTCGAACAAAGCCTGGAAGCCGGCCATGTAGAGGATGGAGTTGGGAGGAAGGTTATGGGGCTGGATGTTGTAGTGAGAAAGGATTTGGAGGAAGAAGGAAGAAGGTGGAAGTCCCATACCTCAAAGAAGGTTGGAACAAAGAAGGACCCTTTCGCCATTTTTTGGCGTTGGCTCGGTCTCGTCTTCTGGAAGCCGCCATTTCTTCTTAAGAACCAGGCCCTCCTTTTCCAGGTTTGGAAGGAGAGCCGGAGGAATGCTGCAGGCAATCCAATTGCCTGCAGACTCCGCTTCTTCGTCTGCTCCGGCGGCGGCAGAGGCGGCGGCCTCCGCGGCGGCGAGCTCGTCGCCGAGGAGTTGGATCTTCTCCTCCGCCGTTTCTGGAGCAAACGGCGGAGAGGCTGCGGAGCTCGATCCCGCAACGTCCGCGGCGGCGGAAGAATTTGCGTCACCCGCCGCGGAGGCCGTGGTCTTCTCCGACTCGCCGCCGGTGTGCTTGGGCGATCCCAGTTGCGGATCTAAATCGCTGATGATGTCGTTGATGGCGGCGCGGGTCGGCGAGGACGGCGAGGAGGCCATCTCGTGGTGGCGCGTTGCGTTCCGGCGTGCTTGGATGCTAAGTGCGCCTGGGACAGTGCTTTGCTCTCGAGCTCGTTCGCGTCAATGGCGTGGGCAGTGGGGAGTGTGGAAAGTTTTCGTTGAGGACGAGGACGGCTATTTATAGCCGGAAAACCGTTTAGATGCGTGCCAACGGCTATTTTGACCGTTGGATGTTTGCCGCGTGTCGCTCGCCGGAAAATCCGAGAAATGAAACGACGGGGTAATGATGATTATCTCCTCGTTTCCCGCGCGAATCTGTCAGAGATATGTTTCTGGGTTTTTCCGGGTAAATCTTAAACGTCGCTTACGTCAGCATGGTTGAGTGCGCTGACGTAGGAAGTTTCTTCTCCACGAAGGATCGTGAGAGAAAAGCCGGATTTTCAGGATTCCGAGTTTCATGCCACCATCTTTTTCAAATGAAGAATAAGAAGAATCAAGACTGCTGAATCAATATTTCTCGGACAAAGAATATTTGGCGAATGGCGGAGAATCAGAGTTTTGATCCTTCTTGGGGGCTACTGTCGGATATATACCGAATAGGGGTATAGAAGATGGTAGGCCAAGTGCCGGATTACCAGGGTGGCCTAAGTGGTAGTGGGCTTAGGTCCATTAGGCGGCCCAGTAATCCGACGCGCAGAAGCCGGATTCTAGAAGAACCCGGATCACAGCCCATGTGATCTGGCTTGGAGGAGAAGACGGATTCCTTGCTTTCCAAGTTACAAGTTACCGTAGTTTTCTAGGTTTCCTATTCTGTAAGCACTAATCCGGCTATTATATAAAGCCGGACGGGAGATAAACAAAACAGCGAACAAACAGAGAAGCTCTACGCCAACTCGCCGAGAAGCTCATCCTCGCCGAGTGGATTAGATCTAAAACCTTCACATTGTAACCCTGTTTACGGGATTTAGTCTCAATTAGTGAGAAGTGCAGGAGTAGGCACGTCGTACTGTCGCGACGTACCGAACCTGGGTAAAATCCCGTGTTCTGTGTTACCGCGTTATCCCGTTACCCCACGTCTCTACCGTAGTCTCATGGCACCCCCGTCTATGAAAACTACTACGATGTCTCGACAGTAAGCTTATAATTTTGTAGTACATATATCAAGGATTAATTAAAAGTCAAGAAAACATAAAATAACATTTTATAGCCTAGTGAAAACAAAGGTGGAAAATAGGTACTTGGCTTTATTTTCAGGGTATGTTTTCCATAGAAATCTTCAAAGAAAAATTTCATAAATCATTTTTAAAACTTGTTTTCTTGGATCCAACAAAGTTAAGAGTTTGTTTTAAGATGCAAACAAGAATGATCCAAGTCTTGGAATAAAAATCCACTCAAGTAATAATAGGAAAACATCAGGGAAAAATATCAGAAAAATAATAGGAATGTTTTTCAGAAACATTTGGTATTGGTTTTATAACCAAACAAAACTTGTGTTACAAATATGATTAAGATCATAAACACATGTTAGTTAAAACAATCATGTTGTTAAAAAAAATTGTTGGCCCTAATTTTGGTCTTCTTAAGCACAGTACAATAATCCAAAAACTGGGGTGTGACACTCTCCCTCTTCTTCGGCTCCGGTGGCTCCCTCTCCTTCAGCGTCCTTGCCGGTGCGAGGCATATTTTCTCCACCCCCCGATTCTAGAACAACCGAAGTGTTGGTGGGGGTAGGTGGAGGCGTAGATCTGGTGCCTGCGGCGTTAGGGTTATTCCCCGCCTCCGCGCTCGAAGAAGCCTCCAGCGTAGATCCAGGGAAGATCTGTGCCATAGGAGGCACCAGAGAGCTCGCTGCGGAGGGAAATGCGCCCATAGACGCTGGTGCGGCTGGGGAAGCCGATGGAGCGGACCTGCAGGGCAGGGCCATCTTCGGGTTGCCGAAGAAGATGGCCGTGTGAGGATCTCCGCTGGAGCTCATCCTGGCAGAGTATTGAGCCGACGTTGATCCTCTCCCGCAAATGGTCGCCGTAGTAGGAGTTTGGTGGAAGGATTTCTCTCGTTCGTGCTTAGCTCACTCGTCTTGAGTGGGTCGCTGTGTGCGGGAATGGAAGAAGATGAAACTGGAAGTAAACCCACAGTAATTATAGGCGTTCGCGCTAGGATTAGCCCAACAACTAATTTAGCCGTTGGACGCATGCTGCGTGTCCCTCTAAAAATCCGGGATTGCGTGATGTGGAGCATTAAAGCTTTATCTCCTCATTTCCCGCGCCAAAAAATCTCTCCATGATCCGCTTTTCAGTTTTGACCAAGCTTACACGGCGGTGACGTAAGCAGGAATTATGTGCTTACGTCATAGTTAACAGGTTGGTTCTAAGTGAAGATAAAGAGAGAAATTCCGGATTCCAGAAAGCCAGATTTGGCATGGAAATTGTTCTAAAAAAGTAAGATTCAAGACTGAAGGCCGTCTTTTCCAATCCATAGGTTTCAAGAAAGGACGAAGATTGAAGGTCTTAATTCTCCTTGGGGGTACTATATTATATATGCCAAATAGGGGTATATCCGATATTGGACAAAGGCCGGATTACCCAGGTGGCCCACAAGTGATGGAGCAATAAAACCCATTTGGCGGCTCAGTAATCCGATGCACGGGAAGGCTAATTCTAGAAGAACCCGGATTACAGGCCAATGCTTAATCTGGCGTGGAGAAGATGTCGGATGCCTTGATTACAAAGAATATAAATACTTTCTTCGTCTCTATGTTTACCATCCTGTAAGCTCTAGTCCGGCTGCCTATATAAAGCCGGACGAGGGGACGCCTAAGGGCACGAGATCGCAAGTCAGCAAAACCTACACTCACATTGTATTTCGTATATACTCCAGGATGCAGACCTGATTAGTGAGACTGCAGGAGTAGGGTGCCGCCATTGTTGGGATGTACCGAACCTGGGTAAACTTGTGTCCCCACCTACGGCAACTTCGCTATGTTTTCACCCATGATCTACACAAAGGCTTATGGCAGCCCCTGCCATGAACCATACTACAAACACTCGACACCTCTCAAAGGGGAACATATCGTGTAGAAATATAGGACCCAGACTGGCAATCTCTTCAACTAGGTGTACTAGGAGATGCTTCATAATATTGAAGAAGAATGACAATCTCTTTGACTTTGTGCCATCGCAACAACTTGGCATGGTCTTTGTTTCTGAATAGACGTTTCAACAGAGGTATTATAGGAGCATACCACATCACCTTGGCAGGAACCTTCTTCCTAGGGGGCTAGCCCTCAACATGACCATGGTCATCTCGTTTGATCTTATACCACAATGCACCAGATACCGAGCATTCATTCTTTTCATCTCGTCTGATCTTATACCACAATGCACCACATACCGAGCATTCATTCTTATTCTCGTACTTCTCACCGCGGTAGAGGATGTAGTCATTAATGCATGGATGTATCTTCTGCACATCTAATCCTAGAGGGCAGAGAACCTTCTTGCTTTGTACGTACTCTCAAGCAATTCTTTATCCTTTGGAAACTTCTTCTTCATTATTTTCAGTAACTTCTCAAATCCCTTGTCATATAAACCAGTCTCTGCCTTCCATTGTGTCAATTCCAGTGTGGTACTAAGCTTTGTGTTGCCATCTTCACAAGTAGGGTACAATTTTTTTTGTGATCCTCTAACATACGCTCCAACTTCACCTTCTCATTTGCACTTTCTGCTTCTCTATGTCCATCAACAATGGCCCGTCGAAGATCATCATCTAACATTGGCTCATCTGGTGCCCCTTCATCTTCAGCTTCCCTCCTTGCATTACCACCGTATTGAGGGAACATAGGATAGTCGTCATCGTTCTCTTCTTCTTCGTTATCTTCCATCATAACCCCTGCTTCTCCATGCTTGGTCCAACAATTATAGACGGACAAGAAACCATACTGAATCAGGTGGATGTGAAGGTATTTTGAGGAAGAGTAATCCTTCTTATTCCGATAGACACGGCAGCGTCAACATATAAAACCATTCTGCGTGTTTTCCTCAGCCACATTGAGAAAATAATGAACGCTTTGAATGTACTCTTTAGAGCGTCGGTCAGCATACATCCATCGATGACTCTTCTGCATTATATAAGTATATCAAACGCAATCACGATGCTAAAGTTGTTCATGTCTAAATAAGCTGAATTATCAATGAAAGATGAAAGGGTTTAGGTGCTAACCTCTTGAAACACTTAAATACAAGGGTCGTCGCCAAATCTTGACAAACCGTGGATAAAATAGATAATATCGAGCTCGGTGGTGAAAAACCGAGGAGAAGGAAGCTAGCTATCTCGGCCATTTCATCGAGAACCTTAGGTGCGTAGGAAAGAATAACAAACTAGCACACGCCCCTCACCTTCTAAAATGAAAAAAACTGAGGAAAGAGGGCAGAGAGCAGGTGTCATGATATATAGGAACAGAGGCCCTCTAGTCCCGGTTCGTGATACCACCCGGGACTAGAGGTTCTCACACGTTGTCCTGCCGGGCGAGACCCCCACTAGTCGAAACAGGACCTTTCGTCTCGGGCCCAAAATGCTAACCATCCCGGGTTTCTTACGAACCCAGACAAATGCTATGCATCCGTCCCGGTTCGTTTGCCAAGGGCTATGTCTAGGCCCCGTGGAGCATGGATCCCGGCTGGGGAGGGAGCATTCATCCCGGTTTGTGGCTAGAACTGGGACAAATGCCCTGTCAGACGCCAAGTGGCCAGCGCAGGGGCATTGATCCCGGTTCTAGCCACGAACCGAGACGAATGTCCCTGTCCCTATATATACCAGCCACCCAGCCCCTTGTCTCATCTTTTTTTCTGCTAGGAGGGTGTGAGACGTGGTTCTAGTCTTTGTGTATCTTTGCTATGCACACGAGATGTTTGACGAAATACCCGAGCCACACAAAATGATATCCTCGATCGAGGTTATCATTCTTATCATTTTTATCTATAATTGATACACAAATATTTTATTTGTCGATGTACGGTGGCCATTTCGCATAATTTTTATAAACTTAATAATACGATGCAGATGGATGCACGGCAGCGATCGATGTACGGTGACCGACGCACTTCCGAGTATATGGCAGGCCTGAATGAATTTCTCGTTGTAGCTCAGGTGAACAAAGATAATGGCTTTCGCTGTTGCCCATGTGTTGATTGTCGGAATGTCAGGGAGCACTCTTCCTCGAGAGTCCTTCACGGCCACCTACTTCGGAGATGTTTCATGCCCAGCTATAATTGCTGGACCAAGCATGAAGAAAGAGGGGTTGTGATGGAAAACAATGAAGAAGAAGAAGATGATCCTTTGTTCCCTGAATACGGTGATACTGCAGTGGAAGACAATGCAAAAGAACGAGGTGATCAAGAACGGGCATCAGATGAGCCCGATGATGATCTTGGCCGAGTTATTGTTGATGCATGGGAAGACCGTGAAAGTGAATGGAGAGGTTGAAGATGGACATCATGTTACAGGATCACAAAAAGTTGTTGTACCCAAATTGCGAAGATGGCAGCATAAAGTTTCGTACCACACTGGAGTTGCTAAAATGGAAGGTGCAGAATGGTGTGACTGACAAGGCATTTGAGAGCTTACTTCAACTAATGAAGCCGAAGCTTCCAAAGGATAAAGAATTTCCAGAAAGTACGTATAAAACAAAGAAAGCTCTCTGCCCTCTAGGATTAGATGTGCAGAAGATACATGCATGCATTAATAATTGCATCCTCTACCGCGGTGAGAAGTACGAGAATTTGGATGAATGTCCGGTATGCATTGCACTGCAGTATAAGATCAGACCAGATGACCCCGGGGATGTTGACGGCGAGCCCCCCGTAAGAGGGTTCCTACAAAGGTGATGTGGTATGCTCCTATAATACCACAGTTGAAACGTTTGTTTAGACACAAAGAGCATGCTAGGTTGCGACGATGGCACAAAGAAGACCGTAGAAAGACGGAAGGTTGAGACACCCTGCTGATGGATCGCAGTGGAGAAAGATCGAAAGAGACTTCCCGGACTTTACAGGAGAGGCAAGAAAGTTATGGTTTGGTCTAAGTACAGATGGCTTTAATCCTTTTGGGGAGCAGAGCTCCAGTCATAGCACCTGGCCCATGACTCTATGTATCTACAACCTTCCTCCTTTGTTGAGCATGAAGCGCAAGTTCATTGTGATGTCAGTGCTCATCCAAGGCCCGACGCAACCTGGCAATGACATTGATGTGTATCTAAGGCCATTAGTGGAAGAACTCTTACAATTGTGGGGCAAACCAGGTGTACGTGTGTGGGATGAGAACAAATAAAATCCATTTGACCTACGGGCGTTGCTTTTCGTAACCATCAATGATTGGCCTGCTCATAGTAACATTTCCGGACATACAAACAAGGGATATAATGCATGCACACACTGTTTAGATAAGACTGACAGTGTATATTTGGATAAATGTAAGAAGGTTGTATACCTGGGGCATCGTAGATTTCTTCCAATCAAGCATCCCGTAAGAAAGAAAGGAGGGAAGCATTTCAGAGGTGAGGCAGATACCCGGAAGAATCCTTACGATATGGTGATGGAAGCCAACCTATTCTGAACGACCCTGATAAGCGCACACCCATGTGGAAGAAGAAATCTATATTTTGGGAGCTGCCCTATTAGAAAGTTCTAGAGTTCCGCTCTTAAATCGACGTGATGCACATGACAAACAATCTCTGCGTCAACCTGATATGCTTCCTGGGCGTGTATGGGAAGTCAAAAGATACGCCAGAAGCACGGGAGGACCAGCAACGTACAAAAGAACCAAGCAACAAGCACACAGATACATGGCGCCATTACTTAAGCAGCTACGCTCTTACCAAAGCAGAGAAGAAAATATTTTTTTGAAGTCCTTTACAGTATCAAGGTGCCGTCTGGCTTCTCATCGGATATAAAGGGGATAATAAACATGGCAGAGAAAAAATTCCAAAACCTGAAGTCTCATGACTGCCACGTGATTATGACGCAGTTGCTTCCGATTGCGTTGAGGGGGCTTCTACCGGAAATTGTTCGAGTACCCATTGTAAAGCTATGTGCATTCCTCGATGCAATATCTCAGAAGGTAATCGATCCAGAAAGTATGGCAAGATTACAGAGGGATGTGGTCCAGTGTCTTGTTAGTTTTGAGTTGGTGTTCGTACCATCCTTCTTCAACATGATGACTCATCTCCTGGTTCACCTATGTGAAGAGATTCATATTCTCGGTCCAGTATTTCTACACAATATGTTCCCCTTTGAGAGGTTCATGGGAGTCTTGAAGAAATATGTTCATAACCGTGCTAGGCAAGAAGGAAGCATCTCGAAGGGCTGTGGAACATAGGAGGTCATTGGATTCTGTGTTGACTTTATTCCTGACGTTAAGATGATTGGTGTTCCTGAATCGCGGCATGAGGGGAGGCTGAGGGGAAAAGGAACGATGGGAAAGAAAACAATGATATCCAGGGACAGACATTCTTTCACTAAATCACACTACACAGTTCTACAAAATTCCACCTTCGTAGCTCCGTATCTCGAGGAACACAAGAATATTGTACGCTCCACAAACCCGGGGAAGGATGACTCATGGATTAAATGCAAACACATGGATACTTTCGGAAGTTGCTTGCATACACATCGTATAAATGACACCACTGTTGAAGATCAGCTGTACATGTTGGCCGGGTCACCATCTTCGACTATTGGGAGTTTTCAAGGGTACGAGATAAATGGGAATACATTTTACACGATCGCCCAAGATAAGAAGAGCACCAACCAAAATAGTGGTGTTCGATTTGATACAACAAACGAGAATGGAAAAAATGACACATACTATAATTACGTAGGGGAGATATGGGAACTTGACTATGGACCTTCTTTTAAGGTCCCTTTGTTCAAGTGCAAATGGGTCAACCTGAGTGGAGAAGGGGTAAAGGTAGACCCGTTGCACAGAATGACAAAAGTGGATCTCAATAATATTGGTTACAATGACGAAGCATTCGTCCTAGCCAATGATGTGGCTCAGGTCTTCTATGTGAAGGACATGTTCTCCAGACCAAAAAAAAGAAAAAATAAGCAAACAAATACATCATACGATGAGCCAAAGCGTCACATTGTTCTTTCAGAGAAAAGAAACATCGTGGGAATCGAGTACAAGACAGACATGTCAGAAGATTATAATAAGTTTGTTGAAATTCCACCCTTCACAGTGAAAGCTGACCCAACCATCTCGTTAAATAATGAAGATGCTCCATGGTTATGACCGAAGAGATCATAAGCAAGGGACATAGGGTTCATGGACCATCTCTACACGAAGAAAATTCAGAAGAATACATAGGGATGTTGTTGGTGATGTGTAATAATAAACGTGGAATACATGACATAGTTCTGTTGAGAAAGTGTTCACAAAAACTTGCTATCTCCTTCTAACATTCTAGGGTTTCGGTTGAAACGACGGGTGTTATGGCCAAATACATGGCATAGTTTGTTATAATGAGCCCATATTGCACACAAACATGCATCTTGGAAGCACGGACAATGTTGACGAAGGAAGTTTTTTTTAACTGAAAAAAAACCATTTTCCATTTTCGGAGTGTAAGAAATGGGTTTTTTGTGAAGGACCTATCACAGACATGTTGTAAAACTTGGAGGCTTAATTTTTTACACGTGCTAGGACATATGATATGCACAAATAAACAATTTGTTGTCTAAGAAAAGATTTGCATGCACCTCTTTTGAAAATCACAATTTTCTGCCGATTTAGATGGAAATGGGAAAATTTGAACTACAGGTGCCTCGTAATTTGCTCATGAATTTTGGAAAAAATCATTTTTAGGTACTCAACTACCTATTTCAGTAGAGATACATTGTGTGTTGCTGAATATACAACCCCTAGTTACGAACGGTCATGCCCTCCGTCTTGACTTTCTCGTAAAACGGGCAGAGAAAATTCCAGAAAAATAAAAAAACCCTAAATAACGCGAGACCTTCGCGTGGTGTCATTAAATATGTCCTCGTCTCCACCAAAAATAATAAACTTGGAATACGACAGTTCCGTTGAAAAAGTGTTCACAAAAACTTGCTATCTCCTTCTAACATTCTAGGGTTTCGGTTGAAACGACATGTGTTGTGGCCGAATACATGGCATAGTTTGTTATAATGAGCCCTTATTGTACACAAACATGCATCTTGGAAGCATGGACAACGTTGATGAAGGAAGTTTTTTTTAACTGAATAAAAAAACCATTTTCTATTTTTTGGAGTGTTAGAAATGGTTTTTTTTGTGAAGGACCTACCACAGACATTTTGGAAAAATTGGGGGATTAATTTTTAAAACATGCTAGGACATGTGAGATGCACACATAAACAATTTTTTGTGTAAGAAAAGATTTGCGTGCACCTCTTTTGAAAATCACAAAAGTCTGCCGATTCAGCTGGAAACGGGAAAAATTTGAACTACAGGTGTCTCGTAATTTGCTCATGAATTTTGGCAAAAATAATTTTTAGCTACTCAACTACCTATTAAAATAGAGATCCATAGTGAGTTGCTGAATATAAAACCCCTAGCTATGAATGGTCATGCCCTCCGTCTTGACTTTCTCGTAAAACGGGCTGAGAAAATTCAAGAAAATTAAAAAAACCCAAATAACGCGAGACCTTCGCGTGGTGTCATTACATATGTCCTAGTATCCACCAAAAATAATAAACTTGGAATACGATAGTTTTGTTGAAAAAGTGTTCACAAAAACTAGTTATCCCCTTCTAACATTCTAGGGTTTCGGTTGAATCGACGGGTGTTATGGCCAAATACATGGCATAGTTTGTTATAATGAGCCCATATTGCACACAAACATGCATCTTGGAAGCATGGACAATGTTGAAAAAGGAAGTTTTTTTTAACTGAATAAAAAAACCATTTTCCATTTTTGGAGTGTCAGAAATAAGTTTTTTTTTTGGAAGGTCCTACCGCAGGCATGTTGCAAAACTTGGGGGCTTAATTTTTTAAACATGCTAGGGCATGTGATATGCACAAATAAACAATTTGTTGTCTAAGAAAAGATTTGCATGCACCTCTTTTAAAAATGACAAGTTTCTGCCGATTCAGCTGGAAACGGGAAAAATTTGAACTACAGGTGCCTCGTAATTTGCTCATGAATTTTGGAAAAAATCATTTTTAGGTACTCAACTACCTATTTCAATAGAGATCCATAGTGAGTTGCTGAATATACAACCCCTAGCTACGAACGGTCATGTCCTCCGTCTTGACTTTCTCGTAAAACGGGCTGAGAAAATTCCAGAAAATTCAAAAAAACCCTAAATAACGCGAGACCTTTGCGTGGTGTCATTACATATGTCCTAGTTTCCACCAAATATAATAAACTTTGAATACGACAGTTCTGTTGAAAAAGTGTTCACAAAAACTTGCTATCTTTTTCTAACATTCTAGGGTTTCGGTTGAAAACGACGGGTGTTATGGCCAAATACATGGCATAGTTTGTTATAATGAGCCCATATTGCACACAAACATGAATTTTGGAAGCACGGACAATGTTGACGGGTTTTTTTGTGAAGGACTTGCGCCGCGTGGCGCGGGAGTTGTGCCGCGTGGACGCGTGGCACGGGAGTTGTGCCGCGTGGCGCGGGAGTTGTGTCGCGTGGCCACGAGCGCGCGGTATAAACTTCCGCGCCCCGAGCGTCTTCTCCTCTCCACGCGCGCACTCCTCTCCACGCACCGTCGCGCCGCCACTATGCCTCCGAGGAGGAATAGCACCGCCGGCTTCCGCGGCGTCCAAGAACGGCAGAACGGAATGTTCACCGCGGATATCCTCTACGGGGAAGACCGCATCCCCCTCGGCTCCTTTGCGATGGCGGCGGAGGCCGCCCGCACCTGGGACGCGGCGGCCTAGCGCCTCAACCTCCCGCGGTCGCTGATGAACTTCAACGACTGCCACACCCTCTGGGAAGCGAACGCCAGCGCGCCGACGCCGCAGATCGTCACTGCCGCCGACCACCGCCACGTCCGCTACCGCACGTTTCAGGGACTAGTTGACGGTAGGGACGACCGCGTCGTCCGCGAGTATTACTGGAACAATCCAGGGAGGAGAGCACCGACGAGGAGCTCTAGCAGACCCGCGCGGCTGAGCGGGCAGAGCGCCGCCTTGAACGCCACCTTGCGTTAGATGCCGCTCGGGAGGCGAGGACGAAGGCGCTGCAAGAGCTCCGTTGGGCCGACCACGCCGGCGAAGTCTGGGCCGCAGACGACCTAAAGTGGGGGCCTATCTCGGACAAACCATCATGCACCTCCGACGATGACGAGGAGGTCACCGAGGAGTTCGGCGACGACGATGACCCGGAGGATGTCACCGACGAGTTCCCCGACGAGGACGAGGAGGAGTAGTGTTCGTCAGTTTTTTGTTTTTAATAAAGGAATTTGTATTCCGACGAACTACAGCGCGCTAGCGCGTCTGTTTTATGTTTTTAATAAAAGAACAAGCATCTTGGATAGATAAACAAGGTAGTACATAATGGAAAGAGTGGATCTAAACCTAAACGGAGAGCATAGATATAGATAAGAAAGGCAGTACATAATGGCAAGACTGGATCTGATCTGCTAGTCATACTCCTGCCTAGGCCTATAGTACTCCGACTCGTAGTCGTCGTAGTCGCCGCCGTTGTTGTCACTATCGTCGGACGGTGCTCTGGACTCCCTCGGAGGATCACGACGCCAGGACTGGGCGTGAGGGTAGCGCAGGCGTGTTTTATCGCCGTCCCTGATGTAGTTCATGACGCTCTAAAGGGTCCGTCCGCAACCCCACCACAGCTGACGACCGGCCTCATTGAAGTTAGAAGGAGGCGGGCCATTCTCCTCATACCTGGCAAGAGCACTCTCACGCCGATTAATGAAGAAGGCGTCCCAAGTAGGGCGGTAGTCGGGATTCCAACTGGAATTCCTCCGCTGCTCCGGCGTGAGCTCGTGGTAGTAGTGGTTCGTGATGGCCGCCCGACGCGCCACACCTTGAGGAAGAGGAGGGACCGAGACTCCTCTGGCGCTCAGCATCCAACCGACGGGGATGCTGTAGCCGGGCGGGTAGGGGTAGTTCGAGGCGGAAAGTGCCTCCACCTGGAGGAAGGTTAGAGTGGGTATGGTAGAAGCCATGGGAGAGTGGTGAGTTTATATGTGTTTATGCCAATGGTGGCAATGCATACATGTACATAGTGAGAAGAAACATACGCTTTAGTCCCGGCCTGTTTTACCAACCGGGACGAAATGGTTGGGACCAATAAAAAAGAATCACACGGATCGTGTGTTTCTTTCAAGCGCTTATGAGTCGTTGGATCAGGGGTGTGTTTCTTTCAAACTGTTGTGAGCCGTTTGATCAGGGGTACGGTGTGTTTCTTTCGAGCTGTTGTGAGCCGTTGGATCAGGGGTGTTTCTTAATCGTTGGATAGAAACCCTAGAACAACACTTTGTGAGCCACAGGACCCTATATATAGCCCACCTCTCGGATTCCCTTCATACAACATTCAGTTCATCGACTGAATACAAATCATCCGGATTCGCCATCTGATGACTCCCAAGTGCAGGAGATCAATTGTAGTACCTTTCGATAAGTATTTGAGTGTCGAACCCACGAGGAGCTGAAGGTAATCTATCTATTCTCTAAAGCCCTATAACCCCCTTATATGGCTGTTTATGCAAAGCAATAAGTTTGACTAAAAGGAACTAACTAATTAAAAGCAAGTGACGTGGAGTGTGGTTTGTCTAGTAACTAGTGAAGCAAGTTTAAAATGCAAGTAATCCTAAAGCAAGTTTCTAAAGCAAGTTTCTAAGCAAGTTTCACAAGTAGCAAGCAGCAAATATCTCAAGTATCTCAAGGGAGCAAGTGTTCTAGCAATAGGTGTTTCGTTCGTGTGGCTGTCACAATTAGTGAAGCACATGTTTTAGTCTTAGTTGTTTCTTCTAGGAAGGAGCCATGAATAGGTATAGTCAAGTAAATGATCTACAACCCCTTATGATGGATCATGTGGCCAAGTAAATGACTGCACAAGATTGATTAAGACATAAAGTCCCACCATAGCCTTACGTTCTAAGGTCCCCTATATATATCCCCCCAATAACTTAACTTTGTGGCTCGGTCTCAGGTTACTGTCACTCCCAAGTAACCACCACTCCATTATGCTACCGGTGATCACCTTACATGCATTCCCCAACATATGCTTGCACTCATATATTGTACATAAAGACAATCATAGAAGATAACAAACTTGTATGCAACCAATCAACGAACTATTTCACCATTGCCAAGAACAATTCACTACTCAAACATAGACGGGGAGACACAATACATCAAGGGAATATAGTATTGCATCATATATCGTGTTTGCCAAGAGATTGCAGTGGAGAGATGGAGCTGATCTTGCTGTAGATGTTGATGATGAACACGCCGGAGGGGGGTGGAGCCCTCCGGGGGTGATCCCGGCGGCGTTTCCCCCCTCCGATCTTCTCCGGCGGCAGCCTTCTGTCTCTCTGTTTCGTGGTTTCGTCTCTTGGCGCCGCCTCCTCCTCGAAAAGGCCAGGGGACCCTTTATATAGTCGTTTTTAGGTCACGAGACACTCGGGAGAAGAAAGATCGACGGCATCGAAGCCACGGGGGCAAAAAGGGGGCCTCTCACGCGGCCATGGAATCTGGCCGCGTGGAGGGTTCTCTTTGCCACCTGTTTGGCCTTTTGGCCCTCTACTTTGGCCCATGGTCTTCGTCTCGAAAATTCTGAATCGTGCTCTTTGGCCTTTCCCTTTTTGGAGTCCCGAAGCTCCCGAAAAGTCTGAAACACTAAAAAGTACGTTTTCTGGAAAAACAGGGTTAGAACCAAAAGAAGGGGGATTGTTTAGAAAATCCCCCACATCATTATAAAACATGAATATAAGTTGCTAATATGTAGGAAAAACAAGTAATACCATGCAAAGTTCATGTATGCATTTTACATGCATCAACATCCCCAAGCTTAACCCATGCTCGTCCTCGAGTATGAAGGTGATAAAACTGACATGGACTTTGCATATTGAAACAATCATGGGATATCAAGGAGGATTATTCATGCTACATATAATCAAATGATTAATACTAGAAATGAGTAGCAATATACAATTCATGTTGTAAGAAATATCAAATATGCAAGCAAAGATGCTTCATGAAAGTTCACAAAGTGTATAATGAAATAAAAGCACTATGGACCAAATGCATACACAAAATGAAAAATAAAATCCTATATTGGTCAAAGAATAGCATAATGGAAAATAGAAAATATGGTGGACACTTTGGAGAAAATTGAGTAGGGTTAAAACATGATCAAGTCTTATTTAGCCTCTAAATTATTCAACTAAAATTACTAATTGAAATGTGGTATCCATTGATCTAGGACTCTCATTGCCCCTTTATCACTAGCATCTAAATGGTGAATGTTGAAGTAATGTGAATGACAAGGTGGTTGAAAGCCTCAAGCCCCGTGAGTGTGAAAACCTACTCCATGATTACTCAACTTAAGATTCCTAATAAGCTTTGTACAATCATAATAAGTATTAGTGACATCATAGAGAACCCCAAAGAGGTACCTCTTGCCCCATGACATGGAAACAATCCCATGTCACAATGACAAGACAAACAAACGGAGTAGACTCATCATCCTTTTTATTTTCATTCACTATTATGCATAGCTTCTTATTTTATTGTAGGATGTGTTGTAGAGTCACTCAAGCTATAAGTAAATTTCCACCATGATAAAGCATGGCTTGGGTTAGCGGCCCAATGCGTTTCTCTAGTCATATAGATACTTACTCATCAAAACATACTATTCCTCTATTTCATTTCGGCATGGCAGGAGTCCAAAAACAAAAGTACATGATATCAACCAAATGTAAATTTTTCTGCAATGTTGAAACCTTTCCGGTGATACACGTTTATAGCTAGCTCCCAACCACACACTGTCAAACGCAAAACTTGTGGCTCCCATTTATGGGTCATGTTTATTAGATGCATAAAAATTAAAGTGTGCCTTCAAAAGTTCGTGAGAGTCCTATCCCAAGTTAAACCCATGATAATTAATAAAGTGAATATCTTAATTTAGAACATAAATAACACAATAACATGGTGAACATACTCGGAATAGCAATGAAGCTAATGAGAAGATATGGTGGACTCACTGGAAATACTTGGCTAAGGAGTGTTGGAAACAAGTTTTTACTTGTTGGAATTTTTAAATCTTTGGCTAGCAAGAGGGAGATAGTTGACCACTACTATGCATGCATATGTCCATAGAATACTCATTTCAGAACAAACTAAATAAACCAGCAATTAACATCAAGGACATGAATAAGAGATAGCTCAAGACAACATTATTGCAAATTTCTACACATAAAAAGCCTATAAATCATGCAACATATGTAGCTCTTCAAATCCAACCATGGCATCCCTATTCCAAGTCATAATACTAGCATCCAATTCATTGCAACCACAAACTCCAGTAGCTCAATCTCATATAAAATGATGGGTGTGGTCTTATCAAAACAAAAATAAAAACAAAAACTAGACGCTTCAAGTCACTACGATAAATGCTTTGCTTAGAAAAACAAAAAGTAGACGTGTGCTAACCAAAATGGTGTAGCTCCAGTGGGGTGTTCATCACATCCCCAAGCTTATGGATTTCACCATTATTGGATGTCTTGAGGCGCAGCTCCTCTATTCCCTGTGAAAAAACTTCACAAAACATGTTTCTCCCATTCTTTTTCTGTGGGGTGAGATTAGCAAGGACAAACAAATCACATGCTTTCTGTGCAAAGTTCCAAATCAAATGCTCCAGTAGATAGAAAATAAGGTTCATTATGTTGTATGTTCACTCTCTTGCTTGAAAGAATCATGTAAATTCGATTCTCAAGCCCAAAGAGTGCATAAAACAAAAGAAGGCAGAATCTGTCCAGAAAAGCAGCAGCAGCAAAAAGAACGTTTTTCCCTAATCTAGACATGTCAAAAAATTAAGCCAATTTTTGTGCTTACGGAGGACGAAAAGTTTCAGAACATACTAAAAAATTAGCTCAATCCGACATACCAATAAAAAACGTGAAATCATACGGTGAGCAGACTCGTGCTGAAACAGAAATTTCATGCACTAGGATAGCAACTTATAAGTCCAAATGGGTTTGACTTGACTCTTTATTGAAAACTCCAGAATTAAAACAAAAAAAACTAATCTCTTGAGACAGTAAGAGGACACTAGGAAAATCCAAACAAAAACAACCGGGTTGCCTCCCGTAAAGCGCTTTCTTTATAGCCATTATAGCTAGGCTTTACTTACTTAACATCATGATGGTTGGAGTGAGGTGGCTCGGCATCCCCAAGCTTGGATTCTTGTACTTATTTGATACATGTAGGGTGAGCCCAGGGGTACATCCCCAAGCTTGATTGGTTGTCCCTCTTGATCTTTGTTCATCTCACTCAACTCTTCCTCCTGAAAAATTCTTCTTACACAAATCTCAACATAAAACTTGATTAGAGGGGTTAGTGCCTCCATAAATAAAATCCACATAGGTACAGAAAAGACACATCATGAGTTGATTCTAAATATTAACTACTGTTACTACAGTTGTGCATTTCTCCTTGATCAAAAGAACCACACAAAACACAAGTAATGAGAGCAATGCAAAATAAAGACATAATCTGCCAAAAACTGAACAGCCCGTAAAGAGTGAATTTTTAGAGGCACTTAAGTTGCTCAAATTAGAAAACTTAAAACTAATGAAATATGTAGTGATAACTAAATATTACTGTCGTAAATTACCAGGTCAAAATTCCACTTCTGTGATTTTAAACATTTTTTGCAGTGAAGTTCAGGAATCTGTTTTCTTGACAGCTAATTACTATTGTTTAATCCTATCTCTCATATAAGATTATTCTTGCCATTTATGATGAGAAATAAGACAGAAATGTGATGTTACAGTAGTGAACTAATATTTTTATTGTTTTTAGCTTTGGAAAAAGTTTTAATGATAGAGACTTTGCAATGGTTTCATTGGCATGAACAACACATGTTCAAGGTCGACCCCAACTTCTCCATTACTCATCCTTCTCATTTACTTTCCCAAAAATTTATAAAATGAAAATCTTAAACTAAATGATAGATAACAGTAGGTAAAGGTATTTTACATGTTGAAAAGACATAAATGTGTGCTCAAACCGAATAGGAAATTAAAGCATAAGGAACACACCAAAAAATATTAAACAATTTATTTTCAAGTCTAACCCCTTTCCTATGCATTGGCATTTTGTAATGAAACAATTAAAAGAAGCACATAATAGCAAGGATAGAAAGGTAGATCAAGTGCAACTTCAATACTTTCAGCATAAAGAGCGGAAACTTAATATTGTTGAAATATGTGTAACCATGTTTCCCTTTCTCATAATAATTTTCAGTAGCATCATGAATAGATTCAACAATTTGAATATCACATAAAACATTCTTATCATGAGCCACATGCATAAAAGAATCACTACTCTCCACATAAGTAAAATCCTCATTAGTGATAGTAGGAGTTAAACATTCATAATTTCATTGCAATCATCATATTAGGAGGCATAGTATCATCAAAGTGAATTTTTCCCTCCAAGCTTGGGAACTAGAAATATCATGCTCATCAAAACCAACTTCCCCAAGCTTAAAACTTTCCATAGAATCAGCAAGTATATCATTTTTATCCTCAATAGTAGGGGGACTAAAAATATCATATTCATCAAGACAAACTTCCCCAAGCTCAAGGTTTTCCTTAGCAATAAAGGTGTTCAAAGAATTAGTACTACCACAAATATGATTGTTGTGCAAATAATTTTTCAATTTCTCCTCAAACACTTCATGTCCTAATTCAAGGTAGATATTATATAGTTCTAAAATTGTTTGGTTGTTTTCCATTTTATAATTTTTTTTTGTGTTTTAGGTTTATATGTTAGTATGCAATGCAAACAAGAATAAAATCTTAGCACAACGCTCCCCGGCAACGGCGCCAGAAAAGTGCTTGATGACTCCCAAGTGCAGGAGATCAATTGTAGTACCTTTCGATAGGTATTTGAGTGTCGAACCCACGAGGAGCTGAAGGTAAACTATCTATTCTCTAAAGCCCTATAACCCCCTTATATGGTTGTTTATGCAAAGCAATAAGTTTGACTAAAAGGAACTAACTAATTAAAAGCAAGTGACGTGGAGTGTGGTTTGTCTAGTAACTAGTGAAGCAAGTTTAAAATGCAAGTAATCCTAAAGCAAGTTTCTAAAGCAAGTTTCTAAGCAAGTTTCACAAGTAGCAAGCATCAAATATCTCAAGTATCTCAAGGGAGCAAGTGTTCTAGCAATAGGTGTTTCGTTCGTGTGGTTGTCACAATTAGTGAAGCACATGTTTTAGTCTTAGTTGTTTCTTCTAGGAAGGAGCCATGAATAGGTATAGTCAAGTAAATTATCTACAACCCCTTATGATTGATCATGTGGCCAAGTAAATGACTGCACAAGATTGATTAAGACATAAAGCCCCACCATAGCCTTACGTTCTAAGGTCCCCTATATATATCCCCCCAATAACTTAACTTTGTGGCTCGGTCTCAGGTTACTGTCACTCCCAAGTCACCACCACTCCATTATGCTACCGGTGATCACCTTACATGCATTCCCCAACATATGCGTGCACTCATATATTGTACATAAAGACAATCATAGAAGATAACAAACTTGTATGCAACCAATCAACGAACTATTTCACCATTGCCAAGAACAATTCACTACTCAAACATAGACGGGGAGACACAATACATCAAGGGAATATAGTATTGCATCATACATCGTGTTTGCCAAGAGATTACAGTGGAGAGATGGAGCTGATCTTGCTGTAGATGTTGATGATGAACACGCCGGAGGGGGGTGGAGCCCTCCGGGGGTGATCCCGGCGGCGTTTCCCCCCTCCGATCTTCTCCGGCGGTAGCCTTCTATCTCTCTGTTTCGTGGTTTCGTCTCTCGGCGCCGCCTCCTCCTCGGAAAGGCCAGGGGACGCTTTATATAGTCGTTTTTAGGTCACGAGACACTCGGGAGAAGAAAGATCGACGGCATCAGAGCCACGGGGGCAAAAAGGGGGCCTCTCACGCGGCCAAGGAATCTGGCCGCGTGGAGGGTCCTCATTGCTACCTGGTTGGCCTTTTGGCCCTCTACTTTGGTCCATGGTCTTCGTCTCGAAAATTCTGAATCGTGCTCTTTGGCCTTGCCCTTTTTGGAGTCCCGAAGCTCCCGGAAAGTCTGAAACACTAAAAAGTACGTTTTCTGGAAAAACAGGGTTAGAACCAAAAGAAGGGGGATTGTTTAGAAAATCCCCCAAATCATTATAAAACATGAATATAAGTTTCTAATATGTAGGAAAAACAAGTAATAACATGCAAAGATCATGTATGCATTTTACATGCATCACCATCATACAGCCGACCGTTCTTTTGATATGCATATATGGACTCAAGAGCCAGAGTCGGGATGTATGATGGAGATACCGATTGTTTTGTTCTACACCTCCCCTTGAAGGTTTGACAAAAGGTTTGATACATCCTTTAGTTCATCGACCGAATACAAATCATCCTGATTCGCCATCATACGTCCGATCGTTCTTTTGACATGCATATATTGTCAGACCCCGGACCCAGAGATATACATACTGTTATGTGCTCCTAGCCATGGACTCACAAGGGCTTCAGGGTTACCAGCCCCGGCCGCAACAAACAACGGCAGGCAGAACGGATTCATCGGCACGTAGTCCGGATCCCCGGTCTACTACTCCTTGTATCCATGCTAGTCATAACCAATTATGCATACCCAAGCGTCCACGAGTCGGATGAAACTGAAGGAACGGGACCAAAGTTATACAGAGCTGCTATGTGTCCAGAAAGTGCAACAACAATCGAGGGTTACTGGGGTTACCTCGCCCCAGGCCGATCAAATCGACAGGCGGGCTCGGACATGGATCATCGGCTCCACAACCCCTCGACTGCGACAACTATGCAGGCATAGCCAAAACTGTATAACAATGAGCTCGAAACCAACAACCGATCAAAGCAGTACTCTAAACATGAAGCTTTATTAACAGATGTTACTAGAGTATAGCTTACAAACAGAGGTCACACGACCCAACATTACATCAGACAACGGAAGGCAAATTATGTTGCTAATCAACAAGAACCAAAAAGGCCTAAGAGGCCGCAACATAAGGCGACGTCCCAGCCCATAGATTCCAGGATGCTACCTGGGAACCCGAGACTACTCGTCGATGTCCACGTTAATCACCACCGATGTGAGATCTTCTCCTGAACCAAAATTAAGCAAACCTGAGTACGGGAGGTACTCAACAAGACTTAGTTAACCTATTATATATCTGCTATCTTTCAGAAAGAGTTATGAAGGTTATTTTGCGTAAAGCCATCTTTGTTTTCCAAGTTGAGGAAGGAATAGCACGTCTCATAGAGTATTTTGGAAACAGATGAAAAGCTACTCAACTACTGATATCATCATCTTTTAATCCACCGAAACATATCAGCACCTCGTGCTTCAAAGATCACCTCCTCCAGTTGTTTCACACTACCTCATGCTACAAGGTAACCCCTCTCGGCATCTCCGAGGAGGCATCCTTCATTCGTTATCAACAAGTTTTAAGCATTCCGTTTATGTTGTCTATGATCACAGAATCCGTCACCAAGTCGTCTTTAACCGCAGACACGGCTTTTCGAAAAGATTTAACCCTGCAGGGGTGTACAACTTTACCCACACGTACCAACCGACTCTTAGTGCCACCAGGGTTAGCACTAGTCCGGGAAGTGCCGGCAGAGGTGGTCGATTCCCGGCCTTTACCTTGTCGAACCATATCCATGAGTCAACCCAAACAGGGCCACCCCGTCAACAGGGAGTTGGCCACCTCCTGACGGCACCTGTTCTGTGAGTCGGGAACAAGATCCGTGTACGTCCATCACTTGTCCCGGTCACGACCTAGTTTTCTCCAAAACATTTTCCGACTCACACGCAGATGGAAAGCTCAAACTACGTGGCTCATGGATAAGGTTAAACAAGTTAGTCAGCCAGGCGGGTTCATCGGCCCACGTGGCTGTACGCTCAGTCTTGGCTCGAAGGCGAGAACTCGCTCCTAGGGGCATGAACAGGACAAAACGCCACAACCCATTGTGGCCTCACATCCATGCCGTGATTAGTCACGTTATCAAAGGTAACTCAAATCATAAACACCTGACATGGTAGATTCACGCATTGACCAGAATCATCAACTAGGCATGGCTAAGCAAGACTCACAAGGTTTAGCGGAGCGCGCACAATCAAACCTATAGCTGCTAGGTGAAGTGGATCATGATATCTAGGTTATGCAGTATATAGGAGAACTCTATCTACTGACATCAAATAGTTTGGAACCGAATGCAAAGTACGAGATTCAAATCACTTTGAAATCATATATGAGCAGATAAGAGGTTATGCTTGCCTTGGTTATAAGAAAACCAGATAAAGTCTTCAGGAATAAGTGCTTGACTTGTCGATTAAGATCAAGTATTCGTCATAGAGTTGTTGGCCTTCTCTTCGGAGTCGGATTCTATCGAGGGGGAATAACACCGAAACAAAGAAGAACAATCAACCATGGCATCGATGCAATGCGCAATATGTATGCATGAGCAGATTAATGCACTGAAATAAAGTCCTAAACACGATCGTTGGGTTGCTAGGGTTCATATGTCAGTTAGGCATTTTTACTGGATTTATCCCGAAATAGACCCCGGAGGGGGTTTCGGGCGATTATGAACATGAGTGCAATTTTAAAAGCTCAAATGGCCTTGAAAACATCATAAACAGGTTGCATATGTCATTTTGAGCAATTTGGTATATAACTTTTAATTTTCTAATTTTAGTGAATAAAATCTTATTTTTCTATTTTTAAATGATTAAACAATATTAAACAAAGGTCATTTTTTGAACTTTGTCAAACATGTATAAAAGTGACATATTTGGATAGAGAATATTTTTCTGAACAACTCCATATTTTTATTTTATTTTTCTGGTTAATATTTTGGGAGATATTCAATTTTCCATTCTTAAATATTTTCTGTAATTCATTTAAACAGAGGGGTCCACGTGTCAGTATTTAACTCAAAATCCAGAATAAAAGGAAAACGTTTTATGACGTCACTGTGACGCCATGATGACATCACGCTCCTCTGTTCTTCACAGTTGATCTCCAATTCGAACGAATTCGCCTGCCATATCGAAATTAAACCACACGACGACGTAGAGGAACTCGAGGCGAAGCTAGGGGTGGCGGAGCAACGACCAAAAGGTCGCCGGAGCGTCCGGGCGGCGACCTTCCGCGGCGGCGGACGACGGTGCTCGCGCTGAGACGAACCAAGGGGGAGCGGGTGTTGGGGGGCATGGGGAGGCTCACCGGAGCACCCGGAGGGCGTTGGCGTGGTCATGGAGGCGAGGGAGTGGCGGAACCGGCCGGAATCGAGCACGGCGGCCGACGGCCGGAGACGAGAAAGACAGCTCGATCCCGAGGATTCGCGGGGTCCCTGCGCTTTTCCTTCGTCGTGGAGGAAGAGGGAAGCATGGGCGACCTCCTTGAGGCCTCGGTGGGGCTTGAGGACGCCGGGGACGGCGACAACCGGCGGCGGCCGGCCACTGGAGTTTCGGGTTGGGGAAGAATAGAGACAGAGGGAGGAGCGAGAGTGAGAGGACTAGGGGAGAGAGGGTTCCGCGGCCTCCTTGCGCCCTATCCACGCAGGCAATCGATCAAGCTTGAGGTGGCATTCGGCAGCGTCCACGGAAGGCCACCGAGCTGCTCCTACTGGCACAGGTTGAAGAAGACCGAAATTCCACAACACCCCCTGCAACTTCTGAAAATTGTAGAGAGGTCCTTGTCTGCCCCAAAACAGCAACATAACTTGAGAGTTTGAGGGCCTTTTTGCAATGATAAAATTTGGCAAAAATAAGTTTTGGAAACCTTGCAAAATTTCCAACCTAACCATGTTTTTCTTTGGTGTATAAGAAATATTTTTCAATGCAAAATTTTGAAACCCATTTGAAGTACTATCTGCTCGAAATTTTCTCAAACCATTTGAATTCACAAACCAAATTGTTTAAAACATGATTTGAATTTTTGATTCATGCATGTATGAGATGCCAACAACACCACAACCCTAATTTAGCAAAAAAATTGGGGATGTTACAAATCTACCCCCTTACAAGAATCTCGTCCCGAGATTCCCGAAGGAGAAGAAAGAAGGAACACCGGGTTTTGAACGATCTTCTCGAACCTTACGGTTCTTTTCTCGAAGAGGTTTATCCGTAGCATCGTGAAGTATTGAACGGATACACCTTAGGTAAGAGGGAAACTCTTAGGAAATGATCTTCACGAAGATCGAGTATCTCATGGCTAACTTAGGACAAGAATGTTCGTAAAGAACTTTTGAGTTAACATGCATGAAACACATCAAGGTAACGGAAGGAATAGAGGATGGTTTCAAGGTTGCGGACGATTGATCCTTGAAAGGATTTAGAATATGAGGTTTGCACAAGACTTTAAATCCTTTTAGAAACGAAAGGTTGAACAACTTGTGACATCGAGGTTTCTTCAAACAAAAATACCAAGATGGGAAGAATTGTTTTGAATATCACAATGTAATATCCGTAGACGAGGGAAAACACGAGAAAACACTGTAATCGTGCATCGGAGAGAATTTGATACGAAATCATGTTCACTCTTCTGAGTGGACTCGGGATATGAAGGAACTTTTATTCCATTAAAGTTTGTCGAAAACTTTGTCAAAGGTAGAATATTACTTCACGACAGAACATGAGTAACCACGGAATGTCGGAACACCGTGATTAAGGAGGGATTATCGGTCACACCACAAGGATGGGTAACCAACGGGGATTGAAACACCAGAAGGAATAGGGAATCTCTTTCCTATGGTGGATTTGACGTAGCGATACGTTTACCACATGGTTAAGATCCCATGGCTGAAGTGACTGACAAATTCACACAATGTGTCCGATGATCAAAACTTCAAGTACAACCAACTTGAAAAAGGGAACTGATCGAAGGTGATTACAAAGCACCACGAGATGGTTCTCATGGGGAACTTGTCTTCACGAGAACAAAGATTGGTAGGACTGTTAGAAGGATATTAGAAAGATCAACTTCCAAGTTATCTTGGACGTTCTAGATAC
This sequence comes from Alopecurus myosuroides, assembly GCA_028641055.1. NCBI lineage: Eukaryota > Viridiplantae > Streptophyta > Magnoliopsida > Poales > Poaceae > Alopecurus > Alopecurus myosuroides. Next base: position 778,739,284 of record CM054057.1, read on the forward strand.
CGATAGCAGGCTCATGACAAGCCTTCTATAAGTCATCAAGTGAACGTAGAACTCCGGTTTGGAAGAACGGGGAGGGAAAACTTGTTAGAACGAGCCACAAGAATTCTCACGGGGAGTGGTTGTTCTTACGGATTCAAAGAGATATGACGTTAGGCTTTACGGCTAATTGTGTCAACCACAACATCAACCATGCCGTATTTTCAAATGGACCTAGTTCAACACCCTTGAGGAAACACCAACCATCGTTGCTGCTTGAGATTCAACTCTGGTTAGTGGGTTGATAACTGACACTCAGTATGTTGGATCAAAGAGATTGCAACGGTTACCAACGAGATACATATGCTAGATTCTCAAGATATGGACTACGATGTCAAGCTCAATAAGGTGAGCGAGATTGCAGAGCTCATGTATTAGCAACTTGCAAAAGACGGTTGCACCTACATGAACTACTTGCAACGGAACACACCGGAGTCTTTGTTGGGAAGACGGTCACAAAGATAACGAAATTCTTAGACCTCTTCACTTTCACGGGTAATCAGTCAGTGGCTTAGTGTGGATGCAAACTTCTTCAACTAAATGGAGGTAACAACCTACCATCTCAAGAGTATTCCACACATGCAGGACTGACATGGGATTATTCCCGAAGGAACAAGAAAACTATTCTTGAATCCATGGCGACAACTTTCACCATAAGCACATGGACCTGAGAAAGTCACTTCGAACATCCAGAACACAACTTCGTGATGAAACGAAGATGGTTCTCGAAAGTTTCCAACATTAGTGCCAAGGTTTTAGCATGAACCTCTTGCAACTTGGAGGAAATAGGAATGTCATCGATGGGCTCGACAACACACTTATCAAAACACTCCAAGAAGAGGGATTCATATGATATATGAACAAGGCAATACATTGGCCAGACTAGAGGACATGAAGGTGTACTCGGGCAAAACACCATGAGTGAAAACACCGTCAAGATAGTCCCTAGAGCTGGACTTGATCTGTTGATAGCCCGAAACAAATCAAAGGTAGAGTGATAGCATGTCCACTACGGAGATACTATCCTGCTTCAACATGAGGAGAACTAGACATCCCTTAACAGAGGATCAAGTTAGGCAGAGCTTTTGCCTTTCAACTCTCCAAGTTGTTGTTTAAGCTCAACCTACTTGTCCAGGGTATCCAGCATAGCTTTCTTGGAGAAAGGAGTAGTTCAAATTACCCCTTTATTAGACATCACGGTCAGGTGACAACCTGGTGATACTTCTAGAAAGACAACCAGAATATCACATCCTACCGATATGTCTTGGAGTTCGAAAAGGAAACTTGCTTTTCAAAGAAACCGCTATGAACATGAGAGCTTGGGCATGGACCTAACTCTTTGACCAAGAAGGTGCACCGGAAAGAACGGATTTGGTGACACAGTCAACTTCAAACAGAGGCTGGGTGACCAGTAGTGCTAAGAAGGATACAGATGTTTTCTTAGATTTTTCGAAGCAATAAGAATTGCTAGGAATAGCTGATACACATGTCGATGAACAAACCATCATTCTCATGCATTCGAGCTTAGAGGAAAGGGGGTGAAGATGTGCAAGAGCATCATTTCATCATTAAGGCCATGAAACTTAACACGACCTCTTGATATGTAAGAGTGTGATACCCAAAAGTAGAACAGAACAGAAGCTAATGAAACTTCTTTAATCTGCGGATTACAAAACTTTGACCTGGTTCTAGAGATGAACGAGGTACTGGAGTTTGTTTCTCCTAACATTCCAAGGTGGAACGTTCTGACGGAAAACAAGAGCAAATGCATTGGAAGAATCCAACACCATATGTAACTTGGTTTCCAAACAACGGACGGAGTTCGGGAAGCAGCTAAGAGTAGGAACGTGCTCTGGAAAATCCCGAGATCACGTTGGATGCACGGGGTAATACTCATGTGTAGAACCCATGCCAAAAGGTTGGTATAGCTGAACCAAGAACAAAGATATGGAAATCATAGAGAACACTCTTATTATGATTCCTTTTTATTTTAAAGGAAGCCTACGGCTATGAGAGTTGGAATTTCCTAGCCATCCTGAGGTAGAAGATGTTCCTCAGGATCCAAAGAAACAGAACTTGGGTTAAAGGTCAACATCATGTACTGATAGCGTGAGCATTACATGGTTAAGAAACCACATGACTCAACTCACCACAATTCAGCACATTCCGGGACCTTCGGTTCAAGTCCAAGGTTGAAAACATAGAGAAAGGAGTAACTACTATCTTAGTGCCTTGAAGGACACTACGGATAGCAATCACGAGATATCTTTCCAAAGACATCGATAGCTCCGGAAGAACTTGAGCAGAGGATAACAGATACATTCGAGATGAAAAGGAAATCTCGAGGTTCAGGATTTTGAGACTTTAGATTATGTAAGAAGGTGGAATCCACACAACCCTGAGAGATTGGAATGGAAAGGAAATCTCCCAGTTTAAGAGATGACGGAACATGGAACACACACGACTCTAGAAACTGAACACTAGGTCAACTTGGGTAGACGTCCTTGCCAGAGAAGGCACCTAGGTTTTGGATAACCAGAACCTTTTCAAATCAAAACAGGTAAGAAGACCCAGAGTTTAGAGCGATACCAGGTACGGAGTAAAAAGAATCCTAAGAAGGTTTTCACAACTCATTTGAGGTTTCGAAGTAGTTTTCACAAACACCAGACTCAACATCGACCAAGTAGTAAGGTTTTCCTACAGGCAGTCCTGCTCTGATACCAAGACTTGTCAGACCCCGGACCCAGAGATATACATACTGTTATGTGCTCCTAGCCATGGACTCACAAGGGCTTCAGGGTTACCAGCCCCGGCCGCAACAAACAACGGCAGGCAGAACGGATTCATCGGCACGTAGTCCGGATCCCCGGTCTACTACTCCTTGTATCCATGCTAGTCATAACCAATTATGCATACCCAAGCGTCCACGAGTCGGATGAAACTGAAGGAACGGGACCAAAGTTATACAGAGCTGCTATGTGTCCAGAAAGTGCAACAACAATCGAGGGTTACTGGGGTTACTCGCCCAGGCCGATCAAATCGACAGGCGGGCTCGGACATGGATCATCGGCTCCACAACCCCTCGACTGCGACAACTATGCAGGCATAGCCAAAACTGTATAACAATGAGCTCGAAACCAACAACCGATCAAAGCAGTACTCTAAACATGAAGCTTTATTAACAGATGTTACTAGAGTATAGCTTACAAACAGAGGTCACACGACCCAACATTACATCAGACAACGGAAGGCAAATTATGTTGCTAATCAACAAGAACCAAAAAGGCCTAAGAGGCCGCAACATAAGGCGACGTCCCAGCCCATAGATTCCAGGCTGCTACCTGGGAACCCGAGACTACTCGTCGATGTCCACGTTAATCACCACCGATGTGAGATCTTCTCCTGAACCAAAATTAAGCAAACCTGAGTACGGGAGGTACTCAACAAGACTTAGTTAACCTATTATATATCTGCTATCTTTCAGAAAGAGTTATGAAGGTTATTTTGCGTAAAGCCATCTTTGTTTTCCAAGTTGAGGAAGGAATAGCACGTCTCATAGAGTATTTTGGAAACAGATGAGAAAGCTACTCAACTACTGATATCATCATCTTTTAATCCACCGAAACATATCAGCACCTCGTGCTTCAAAGATCACCTCCTCCAGTTGTTTCACACTACCTCATGCTACAAGGTAACCCCTCTCGGCATCTCCGAGGAGGCATCCTTCATTCGTTATCAACAAGTTTTAAGCATTCCGTTTATGTTGTCTATGATCACAGAATCCGTCACCAAGTCGTCTTTAACCGCAGACACGGCTTTTCGAAGATTTAACCCTGCAGGGGTGTACAACTTTACCCACACGTACCAACCGACTCTTAGTGCCACCAGGGTTAGCACTAGTCCGGGAAGTGCCGGCAGAGGGTGGTCGATTCCCGGCCTTTACCTTGTCGAACCATATCCATGAGTCAACCCAAACAGGGCCACCCCGTCAACAGGGAGTTGGCCACCTCCTGACGGCACCTGTTCTGTGAGTCGGGAACAAGATCCGTGTACGTCCATCACTTGTCCCGGTCACGACCTAGTTTTCTCCAAAACATTTTCCGACTCACACGCAGATGGAAAGCTCAAACTACGTGGCTCATGGATAAGGTTAAACAAGTTAGTCAGCCAGGCGGGGTTCATCGGCCCACGTGTGGCTGTACGCTCAGTCTTGGCTCGAAGGCGAGAACTCGCTCCTAGGGGCATGAACAGGACAAAACGCCACAACCCATTGTGGCCTCACATCCATGCCGTGATTAGTCACGTTATCAAAGGTAACTCAAATCATAAACACCTGACATGGTAGATTCACGCATTGACCAGAATCATCAACTAGGCATGGCTAAGCAAGACTCACAAGGTTAGCGGAGCGCGCACAATCAAACCTATAGCTGCTAGGTGAAGTGGATCATGATATCTAGGTTATGCAGTATATAGGAGAACTCTATCTACTGACATCAAATAGTTTGGAACCGAATGCAAAGTACGAGATTCAATCACTTTGAAATCATATATGAGCAGATAAGAGGTTATGCTTGCCTTGGTTATAAGAAAACCAGATAAAGTCTTCAGGAATAAGTGCTTGACTTGTCGATTAAGATCAAGTATTCGTCATAGAGTTGTTGGCCTTCTCTTCGGAGTCGGATTCTATCGAGGGGGAATAACACCGAAACAAAGAAGAACAATCAACCATGGCATCGATGCAATGCGCAATATGTATGCATGAGCAGATTAATGCACTGAAATAAAGTCCTAAACACGATCGTTGGGTTGCTAGGGTTCATATGTCAGTTAGGCATTTTTACTGGATTTATCCCGAAATAGACCCCGGAGGGGGTTTCGGGCGATTATGAACATGAGTGCAATTTTAAAAGCTCAAATGGCCTTGAAAACATCATAAACAGGTTGCATATGTCATTTTGAGCAATTTGGTATATAACTTTTAATTTTCTAATTTTAGTGAATAAAATCTTATTTTTCTATTTTTAAATGATTAAACAATATTAAACAAAGGTCATTTTTTGAACTTTGTCAAACATGTATAAAAGTGACATATTTGGATAGAGAATATTTTTTGAACAACTCCATATTTTTTTTTATTTTCTGGTTAATATTTTGGGAGATATTCAATTTTCCATTCTTAAATATTTTCTGTAATTCATTTAAACAGAGGGGTCCACGTGTCAGTATTTAACTCAAAATCCAGAATAAAAGGAAAACGTTTTATGACGTCATTGTGACGCCATGATGACATCACGCTCCTCTGTTCTTCACAGTTGATCTCCAATTCGAACGAATTCGCCTGCCATATCGAAATTAAACCACACGACGACGTAGAGGAACTCGAGGCGAAGCTAGGGGTGGCGGAGCAACGACCAAAAGGTCGCCGGAGCGTCGCCGGCGGCGACCTTCCGCGGCGGCGGACGACGGTGCTCGGCGCTGAGACGAACCAGAGGGGGAGCGGGGTGTTGGGGGGCATGGGGAGGCTCACCGGAGCACCCGGAGGGCGTTGGCGTGGTCATGGAGGCGAGGGAGTGGCGGAACCGGCCGGAATCAAGCACGGCGGCCGACGGCCGGAGACGAGAAAGACAGCTCGATCCCGAGGATTCGCGGGGTCCCTGCGCTTTTCCTTCGTCGTGGAGGAAGAGGGAAGCATGGGCGACCTCCTTGAGGCCTCGGTGGGGCTTGAGGACGCCGGGGACGGCGACAACCGGCGGCGGCCGGCCACTGGAGTTTCGGGTTGGGGAAGAATAGAGACAGAGGGAGGAGCGAGAGTGAGAGGACTAGGGGAGAGAGGGTTCCGCGGCCTCCTTGCGCCCTATCCACGCAGGCAATCGATCAAGCTTGAGGTGGCATTCGGCAGCGTCCACGGAAGGCCACCGAGCTGCTCCTACTGGCACAGGTTGAAGAAGACCGAAATTCCACAACACCCCCTGCAACTTCTGAAAATTGTAGAGAGGTCCTTGTCTGCCCCAAAACAGCAACATAACTTGAGAGTTTGAGGGCCTTTTTGCAATGATAAAATTTGGCAAAAATAAGTTTTGGAAACCTTGCAAAATTTCCAACCTAACCATGTTTTTCTTTGGTGTATAAGAAATATTTTTCAATGCAAAATTTTGAAACCCATTTGAAGTACTATCTGCTCGAAATTTTCTCAAACCATTTGAATTCACAAACCAAATTGTTTAAAACATGATTTGAATTTTTGATTCATGCATGTATGAGATGCCAACAACACCACAACCCTAATTTAGCAAAAAAATTGGGGATGTTACATATATGCACTCAAGAGCCACGGTCGGGGAGTATGATGGCGATACCGATTGTTTTTTTCTACCTTCGATTGTACGACTCGGAGAGAGGAATCGATGCCGGTGAAGAACCTACACAAAGGGTGAGTGACTATTTGGCATGTAAAACCGTAAGAACACATGTAAACACTTGGTATGCTAACACCTAGTTTTTGGTGACATCCCGACGCTTCGGAGCCCCTTCGCGGCGAAACCCTAGGCCCGCTAGAGAAAAGTCCACCTTATCAGGCGCACAAATGAGTTTTAAAACATCATCAGTGAGTTGAATTTATCTTTCTGATCATTTTGATATATAACTTGCAATTTTCAGAATTTATTGAATTATTTGATATTTTCTATATTTCTTAAATGAATTAATTCAAATGCAAATAATTCAAAATTTTGAACTTGACCAAATATGTTTGAAAGTAATATATTCAGTTAGTTTACAATTATCTAAATGTTTTGCTATCTTGTTTATATTTTTCTGATTGTTATTTAATGTTTTATAGGAGTTTTGGAAAAAAATGTAGGAACAAATTACCAACTTAAAAATAATTAAAATAGGGCATTAGTCCCGGTTTTTAGCAACAACCGGACGGATGCCCCCCCCCCCCACGCGCGCTCCACGTGCCCCCATCCGCCCGCTGTGAAAAAAAAGGGAGGAGCATCCATCCCGGTTGGTAGCAACAACCAGGACGGATGACCCTTACATCCCGGTTGTTGCTACCAACCGGGACGGATGCCCCTACCTATATATCCGCACCTTCTTGCTCCCCAAAATCAATCTCGCGTGCAAGGAATCGACGCCTCCAGGCTGCTGCTACCCGCCCGCGTCGTCGCCGTTCGCCGTGGAGGAGCTTCTACCCGTAGCGCCGTCGCCGTCCGTGCAGAGGATCGCCCGTGGAGGAAGCACTGCCGCCGCGCATGCTCGCCGTCACTGCGCCTCTCCCCTCGTCTGAGAGGAGCGCTGCGCGTGGTCGCCGTCCTCGCCCCTAGCCGTGGTCGCCGTCCTCCCTCCATGCGCCTCGCCCCTCGCCCCTCGCCGTCCCTCGGCCCTCGCCGTCGATCGCCGTCTATCTCCTCTCTCTGTAAGAAAACAAAGAGCAATTTTTTGTTTACTGCTTTTGTTTTTACTATTTTTTTACTGTTAAAAACATTAGAAATTTAAGTGTTAGAGAATTTTAGTGTTAGAGAATTCATTAGTGTTAGAAATTGTTTTTTACTTTTTAGAGAATTTTAGTGTTAGAAAATTGCTTAATGTTAGAGAATTGCTTAGTGTTAGAGAATTTTAGTGTTCGAAACATTAGTGTAGAAAATTCATTAGTTTTAGAAATTGTTATTACTTTTTTTAGTGTTACATAATTTTAGTGTTAGAAACATTAGAAAATTTTGACTTAGTGTTAGAAATATTAGTGTAGAAAATTTGACTTAGAAATTTTGACTCCGGGATTTTACTTAAGAATTTTTAGAAATTTTTGACTTAGAGATTTTATTTAAGATTTTTTAGAAATTTTTGACTTAGGGATTTTTCTAAAGAATTTTTAGAAATTTGACTTAGGGATTTTACTTAATAATTTTTAGGAATTTGGCTTAGGAATTTGACTTAGTGTATTTGACTTACGATTTTTTTTAGTAATTTGACTTAGTGTAGAATTAATTTTTACTTAGTGTAGAACTTTTGGTAATTTTTTGTGTATTTAACTTAGGAAATTTTAGTACCACTTGTTTATTTTCTTAGTAATTTAACTTAGTGTAAAATATTAGAATTTTCTGTAATTTGTCTAAGCGTAAAAAAATAAGAATTTTTAGAAATTTGACTTAGTGTATTTGACCTAGGGAATTTGACTTCAATTTTTTTTGTAGTATTTTGACTTAGTGTAGAACCTAATTATACTTAGTGTAATATATTTAACTTAGGGAATTTTATGTATCTCCACTACTTATAAAAAAGCAAACTTGGTGGGAAAATTAGATCTGGACCATCCAAGCATATGCATCACACGGTCTACGTCCATCCGTTCTCCCTCGAGGTATGGCGATTAAAATTTTGTGCCTCCCTACCTTCCACCACAACTCTTCTACCATCCAGTCCAGATTTGTTATATACACCTGATTCCGTCTAGATTACATGCCCAGGTTGAAATAAGTGGTCAGAAACAATCGCGTACCATATCCTACTCTTCATCTCCCGACCTGTAGGACAAATAATTGGAAGCGGACAACAGAACTGGTGGATTTGCCAACAATGATGGTACTTCAATTTTTCAACTCGGTGTTAGTTCATCAATAAAAACATCACTATTCATGATAGTGGCACTTGCGTGATCAATTAAACCTGTCAAGGATTGGATTCATAGTTACAAAAACTAAGATCTGCTATACGAAGTTCAATGCCTTTATATTTCAAACACTGTGTTAATGTTGAATAATGGGGCAAATAACAGTTTGGGGATCTTTAATTCGTCACTTAGTTAGCTTGCTATAGTTCCCAGCTCTCTTCCTGTCATGTAACAGTTGATGGCGTCCATATCCGACAAGGTCTGGAACTTGGCGGCCGTGATGACATAGTTACCGTGACGATTGCTAGCTCTTTACCTCAGATTGCTATCACTGCCCTGCTAATGAAGTGAGCAAGTGGCGGAGATTGAGATATAATGACAGTGAGAATTCTAGCTTCCCATCATGAGAAAATAGGTATCATTAATCACAATGCAATTCTCGCAGGAGGTCAAGGCAGAGGCCATGGTGAGCCACAGTTATTGAAAGTTCAGTCCGGGGCATAGTCACCGGAAAGAGTATCAGGGCATCGCGTCTGCCGTCATTGTTGGAAGAACGCCCTCGCTCCCGCTTGTCATGGTACAACTCGCTCAGCTTGTCAGTTCTTGTTCTGTGGATACGGGCTAGATGCTCGACCAAATGATAATGACCTGGCGTTGAATGGAGTCCTCTTTCAAGAAATACAAGCCTTTGTTAGACTGAATTTTAATATATTTTCAATTGCCTATTGCCACAGTCATGTACTAATAATTTGTGTACATACCCATAACGCTTGGTTCAGGTTCAGGGCATCTTCCCCAACCATATGCAATTATGCTCAGCCAGTTGCATGCTTTCCATGCTTAATTCTCCTCTATATGTATTCTTGATTTGTAACGGAGGTGCCACGGACACGTCCCTTTCTTCTACCTCTGCAACACACACAGGAACGAGATAGACAATGGGAGACTCGGATATTTTGCCTCGGGCTGCCACAAACAGCCGAGCTTTTCCTCTCTCTTTTCCACTACCGAAACACCTAGCGTACAAGTGCTTAAGAGCATCCACAGCGCAGAGCGCTAGCTCGGGCTCTTGAAAAGTTCAAATATCGGCCATCCACAAGAGCTGGCGCTAAAGTCTGTGTTTTGTACGCATTTTGGAAGCGTCGGACTCTTCTGTTTGCGTCGAAGCCGCAAAAACGCCCATGAATTACATGGAAAAGACTAAAACGACCAGTATTTATTTCCTAGCGCCACTCAATTAGCATCGCGTTGTGGTTGCTCGAAGGGCATGTACAATGGTAGAGAAGGCACACCTTCTTTTACCTATCCATGTCATCTAGAGAAGTCAAACATATAATTTATACAATGCATTATCTCTTATTGTCATCCCTACCAATTGATTAGCAATTAATGAGAATTAATTATTTTTGGTACTCCCTCTGTTCCTAAATGTAAGATGTTTAAACCATTTTCCACATTCATACATGTCCACATGTATCTAAACACCTTTTAGTGTATATATTCACTCATATTAGTTCGCATCTAGACAACATGAGTAATAGTTAGAACATCTTATATTTAGGAACGGAGGGAGTAGAAAATTGTGTGTCTAAGAGAAGACATATTGTACAATAGAGAGAATAGACCTCTCTTATTTTCTAAGAGATCATCCCTTAGCTAAGAGAAGGCAATCTTCTCTCTCTTAATTCTCTCTCCTCCAACTAAGAAAACATCTGATGTGGCAACGCTAAGGGAAGTCTGACATCACCCCACTGTACATGCGCTAAGTAGCCCCACACACACATGCCCAGCCCGTCCACTAAGCCAACCACTATCAACACTACACGACCTACATGCAGCTACTTGATCCGCGCACTCCGGCCGGATGACATGCTCTAACGCGACTCGGCAACAAGCGGATCGCCAAACGGCCTCTGGCTCATCCTGGACTACAGGGTGGACACGAACGCGAGCCGGACTCGCGCGCCACCTGGACACACACGCACACGCACGCCACACACACACACAACACACACATGGCCGACCCAGGCGCACGGACTCGGCCTGGCGCGCCGACGCCGGTCACCACGTGGCTTATTCCCAACAATTTGTAGGGTTAGTAATATTCAATTTTTCCTTGTAGTGAAACAAAGGAGCTGATAACTATTCATAAAATTTCTTTGGCATGTATATCTCCAAGGCCAGAAGAGAACTTCGTGTCACTTATAATATTTTGTATCAATTTTAATTAGGGTACACTGTCATGTTTCCTTGATATTTCCAATAGGGTGGTGTTGTTAGCAACTTAAAGTGGGATGATTATGAAAATTATGGATTGTACAATCATATGCATCTTGAGCCATGTCTTGTAAATTTTAGGATTTTTTTTACATTGATAAATATATTTTAAATGCGTAGTCTAGAAGTAAATAGCGGTGAGAAGTGTAATGGAAGGGCCGCGTAGCGATGAATAATAACATAACGTAAATCTTATGGTCTATAGGATGCATTGAGATATTCTTTTTCGCCGGTCGTCAATGCCCATGCCATACCATGATGTAGTGTGGTTTGGTGTGCATACACGCTCTAGGTGGCTGTCACGCACTTAGTACTATCGTGCTATATCGGCATTCTTAATAAATGAAAACGTGTGTTACATGTGCACACTAACTAGTTTGCAGAAAAGTATGAACCCAAGAGACCAAGATGCGGAAAACTTGCTCGCGGGTTTAATCCGCGGGCCCGAGGAAGAGCCCGATGTGAGCCAGTGGATGAACAACTCCGGTGAGGGAGATCCGGAGCTCGACTGAAGAGACGTCTCTGCTGACGGAGAAGCCGACGGTTCCGGTGAGGGAGAAGCCGACGGCTCCGGTGGAGCCGTACAAATTAAAAACACCGGATCCGAGTTGCATATAGATATGTTAATTAATGAACCATCCGTTGTCTATAATACATGTATTAACAGTCTTTATTTTTTTAGCCATCCGGTTCAAGCATATCAACCGGAAAAAAGACTAAACGAGGCGCAACGAAGAAGTTGAAAGAGACAGAAAGATATAGGATCGAAACGATCAGAGCAGACGGCGCACCCGAGCTTCCCGTTGATGTTGCCCAGAAATTTGTAAAGCAATATGGAGTGCTAGTTAGGGATCACATCCCGATCACTGTTCAGGAGTGGGATGAGCCGAAAGATCCACAAAGACAAGGAATTTCATTTTCTAGCAAAATAGCCAAAGATAATCTTTTCAAAAAGATCATGTGTAATTTCACCTTACCGACGCCGCAGGTGGAAAAGAATGAGAAGGATGCGAATGAGGAGATAGAAGGTGAAGGCGTTGTTAATAAAATGAAACTTGAGTTACTAAACAAGGTCAAGGCGTGGACTCTTAAAAAGATGGCCCAGCAATCCAGTAACTGGAAGAAAAGATTACACCTTGACTTTATCAAGAATGGTAAGAATCCGGATTTCACTGGAGGGTATGAGAAAATAAAACCCTTATGGACAGATTTTGTGAAGTACAAGCTGTCAGATGATGCGAAGATAAGGTAAAAAACAAATCAGCAAAACGCCGCCAAAAAGGTATATCACCATATTATGGGACAAACTGGCTACAAGGGTTCCCTGCCCAAGTGGGAGAAATGGGAGAACGACCTACGTGAGAAGGGGATCACTCCCGAGCCATTCATGTGGGTTGAGCGGGCAAGGTCTTGGTTCTACGGGCATGGAGGCAAGTTGGACGAAGAAGGAAACTGCATCTATAATCAAAGGCATAAAGAGAATCCTCTACCCATCGAAGAGCTTAGAAACGCAATAAAGGATTCTAAAGAGGGGAGGTTCGTGCCAGATAGAGAGAACAACGAGCTCACACGCGCCCTCAAGAATGCGGAACACGTAGGGCGTACACGAACCACAGTAGGCGGTGTTCCATGGAGTATCGGGTTTGACGAGAGCAAAAAGAAATATCATGATAGAAGCCGTCAGCGGAAAAAGGACGCGGAGGCAGCTGAAGCAGCGAGTCAGGCAAACTGGAGGCGTCAATTTGAAGAACAGATAAAGCGGACGCATGACGTACCACTGAAGCAGCAGGAGCAAATTGACACACTTAGACAGCAGCTAGGTACTACCAGCCGACCACACGTGGTAGAAGGTGAAGTCAATGCTACCGGCGCCGCACATTCTCATCGGAAAAGTAGCCTTGCGTCCACGCAGCTGCAGGGTGATGATGCACCACCGATGATGCACCCGGTGGATGATATCACGGAGATGACAACTTGTGAGCTCCACGTGAAGGTCGTCAACATAACCATCAAGGCGGCGGTCCGCTATGCCTTACCATTTGGCAACGAACCAACTCACCATAGTCTTCCGGTTCCACGGGGCTACACTGTTGTTGGGGTCGATGAAGTTGTCAACGGATTCGAGCGGGTGAAGCTTCAATTCCCTGAAGGTGAAGACGAAGAGGTGACTAAACTCGAAGAAGCCAAGAATTTGACCGTTCTATGGCTAAAGTAACACATGGTGCTTCCAAATCAGACGGCAAGGCCATTCACTCCTCACCATTCTCCAGCGCAACAGTCTCCGCCTTGCATGCCGAATCCAGCGCGGTCGTCTCCGCCGTGCATGCCGTCTCCAGCACGGTCATCTACGCCGCCGCGTCAGCCTTCTCCGCCTAATAAGTTTCTGTGGAGTCGTAAAAGATCACCCAAACGTCAACGGTCGCCCCTCCCGAAGGTACCAAAGGAGTTACCCAAGTTACCTTACGACTATACTCCTGAGCAAACCCGAGAAATCGCAAGGGACGAATACGAGGCGTGGAAATCGAAGCCGAAGGAGCAGAAAAAGGCAGATTTCCCCGACACCGAAGAAGAGGTAGAACGAGCGTGGAAAATGATGAAGACTCTTCATCAACCCGAGCCGAGGCTATCATCTGAGTATGACCGCTCTATTATGAAGTCACACCAGGGAAATGGTGCGGTCGACGAAGAGTAGTAGCGCAAGCGGGAAAAGCGGGAAATCAGTTGCCCAGCTCGGACAGCATAAAAACAATTCATCTCCCCGCTCAAAGTGATTTCGAATACCCAGGATGGGCCTAGCACTAATGCCGACGAGCAAATTGATCTGGAGTTTATAGAACTGTACGGACCAGGGGCAGCTGCTGCGGGTGATGACCCACAAGTATAGGGGATCGCACCAGTCTTCGAGGGAAGTAAAACCCAAATTTATTGATTCGACACAAGGGGAGCCAAAGAATATTTGTGAGCCTTAACAAGTGAGTTGTCAATTCACCTGCACCTAAAAGTCATTTTGTTCGCAGTGGTTTATTAGTAGTAACAGTTTTATAGTAGCAGTAGAATGAAAACAACAGCAGTAGTAGTGTTTGAAGTAAACAATGGATTAAATATTGTAGGCATAGGGATGGATGAACGGGCGTTGCATGGATAAGAAACTTCTAATAATGATCATGTCAGGGGCATTGCAGATAAATAAGATAAAGCATCCAAGAACTAAGTAACCATAGGCATGTGTTCCATAAATAGTCGTATGTGGTCGCAATGAGAACTTGCACAACATCTTTTGTCCTACCAGCCCGTGGAAGCGGGGCCTCAAGGGAACTACTGGTCATTAAGGTGCTCCTTTTAATAGAACACCGGAGCAAAGCATTAACACTCTGTGAACACATGTGATCCTCACATCGCAGCCATCCCCTCTGGTTGTCCCAATTTCTGTCACTTCGGGGCCTCGGGTTCCGGACAACAATATGTGTAAACAACTTGCAGGTATGATCAAGAAACAATAATTATCATCGTGATTCAATAACATGTTCATATCTGAGATCATGGCACTCAGGCCCAAAGTGGCAAGCATTAAGCATAACAAGTTGCAACAATATCAATAACACTAATAGAGGATAGTAGGCACTATGCCCTACAATCACGGCATTATTACATGAACGATCTCATCCAATCCCTACCATCCCCTTCAGCCTACCGCGGGAAATTACTCACACATGGATGGGGGAAACATGGATGGTCGATGGAGAGGCATTGGTGATGACAATGGCGATGATCTCCTCCAATTCCCCGTCCCTGTACGGTGCCAGAACAGGAACTTCCGATCCTCGAATCGAGGTTCGGGACGGCGATGGCGCTCTGTTGTGTTTATGTGGAATATGACGAACCCCCTTGGGTTTTAGGGTTGGAGGCTACTTGTAGTCGAAAGGGGAGTTCGAGGGGGGCTCTGGGGGGCCCACACCCTATGCTGGCGCAGCCAGGGGGACCAGCGCCAGGGGGTGTGGCCACACTTTGGCTCCTCTCCTGGCCTCCTTCTGGCTCCCGGGGTCTTCCAGGGTGAAAACATCAATGGGCTCTTTTCTGGGCATTTTCCTAAAAGTTGATTTTTAAGCACAAAAACAAGACACCAAAATAATTCTGCTAAAAACAACGTTAGTCCGTGTTAGTTGTATCCAAAACACACAAGTTTAGAGGAAAACAATAGGAAAAGTGTTCGGAAAAGGAGGTACGTTTTCGACGTATCAACTCCCCCCAAGATTAGCTTATTGCTTGTCCTCAAGCAATTCAGTGACAACTGAGTGCGATAAAAGACTTTTACGAACACATTTGTTTCATGTGATGTAAATATACTCACTATATGATCAAATACTTAATGATGCTCATGATAAGATACATGT
This sequence comes from Alopecurus myosuroides, assembly GCA_028641055.1. Classification (NCBI taxonomy): domain Eukaryota; kingdom Viridiplantae; phylum Streptophyta; class Magnoliopsida; order Poales; family Poaceae; genus Alopecurus; species Alopecurus myosuroides. Next base: position 778,754,599 of record CM054057.1, read on the forward strand.
AAGATACTATGACTTAATAGCTATGCAAACCATGAAGAGATAAAAGCATATTAATAATAAACAACATGAAGCTAACTATTTGCAAGATTGAAATATTCATAATAGGATCTGATAAAGTGGTATCTCTCTTGCCCTTAAGTGTGGGGGCAAAACATAAATGCCAGGGCACCTCTGAATTTCAAGGGAAGACTAGAAGTAAAGATATCAAATATGAAAGTATCAAGATTCAAGAATATACCACAATCAACCGTGCTTTGGGACAAACATATTACACTAAGAATGATAATTATGCTCTCAATAAAGTGCTCAAAGAATAAGGCGGAGACTCAACATAAAAGTAAAAGAAAGGCCCTTCGCAGAGGGAAGCATGGATCACTCATGTGCTAGAGATTTTTATTTTATTAAACAGAGGTATTGAAATTTTTTGAGATAGGTGTATGCTTATGTCAACGAATGGTAAACAAACAATATAGTACGTCACAACCCAAATGGATTCACAAGAGCGGCTCCCATGGTGAAGAACACACTGGTGTAGAAGGTCATCCCTCTTTCTCTTTTGTTTACACAATTATGCTTTGACTGATAAAGCAGGGGCAACAAGAGTGAAGAGAATTTGTGTATATTAATTTGGGGCTGGGCACCCCGCTGCCAGCTCTTGTATCATTTGGATAAGCGGATGAAGCCACTAGTCCAGGGTATGAAATCCAATCAACAAGTGAGATAAAGATTCTCTATTTACGTCGTCATGAGCTAAAACAGGGGCACAAGACAGGAATAATTTTTAGCAGGTTTTAAAGGTAGCACATGAGCAATTTACTTGGAGTGGCGGTTAAATACCACATATAGGTAGGTATGGTAGACAAATTTGGTTTTCAGGGATTTGGATGCACGAGTAGAGCTCATACTCAGTACAGGTGAAGCCTAGCAAATAGATAGGGAGCGACAATCAAGAGAGCAACAACTATCATAATCATGTTTGCGACAAAGTAAAATCAACTGAGGCATAAAATTGATAATAGAACTCTGAGGCAAAATAAATCATCGAGGCTTATTGACTTTTTATTTTCAGTCTTAGCATGCGTGAGCATGTGCCAAGTCGATTCAAATGAAACAGTCATAGGAGGCTACCACAATGTAATACTCTTCTCATTAATAGAACAATGCAACCAAATATTTATATGACAGGTCATTTACTATCAAGAAATTGGAATAAAACATGAGAGAACACGAACTATTAAGCACCATTAACTCACATATATCTTATACGAACAAACTAAGCATGATCACATAGATGGATATATGTACAAAAATGAAATCAAATAGAGTTCATACCAGCCTCTCACCACAACTTGAATTGTCGTATATAGTCATTATTGATCTTCACTTGTGGCTCGAATAATATATAAAGAAAACCAAGCTCCAATGGAATCATGGACGACTGTTAAACTCTGCAACAAACTTTACAAAACCAAAGAAGAACAACACATATTTTTTGGTTTTTTTCAATTAAAGCACGAACAAAAGGAGAGCAAGAAAACAAAGCAAAACAATCTTTTTGGGTTTTCAGAATGAAACAAGAACAAAATAAAACAAAAAAATATTTTTGGGTTTTTGAATATTAAAAACGCAACTAAAGAATAAAACAAACCGACTAAAGAAACAAATAGAGAGAAACAATAGAAATATTTTTGGTCTTTTTGTGTTTTGGAAAGAGAAAACAAAACAAAAGAAACGAAATAAAACGAACACAAACGAAAGAAACAAAAAGAAGCGAAAGAAAAGAAAACATGGATATACAAAGAACCGACACAACATGATATATAAATGAGTGTGATGTCGGTATACCTCCCCCCCCCCAAGCTTAGGCCTTTGGCCTAAGTGGAGATCAATCACCAAGGGGTCCAAGAGGTGCCCCCCCCCGTAATACGCCGAGGAGGAAGCCTCCTCCTGATATGTGCTCGAGGATGCGCCGGTGTACTACGTGTTGTGGTCCTCGGGAGGCGCGTCTCGCCTCTCCTACTGCCGTTAAAACTCCATGGTGCTCGGATGCTCATCTACCCGCTCCTTGGAGAGCGACCATGGTGACCTGTCAATCTTAAACAAAATAGGCTGCGGCAAAGTAACTTTCCGCTCTTCTCCATCCATATATAAAACTCTATAAACTAAACGTTCATTAGTAGAGTTAGAAGTGACAAACTGATGGGATTTCATAGCAGCAAGGTTAAGCCTACGTGGAGCAATTATTTCATCATTATAATTATTTCATCATTACGGTCAATGGAAACATGTAAAGCAGCAGAAGGCCCATAGGCATAGGGATGGATGAACGGGCGTTGCATGGATAAGAAAGTTCTAATAATGATCATGTCGGGGTCATTGCAGATAAATAAGATAAAGCATCCAAGCACCAAGTAACCATAGGCATGTGTTCCATAAATAGTCGTACGTGCTCGCAATGAGAACTTGCACACCATCTTTTGTCCTACCAGCCCGTGGCAGCGGGGCTTCAAGGGAACTACTGGTAATTAAGGTGTTCCTTTTAATAGAACACCGGAGCAAAGCATTAACCCTCCGTGAACACATGTGATCCTCACATCGCAGCCATCCCCTCCGGTTGTCCTAATTGTTGTCACTTCGGGGCCTCGGGTTCCGAACAACAATATGTGTAAACAACTTTCAGGTATGATCAAGAAACAATAATTATCATTGTGATTCAATAACATGTTCAGATCTGAGATCATGGCACTCGGGCCCAAAGTGGCAAGCATTAAGCATAACAAGTTACAACAATGTCAATAGCACTAATAGAGGATACTAGGCACTATGCCCTAACAATCACGACATTATTACATGAACGATCTCATCCAATCCCAACCATCTCCTTCAGCATACAGCGGGGAATTACTCACACATGGATGGGGGAAACATGGATGGTCGATGGAGAGGCGTTGCTGACGATGGCGATGATCTCCTCTAATTCCCCTTCCCGGCAGGGTGCCAGAACAGGAACTTCTGATCCCTGAATCAAGGTTCGAGACGGAGGCGGCGCTCTATTGTGTTTTTTTGTAATATGACAAAACCGCTCGGTTTTTAGGGTTGGAGGCTACTTGTAGTCGAAAGGGAAGTCCGAGGGGGGCTCTGGGGGGCCCACACCCTATGCTGGCACGGCCGGGGGGGCGCCAGAGGGGTGTGGCCACCCTGTGGCTCCTCTCCTGGCCCCCTTCTGGCTACCGGGGTCTTCCGGGGTGAAAACATCAATGTGCTCTTTTCTGGGCATTTTCCCGAAAGTTGATTTTTCTGCACAAAAACAAGACACCAAAGTAATTCTGCCGGAAACAACGTTAGTCCGTGTTAGTTGTATCCAAACACACAAGTTTAGAGGAAAACAATAAGAAAAGTGTCCGGAAAAGGAGATACGTTTTCGACGTATCAGCGGGTATGTCCATTGCTGTGTATATGCAAACAGTAGAGTACTTCGCCTCTGCTGAATGTGAGTACAAATACCGGCACGGGAATTCTCTCGTCAAACCCGAGGAGGTAAAGAATCTACCAACCAAAATGCGAAGATTGCATAGTTGGTATATGGAAGCTGCTCGGAAATCTCAGGACTGGATAGTGGTCGGAGTTAGAGACGAGCACTACGGGTATGGAGATGGACTGATTCTGATTCAATTTGACGAATTCTTTCAGTTATTCCAGCAGAAGGCCCTCGACAAATCCATCGTAGTGCCTGTTGTCTGTACGTACTTATTTCTCTAATTAAGTCTCTAGCTAGCTCACCTCGTTCATTGCATTCATATATATAGTACACTCATTATATTATAATTGCAGAATGAAGATTCTCGAATGCAAAAGAGGACAACTCTATGATATTGGGTTCATTGACCCATATTTTGTTAATCATAAGACTCTTGAGCTATTTCCCAAGGATACAGAAGATAACCTTCTGAGGGCAATAAGGTTTCAAGAACACCGACAAGAAATATTATTTCCTCACAACTTCGGGTGAGTGTTACTGTGTTGTACATATTCTGTTTTCCTTACTCGATGTTCAGTGTATAATTGATGAGTTATGCGTGCGCAGCTTCCACTTTATTCTGCTAATCTTCCAAGTTGACAAAGCAAAAGTACTGGTAATGGACCCAAAACGTAAACCCCTTGAGCTCTAGGCGGACATGGAGGAAATGATCCAGCGGTAATTTCAATCTTTATATATGGCACTATATCGACTACTTTGTTTCATTTTCGGATATCAAGTAATTAATAACTCTTTTTATTCTTTTTCTTTCTCGGACAGCGCTTGGAAGAGGTTCACAAGAAAGGCCAGGGGTGAATGGAAATCAGAGCTTACATTTGAAATTTTGCAAGCAAGTACTACTATCTAGATCCGCGCATCTCCTTGATTCTAGTTTTGATACCATTATCATGGCTAGTTGATTATTATTTTGATTGAAACCATGTTCTCGTAATGTGCTTGCAACATGGAGACGGGAATAACTTGTGTGGATACTACGTCTGTGAGTTCATTCGTCAAACGACCTGTGTCAAGGGCAAAGATTTCAACAAACTTCATGTACGGCAGTCGTCAATTTTTCTTATTACCATCTATTTTAGTTACTTAGTTTCATTAATATATATTGACCACTCTTCTTTATATTAGATCGAACGGCTCCGGGATGGTCTTCTACCAAGGGACCGCATACGAGAAATTCGGGAGGAAATTGCGGGCTTCTTAGATGCAGAGGTCCTAAATGTAAATGGAGAATACTATAGCGCTTGGGAATGAACTTGATTTTGTAATTCATTCATCGGTCATGTAATATGCTCGACATACTTTGATTCTGTAATATAAGTGTTACTTCTTTTTCTATATATATGCATTACTTATTCACTCGTGGGATCCGAGAGGTCCGGGGAGGGGCCACCGAGGCTCCTCTCTTCTCGTGGGATCCGGGAGGTCCGGGGAGGGTCCACCGGGGCTCCTCTCTTCTCGTTGGATCCGGGATGTCCGGGGAAGGTCCACCGGGCTCCTCTCTTCTCATGGGATCCGGGAGGTCCGGGGAGGGGCCACCGGTGCTCCTCTCTTCTCATGGGATCCGGGAGGTCTCGGGAGGGACCACTAGGAGGTCCGTGGGGATCGAAAAACATAAAAAGGAAAACAATAAACCGAAAAAATAAAAATTGTGCCGCGATAGAGAAAAAGGGAAAAGTGCTGCCGCGGCAGAAGGGGCATTCATCCCGGTTCGTGGAAAGAACCGGGACGAATAGTCCCTGGCCATCGTGGCACACACCCTGCCATGTGGGCCACCCCAGATATCCCGGGTGCTGGTACAACCGGGACGAATGAGTTTGGGTCATTTGTCCCGGCTGGCCCATTCCGGTTGCACAACCGGGATGCATGGGGCTAACCAACCGGGATGGTTGGCCCTGTTTCTGCTAGTGCCCTCTAGTCCCGGTCCGTATTACGAACCGGCACTAGAGGTTGTGTTCGACCCGGAACTAGTCCGGTGCGGCCTGCTAGCAGTGGCGGGCAAAAGTGCCTTCATGGGTATGCAGCTGAATACCCTATTTTTTTGGCCAAACCTTATAAATCACATGATAGAGCCAAAAAATCAGATTTACTTTACCGATTCTTTCACCAATATTTTTATTTTTTTGTATTTTGAATGCCCATTGATATAATCCTGGGCCCGCCGCTGCCTTCTAGCTTTTGAATCGGGACTAGTCCTCCCCTCTGGTCCTGGCCAAAACATATTCGGGACTAGGGCTCAATGAGGGTCTAGACCAAAGGTCTTTGTTTCTACTAGTGCATCTAGGCCTACATCATTGCAATGAGTTCTGCTGCATGGACATTAGCAGTGGCCGACGGTCCCAAAACTGTAGGATGGATAAGTAACACGCATATCTAGTTATCATTGCTAGTTTATGTGGGGAATGGTGGATACCTCCATGGAGAAAAGGGCATGGTGACTTTTTCGGTGAGGTGAATGGTCCTTACCATCGCTGCCTCCGAAGACCTCGGCCCGTAGTAGATCCAAGCCTCCACCGTCTCTTCCGTCGCCTTCACCCTCGTTGTCTCCTCTTTTGTTGACTCAGTTTTAAATCGCCTCCACCATCGCGGGATCCTCCTTTGGTACCTAAATAATGAAGATTTTCCTCCCGAGTAAGGTGACCGAGTAATTGGCGCCTTAGCCGACACCATTTTTTTTGTCTCCCTCCATCTCCATGGATGCATTCCCGCGTATCCACGCGCACACAACCCGTTGATTTTCCTATTTCTACCTGGCCGAGGGAAAACGCCCGAATTGATCGTTCCTCTATAGTCTGGCTAAGACGTGCTTTAAGCTTCGTACTGGCTCGGCCCAATTCGTTTTGAGCGCAACTAAACGAGTTCTTTTTACGTCTACGAGGACTAACCCCATGCGGGAAACCAAATACGCCCTAATTGCATAGCCTCGAAAAAGGCACATGGGGCGCCACTGTTTTCGCACGTGATGGATAGTGCAGCTACTTTCTCGTGTCTCCTACCTAATATTGAGACAAGATGTCGAACAAACTAGATAATTCTGGCTACCACTCACAACAGTCCACTCATGAACAGTTACCTCACCTGCTGTCCAAGCCCTCTCACAACAGCCCACGCATGCACAGTCCACGCATGTAGAATCGATTGCTATAGAATCCGTAGTTATTACTCCATCTGTATAATAATATAAGATGTTTAGGATTTTCAGTAAGAATATTATAGGGAAGTATATAGACATATTTTAGTATATAGATTTACTTATTTTGTATAATATACGGTCCATATTGGAATTCGTAAAACATCTTATGTTATGATACGGAGGGAGAGTATTAGTTTTATTTATGTAGTGAACGTATGCTCAATGAAATTTATGCTAAGTTTAAGTTTTAAATTATAAACTTAAATTATCTAAATTCAAATAAATTTTGGCCGGTTAAAAAAAAACTATTAGGAAAGTCGTTCAATAACCAATTGTAATAGAGCGGCCACTTGTGCCAACGCTTCATTCTGATAATTTTTTTCGACCTGTTATTGGAGCGGCCCGTGAAAACGATCTACCTTCGTTTCAAAAAGGCATGTCTCAACTTTGTGAAAATTTGCATGCATCTAGACATGTTTTAGTATGTAGATACATGTAGATTTAGACAAACTTAAGACGTCATTTTTTGGACAGAGCAAGGAGTATATGAGACAAGCACTAGTAGAAAACGGAACTCTAGTCCCGGGCCGTAAGGGGCTATAGTCCCGCATGTCAATCCGGGACTACTTACCCACGACTAGAGGGCAGCCCACGGGGAGCTCCTGGGACGCTCTCGGGGCAGGACTTTTAGTCTCGGGTGGTAATACAACCAGAGAATCGACTTTTTTCTAATTTTTTTATTTCTGATTTTCCTTTTTATCTAGTCTCTATTATTTCTATCTCTAATCATTCTCCCTTAATCTCAATTATTTTTTTAACTCTAATCATTCTTCTTTTACTCTAAACTGACACTTTCTAGGAGGTCACCCATCCTCGGACTACTCCACTCTCAGCACCCTTAACTTCTGGATTCCTTCACCCTCAGCTTCCAAAAACCAAATCCTATTTTACTGACTATATTATGGTGTCAATCATGTTAACCTTTGATATATTATGTCGCACATCTTTATTTTCTGAATCCAAAAAATATTTAGTTAAACATAAATAAATAAGTAATAATAGTCTTGCATTCAAATAATAATTAATTAATTTAAATAATAATTAATTAATTTAAATAATAATGAATTAAATAATTTAAATAATAAGTATTTACTCCAAATTGTTAGTCATTTCAATATATTAAATTATCTTCAGATAGATTTTTTTTTCTCTTACTCCACATTTCAACATAGCTCGGGTGTCAAATTCAATTTCTGAAATTTCATTACACATATACATCAACTGCTTAATTAAGCTTGCTCAGATCGATAATGCATGCACATATATATATATATAATTAAACAAGAACATTTAAAATAGATATATATATAATTAAACAAGGACACGTACATTAGGGATCGAATATATAAACATCACACACCAAACAATACATAATATATATAGGCGTCACGACAGAGAGGGCTCGCATCTACACGGACTGCTCGTCCTTCGAATCCCAAACAGTAGGAGACCGGGGGCAAGGTGACGCTGCCCATAGGCAAAGACACTGATAATACTGTACAACTCGTTGCAAAGGTACCCATTGACAGGTGCGTAATCAATGTTGACCTAGTCAAGTGGGCTCTTCTCCCAAAGATTGTGCCTAAAACCGAGAAAATGTTTCTTCATGGTACTGTACTTCTCGTCGATCAGTACGGCTGCCATATCAGTCATTGAAGTCCTCTCATACCGAAGCTGGAACAGGTCATGGATATCAATATGGCACTGAGATGGTATCTCAATACGCCAGGTGTTCCACATCTTCGATCTGTCATTCCTTATATCAACGGTATCAAAACGTATGCCGCTGTTGCCAAGGAAATCCATCAGTTCTGGACAATTTTAGTCACTACTGCAACAAAAAAATGGAACAAATGTTAAATAAATAATGTTATGGAACAAGTGTAAGTTTCAATGCAACAAGTATATTGTTTCAATGCAACAAATTTATTTTTTCCAATGCACGTACGTACATATACCTACGATTCAAATGGGAACATTTATAAATGGAATTTCCAATAAACATTGTTATATGAATACACATGGATATATATATTGCTTTCCTATGCAATTTCGACGAATACATTGTTGCTATATGAATATAAATAGAATTTCCAATACACATTGCTATATGAATACACATGGATATATATATATTGCTTTGATATGCAATTTCAGTCATCCAATACATTATTGCTATATGAATACAAACAGAATTTCCAATATATATTGCTATATGAATATATATATATATATATATATAGGACAAATTCAGGCTACTCCCGGGTGTAGTTACACCCACATGTGTTTAGTATGATGTATGTAGTATCTATCATACCGGAGAGTATGTACATGTAGTATGCGGTATATATTACTATTTCGGGAGTATATATACTACATTTTATGTAGTATGTGTAATTTTTCTACATACTCCTTTTATACGTACATATATACAGGTATTTTAAATATATAGTGCAAACTACATGCTCAATTTTATAATTTTCACGAAACTTGTTTTGAAGTATCTTAGATATAGTATACGTACATACTCAGACCGAAAAAGTAAGACACATACCTACGTACGGCAGTATATGAGACGTGGGTGTAGCTACACCCGGGAGTAGAAACCATTTCCCCTATATATATATATATATATATATATACGGTCGCGCTATTTGACTCGCAGGGAGCAAAATAGTTATTCTATACCCACCCTGTATCGTTTTTACGTCACGTAAATTTTTTCGGATTCCTTATGTCGAATAGAATGTAAGAAAATATATACATGACATAAACCTTTTATTCACGTGACGTTTCAAAAAAAATGAAAAAATACAATTTTTCATGTTGTTTTTAGACTTTTATGTTGGTATGACTCATATTTTTTTATATTTATGCCGAGTATTCTCTTATGGATCAAACATGAGCGTAAATAATTCCATACGTAACATAAATTTTTGACATGAAAACATAAAATAAATTATGGGTGCAAAATAGGGTGTCTATATATATATCAAAGCAATATATATATATATAGCTTTCCTACGCAATTTCGGCCAATAAATTATTGCTCTATGAATACAAATGGATTCTAATACACACTGCTATATATGAATACAAATGGATACACACGTACATGTTGCTATCCTATACAATTTTCGATCCAATCAAAATAAGATAAGGAGAAACATAGGAAAAGAGAAACAGATGAGAAGATCACGATCGGAGTGCTTATTACCTTGTCCATTGGAAGAGAAAGACACGCCTTTTTTGAGCAAGTTGGATGAGAGCCACGTCCTTTTGATCGGCCGTGTACTCAAGATCAAGGCCAAGAAAACCCCGCCATCCTCGCGAAGCCATTTCTTCAAGAGGTCAAGGTAGGCCGGAACCCTCCTACTCTCGTTCGTGTATGTGACTTCGATGTTCCGACCATGCGAGTACTGGATTGGCGGAATGAAGCGAGGAGAGCAATAGGGAGAAGATAGGCGCTCGGTACTGTAGCAATGTCGCGTTTCTTTGTTTTTATTGCCTCCCCGACGATAGAACAACTTCCGAAACGCGGGAGGCAAGCTGTTTAGGCATTTAGTCCCGGGCTGTAACACGACCCGTGACTAAATTCTCTCCGGCTAGACGAACGGTTGCCACAACGACTTTTAGTCCCAGGCCGTGTTACGACCCGGGACTAAAAGAATGCGAGGCAACACGAACGGTTGCCAGAGACTTTTAGTCCCGGGCCGTGTTACGACACGAGACTAAACACTTTCGAGGCGAGGCGGGCTGTTGCCCTGCATCCCTCTGGTCCCGGTTGGTAGACTCACGGGGACTAGAGCCAAAAACCGTTGGGGGTTTTCTATTAGTGAAGAGGGTCAAAATAGGCTTTAGGCCACTGGTCCCATGACTTAGATGTCTCATCATCCAGATTTTCCATGAACAGTTATCTTACCTGCTGTGTGAGAGGAGTGCTCCAAGCCGTCATTTCATCTGTCGTTTAGTAGCTCATTTTGTCAACAGATATTTGAGGGAATAATTGGGCAGTATAGATTTTCCATGAACAGTTATCTTACCTGCTGTGTGAGAGGAGTGCTCCAAGCCGTCATTTCATCTGTCGTTTAGTAGCTCATTTTGTCAACAGATATTTGAGGGAATAATTGGGCAGTATGCCGTTCCCAGAAATAGAAACCGGAATGTTTCACATACATCATATTCCCCAAAAGCTTTCTCTTATACCCACGTATGGAATATCTTGCACCCACAGCTACCACCAGTTTGCTACTACTCCCGGGCCCATACTCTACGGCCGGGTAGCTCTACCCCCATACAAGCTCTCTACGTAGTACGCTGTACGCTGCTACATGTAGCTCCACAGCGGCGTCTCCAAGTCGCCGTGCTCGCCGCCGTCCACACGCCACGCTCTGGCATCTGGAGGATCCACGAGCATACCCTGCGCCAAGCTCGCGTAGTACGACCCAGCCTCCATGCCGCCAATCCGGTACTCTTCGTCTTGCTCCTCCGAAAATAAGCCCCTGGAGATGGACAGCGCACTCTCCTTCTTCCTGGCCGTGGACGCGCCATGGCGCTCCTCCTCCAGGAACGCCTCGACCGCGGCGGCCACGGCGTCCTTTACCTCTTGCGCGCTACTGCCGCCCAAACGGAGCGGCCCGGCACCAGGACTAGGCTGCATCCGCCAGGCGGAGTCGGCGAAGTTGAGGCATGCGTCACGGCCTGAGAGCGCGAGCGCGGCGGCGTCGTGCGCACGCGCGCGCGGCATCTCGGCGGTGTCGAAGGTGCCGAGCCAGAGCCTGGACCCCTTCGTCCCGTGGACGCGCATCTCGCACACCCAATGCCCCGCACAGCCCCGGCGCCGAACGCCGCGGTACACCGGGTGCCGCGTCTCCTGGAACTTGCTGCGCCCCGAGCGCGGCTTCGGCGGCTCCGACCACACCGTCCTGTACTCTGCTTGTTCCCCCGTCTGCTGCGAGGCGTCCATCCCTCACAAGGCCGGAGTACAGTGGATATGCTATGTGTGTTGTGAGCTAGAGAGGGGGGAGACAGTTTGGGATGTTGAAGATGGAGAATATGAATACTATGATAGCGTGCGGTTCAGACTTACACAACTAAGAGTGGGGATGTAAACCTCCTTATCCTAACAGTGATTTCCCAAATCGCCTCATGTTAAATTGAATCGGCCTTCCTAAATTGGTCCCTAAATTTTGTTAAAGGGCGATAAAACGTATTGATACAAATAATTATCTAGGGCATCTAAATAATCTAAACAGTGTTCGCGACTAACAACAGTTTCAAGTGCATATTGTAGTGATATTTCCTTCTTGGTGGAAAATCTCCAGATCTTCTAAATCGGCAACCTAATTACTACTCCATAGTTTTTTCTAGTCCTTCATTCTATTTTGTTAGTGCTCCATAGTTTTTCTCGCTTTTTTTTTGAGATTCACTTTGTTTGTTTTCTTGATGCCAAAGGAGGCAAAGTGTTTTATGTTGTTTGGGGCTAGGTGAGGAACAAGATTTGCATTGGGTGTTTAAAACTCAGAAGCTTGATCTATATTTTTCTATTTATGTGGATGGTAAACTCTTCTTTTCTTTGTGGTGCACTGGTGCTACCTTTTTGCGATTTTGTTTTGGCATGTGGATCATTTTTTTTAATCATAGATCATGCAACCCTTTGGTTCATCACACTTGTGATTTGTATGCTTAATTTCTTTATTGTGTACAAAAATCACACCCATGTCCTGATCGTGTACATTGAACTTTAAAACTCAGTCTGTATGATGTGCATTTCCATTCTAAAAGCAGATTTCAACATGCACACATTTCGAAGGTGCACATTTATACACGTTTTGAACTAAATTTGAACACCTGTTTATTTCTTCTGCGAGCTCTGGCTGTTTTTTTCATTAATTATCAAAACGGGAGAGGTTAAAATTAGATATATTTACAAAGCCTAAAGGGGGAGAGTGTGGTATATTCTGCTGACATCATTCAAGGTTGTATGAATTTTTATAACCTACTCATGTCCAAACAGTTGGGGTTCCTTAGATTCTAACCATGGAGCGTGAAGGTCCAAAACCCACATAGTTTCACCTTCAAAAGATAACCTCCCCAATTGGGGATGCATTAGATATTTACCTAAATCTATGAGCCCTTTAAAGGATCCACATTAGCTCCAAGACATTTGTCTGAAACCAAGGAAGTAAAAGTTTGAGCTTGAGAAGCTTGCGGCCCGGTGGGTGGATAAAACTCATTGGGATAAGCCATACTACTAAACCATACAAAAGGACAAGCGATACAACCAAAGATAGAAAACAACGGCTAAACTATTAGACAAGTAAGGTTCTCTAGACCATCCTTTGTTTTTTGCTTTGCAAATATACCTAAAGAGGTTTTGAATGATTGATGTCAAGAAAATTAGGGAACTAATAATTTTGTGCTGATTTTACAGATATTGGCATGATTAGTGAATCATGGCAACATCTTATTATCATGGAAATTGTATTTGGCAACTCTTTAAAGAGTAAGGAAATACATTGGAAGCTATGCAATATAATATTCATTTTAAATCATAGGTATGTTGTACAAATCAAGAACAGCATTGGCCAAATAAAAAGGAAAAAAGAGATTCCACAAAGTCGGCTTGGTCCACACTATGTATATCGTGCCAGCGTTTTCCTCCTTAGCTATATTCGAGTGCCACACTATAATCATTGGCCTCAATTCCTTCTTGATTGGCCCGCAGCTTCTTGGTGTCTCGTCTTCACGAAAAAAGTGGTTTATCCTTTTTTAGGCACATTTCCGAAGTTGTAACCTCCTCAACACACCTTACTGTTGTTTTCTAGGAATTCTGAAGGACTTAGAGAGCTTGTTTCCAATAATAACAATAATAAGAAAATTAAGGATAAATAACCAAGAGAACACACCCGTTGTCGCAAAAAAAATGCAAAATATACACAATTAATATTTATTAACGCACATATAATTAACAAGCAAGGACACACACTCTATGAGAAAAGTGCTTATAGAATAAAGTCTACCACTTGCGGGTCATCATGGAAACACACCACTGGTATTCTAGGATCTGGTTACAGAGAATACCACTAGGTAGCATGGTTACAAGACCTCACCACGCACTAGTGGAAAGAACCCCTTTCGTCCAGGGGGCTAGGGGGCATCTGTCCCGGTTGCACAAAAATCCGGGATAAATGCTATGCATTGGTCCCGGTTTGTGTGCCCGAGGCAGCAGAACCCACCTAGGGGCATCTGTCCCGGTTCGTGGGGAGGCATTGGTCCCGGTTTGTGGCACGAACCGGGACCAATACCTAGCCACAGGCCACGTGGCACGCGCATGGGCACTGGTCCCGGTTCATTCCACAAACCGGGACCAATGCCCCCTTTTCTCTTTTTTTTTTGGCTTGGGGGAGTGAGAGAGGTGGGTGTTAGCTAGCGTGTCGCAGGAGTCCTGCCGCGTGGCGCGGGAGTTGTGCCACGTGGCGCGGGAGTTGTGACGCGTGGCCACGAATGCGCGGTATAAACTGCCGCGCCTCGAGCGTCTTCTCCTCTCCACGCACCGTCGCGCCGCCACCATGCCTCCGAGGAGGAACAACACCACCGGCTTCCGCGGCGTCCGAGCACGGCAGAACGGAATGTTCACCGCGCATATCCGCTGCGGGGACGACCGCATCCCCCTCGGCTCCTTTGCGGCGGCGGCGGCCGCCGCCCGCGCCTGGGACGCGGCGGCCTGGCGCCTCAACCGCCCGCGGTGGCTGATGAACTTCAACGACTGCCACACCCTCTGGGAAGCGGAGGCAAGGGCACCGACGCCGCAGATCGTCACTGCCGCCGACCACCGCCACCTCAGGCACCGCGCGTTTCAGGGCCTAGTCGACGCCAGGGACGACCGCGTGGTCCGCGAGTATTACCGGAGCAATCAGGGGAGGAGAGCGCATACGAGGAGCTTTGGCAGACCCGCGCGGCTGAGCGGGCGGAGCGGCGCCTCGAACGCCACCTCACGTTAGATGCCGCTCGGGAGGCGAGGACAAAGGCGCTGCAAGAGCTCCGTCGGGCCGACCACGCCTGCGAAGTCTGGGCCTCCGACGATCCGAGGTGGGGGCCTATCTCGGACATACCATCATGCACCTCCGACGACGACGAGGAGGTCACCTTCGACGACGACAAGCTGGCTACAAGGGTTCCAGTCCCAAGTGGGAGAAATGGGAGAACGACCTAATTCAGCTGGGGATCACTCCCGAGCCGTTCTTGTGGGTCGAGCGGACAAGGTCATGGTTCTACGGGCATGGGGGCACGTTGGACGCCGAAGGAAATGCAATCTATAATCTAAGGCATAAAGAGAGTCCTCTACCCATAGAAAGTCTGAGAACCGCAATAAAGGACGTTAAAGAGGGGAAGTTCGTGCCAGATAGAGAGAACGACGAGCTCACACGCGCTCTCGGGAATAAGGAACACGTAGGGCGTACACGAGCCGTAAAAGGCAATCCTCCATGGAATACTGGGTTCGACGACACCAGAAAGAGATACCCCGATAGAAGTCGTCAACGAAAAAAGGACGCGGAGGCAGCTGAACCAGAGATTCAGGCAAACTGGAGGCGTCAACTTGAAGATCAGATAAAGCTGACGCAGGATGTAGCAAACAAGCAGCAGGATCAAATTAACACACTTAGCTAGCAGATAGTGTCTACCGGCGTACCACACATGGTAGAAGGTGAAGTCGAGGCTACCAGCGCCGCACATTCTCATCGGAAAAGCAGCGTTGCGTCCACACAGCTACCGGGTGATGATGCACCGCCGATGATTCACCCGGTGGATGATATCACGGAGATGACAACCTGTGAGCTCCACGTGAAGGTCGTCAATATAACCATCAAGGCGGCGGCTGGCTATGTCTTACCAATTGGCAACAAAACAACTCACCATGGTCTTCCGGTTCCACGGGGCTACGCTGTTGTTGGGGTCGATGAAGTTGTCAACGGATTCGAGCGGGTAAAACTTGATTTCCCTGAAGGTGAAGACGAAGAGTTGACTGAACTCGGAGAAGCCAAGAAATTAACCGTTCTATGGCTAAAGGAATGCATTGTGCTCCCAAATCATACGGCAAGGCCATCGAATCCTCGCCATTCTCCAGCGCGGTCGTTTTCGCCATGCATGCCGTCTCCAGCGCGGTCGCCTACGCCGTGCACGTCTCCACCGCGGTCGCCTACGCCGTCGCGTCAGCCTTCTCCGCCCACTAAGTTTCTGCGGAAAAGTAATAGATCACCCAAGCGTCAACGGTCACCCCTACCGAAGGTACCAAAGGAGGTACCCAAGTTACCTTACGACTATACTCCTGAAGAAAGCCAGAAAATAGCAAGGGACAAATACGAGGCGTGGAAATCGAAGCGGAAGGAGAAGAAAAATGCAGATTTCCCCGAGACCGAAGAAGATATAGAACGAGCATGGAAAATGGTGAAGACTCTTCATCAACCTGAGCCGAGTCTGACATCTGACTATGACCGCTCTATTCTGAAATGACACCAGGAAATGGTGCGGTCGACGAAGAGTAGTAGCGCAAGCGGGAAAAGTGGGATATCAGTTGCCCAGCTCGGAGAGCAGAAAAAACAATCCATGTCTCCGCTCAAAGTGATTTCCAATACCCAGGTGGGGCCGAGCACTAATATTGCTGACGAGCAAATTGATCCGGAGTTTATAACACTGTACGCAGACAGGGCAGCTGCTGCGGGTTTGTCCATTCCTGAGTATATGCAAACACTAGACTACTTCCCCGAAGCTGAATGTGCGTACAAATACCAGTACGGGAAGCCTCTCGTCAAACCCGAGGAGATAAAGGATCTATCAACGAAAATGCAAAGATTGCATAGTGGGTATATGGAAGCCGCTGAGAAATCTGAGGACGGGATATGTCTCCGCGTTAAGGACGAGCACTACGGGTATGGAGATGGATTGGTTATGATTCAATTTGAAGAATTGTTTCAGTTATTCCAGCAGCAGGCCCTCGACAAATATGTCGTTAGTGCCTATTGTCTGTAACTACTTATTTATCTAGCTCACCTCGTTCATTGCATATTGATATATATATATATAGTACACTCATATATTATAATTGCAGAATGAAGATTCTCGAATGCAAAAGAGGTGGAATCTATGATATTGGGTTCATTGATCCACATTTTGTTAATGCAAAGACTCTTGAGCTATCTGCCAAGGATACGGAAAATAATATTCTGAGGGCAATACTGTTTCACCAACACCGACGGGAAATACTATTTCCTTACAACTTCGGGTTAGTGTTACTGTGTTGTACACATTATGTTTTCCTTACTCGATGTTCACTGTATAATTCATGAGTTCTGCGTGCGCAGCTTCCACTATATTCTGCTAGTCTTCCAAGTTGACAAAGGAAAAGTACTGGTAATGGACCCAAAACGTAAACCCCTAGCGATGTGGGCGGACATGCAGGAAATGATCCAGCGGTAATTTCAATCTTTATTAATTTCAGTCTTTATATATGGCACTATATCGACTACTTTGTTTCGTTTTCGGATATCAAGTCATTAATAACTCTTTTTTTTCTTTTCTTTTTTCTCGGGTAGCGTTTGGAAGAGGTTCACAAGAAAGTCTCCCGGTGAATGGAAATCAAAGCTTACATTTGATGTTGTGCAAGTAAATACTATCTAGATCCACGCGCATCTCCTTTATTCTAGTGTCGATACCATTATCATGGCTGGTTGATTATTATTTTGATTGAAACCATTTCTCGTAAAGTGCTTGCAACAAGGAGACGGAAATCACTTGTGTGGATACTACGTGTGCGAGTTCATTCGTCAGACGACATGTCCCAAGGGCAGAAATTTACAGCAACTACATGTACGTTAGTCTTCAATTCTTCTTATTACCATCTATTTTAGTTACTTACTTTCATTAATATATATTGACCACTCTTCTTTATATTAGATCGAATGGCTCCGGGACGGTCTTCTACCAAGGGACCGCATACGAGCAATTCAGGAGGAAATTGCGGGCTTCTTAGATGCAGAGGTCCTAAATATAAATGGAGAGTACCATAGCCCCAGTTGGAACTGAATTCGATTTTGTAATTCATTCCATCGGTCATGTAATATGCTCGATATAATTTGCTTCTGTAATATAAGTGTTCCTTATTTTGCTATATATGTATTACGTATTCACTCGTGGGATCCGGGAGCTCCAGGGAGGGCCACCGAGGCTTCTCTCTTCTCGTGGGATTCGGGAGGTCCGGGGAAGGGCCACCGGGCTAATCTCTTCTCCTGGGATCCGGGGAGGGGCCAGCGGGAGGTCTGGGGATCGCAAAACATAAAAAGGAAAATAATAAACACAAAACATAAAAAAAAACTGCCGCGACCGAAGGGGCATGCATCCCGGTTCGTGTTAAGAACCGGGACTAATAGCATTGGCCAGGTTCGCCACGTGGTACACCCCATTTGTCCCGGGTCCTGGCACAACTGGGACCAATGGGGGAGGGGCATTCGTCCCGGCTGGCCCATCCCGGTTGCATAACCGGGACAAATGGGCCTTACCAACCGGGACTAGTGCCCCTGTTTCCACTAGTGACTGGTAAGGCTATGTTAGTGGCATAGAACTATCCGGTCCATACCACTGGTAAATTGGACCCCCTAGCATGGCCCGAGGAGGTTTAATACTGGTGTGGTTGTAGAGGCCCCAAACCGGAAGGTTCAGAACCCCTCATATGCATTCATTCACAATCCCAGAATAACCAGTTGTGAACAACATACGTAGTTGGCATACAGAATACATCATCCATTACACGAATATTAGAGTCTTACATAAATGGTCACATGACCAAGTTCTTGATAACTGTCACACAGGACAGACATTCAAAATAAACACAGCGGAAGACGATAAGCATAGCGTAGTAGAACCCGAGTCACGCCTCATCCTACAGGCTGCTGACTGGGAGACGATCCTAACTCGCAGGGCCATCAGCGTAGAACTCCTCCTCATAGAACTCCTCCTGGGGTGGCTCCTCATAGTCTGGTAAGTAGATACCAGGGGCGAAACCAAATGAGTACATTTGAATGTACTCAACAAGACATCCTTTATGAGCTTACAATAAATGCACACATGCTTATTTGGTGGAGTGGGTAGGCCATACATATGGTTCAGCTACCCATGACATATAAAAGATTTATCATGGTTGATCCTTCAAGTTTTCTTTCTTGGTGAAAAATCCTTTAAAATAAGGTAGTTTTTCTCTCGTAGATATCACATATCTTGGAGGTTTTTATAAGACTTTTAGAAAAGAAAGTTTTCTTTTCAGAAACTTGTAGTAATAGTTTCCTCCTCATCAGTATCTCGCAGATACCAAGTCATTCCTCCATAGTACCTCGCAGGTACAAAGCCGTCCTTCAAAACCTCTTTTTGAAAAGTTGACACAATACTAGCTACATGGCCATTCAACCGTCCATATCCGAGGACGCGGCTATCTCGAAATAGTTTTACTCTGCAGAGGTGTACACACTTCCACTAGATCCAGAATCCGCCATGAAACAACCATGGACTATTCCCAACCTATGGGAACATCAGATAACTGATCTTGACTATCCACTATGTACAAGCTAGAACATGACTATCTCTTCAATTGGGGTTACCCCTCCCCGGCAAGCCGTGTCACACCGCCCAGACAGGAGACCCAACTGCTGCATCCGGAGGGAAAATTAATCCCACACTTTAGATGTCCCGTCTGCTCACTCCTAGCGACACTTCGGTTCGGAGGATCCAATCCTCTATAGCACTTTGAGATAGCTCACATACTAACCATAACAAGTTTTTAATCAAGCCCCTACCCATATTGGGGTAAAGTGGCAGTACGATAATGGTTGTCCAGCGAAGACTAGGTTATGTGTCTTTTGTAAACCTTTCTCAAAAATTTCCCTTCATGGCATTCTTCCGGTAGACAGGGTCTCACCCTTCATCCGGGGTTTTTCCTTCATAAGGTATTTGTTTACAAAAGCACATTTTATGTAGTTCATTTAAGAACCCAAGTTTTAATTTGGTGAATGGTATGTATATACCATTTAGTGGCTAAGGGCTTGGCAAATACCAAGTTGACTATTATTATGATTCCTTCTTCTAATAATATTAATAGTAGTAGTATTCACAACAAAAATAGTTTTGGGAGTATAGTTTTGTGAAAACTTCAGAAGTGAAAAGCATGCATGATAGATAATGATAAGTATTTATACAGCAAGCATTAGGATGGCTTGCCTTGGTACAAGTGATGGTCCTGGTCCTGAAAGTAACAGGAGTTGCAATACCCCTCTTCAGCAAATCCTTCCTCCTCGTTTTCTAACGTCGTAAAAAGAAATAAAGGCACACTTTCAGACAACCAAGACAAACAATGCTACAAGTGATACATACAGCAAGCAATTAAAATGTACACTCAAGACACTCAATTATCCCTTAGGAAAATTGACTGAAAAACACAGTGGGAAAATCTGCTTTTCCTAGTGTTTAGGTGTGGTCAAACTTAATGATTTTAAGTCAAGAGCATCATGGACCAGTGGGGTAAAACACATGTAACTAGACAGTAGGGTATCACATAAAACACATTTGATGTCTAAAAACTCCCCCCAACAATCTCTATGGCTAGCACATATAATTGCTAAAAATCAAGTGGTGAAAAAGACTCATGACCACTAGTCAAGCATATTTTCCACCATGATGCAAAAATACCAGTGGGTGTTCCACTAGAATAATGCTTATAAAGAGGTTAATAAGCCTCTGGTCACATTTCTAAAAATGCTCAAAACAAACAAACTAGTCCCACAACCTCCTACTCATACTAGTAGAAACTTGGAAAAATACTAGACTAGTTTATACTTCACTTGTTAATTTTAGGCACAAGGTGCAAACTAACAGAGGTAAAATACTCCTATAATCTGTACCAAAATGCTACTGGATCCTCCAAAACAAAATAATAAGTCTAGCTATTATCCAAGGAAAAACTAGACTAAAAATTGCTACACATGTGAGGGAATTAAATCTAGGCACACAAATGATACTCAAGCAATTTCTAATACTTGAGTGAAAATTAACAGAGGTGAAAACACAAGGATAACAATGCCACAAGGACATTTCATCCTCTGTTTTCAACCACAAAGAAACATATTTTTCCTTAGTGGAAAATAAAACAAAAGGAATGCATGAATAATCTAGTAGGAAATCTAGGCCTTAAGCAATGCTACTTAAATCTACTTCAAACACAAGCACCAAGTAACCAGAGGTGCTGTAATCAAAATAACAGTACCAAAATGGTACTGGTTCCATGAAAATTAATCTAGCAAATAGGCCTAATACATATCTAAAAATCTACTCAAAAATCTAGGTAGAAAATAAGCTATGAGCAAGATCTATGCATGGAACATAATTCTAAAAATCCTACCACTCAAACCATTCATCCTAACATGTTCATACACCTTGGAAATATCATAAACACACTAGAAAACAACATTACAAACAAGAAAACAATATTTGCATATCACAATAAGAACATACAAAACAAGATCTAGGAATTAAAAATTAGGCAGAAAAGTGCTAAAACTTGTTCTGTCTCCCTAATTTTTTTTATGGATCCAAAAATTAATCCCTTCTAGGATGTGATAGTCCTTAACAATACAAAGCCTCTCCAATTTGTCCCACTCAAAAATAATGTCCCAAACTCCCTCTAAAATTCTTGGAATAGCTCACAGATGTTTCACCAAAATGGATGGCATTTCCAAATGGTAATTGACCTTGGTGCAAACTAAAATTCTACTGGTAGGTAATGATAAGGGCTTGCCAAAACAGTTGAGTTTGCTCAAAAATGTTTTGTATTTTTGAAGTTCTATTCATTTCCACTTTAAGGGTACTGTCTGGAAAACTAGCTATAAAAAAATAACTAAAAGTCAAAACCTTATTCTGCCAAAGGGAGGTGGTTGTGATTTTGTATGGCTACATGTACAAAAATTGGCAAAGCTAAATAAAATCGTTTGCTAATTTTCCTAGGCCAAAAGCTGACAGGTATGAATCTGCCAAAAAAAAATTTGATTTAATTTTTTAACAGGGGCTAGCCCAGACGGGCCGGATTCGCCCAGCGCGGCCCGACTAGCACCTAGGCCAGCCCAACTGCGCGCGTGCGGGGGCGGGGGACGCGGGAAAAAGCCGTTCAAGCGCGGCCGTTGATCTTGCGATCAACGGTCCGCGTCTTTCTTCCTCCTCTGGCCCGATTGCGACAGGAACGGCGTCGAGCACCTCGCGGGCACGCACGGGGCGGGCAGGGTGCTCACCTAGGGGTTCCGTGGAGCGGCGCGTGGTGGCGGTGGTGCAGTGGGAGGCTGGTGGCGCGGTGGTGGCGGCGTTCGTTTCCCCGACGGCGTGCTTCTCTCCGCGGCGACACGGCGGGCACGGCGGCGATGGCTCGGGTTCTCCTGCAAACGAATGAACCGCGGGGGATGTCAGGGAGGTGGCCAAGGGTACGGGGAGCGTGCTCGCGCAAGAATGACGATCTCCCACGCACTGTTTGGTTATCTTCGACTCGTGGGATCTCCCGGTGGCCGGCGGCGAAAAAAAATGCCCGTGTGGCTCGCACACGGCGAGGCACGGCCTGGATCTTCGTGTGTGGTGTAGTGGAGGGGTGGGTGTGATGCTGGCGCAGTGGCACGGCCTGGGAGGCTTTGTAGCCACGAGGCCGCGGGCGTGCTCTTCGGGTGCACATGGTGAGGGTGTGTTGGCACGATGAGGGGTTGGGGGGCCGTTTTTCTCGTTGCATCTCGAGCCAGGGGCGGTGCCAAACTTACTGGTCACAGTGGAGCTAGGGTGGAGAGACATGGGAGTTTTTAGGCCATGCCATCTGCCACCCCCCTCCTACCCGAGTCTACTTCCCCTCCTCTTTCCTTCTTGTCTAAGGCATCTCGGGCATGTGATCACATGGAACTTACAGAGGGATCCTAGGTGAACAATTAGAACCAAATTCCACACAAAAAGATCAAGTGTAGCTCAAGAAATTTATCTCCAAAGTTCTGTTCAAAAACAGTTTTCAGAAAATTCAGAAAAGGACTTAGTGAGATTTTCACTAAGTGTTGGAAAAACAGGGTTTTGAAGCAAAAGTTTGCTTCTGTTTGATTGGGCAAATGAACTTGGATTTTGGAAATTCAAGTTGCTAATTGTTAAATGTACTTTCTAGTTTGAGAAAACAACAAGTGCACAAGAAATTGAGTTGGTTAACCTTCTGAAAACATCTGCCCAAAAAGCTATGTTTCTGTTTTCCAAATAGAATTGGTTTTTCAATATTTTTATACTAGGAAAACAATCATGGATTTGATTGTTTTTCAAGTGCTAAATTCAAACCAGTGGCATATAGTTGTATTACATAACATGTTCAACCATAATACAACGAGAAAACAATAATTCAAATATGTTTGCTTCCTGAAAACAAGTGTGGAAAACAGCTAGTTATGCTGTTTTTCTGCTAAATGTTTAAATAGGAAATAAATTCCCAAAGCTATTTAAATCCCAACCAAAGTGTTTCCTTGGTCAAGACATGACTAAATAATGCTATCATGAGTGAATCAAGTATTCCCCAAACTTTGAAAAGAAAATTCTTAGGGTTTCCAGTTGAAAAACATCAGGCAGACAATAATCAATCATCAGGAAAAATCCTCAAATGAGTGAAAAGAAACACACCACTTATATTGCATAGATACACATGACTACACAAACATGTTGTCCACTTAATTGTCTTACAAAAGTCTTAAGAGGCTTGCTAATTTAATATTAAACAAGGGCTTAAAAACAGGGGTGTTACAAATCTCCCCCCCTTAAAAGAATCTCGTCCCGAGATTAGCGGGTCTAGTCTTTAAGAAAATCAGGGAACTCCTTCCTGATATCATCCTCACGCTCCCAGGTAGCTTCTTCCTCAGAATGATTCGTCCACTGAATCTTAAGGAATTTTATAGCACGCCTCCTGGTAGCGCGCACAATCTCCTCGAGAACCCGCAGGGGTCTATCACGATAAGTCAAGTCATCATTGATATCAATGGTCCTGAAATCTATGTCTTGATACGAGAGATCCTTCTCAGGTACTTGCAGACATTTCCGGAGCAATGACACATGGAACACATTTTGAAACGCAGATAGCTCCTCAGGTAATTCTAACTGATAAGAAACTTCGCCACGACGTGCCAAGATCTTAAAAGGGCCAATATACCTGGGTGCCAGCTTTCCCTTGACATGGAAACGCTGCATCCCTTTGAGTGGCGTAACACGAAGGTACATGAAATCTCCAATGCTGAAAGAGACATCACGACGCTTCGTGTCAGCATAACTCTTCTGACGAGATGAGCTGTCTTTAAACGTTCCCGAATAAGCTGAACTGCTCTTCTGCAGCTTTCAAAGTGTCCACACCAAAAACCTGACTGTCTCCAGTCTCAGTCCAATTCAGCGGTGTGCGGCATTTACGTCCATACAGTGCTTCAAAAGGGGCCATTTGCAAGCTAGACTGATAACTGTTGTTGTAAGAAAACTCTGCGAAAGGCAGTCAGTCTTCCCATTTAACCCCATAGGACAACACACAAGCACGGAGCATGTCTTCCAGAATTTGGTTCACACGCTCGGTCTGTCCATCAGTCTGTGGGTGATAGGCTGTGCTAAAAGCTAATTTGGTTCCCAAACTCTCGTGCAACTTCTTCCAAAATCTGGATGTGAACTGTGTACCTCGATCACACAATCCTGCTCGGGACTCCGTGCAGGCTGACAATCCGAGAAATGTAAAGATCAGCTAGCTGATCTCCACGATAGGTGGTCCGGACAGGAATAAAGTGAGCAACTTTCGTGAGCCTGTCCACGACAACCCATATAGAATCATTTCCTCGGCTGGACCTAGGAAGTCCTGTGATGAAGTCCATCCCTACTTCATCCCATTTCCAAACAGGTACTTGCAACGGCTGGAGCAAGCCAGCGGGACGCTGGTGCCCAGCTTTCACTTGCTGGCAGACATGACACTTGGCTACAAATGAAGCAATCTCTCGCTTCATTTCATGCCACCAGAATCTCTCCTTTAGGTCTTGATACATCTTTGTTCCTCCAGGATGGATAGAATACATGGTCTCATGAGCTTCGACCATGATGGTCTGCTTGAGATCAGACTCAGAGGGAACACAAATACGGCCTTCATACCATAATCCCCCATCAGCATCGATAGTAAAACCCAGCAACCTTCTCCTTCTCCATGCGGGCCTTAATACCATCAATACTTTTCTGGCCTTTCTGCGCCTCTTTGATTTGGTCAACCAGAGTTGGTTTAAGTTCTATGGCGTCCAACATACCATAGCTGACCACTTCAATGCCAAGTTGGTCAAGCTCTTTCCACAACTCGGGCTGCCTTACTAGAATCATAGCATTTAGAGAGGCCGGTTCTCGACTAAGAGCATCTGCAACCACATTTGCCTTCCCAGGGTGATAATGAATACTCAGATCATAATCTTTAATGAGCTCAATCCAGCGGCGCTGCCTCATGTTGAGCTCACGTTGAGTAAAGATATACTTTAAACTCTTATGATCCGTGTAAATTTCCACTCTTCTTCCCATAAGAAAGTGTCGCCATGTTTTGAGGGCATGCACGACAGCAGCAAGCTCTAAGTCATGAGTGGGGTAATTCAACTCGTGGGGTCTCAACTGGCGGGATATGAAAGATATCACTTTCCCTTCTTGCATAAGTACGCTTCCAAGACCAAGCTTAGAAGCGTCACAATATACGTCGAAATTCTTGGTGATATCCGGCATAATAAGGATTGGAGCGGTCACAAGTCGATGCTTTAACTCATTGAAACTCTCTTCACACTTGTCCGTCCATAGGAACTTGCTATCCTTCTTGAGCAACTGGGTGTGGGGTCTGGCTATACTCGAGAATCCCTGAACAAACTTGCGGTAATACCCTGCCAAACCCAGAAAGGATCTGACTTCAGTCTGGTTGGTCGGAGCAGCACGCTTCTCCACAGACTGAACTAGAGTAGGGTCAACAGATATTCCTCCGCAGATACTACATGCCCAAGAAACCCGACTTCCGTCAACCAGAATTGACATTTACTAAACTTAGCATACAATTGATGCTCACGAAGTGTTCCGAGCACAATTCTCAGATGTTCTTCGTGTTCTTCCTCACTCCGAGAATATATGAGAATGTCGTCAATAAACACCACGACAAACTTGTCTAGAAAATCCATGAATACCTTATTCATGAGATTCATGAAATAGGCAGGGGCATTGGTTAGACCAAAGGACATCACGGTGTATTCATACAGCCCGTAACGAGTGGTGAAAGCAGTCTTTGGAATATCAGTATCACGGACTTTCAATTGGTGATAACCAGTCCGAAGGTCGATCTTCAAGAAGATTACGGCCCCATTCAGCTGGTCAAACAGGTCTTCAATTTTGGGCAACGGGTATTTGTTCTTGATGGTAACATCATTCAACTTGCGGTAGTCCACACATAAGCGAGTGGTACCGTCCCGTTTTTCCACAAAAATGATCGGAGATCCCCATGGCGATGCACTAGGGCGAATCAAACCTTTTCTCAACATATCATCCAGCTGGGTCTTCAACTCATCTAATTCCTTTGGGTTCATCCGATAAGGCTTCTGTGCTATGGGTCCAGTTCCGGGCACTAACTCGATCACAAACTCGATATCCCGATCAGGGGGCATACCGGGTAACTCTTCAGGAAAAACATCGGGTATTCGCAAACGACCGGACTTCCTCAAGGTTAGGGTGGGCTATACCAGTGTGGCAGTGAACTTGTGACGAGGGTTTAGTTGCAGTGTACGCAACCTTTTCCCCATCCTCAGAGATCATATCAATAGATTTCTTAGTGCAGTCAATAACCCCCTTATACTTGGCCATCCAGTTCATACCGAGCACCACTTCTATCCCTTTGGATCCCAGCACTATAAGATCAGCATGAAAAGTTTTCCCTTGTATTTCTACTGGCACTTCATTGCAAATTAAGTTGGCTTTGGTACTATCTCCAGGTATTTGTACTAACATAGGGTTGTGCATACGGGAATGCTTCATACCACTTTTCTCAGCAAACGGTTTTGTGACAAAAGAATGCGATGCACCAGAATCGAATAGTACTGCGGCTGGCACCGAGTTGACAGGAAACGTACCCATCACCATGTCTGGTGCCTCCTGAGCTTCTGCAGCAGTGACGTGGTTCAGGTGTCCCTTCATCCTATTCTGCCGTCCAGTGGAAGGACCATGGTTCATCTTGGTTGCAGTAGGCTGGGCTGTGGCAGTAGCTTTGGTAGGACACTCACGAGCAAAGTGACCTTCCTTTCCGCAGGCAAAACAACCTCCAGAAGGCCTTGGGCTTGGGTTAGGTTTGGGAGCATTGTTGGAGTTGTTCCCATTTCCACTGTTGTTGCCTCCATAGCGGTTCCCATGATTATTCCCAGAATGATTACCATGGTTACCACCATAGCTATTTCCTCCATACTTCGGTGCATAGTTGTGGTTGTAGTTGTTGGGCCTTGGTGCATAGTTGTGGTTGGGGCGGGGTGCATAAGCAGGCGCCTTGTGGGAGGGTGGCCTCGCATACGGAGTGTTGCGAGTCCTTTGAGCACTAGGTCCTCCATGCACGGTCATCTTCCTCTTGCGGTTATCCTCAGCAGATTTCCGCTTGTGCTCCAGTACCATAGCGGCATTTGCAAGGGTCTCCAAGTCCTGGAATGGAACCACCACTAGAGCGCACTGGAGCTCATCATCCAGCCCATTTAAGAACCTCTCCCTCTTCTTAGCATCAGTATTGATATCATCCTGTGCATACCTGGACAGAGTAGTGAAATTCTCCCAGTATTCAGACACAGGCATACTTCCCTGCCTCAGCTTCAGAAATTTCTCACGCATAAGTGTCATCATTCCTTGGGGAATGTGATACTTGCGGAATCTCGCAGAGAAATCCTCCCAGTTGAACACGTGACCAGCAGCAACAGTCTCACGTGTAGTCTCCCACCAAGTCCTGGCAGGACCAGCAAGAAAATGGGAGGCAAACAGGACCTTATCATTCTCCTCAACTGATGCAACCTCCAGTTTGTTTGCAATGGTGCGGAGCCAGTCGTCAGCATCGAGAGGCTCCACAATCCTAGTGAAGACTGGGGGTTGGTGTGCTGAAAGTCTCTCAGTCTCGAGCGAGCACCATTGCCATTGCCATTGCCATTGCCATTATTGTTGGCGGCAGCAGCTAGTTGTTGCAGAGCGGTAATGGTAGCTGCACTCTCATCTCGGCTGGCCTGGCGATCCTCCATCAGCAGGGCCAACAGCGCCTCCACTGTGGGTGGTGGTGGCAGTGGGGGTTCGCGACGAGGTGCCATTCTGAAGTGAAAACATGTGTAAGTTTTAGAAGTATATTCTTGTTTTTGAAAACCCAGTACCTTTAACATAAGAAAAAGGAATACGAGTGATATGTTTCAAAAACAAGAGCGGGGCAGTCGCAAACACAGATGAAATGAACGCAAAGTAGTGACAAACATCAAGGAACCAAGCAGAACATTTCATTCATCACAATAATTAAACAGAGTTTTTGACATTGCACACACACATTACAAGCCATATCTTACAAGGAAGGCTTCATAGAGCTACAAAGGGTGCGATTGGTGGGGTCATCGCAAGGCTACTACTAGCAAAACGATCTAGCATACTTATCTAGCATCTAGACCAGCATCGAGTGCTAAGGGTGAGGAGGCTGTGACTACACAGAGTCGTCACTGTCCCCAACCTCGAAGATACGCTCCTCAGGGTCCTCCTCCTCCTCCTCGCCAAGCAGGTCATCATCATCTGCTCGCTAGCCTCACTCATATCCATCCCCTCCAAGTCAGACGGAACATCCTCTACTGGCAGGAGCTCCTCAATCTCCCTGCTGAGCTCTGCGCCCTCCTCCTCAAGCTCCTCTATGGCTGAGTCTCTCGCGGCTATGTCGTCACGAGCTATGTGAAGCCTAGTGTGCAGAACTGAGTTAGCCCCCTCCAGAGCCGTCACCCTGCTGGTGAGACGAGCACGGCTCAGTCGGGTGGCCCGCAGCTGTCTCTCCAAGGCACGGCTCCTCGCGGTGGCGGCCTCCAACTCCTCCCTCAACTGAGACAACTGCTCTGCTAGTGCTCCACTCTCCTCCTGGCTGTCCTGAAGCTCAGCCCTCAGCTCGTCAGTCTCGGCTATCAGTGTGTGGTGCACCAATGTGCCAAGGTGGTGAGCGAGTCGCTGATCGTCCAACCTGTGCTGAGTGCGGTACAACAGAATCTCCATCTCGTCCAAGTGAGGACCAATGGTAGTGTCTGGCTCGACAGGAAGTGGTATGCCCTCCTCATCGCGCCTCCCAATCAACTCGAAACGGGAACCGATGAACATGTACTCCCCAATGTGTGCCAGTCGTGCCACTGACTCCTGAATCACCCGCACGGCTGCCTCGGTCCAAGAGCGATCAACAGCACGAAAGACGTAGGCCTCCACTGTCGGGCTAGCCAGAGGTGCACGGATAGTGACCTCCGCGTACCAGTCTCCCTCCAGAGGTGCACCGTCAACTAGACCTCCTCGCAGCTCCGGAAGTGGGCGTCCCAACACAGTGGCCATAGCCACTAGCCTCTCCTCGAAAAGGAAAGTCTCGCCACGTGGACGTCCCAACTGGAAAGCCTCGGTGATGACCACGTCCATCTACACAAAATTTTAAGTATAGTTTTAGTGATACCACAGTGTGCAAAGTTTTAAGTTTATGCAAAGAACAATCTTAATGCAAGTAGAGTTTAACACAGAGAGGTGGTGGGATATAGGGAATATTTTTATACATAGTCATATATCCAATCTTTTTGTATTTATAACTTATATTTTTGGAGTATACACTAACGTCCATGCTAACTAAGGTCTCCTAGAGTCAGGATGGCTCTGATACCAACTTTGTAGAGGCCCCAAACCGGAAGGTTCAGAACCCCTCATATGCATTCATTCACAATCCCAGAATAACCAGTTGTGAACAACATACGTAGTTGGCATACAGAATACATCATCCATTACACGAATATTAGAGTCTTACATAAATGGTCACATGACCAAGTTCTTGATAACTGTCACACAGGACAGACATTCAAAATAAATACAGCGGAAGACGATAAGCATAGCGTAGTAGAACCCGAGTCACGCCTCATCCTACAGGCTGCTGACTGGGAGACGATCCTAACTCGCAGGGCCATCAGCGTAGAACTCCTCCTCATAGAACTCCTCCTGGGGTGGCTCCTCATAGTCTGGTAAGTAGATACCAGGGGCGAAACCAAATGAGTACGTTTGAATGTACTCAACAAGACATCCTTTATGAGCTTACAATAAATGCATACATGCTTATTTGGTGGAGTGGGTAGGCCATACATATGGTTCAGCTACCCATGACATATAAAAGATTTATCATGGTTGATCCTTCAAGTTTTCTTTCTTGGTGAAAAATCCTTTAAAATAAGGTAGTTTTTCTCTCGTAGATATCACATATCTTGGAGGTTTTTATAAGACTTTTAGAAAAGAAAGTTTTCTTTTCAGAAAACTTGTAGTAATAGTTTCCTCCTCATCAGTATCTCGCAGATACCAAGTCATTCCTCCATAGTACCTCGCAGGTACAAAGCCGTCCTTCAAAACCCTCTTTTTGAAAAGTTGACACAATACTAGCTACATGGCCATTCAACCGTCCATATCCGAGGACGCGGCTATCTCGAAATAGTTTAACTCTGCAGAGGTGTACACACTTCCACTAGATCCAGAATCCGCCATGAAACAACCATGGACTATTCCCAACCTATGGGAACATCAGATAACTGATCTTGACTATCCACTATGTACAAGCTAGAACATGACTATCTCTTCAATTGGGGTTACCCCTCCCCGGCAAGCCGTGTCACACACCGCCCAGACAGGAGACCCAACTGCTGCATCCGGAGGGAAAATTAATCCCACACTTTAGATGTCCCGTCTGCTCACTCCTAGCGACACTTCGGTTCGGAGGATCCAATCCTCTATAGCACTTTGAGATAGCTCACATACTAACCATAACAAGTTTTTAATCAAGCCCCTACCCATATTGGGGTAAAGTGGCAGTACTATAATGGTTGTCCAGGGAAGACTAGGTTATGTGTCTTTTGTAAACCTTTCTCAAAAATTTCCCTTCATGGCATTCTTCCGGTAGACAGGGTCTCACCCTTCATCCGGGGTTTTTCCTTCATAAGGTATTTGTTTACAAAAGCACATTTTATGTAGTTCATTTAAGAACCCAAGTTTTAATTTGGTGAATGGTATGTATATACCATTTAGTGGCTAAGGGCTTGGCAAATACCAAGTTGACTATTATTATGATTCCTTCTTCTAATAATATTAATAGTAGTAGTATTCACAACAAAAATAGTTTTGGGAGTATAGTTTTGTGAAAACTTCAGAAGTGAAAAGCATGCATGATAGATAATGATAAGTATTTATACAGCAAGCATTAGGATGGCTTGCCTTGGTACAAGTGATGGTCCTGGTCCTGAAAGTAACAGGAGTTGCAATACCCCTCTTCAGCAAATCCTTCCTCCTCGTTTTCTAACGTCGTAAAAAGAAATAAAGGCACACTTTCAGAGCCAACCAAGACAAACAATGCTACAAGTGATACATACAGCAAGCAATTAAAATGTACCACTCAAGACACTCAATTATCCCTTAGGAAAATTGACCTGAAAAACACAGTGGGAAAATCTGCTTCTTCCTAGTGTTTAGGTGTGGTCAAACTTAATGATTTTAAGTCAAGAGCATCATGGACCAGTGGGGTAAAACACATGTAACTAGACAGTAGGGT
The DNA here is from genome assembly GCA_028641055.1 of Alopecurus myosuroides. Taxonomy (NCBI): domain Eukaryota; kingdom Viridiplantae; phylum Streptophyta; class Magnoliopsida; order Poales; family Poaceae; genus Alopecurus; species Alopecurus myosuroides. The sequence goes on from CM054057.1 coordinate 778,786,213, forward strand.
GTCACATAAAACACATTTTGATGTCTAAAAACTCCCCCCAACAATCTCTATGGCTAGCACATATAATTGCTAAAATAATCAAGTGGTGAAAAAGACTCATGACCACTAGTCAAGCATATTTTCCACCATGATGCAAAAATACCAGTGGGTGTTCCACTAGAATAATGCTTATAAAGAGGTTAATAAGCCTCTGGTCACATTTCTAAAAATGCTCAAAACAAACAAACTAGTCCCACAACCTCCTACTCATACTAGTAGAAACTTGGAAAAAATACTAGACTAGTTTATACTTCACTTGTTAATTTTAGGCACAAGGGTGCAAACTAACAGAGGTAAAATACTCCTATAATCAGTACCAAAATGCTACTGGATCCTCCAAAACAAAATAATAAGTCTAGCTATTATCCAAGGAAAAACTAGACTAAAAATTGCTACACATGTGAGGGAATTAAATCTAGGCACACAAATGATACTCAAGCAATTTCTAATACTTGAGGGAAAATTAACAGAGGTGAAAACACAAGGATAACAATGCCACAAGGACATTTCATCCTATGTTTTCAACCACAAAGAAACATATTTTTCCTTAGTGGAAAATAAAACAAAAGGAATGCATGAATAATCTAGTAGGAAATCTAGGCCTTAAGCAATGCTACTTAAATCTACTTCAAACACAAGCACCAAGTAACCAGAGGTGCTGTAATCAAAATAACAGTACCAAAATGGTACTGGTTCCATGAAAATTAATCTAGCAAATAGGCCTAATACATATCTAAAAATCTACTCAAAAATCTAGGTAGAAAATAAGCTATGAGCAAGATCTATGCATGGAACATAAATCTAAAAATCCTACCACTCAAACCATTCATCCTAACATGTTCATACACCTTGGAAATATCATAAACACACTAGAAAACAACATTACAAACAAGAAAACAATATTTGCATATCACAATAAGAACATACAAAACAAGATCTAGGAATTAAAAATTAGGCAGAAAAGTGCTAAAACTTGTTCTATCTCCCTAATTTTTTTTATGGCTCCAAAAATTAATCCCTTCTAGGATGTGATAGTCCTTAACAATACAAAGCCTCTCCAATTTGTCCCACTCAAAAATAATGTCCCAAACTCCCTCTAAAATTCTTGGAATAGCTCACAGATGTTTCACTAAAATGGATGGCATTTGCAAATGGTAATTCACCTTGGTGAAAACTAAAATTCTACTGGTAGGTAATGATAAGGTATTTCCAAAACAGTTGAGTTTGCTCAAAAATGTTTTGTATTTTTGAAGTTATATTCATTTCCACTTTAAGGGTACTATTTCCACTTTAAGGGTACTGTCTGAATTATTATCAAAAAAATTAACTTCTGCCAAAGGGAGGTGGTTGTGATTTTGTATGGCTACATGTACAAAAATTGGCAAAGCTAAATAAAATCGTTTGCTAATTTTTCTAGGCCAAAAGCTAACAGGTATGAATCTGCCAAAAAAAATTTTGATTTAATTTTTTAACAGGGGCTAGCCCAGACGGGCCGGATTCGCCCAGCGCGGCCCGACTAGCACCTAGGCCAGCCCAACTGCGCGCGCGCAGGGGCGGGGGACGCGGGAAAAAGACGTTCAAGCGCGGCCGTTGATCTTGCGATCAACGGTCCGCGTCTTTCTTCCTCCTCTGGCCCGATTGCGACAGGAACGGCGTCGAGCACCTCGCGGGCACGCACGGGGCGGGCAGGGTGCTCACCTAGGGGTTCCGTGGAGCGGCGCGTGGTGGCGGTGGTGCAGTGGGAGGCTGGTGGCGCGGTGGTGGCGGCGTTCGTTTCCCCGACGGCGTGCTTCTCGCCGCGACGACACGGCGGGCACGGCGGCGATGGCTCGGGTTCTCCTGCAAACGAATGAACCGCGGGGGATGTCAGGGAGGTGGCCAAGGGTACGGGGAGCGTGCTCGCGCAAGAATGACGATCTCCCACGCACGGTTTGGTTAGCTTCGACTCGGGGGATCTCCCGGTGGCCGGCGGCGAAAAAAAATGCCCGTGCGGCTCGCACACGGCGAGGCACGGCCTGGATCTTCGTGTGTGGTGTAGTGGAGGGGTGGGTGTGATGCTGGCGCAGTGGCACGGCCTGGGAGGCTTTGTAGCCACGAGGCCGCGGGCGTGCTCTTCGGGTGCACATGGTGAGGGTGTGTTGGCACGATGAGGGGTTGGGGGGCCGTTTTTCTCGTTGCATCTCGAGCCAGGGGCGGTGCCAAACTTACTGGTCAGCACAGTGGAGCTAGGGTGGAGAGACATGGGAGTTTTTAGGCCATGCCATCTGCCCACCCCCCTCCTACCCGAGTCTACTTCCCCTCCTCTTTCCTTCTTGTCTAAGGCATCTCTCGGGCATGTGATCACATGGAACTTACAGAGGGATCCTAGGTGAACAATTAGAACCAAATTCCACACAAAAAGATCAAGTGTAGCTCAAGAAATTTATCTCCAAAGTTCTGTTCAAAAACAGTTTTCAGAAAATTCAGAAAAGGACTTGGTGAGATTTTCACTAAGTGTTGGAAAAACAGGGTTTTGAAGCAAAAGTTTGCTTCTGTTTGATTGGGCAAATGAACTTGGATTTTGGAAATTCAAGTTGCTAATTGTTAAATGTACTTTCTAGTTTGAGAAAACAACAAGTACACAAGAAATTGAGTTGGTTAACCTTCTGAAAACATCTGCCCAAAAAGCGATGTTTCTGTTTTCCAAATAGAATTGGTTTTTCAATATTTTTATACTAGGAAAACAATCATGGATTTGATTGTTTTTCAAGTGCTAAATTCAAACCAGTGGCATATAGTTGTATTACATAACATGTTCAACCATAATACAACAAGAAAACAATAATTCAAATATGTTTGCTTCCTGAAAACAAGTGTGGAAAACAGCTAGTTATGCTGTTTTTCTGCTAAATGTTTAAATAGGAAATAAATTCCCAAAGCTATTTAAATCCCAACCAAAGTGTTTCCTTGGTCAAGACATGACTAAATAATGCTATCATGAGTGAATCAAGCATTCCCCAAACTTTGAAAAGAAAATTCTTAGGGTTTCCAGTTGAAAAACATCAGGCAGACAATAATCAATCGTCAGGAAAAATCCTCAAATGAGTGAAAAGAAACACACCACTTATATTGCATAGATACACATGACTACACAAACATGTTGTCCACTTAATTGTCTTACAAAAGTCTTAAGAGGCTTGCTAATTTAATATTAAACAAGGGCTTAAAAACAGGGGTGTTACAGTGGTATTCCTGGCCACATTAGTAGTAATTTTTTATTAGTGTTGTGGTGTTTTTAACTCACACCGCTAGCAATTTTCAGAGAAAATATTAAAGGTACAGATCGACCATATTACGAAAGGTTTCAATACTCTTCTCACACTAGCTACTTCCTCTCCACCTGCCTCCTCTCCACTCTGGCGCCACCAGCGATGCCTCCTCCCGCCGAGATCACGCCCCATCCCTTCTTGTTGCGGACCACCTTCGTCAGACCGCCGTGCCTACCTAGATCGGGTAAGAAAGCTCTCCACCCTGTCCAACAACACAACCACTGCCGTATTTTCGCGCCACTCCGTCTCCGCCAATGCTGCCAAGAAAGTGTGAGGTGCGGCCATGCCTCTGCACTACCTCAGTTAAGCTCACGAGGTGTTTGGGAACACTTCTAAATGAATTTTGGAGGGGGTGTATTTGGGGATGTATCATGGGATACAAAGTGTGAGATAAATTGTTAGAATTTATTTTATATTGATATGGGCCAAATCACATTTGTAAAAAACGTCAATAAGGTGCTTGAGCAAATATCTATATGAATTTCAGAGTGTATTTGGGGATGTATTTTGGGATAAAAGGTATTAGATAATTTTTTACAATGTATCTTATATTGCTATCGGTATAAAAACATTTGTAAAAAAAAAATTCTATAAGGTGCTTGAGAAAATATCTATATGAATCTGGGGGTGCATTTGCGGATGTTCGGTGGGAAACAAAGTGATAGATAAATTGTTAGGATGTATGTTATATTGATACCGGCTAAATCACATTTGTAACAAATGTTTATAAGGTTTTTGAGAAAATATCTATACAAATTTCGGGATGTAGTCGGGGATGTATTGTAAAAATGGCACTATAACTTTTTAACGATTTAATGTTTTGTTTGAAGAGGCTGGAGGGATTGAAGTCAGCCAAGTGGATGACATAGGTCATCATGTTAGTCTGCCCAACGCCGCAAAGGGGGTACAACACCACCATTGGATGCATCGTAGTCTGCAACATAAACAACGACAGCTGAGAGGCACTGGGCAAAACAGATTGAGCAAACTTCTCCTCTTAAGCTTTCACCAAATTTATAAGTTCCTGCCAGTCTACGACAACTATAATAAAAGGTACATCTTGTAAGAGAACATGTCCATTGCAAGTTTTTAAAAGCCTTTAGTGTTTGAAAATGTGAGCTGAAGAAACATTTTCTTGATAGAGAATTCGCTGAAGTACAAGCATAATTTGCTTCTACCACTGGAAAATTGGACATTTTTACGATTAAGCACACATGGTGACAAGGGATGACACGCTTAGTGGCATTGTTAAATCAGATTTCCAAACCATTCTTCGTAATATCTACCTAGCGGATAAGACTTATCTAGTTAAGCATATTTTGGTTGTGTGTAAATGTCATTCAAATTAATATATTCATTTCTATTCATGTAAGCACTACAAGAAAATTGTCCCATAGAGACATTTCCATAGAGGCACTAACTACAATGTCTCTAAAAACCTAACACAATTCGCTGTAGAGACATTAAAAGAGACATTTGAAGAAATGCCTTAGCGGTAGAGACATGTACTTAGAGAAAACTTCGAGAATGTCTCTTATGCTGCATGTAAAGGCATTTCAAGAGGCATTGTTTAGAATGTCTTAACAATAGAGATACCTCATTAAAGACATAATCATAATGCCTCATAGAACTTTTGTAAAGGCATTAACAGAGACATCTTTGCGAGTGGCTCAACCGTAGAGTCATTATATAGGACACTACGTGTCTCTTTTATTATGAGAGACAAATTTGAGAATGCCTTAAAAGTGATGTATAATGTAGGCATTGTAAGAAATCATGAAGACAAATCGGAAACTTCAAAATATATCATGGTGAAATTTTGTGAAGGAAGTTGAAAAGTAAAAACTTACCTACAGGCGAACTCAAACCACCTATTTGCAAAGGAAATTTCACCCGCACGCCCCCTTCTGTCGCCCTTACACTGGGCTACCGTCCAGCGCGAGGTCGGCCTAATCCACTCGGGCGCTCTTGGTCTCCGTCGACCAAAAAAAGCCTTTAAAACTCGTAACCTTATCAGACAAAGATGACACGAACCCGTCGCGGTCTCACTGGTGTATGTGCGCCGCAATACCGCCAGGCTAGCCTCATTAAATTAACTTGTTGTTAATTATTGTAAATAATTTCATTTTGAACTTTGTGTCCTCAAGTAGGGTTTATATATTCTAAAAATTATTTACGCAATTATGTTTGTTTTTTACTCATACCCGAATATATATAAAAACTTTAATTTTTTGCAGGTGAAATTCAAACATTTATATGCACATTATTAATCTTATTTTAATAATATGTAAATGTGATTGAATATCTGTACAATAAAAATCATACGGTGGATTCAAATCATCGACTAATGTGCACGGAGCTGAAAACGAAAAATAAAATTTGGGCACGCGAAGTGCGCGCGATGTTTAATTAGCGCATAATCCGGCCTAATGACGGGCAGGTTAGGCAATCCTTCCCACATTTTACATTATGTATCGCTAACCAGAAACCTGCTACTCCACGTCTTATCCCCAAAATCGCCACCCTCCTCAACCGGCCGCCACCCCTACCTGAGCTGCCTCCCCGATCTGCCATCACCGGCGACCTCCTCCACTTTTGTACAGATATCTGGCCTCCTCCACCCAATCCTCTCACTATTCTCCCCACTGTTTGAGCGGTGAGAGGGAGACCACTCCCAGGGCTTCTACGCAGGAGAGCATCCACGGTGGGTTGACGCTAAAACTGGCGCTTATTTAGTTGGTTACTCCAAAACAGTAAACGCCCGTAGTTTGGTAGCACTATTTTTTACTGTTTTTTTAAGCGACAGACTCTTATTTATGCGCCGGACTCTTATTTACCACCGGGATTTAGGCAAAACGGCCTGGATTTAATCCCTAGCGCCTGTGAATAAGCATCCCACTGTGGATGCTCCGAGGTTACGCCGACACTAGGTCGTTTATGGTGCCTCCGTGGGGAGCAGCAAGGTGAACATCGGGTAGCCACATGGCCAACAAATTATCAGGTCCACCATTTCTCCCTGTCCATTGTAATGTGACGGCCCTTGTGGGGAGTTGATCTACCCACCTCCCGTCCTCTTTTTGTCCATATATGTCTTTTTAAGGGAGAGAAGGAAGAGGCTGCATACATGCTCGACCGTTGCATTCTGTCTGAGGGCTGCAAGCGCTGCTTCGAGGAGGCTCTTCGGCGAGGTGCTTCTGCTTTTGTGCGTTCCGTGGATTTCTCCTGGACAGCACCTTTATCTCCTACCTCCAATATCTTAGTGTTCTGAACTCGATTAGGTGCCACTTGATGGCCAATCTCAAACCCCAAATAGTGGTAAATTATCATCTCTTTCTACTAAATGTGGTAAGCTCATGTGGTAGCTCGGGATCTTGGCTGGTTGCACCTTTTTTTTTGGAGTTAATTATTTTTTTACTCCCTCTGTTCCTAAATGTAAGATGTTTTAGCTCTTTTCCACATTCACACATTTCTATATGTATCTAGACAACTTTTAGTGCATATGTTCACTCATATTAGTTTGTATCTAGACAACATGAGGAATAGCTAGAACATCTTATATTTAGGAACGGAAGGAGTACTACTTTTTTTATGCTAGTGGTTGTGCTATGCTCTGTGCTTTGAAGAATAGGTAGCCTAAATGAATCAGTTTCACTCAGTTTACCCAATATCTCTAGAGCTTCTTGCAATTTGTTCCATGTATAGTACTTAGTAACAAAAATCCTGAATAGTTTAGCTTGTCAAGGCTGTAGGTAAATAATCTAATGGCCAATCCTATCACAGAAGTGGTAATCAATCGGCCTGAAATACTAGTGCTTTGTAGATCTTGGATGGTTGGGGACTTGGGGTACCTCATTGTATTGTACCCCAACTGAAACCATGTGATGAATTAGTGCAAACCAAACCAAAATAAAATGAAACTGGTAGGAAGTTTATGTAGGCGTTTAGTGGCACCCAACACGTACTAAACTGTATGATCACTAGTAGAAAACATGCCTCTAGTCCCGGGCAGTAAGGGGCTCTAGTCCTGGATGGCCATCCGGGACTAGAGGACCCCCTTTTGTTCCGCCGGCTCACGAGCCAGGACTAGAGGGCAGCTCACGGGGAGCTCCCGGGGCGCTCTCGGGGTAGGACCTTGAGTCCCGGGTGGTAATACTACCCGGGACTCGACTTTTTACTTTTTTTAGTTTTTTTTTCGATTTTCCTTTTCATTTAGTCTCTATTATTTCTATCTCTAACAATTCTCGCTTAATCTCAATTATTTTTAACTCTGATCACTCTTTTTTCACTCTGAACTGCCCAGTAGGTTGCCCATCCTCTGACTACTCCACTGTCAGCATGCTTATCTTCTGGGTTCCTTAACTCTCAGCTTCGAAGAATCAAATTCTGTTTTACTAACAATAGTATGGTGTCAATCATGTTAACCTTTGAGATATGATGTCGCACATCTTTATTTTTTGAATCCAAAAATATTTAGTTAAACATAAATAAATAAGTAATAATAGTCTTGAATCAAAATAATAACTAATTAAAAATATTAATTATTTAATTAATTTAAATAATAATTAATTAATTTAAATAATAACTCTTTACTCCAAATTGGTAGTCATTTCAACATATTATATTATATTTAGATAGATATTTTTTTCTCTTGCTATGAAATTTCATCACATATACATCAATTGCTTAATTAAACGCGCTCAGATCGATCATGCATATATATATAATTAAACAAGGACATTTAAAATAGATATATATATAATTAAACAAGGACAAGTACAAGTCTCTTCTAGCGATCGAATATATATATAAACATCACACACTAAGCAATACATAATATGGATATATAGGGCCTCACGAGAGAGGACTCGCATCTACACGGACTGCTCGTCCTCCAAATCGTCCCAAACAGTAGGAGACCGGGAGGCAAGGTGACGCTGCCCGTAGCTGAAGACACTGATGATACGGTACAGCTCGTAGGAAAGGTACCCATCGACAACTACGTATTCAATGTTGATCTGGTCAAGTCGGCACTTCTCCCAATGATTGTGCCTCGAACTGCCGAAATCTTTCTTCATGCTATTGTACTTCTCGTCGATCAATGCGGCTGCCATATAAGTCATGGAAGTACTCGGATACTGAAGTTGGAACATGTCCTGGATATCAATATGGCACTGCGATGGTATCTCAATACGCCAGGTATTCCACATCTTCGCCTTGTCATTTCTTATGTCAACGCCAGCAAAACGTATGCCGCTGTTGACAAGGAAATCCATCGGTTCTGGACAACACTTGTCACTACTACAACCAAAAATGTTACAAATGTTAAACAAATAATGTTATATAAGCAACAACAAATTGGATCAAATGTTATGCAACAAGTATAAGTTTCAATGAAACAAGTATAAGTTTCAGTGCAACAAGTATATTGTTTCAGTGAAACAAATATATTCTTTTCAATGAAACATTGCTATATGAATATATTGCTTTCCTATGCAATTTCGTCCATCCAATACATTATTGCCATATATGAATACACATGGAATTTTCCAATACACATTGCTATATATGAATACAAATGGAATTTCCAATACACATTGCTATAAATATTGCTTTCTATGCAATTTCGACCAATATATATATTATTGCTACTCCCTCCGATCCATATTAATAGGTGCTGAAGTGGATGTATTTAGACATGTTTTATTGCTAGATACATCCACTTCGGGACCTATTAATATGGATCGGAGGGAGTATATGAATACAAACGGAACTTCCAATACACATTGCTATATATGAATATAAATTGATACACGCGTACATGTTGCTATCCTATACAATATCTGATCCAATCAAAATAAGATCAAGGAGAAACATGCATGGGAAAAGAGAAAGAGAGAAGATTGACCGGAGTGCTTACCTTGCCCATTGGAAGAGAAAGACACGCCTCTTGTGAGCAAGTTGGATGAGAGCCACGTCATTTTGATTGGCCGTGTACTCAAGATCGAGGCCTAGAAAACCCCCGCCATCCTCGCGAAGCCATTTCTTCATGAGGTCAAGATAGGACGGAACCGTCCTACTCTCGTTGGTGTATGCGACTTCAAGGTTCCGACCATGTGAGTTCACGTCGGTAATCTCTAGTCTCATGATGAAGAATATGGAAGAATGAAGAGAGGAGAGCAAAGAGGGAGAAGAGACGCTCGGTATTGTAGCAATGGCGTGTTTCTCCGTTTTTAAGCCTCCCTGACGGTGGATCAACTTCCAAAGCGCGCGAGAGACAAACGGTTTGGACATTTAGTCCCGGGCCGTAACATGACCCGGGACTAAATGCTCTCCGGCTAGGCGAAAGGTTGCCACGACGACTTTTAATCCCGGGCTGTGTTACGATCCGGGACTAAAGGTCTGTAAGGCGACACGAACGGTTGTTAGAGGACTTTTAGTCCCGGGTCGTGTTACGACGCGGGATTAAAAGCTTTCGAGCGAGGTGGGCCGTTGCCCTGCCCCCCGTCTGGTCCCGGTTGGTAGGCTCATGGGGACTTGAGCTAAAAAGTTGGGGTTTTTTTTTACTAGTGGATATGTCCATCCAAACTGAACTAAATTACAGATAGTGGGAAGTGTGCTTGTAGCTTATGCGTGTAGATCAGTCACCGAGGTTCAAGTACATAACCTCACCTGATGTCTGAAACCAACTGATATATGAACAAGGCCTAATCCGGTCCTGCTAGCTGAACCCAAGTGTGACCATATAACAGGAACTGCATTTATTCAGCTTAATTCCCAACAGAAGTTTAATGTGTGCAGCAATGGTGCATAAGATGGTGGCCACAACCACTTCGTCGGCACGTGGAAAAGTAAGAGGACCGTGGCGGCAGCGCTGATGGGAGATGTTGTGACGCGGTGCCCAGACAATCTTGGCAAGAAACTGTAGCGAACTATCTTCGTCAACAAGGGGCAAAGTTTCATGGCACATTATTGGTGTCGCGAGGAGCGGCGCAGCTGTCGTTGTCGCCGGACTCAGGACTGAAGATGGTAAAGGGAAGCTAATATTGGGAGGCCCGGTCGCCGCTGCCGATTGTGGTGGTTGGATGTCACAGATGCCGCTTCATCTCACAGGTGAGCCCGAGACTGTGATGTTTTACACCTATCAAAGATGGTATTTTTCGTTGCATTACTTTGCCATCTACTTAGGTACTCGGAATTGATGTATGGGTATATGCAATAGCACCAGACCAACTACTTTTTTCCCATGTTAAGATAGTAAATGATGATTCAAATTGAGGCAACATGTCTTTCATTTCATGCAATCTGAGTATCTATAAGGGTAATTTATTTGAATCTTTGATAGGAGTAATACATCATTTCTATATGAGTAGTTATCTCCTTAGACTGAAGTAACATTTTTTTGGTGATTGCAGGCTCTTTTTGTTTGAGTTCGTATGTGGTGGCCGATGACAAAAGCTTAGAATGGTACTTTAAAGTGCTTGGTCGTTTGGTCTACTGGTGTGCAGAGTATCGAAGACTATTGTTGTTTGGGTTTTAAAAATAGTGAACCCTTGGTGTATCTATATGGACTCCTTTTACGAAAGAGTGTACAACTATATTGTGTTGCTATGTCATAATAATATTTTTATGTGTATTATTCTTTTTTATTGAATCTCGATACTGTCTATTTTTTGAGAGAAGAAATTTTATATTGGGAAAATAAATATAAGAATGCCTTTTAGATATGACGACGCCTCTATATAGACTATATAAATGTCTCAAGATAAGAACAAAATGTCATTGACAATAAGTATCTCTCTTCCTCACTTAAACGTGTCTCTATGTTTCTAGAGACGGATACATTGACTTAATAAAATGCTTTTACTAATGATAGAGACAAGTCAAATGTCTCATAAAAGTGCCTCTATTTAGATACATACATATTCTAAGTGTATCTTTAAACTGCCTCGATGTGTGTAGGTACGCAATTTTTTGTATGTACAAAGTGACATTAGGTCATTATAGGCATTCCACAAAATGTCTCTACGGTCTAAGACACACTGCACATAGTGACACTTTTGAGAAAATGTCTAAAATACCTCTAAAACTTATTTAAAGGCACTATAAGTGTCTTAATAGGACCAAAATATTGCCTCTACGGGCCCGTTCTCTTGTAGTGAAGCCAAGTGGATAACAATGGCGCTATCGGTTGATGTACATATTCGTTACTGCATGTATCATGGAACATTGTAATTGTGCAGATTATTATTTTTCTTGAATATTTAAGAATTATTAGCGGGTGTGGAACGATATTAGTTTGACGTGTAAAACGTCAGTATTAGGAAATACCAATAGCGCAAGATCACTGGAAAGGTCCGCACTCGTCAGTAGTACCAAAATCGCCACGTCACTCGGAAGCAGTTTCTTCTAGTGACCGTTGAACTATTGTATACTTGTGGATAGACATCAACACCCTTAAGAACTAGAGAGTTACCCGTAACCTTCTAATATTTCTAGTTCTCTATTCCATTCACCAAACGCAGAGCAAGCAGTACCTTCTATTGAGATCCAGTCGCAAGCCGTCCAGATCGAACACTTTTCTAAGAGCATCTCCACCGGCACCCATTAAAAATGTGTCCGGCACCCATTAAAAATGTGTCCGGCACCCTCCAATTGTCCCCCTTTGGGGGGTGACCGGATCTGTGTCCGCCGATTTGATGGGTGTGCTCCACAGCGGCGCACCCCTAGCGGCTACCCCCAACCGGCCCTGTTTTGGTTTTGATCAAAGTATTGACTATTTGATGAATGCGCTCGATAAATTAGGTAAATAATAATTATACAAACACATAAATAGTTCAGCAGTTATTACAAAAAATTAAATACTTCAGATTCTTTAAATTCGTGCGAACAAATCATCGTAATCGAACTACTCGTGAGCTCTCACAGCCATAAATGTGCCACAAGATCTGCCTGAAGTAGAAAATGACCTTCTTCATCACGAATTTCCTAATAAACAGCAAGAAAATCATCAAACTTAGCTGTAGCGATCCCATCTTTTAAATAACGACAAGACATCTGTGTTAATGTGCTAGTCCCTGGATCAACTGCTCGCACCACAGTACAAGAATGAAATATCATGCAAATGCGTCAAAATCATTATTAACTCGCATGAACCAGACTTACAAAACTATTTTACAACTTGCATATCTCAAGGCTAGCATGAATACAGAGTTGAACAGCAGAAACATAACACATCAATGAGCCTCATCATCTTCATGTGCCACAGGCAAAACATGTTGGTTGTAGACTCGTGATCCTGAACGAAACCTCACACGTCATCTTCAATCTGCAATTTGGAATATGCAGCCACAAGGGAGTCAATACAATTTAATGTATTGGCAAGTAACACTATGGTGGATATATAATGGCAAAGACTAGCTTCTATATGCATATTTGGCTGAGTGGAGTTTTGGCTATTTGCATAAAGCAAGTTTTCTCCTGAGTTTTCATAAATACATTTTAATCAATAAGTTGGTACCGCTGATGGAAACCAGTGAACCATAAATAATTATTGAGGAGTGCCACTGATGGAAACCAGGGCAAATCTCCAGCTATTGTTCTAAACAAGTTTTACTTATTGAAAAAGGTGATGAGAATATTCCGTCCATCCTTGTCTAGCTGCTCACATTGTCCATTATCGGGGACATGGCTAAGTACTTAGTTTTGACTCTACAGAGGTTGTGCACTTTCACCTTAGCCTCAATCAACCCAAACATCCTATACACGCTGAGTGTATTAAGGAAAGGAGAGAATTGAGACAAGACCTTTCAGAAGGAGAATCCAACTCCACTGCAAGACCCGTTCCACCTATAATTCTGCTACATCTTCATGTTAATGCGACAAGTTGAACTCTCACACCTTAATTGATCAAGACAAAGCCCATTGTCTAAGGCTGCACGCGAAGCTTCTAAACTTGAAAGGACTTCATCATCTCTTTGTTCCTGGGTGGCATTACTCAGGTGAATACCTCAGGTAAATAACCCTTAGACAAGGGCCCTGAGGCAACACCCAACTCTCATCAGCCAAACAACCAATCCACCCAGGTGGTTCATTGAGTTGGTACTTAGAATTTTTCCTCAACACTAGTAAAACAATTTTGTAGCATTGCTAAGCATCTACTGAGTCTAATGATTCTAGGGTTTAGGTAGGTAATAGATGTGGCTATATATATACCACTGGGATAGGATAATAGCATAGCAATAATATATATAATACTGTAAAGTCTCCTATCATGCATACTACTCAAAATCAACTAAATGCATAAAGTAAAATAATGGGTAGTTGATGGTGTGTTACTTGCCTTTGAACTTGGTGAAGAAAACACACTTCCTTCACAAAAGGGAACGTTTCTCTCCGTACAATCTATACATTGAAAACACAACAACAACTTCAACAAGCATTCCTACAAACAAGAGAAAACATGGAAACAACAATCACAACAAAAGAGTTTTAAACAAGCCATTCACAAAGGTTCAACAAAAGAAAGACTTAGTTAAATAGGTCTTATGGTTAGCTAATAGGGCATGGGCTGTTTAAGGGTAAAGTTTGAATAGCACAAACTCATACTTGTCAAGGAAGTTCCAAGCGTTCACTAAAGGTGATTACACCAATATTAAACCAAGGAAACAAGACATGTTCAACACTTAGTTATTTTCATCAAAACATTTGATTTATTTAATTTAGATTCCACTAACTTCATTGCAAAGGGGAAAATAGAATGAAGTCTTGGGATTTCCTATTTGTCAAAGGTTAGACAAAAACAACTTGCTACTCCTCCACTTGTATGGATTGCTCCGTCTTCTCATGCTTGTCATCTGGAAAATTGTTTCATTTCTTCTAAGTTGTCTTCTCCTTGATGTATTGTCTCCCTTGAACTTGAATAATTCTTCATGACTTGCTTTTATGTTGAAATACTACTAAGTTAAAAGAATATAAATAAGAAATATAGAGAGATAGAAAGATAGAGGGATTGTTCTCCTTCTTCATTTCTTCTTGCACTTGTATTTGCTTGTGTTTCTTCTAGTTGAGTGGAGTCTAAGTCCTTCCTTCAATTTCTTCTTAGGCCTTCCTTGTAGGTCTTCATGTTTTCCACCAAGTTGAATTTGAAGTATCCAATGTGCTTGAGTCTTGATAAATCTTGAAGTAAGAATTAGAGAAGTGGACAGAAAATACTTGTACTTGTGTTTTGACTTTACTAGTTGGCTAAGTAAATAGAACCATACTAAGGACTTAGTCTTGTTCCAAAATAGCCACCACACATAAAAAATATATGCAAAATATTTTCTAAGTCAAAGGCAACAAAGAAAACAAAAAAATAGTGAGAGTGAAATTTTGACTAAGTCTTCATGAAGTTCTTCTTGATTCGTTCTGGGGTGCTGACTCCATTGCTCCTTGAAAGACTTGATGATTTTGGTACCTTCATGAAGTCAAATGGAAAATAAAGAAGAGGGGGAAAAGACTTAAGAAAAGAAGGGGTTTGGTCTTCTTGAAGTTTCTTCTTGTTTTCTTCTAAGTACTTCTGCATTCTTGGAGAGGTTTTTTAAGTTTCTAAGTCCTCATTGGTCTTCTTGCTTCATGTTAAAAATTGTAACATCCTATCCATGGCTTTTCACTAATCCAGACTTAGTGGTTTTTGAACTAAGAGGGTCAACTAGAAAACAATAACTTAGAAATATTCTAAGGGCTTTGGTTTTGGTTCCTCTGGTCTAAGGCTAGTCCTTAGCAAAATTTTGCTAGAGAAAACATATTGAAAAAAATTACAGAAAATAAACTATGTCAAAAATAGTCAAAAGAGCATATAACAACCAAAACCATTTTTAACTTAGCCAAAAATTTCTTTGGGCGCAAGGGACTGTTAGTACACACCCTAAGGTCTCCAAAAATATTTTATTTACATTTTTTTGATTTGTAGAATTTAAACTATGCCAAAAATCATCAAACAAGCATATTTAATTTTGAACCAATTTAAGTTTGTCAAATTTGAATTTGGACAGTGCTAACATATTCTACGTGTTGTGCTGATTTCAAAAAGTCCAAGTTTTCTTAATTTGGAGCTACGGTTAAAAAGTTATGATGGTTCTAAGATCTAGGGGTGTTTCTGCAAAACAGCCAAATTAAATCTAATTTCGAAAATCAAGTGGATAGTGCTGGGCCACGCGGCGTGATCTAGTTGGCTGCGGGTGCTGACGTGGTGCTGACTCAGCGCTGACTGGGTGCGTTTAAGTGATTGGATCCGGATCGTTAGATCCAAATCTGACGGACGCGGGCATGTACCGCTTCGTGTCTAATCTAGCGCGACCGTTGAAAATCCAACGGCGAGGAAGCAAAGGAGATCTCACCGCTGTCGGGTTGGCCAGAGTATGGCGGCGCGGCGGCGTTGTGGCTCGGGACTCGACGCCGGCGACGATTCTGGGGCCCTCGGACTTGGTGGTGGTGACGAAGACGCGCGGCTCAACACCGTGAGCAAGATGGTGATGACGATGCACTCTGCGAGGACCTCTAACGAGGGTGGTGCACGGACGGTGATGGTGGCCCCTCCGGCGAGACGTAGACAAGGACGGCGCGGGCGATGGAGTGGCTCCCGGGAAGCGTTGAGGACGGCGTCGAGCTCTTCGTGATACGTGGATCCTCCTGGTGCGTATGGCTTCTCTTCTCAACGAGCAAAACGACGGCGGTGAGGCTTCCCGAGGCGGCGGCGGATCTCGGCGAAATATCCTGGCAGCGCCGGAGGATTTAGGGTTTGGGAAACGAGGTGCGAACGTCGAGGCTTCGTTTATATAGGGGCGGAGACTTGCGCGAGGGGGCAGAGCTCGAGGCGGCAAGGGATTCGTCTCTAGCACGGACGTCGAGGCCACAGTAGCGTCATTCGTGACGTCAGCATCGGGCATCACTTGCCAGGGACGAAGGAGGTGGAAGAAAGGCAGCGGCTGCTGCTGGGCTCTTCTGTGGGCTGCGGCCCGCTGCGCTTGCGAGGGATAGCCGTAGGGGTTGGGCTGGGCCGGTCCAGTTGGCGCTTGCGCCCCATTTTTTTTGTTCTTTTTTTCTGTTTTTTTAAATAACCAATATCTTTTAAAATATGAGTCCAAATAATTTCAAACAAAATTCCTTAGTTTTGTAAAATCATTCTTTTTCGAATGAAAACCTTTGTGTTCTGTTTCAACACACGTAAAATAAGAATATTTTCAAATTCTTATATAATCATTAATAACACTAAATGCTATTTTTAAAATAGAAAATAACTGATAATTTGAATTGTGGTTTAATAAAATTCAGAGAGCTCCCACAAATGCATATATTATTTTTCAAAGCCTTTAACTTGTTTTCATAATCAAAATAATTCATATAAACATTTTATGGTTGATGCATGTAAAATGCATAGATGAATTTTGCATATTTTCACATGGTTTTCTGTTACATATTTCATCATATAAGGGTATAATTCAATGTTTTATAATATTTTGGGGTTAAATTACAAATTCCCCCAACTTTTATGGAATTAAGCCTGCCTGTAAGAAACCCCGTTTTCTATATTTTTGACGTTTCAGGGGGCAAACTTCCGCGAAATCACCTGAAAATCTGCGGGGGTCATTTTCTTGGAAGGAGAAGACTTGCGGGCGAAGGATCCACGAGAATTGGGCAAGGAGGCCCAAAAGAGGACCCTCCATGCGGCCAGAATCCTTGGCCGCGTGAGAGGCCCTCTTTTGGCCCCTGTGGCCCCAATTCCTTCCATCTTCGACTTACCGACTCCGTCTTGACCAAAAACCAACTATAAAAAGGGTCCCCCGTACCCTTACGGAGAGGAGCGCCGCCGAAACACCAAAACACCGAAACAGAGACCAGAAGTTCCAGATTGGAGGGGGAAAACTCAGACGGGGCGCCGCCGGTGTGATCTCCTACCCCTCCAACGTCATCACCATCGACATATCCATGAAGAGGGAGTAGTCCACCCCAGGGCTATGGATTTCTGGAAGAAGCACTTTTATCTCTCTCTCTCTATGTGCTTCACTAATTAGATCCGTATGAGCTGCTAATTAGATCCGTATGAGCTGCCTCACATGATTACGGGCACCGTTGTAATTCCTATGTGGTAGATCTTTTCTATGAGTTATTGAATCTGAGATTGCAATTGTTTCTCTTGAGTTATTTGAGTAGATGTATCTTATGTACCCCGTTCTTATTTGCTAGCTTTGATCAATCTAGTTCTTGAGAGCGTGTGTGGGGTGATGGGTGCATTAGTTGGAGTAACGGGGGGTGGCTAGTGTTGTGAAAGTGACCGAAGTTCAGCGATCCACTTAGGTTTTGTTAAACCTTTCTTAGTTACCTCACTAGGGATAAAAAGGAGTACCTTGTTACCGGGGATTTGAAGTGACACTAATCAATCTCCGTGACTAGATCTAGTAAGTTCTTACTTCAACTTCATGTCACATTGCTTAAAGCTATACTCTAGTTTTTCCTTAATTATCGAGGTGTTATGATTTATTTCGCATCTTGGTGTAGTATAAGAGGGATCAATATGACCGTAGAGATCTCTATGCTAGGACGTGATGCCCATATGACAGTACTCAATGTTAAACATGTTATTGTAATCTCACATGTAATTCTTTATGTCCACCGTCTACCACTTTATTTGAGAGAATGCAAGTGTGAAACCATGAACCCCGGTCCTATTTTAATTATAAGAAAACACTCTAGTTACTTTGGTACAATTTACTTTACTTGCACTTTACTTTACTTGCATCTCCAATTCGAATTTACATTATCTCCATCACCACTTGCATCACAAAAATACAAAAACAATCCATTGCATATTTATTTTCTCATTTGCATTTAGTAGTAGATTTAATTATTGCACATTTACTTTCAGTTTTGCATTGCAATTTAAAAGTATCACACCTTGTGCTTGACAACCACTTGGTGAGGTTGAGGGCACAAAATTCTCTACTTGTTTGCAGGATCCTGGAGGAAGCTTGGAAGACAACTGCTGAAATACTGGCTCCCCAAGAGTTCGATATAAACCCTCGAGTCACCCTCGTGGGGAAGAAGGCTTGCCACTAGCTACACACTCTGCACTTGGAGTCTCAACCTAGCCATCAAGCGTTTTTCTGGCGCCGTTGCCAGGGAGCCATAGGTGAAGGAGTTGTCCAAGGGAGCTCACAAGAAGTCTTCATCACCAACAAGGTGTGCAAACACCTAAGCTTGGGGAGGTTGCACCTACGTGTGTACCGTCCTTTCTATCTCCACCTTCTTTCAAGTAGATTGTTTTGTTTATTGTCTTGTTTTTGTTTTTGTTTTGTTTTTGTTTTGTTTTTGTTTTTTCTTGCATATTTTATTTTAGTTTGCATTTTAGCTTTGCATTTAGTTATCTAGTTTATTTTAGTATTTCGAATTTGCCTAGTTACTTTACTTTTCAGTTTTGCATAAAAAATTAAAAACTACATAAAAACTTGGAAAATGGATCAGAGAACTTATTGGCCATTCAGTGTTAGGAATTTCCCTCAAGAGCTAAATATTCCCGTTGAAAAAATAGAGATAGATCCTAGTGTTATTAAAATGATTTATGAATCTCGTTTCTATGGAAAGCCTAAAGAAGACCCTTTTTTCCATCTTAAGAAATTTGATGAAAGATGTAAAACTTTGAATTTGAATCATGCAAACATCAACACTACTAAAGTTAAACTCTTTCCCTACTCACTAGGAGGCAAAGCATTAGATTGGATACTTATGCATATGTTTTATAAGGGACTTTCTGAAACTTCTAGAGCCTTTTTAGATAATGAATGTGGGGGATCTTTTACTAGTACTAATGCTGCAAATACCCATGTTTTGCTTGAAAGTTTGCTCTTAGAGGTTAAAATTAAAAAGAGCTTAAAAAGGGCTGAAGCACCCGAGGATATTTTTGATGATCGCTATGAGATTTTTTATATGCATAATAGAAAAGGAAAAGTAGAGGAAATTATGATGCTTACTGAAATTAAGGATCCATTGCTTGATTTAGAAAAAAAGTATCTTGCAAGAACTTATTGCTACTCTACAAAAATTTGCTAGTGATCCCACTATAAATGTTAATCAACCTGGCTTTGGATCTTATATTGCTAATCATGTCTTGCAGGAAAAAATTGCTAGGTACAAGAATGAGGCCATGATACCTCCTAAGCTTGGGGATGCATGGATCCCCAAGGTGCTAGTTTCAATTGGAAAAGAAATTCACCATGCTATGTTAGATCTAGGTTCTAGTGTATCGGTACTCTCTAAAGAATTATATGAATTGCTAGAACTAGAAAATTTAGAAAAGTGCTCAAGTGAACTTTTCCTTGCTGATAACTCTACTAAACATGCTGTAGGACAAGTAAAAGATGTTATGATTGAATTGCACATGACTTTCGTACCCGTTGATTTCATTATTATGGATATGGGGGATGAATCCCCTAGTCCTATTATTTTGGGTAGACCTTTTCTTCGTACTACAGGTGCAATCATAGACTCCAAGGAAGGGAATGTCAAGTTTCAGTTCCCTCACAAGAAAAGCATGGAGAACTTCCCAAGGAAGAGGGGCACGCTGAAGAACAAGCTCCCTCATGAGCTTTATCCCTCTTGATTATCAAGTAAGTAAAGCCTAGCTATATGGCTATAAAGAAAGCGCTTTACGGGAGGCAACCCGGTTGTTTTTGTTTGGATTTTCCTAGTGTCCTCTTGCTGTCTCAAGAGATTAGTTTTTTGTTTTAATTCTGGAATTTTCAATGAAGAGTCAAGTCAAACCCATTTGGACTTATAAGTTGCTATCCTAGTGCATGAAATTTCTGTTTCAGCACGAGTCTGCTCACCGTATGATTTTACGTTTTTTATTGGTATGTCAGATTGAGCTAATTTTTACTATGTTTTGCAACTTTTCGTCCTCTGTAAGCACAAAAATTGGCTTAAAATTTTTACGAGTCTAGCTTAGGGAAAAACGTTCGTTTTGCTGCTGCTGCTTTTTTGGACAGATTCTGCCTTCTTTTGTTTTATGCACTCTTTGGGCTTGGGAATCGAATTTCCATGATTCTTTCAAGCAAGAGAGTGAACATACAACATAATGAACCTTATTGTCTATCTGTTGGAGCATTTGATTTGGAATTTTGCACAGAAAGCATGTGATTTGTTTGTCCTTGCTAATCTCACCCCACAGAAAAAGAATGGGAGAAACATGTTTTGTGAAGTTTTTTCACATGGAATAGAGGAGCTGCGCCTCAAGACATCCAAGAATGGTGAAAGCCATAAGCTTGGGGATGTGATGAACACCCCACTGGAGCTACATTCTTTTGGTTAGCACACGTCTACTTTCTGTTTTTCTAAGCAAAGCATTTATCGTAGAGACTTGAAGCATCTAGTTTTTGTTTTTATTTTTGTTTTGATAAGACCACCATCATTTTATATGAGATTGAGCTACTGGAGTTTGGGGTTGGAATGTACTGGATGCTAGTATTATGACTTGGAATAGGGATGCCATGGTTGATTTGAAGAGCTACATATGTTTGCATGATTTATAGGCTTTTTATGTGTAGAAATTTGCAATAATGTTGTCTTGAGCTATCTCTTATTCATGTCCTTGATGTTAATTGCTGGTTTATTTAGTTTGTCATGAAATGAGTAGTTGTATGGACATATTCATGCATAGTAGCTGGTCAACTATCTCCCTCTTGCTAGCCCAAAAATTTAAAAATTCCAACAAGTAAAAACTTGTTTCCAACACTCCTTAGCCAAGTATTTCCAGTAGGTCCACCATATCTTCCCATTAGCTTCATTGCTATTCCGAGTATGTTCACCATGTTATTGTGTTATTTATGTTCTAAATTAAGATATTCACTTTATTAATTGTCATGGGTTGAACTTGGGATAGGACTCTCACGAACTTTTGAAGGCACACTTTACTTTTTATGCATCTAATAAACATGACCCAATAATGGGAGCCACAAGTTTTGCGTTTGAAAAGTGTGTGGTTGGGAGCTAGCTATAAACGTGTATCATCGGAAAGCTTTCAACATTGCACAAAATAATTTACATTTGGTTGATATCAGGTACTTTTGTTTTTGGACTCCTGCCATGGTGAAATGAAATAGAGGAATAGTAAGTTTTGATGAGTAAGTATCTATATGACTAGAGAAACACATTGGGCCGCTAACCCAAGCCATGCTTTATCATGCTGGAAATTTACTTACAGCTTTAGTGACTCTACAACACATCCTATAATAAAATAAGAAGCTATGCATAATAGTGAATGAAAATAAAAAGGATGATGAGTCTACTCCATTTGTTCATCTTGTCATTGTAACATGGGCTTGTTTCCATGTCATGGGGCAAGAGGTACCTCTTTGCGGTTCTCTATGATGTCAATAATACTTATTATGATTGTACAAAGCTTATTAGGAATCTTAAGTTGAGTAATCATGGAGTAGGTTTTCACACTCACGGGGCATGAGGCTTTCAACCACCTTGTCATTCTCATTACTTCAATACTCACAATTTTAAGATGCTAGTGATAAAGGGGCAATGAGAGTCCTAGATCAATGGATACCACATTTCAATTAGTAATTTTAGTTGAATAATTTAGAGGCTAAATAAGACTTGATCATGTTTTACCTCTACTCAATTTTCTCTAAAGTGTCCACTATATTTTCTATTCTCCATTATGCTATTCTTTGACCAATATAGGATTTTATTTTTCATTTTGTGTATGCATTTGGTCCATAGTGCTTTTATTTCATTATACACTTTGTGAACTTTCATGAAGCATCTTTGCTTGCATATTTGATATTTCTTACAACATGAATTGTATATTGCTACTCATTTCTAGTATTAATCATTTGATTATATGTAGCATGAATAATCCTCCTTGATATCCCATGATTGTTTCAATATGCAAAACCCATCTTAGTTTTATCACCTTCATACTCGAGGACGAGCATGGGTTAAGCTTGGGGATGTTGATGCATGTAAAATGCATAGATGAATTTTGCATATTTTCGCATGGTTTTCTATTACATATTGCATCATAAGGGTATAATTCAATGTTTTATAGTATTTTGGGGTTAAATTACAAAGTCCCCCAACTTTTATGGAATTAACCCTGCCTGTCAGAAACTCCGTTTTCTATATTTTTGACGTTTCAGGGGGCAAACTTCCGCGAAATCACCTGAAAATCTGCGGGGGTCATTTTCTTGGAAGGAGAAGACTTGCGGGCGAAGGATCCATGAGAATTGGGCAAGGAGGCCCAAAAGAGGACCCTCCACGCGTCCAGATTCCTTGGCCGCGTGAGAGGCCCCTTTTGGCCCCTGTGGCCCCAATTCCTTCCATCTTTGACTTACCGACTCCGTCTTGACCTAAAACCGACTATAAAAAGGGCCCCCCGTACCCTTACGGAGAGGAGCTCCGCCGAAACACCGAAACCGAAACACCAGAGTTCCAGATTGGAGGGGGAAAACTCCGGCGGGGCGCCGCCGGTGTGATCTCCTACCCCTCCAACGTCATCACCATCGACATCTCCATGAAGAGGGAGTAGTCCACCACAGGGCTATGGGTTTGTGGAAGTAGCACTTGTATCTCTCTCTCTATGTGCTTGACTAATTAGATCCGTATGAGCTGCCTCACATGATTACGGGCACCGTTGTAATTTCTATGTGGTGGATCTTTTCTATGAGTTATTGAATCTGAGATTGCAATTGTTTCTCTTGAGTTATTTGAGTAGATGTATCTTATGTACCCCGTTCTTATTTGCTAGCTTTGATCAATCTAGTTCTTGAGAGCGTGTGTGGGGTGATGGGTGCATTAGTTGGAGTAACGGGGGGTGGCTAGTGCTGTGAAAGTGACAGAAGTTCAGCGATCCACTTAGGTTTTGTTAAACCTTTCTTAGTTACCTCACTAGGGATAAAAAGGAGTACCTTGTTACCGGGGATTTGAAGTGACACTAATCAATCTCCATGACTAGATCTAGCAAGTTCTTACTTCAACTTCATGTCACATTGCTTAAAGCTATACTCTGGTTTTTCCTTAATTATCGAGGTGTTATGATTTATTTCGCATCTTGGTGGAGTATAAGAGGGATCAATATGACCGTAGAGATCTCTATGCTAGGACGTGATGCCCATATGAAAGTACTCAATGTTAGACATGTTATTGTAATCTCACATGTAATTCTTTATGTCCACCGTCTACCACTTTATTTGAGAGAATGCAAGTGTGAAACCATGAACCCAGGTCCTATTTTAATTATAAGAAAACACTCTAGTTACTTTGCTGCAATTTACTTTACTTGCACTATACTTTACTTGCATCTCCAATTCGAATTTACATTATCTCCATCACCACTTGCATCACAAAAATATAAGAACAATCCATTGCATATTTATTTTCTCATTTGCATTTAGTAGTAGATTTAATTATTGCACATTTACTTTTTAGTTTTGCATTGCAATTTAGAAGTCTCACACCTTGTGCTTGACAACCACTTGGTGAGGTTGAGGGCACAAAATTCTCTACTTGTTTGCAGGATCCTTGAGGAAGCTTGGAAGACAACTGCTGAAATACTGGCTCCCTAAGAGTTCGATATAAACCCTCGAGTCACCCTCGTGGGGAAGAAGGCTTGCCACTAGCTACACACTCTGCACTTGGAGTCTCAACCTAGCCATCAATGGTCAATACCTAGTGTAATATTTGAAAAAAATATAAATAATTTGTATTCATGTGAAACATTTTGGAGGCATAGTATTCAAACATAAAACATTTTCAAGTAATAATTGAAATGAAAAACTTTTATGAAATAAGTTTTTTTTAAGATAAAACAATTATTTTGAATAAGCTTTAGGGTTTATAAAATAGAGGCCTTCTTAGATTACAACCTCCATAGCCATTTCATTTCTTTTGTGTTGTGTTTAAATTGTTTTTGGTGGCTTGCTCTAGTGGAAAACAAATAGTTTTAAATCTTTGCGATTTTTGAATTCATCCAAAAATCAGGGATGTTACAGACTACCACCCTTAAAGGAAATCTCGTCCCGAGATTTGGGAAGGCTAGAAAGAAAGATAGGTTTGGGTAATTGGGTTTACTCAAATTGGGTGGGCTACCACTCTTAAAAGATACTTTTTGTGGGTAGTCTAGAAACTCTTATCCAACAGGTTGTTGGGTTTGTTATATCTTCATCATCCATAATAATCCAGGGATACAACTTTTAGGGCTCTATGTGTTCATATTCACTTACAATAGGATGTGTCTATCCACATAGTTTGGAGTGTGGTTTTACTCAAGATGGCTTGAGTAGAACTTTCCCTCATGGTAGTGTTACACACACCCATAAGTTTGTTGAACTACCTTTGATACTGAGGGGTCACTCTTTGGGTCAATCAAAAGCCATTGGGGTCACTCTCAACTTGGTCTTTTGATGTCCTTGGCAGGCTTCTATCTTGTTGTTGTCTTGCTTGAGTTGTGAACATCAACTATTCCTTATGAAACTGTCATGGTGGGCAATATCTTCCATTGCATGACACCTCCATTTGATTATTTGCAGCCTCTTCATATTTCCTTCATCTGGTGTAGAAAGCCTCCATGATGAATCAACTCATGTTACTTGTATATCATCACCCTTTTAGGGACTTGTTGATCCTTAAGATAGGGGTGGATTGATCATGGATGTGATTGTTCCTTCACCCATAAGTAGAAAGTCCTGAGATCTTTCGTCATTTCCACCTGGGATGGCTGGTGTCCCCAAAAGGTGGTCTTGGTGTCTTGTCAGTTGTTGCACTCCAATTGGAAACTCACTATGGGTGGTGAAAGGGTGTGGCGTTGGGTTTGGTTTAGCATGGATGAGCAGAGATTAGAAAGAAACTAAGGAAGAATCTTACCCCAACACAAAAATCAAGCCAAGTCATCTTACAAACAAAATCTAACAAGCATATACCAAGCATTCATCACTCAATTTAACCAGGTTTTTTTAAAAAACAACTAGTATTGTCATGCAACACTGATATGCATAATCAACATCCTAATCGTGATTCGTGTATCATAGCTTTATTATCTCTCATGGTGGTCTACTATTTAGGGCATGATTTTTCATGACAAGTCTTCAATACTTAGTATTGATGGTGGTCTTCAAAGTCTTAGTCTTCTCTATCTCTCTGTAAGTGCTTCAATCTCCTCATTGCCTTCTTTCAAGTACTTGGAAACTGAGTGTCATATTGCAAGGTCATTGTCATCATTGGTCCTCCTATAATTAAGGGAAAACTTTTAGGAGGTGAAAAATAGATGAGAGGATATGAGAAAAGATTAAGATGAGAAGTTTTAGTTTTAGAAGATATAACTAGAATTTTAATCCTGGGGCTTCTCCTAGTTCTAGTCCAAAGTTAGGGTCTCGAACCTACAGGCAACACAATGCTCTGATACCATTTTGTAGCGATCCCATCTTTTAAATAAACACAAGACCTCTGTGCTAATGTGCTAGTCCCTGGATCAACTTCTAGCACCACAGTACAAGAATGAAATATCATGCAAATGCGTCAAAATATTTATTAAGTCGCATGATCCAGACTTACAAAACTATTTTACAACTTGCATAGCTCAAGGCTAGCATGAATACAGAGTTGAACAACAGAAACATAGTACTTCAATGAGCCTCATCATCTTCATGTGCCACAGGCAAAACATGTTGGTTGTAGACTCGAGATCCTGAACGAAACCTCACACGTCATCTTCCATCTGCAATTTGGAATATGCAGCCACAAGGGAGTCAATAAAATTTAATATATTGGCAAGTAACACTATGATGGATATATAATGGCAAAGACTAGCTTCTATATGCATATCCGGCTGAGTGGAGTTTTGTCTATTTGCATAAAGCAAGTTTTCTCGTAAGTTTTTCATAAATACATTTTGATCAATAAGTTGGTACGCTGATGGAAACTAGTGAACCATAAATAATTATTGAGGAGTGCCACTGATGGAAACCATGGAAAATCTCCAGCTATTGTTCTAAATAAGTTTTACTTATTGAAAAAGGTGATGAGAATCTTCTGTCCATCCTTCCAGCTTCTCACATTGTCCATTACCGGGGACACGCCTAAGTACTTAGTTTTGACTCTGCAGAGGTTGTGCACTTTCACCTTAGCCTCAATCAACCCAAACATCCTATACACGCTGATTGTATTAAGGAAAGGAGAGAATTGAGACAAGACCTTTCAGAAGGAGAATCCAACTCTACTGCAAGACCCGTTCCACCTATAATTCTGCTACATCTTCATGTCAATGCGACAAGTTGAATGTAAGGTCCGCCCCAGAACCACTGTTCAAGGACACCTTCGATATGCATACATTCACGATCCTAGGAAGATTCAGTCGTGAACAACATATCAAGTTGGTACATAGATACAATATCCATTACACGGTTACGCAAACACTTACAAAGAGACATGGTCACCTGACCAAGTCCACACAACTGCCACGCAGGGCAAACACACAACACACGCAGCGGAAGACTAAACACACAAACGTGGTAGAGCCCAAGTCACGCCTTAACCTACAGGCTGCTGACTGGGAGACGATCCTAGTTCGCAGGTCCATCAGCGTAGTACTTCTCCATGTTGATCTCCTCCTGAGATTCCTTCTCGATGTCTGGCAAGTAAATACCAGGGACGAAACCAATATGAGTACATTCGAATGTACTCAGCAAGACATCCATCATGTAACTTACCAAATGCAAGTATGCTTATATGGTGTAATAGGTAGGCTATACATAGGGTTCACTATCAATGGTGTTCATATAGGATGGCACCACAGTTGCAGTCAGGTTAATTTGTATCTTTGTTGAAGGAGATACTTCAGAAGAAAATAGTATAGTTTTTCTTTCTCTTGTAGATATCGCATGTACAAGAGGTTTTGTAACACTTTTGTTAAAAGAAAGTTTTCTCTTTGCAAAACTTTTTGGAAATCAATTTCCATAATTCTTACTTACAGGAGAAAGTTTTTTATTTGCAAAACCTTTTGTTTTGTAAAACAACTTCTAGCTTTCCATCATCGGTACCTCCATGGTACAAGATTTCTTCCTTTCCGAACTTCCCGAGTTCAACACCCTTTTGAAAACATCTTTGAAAACATTGACACAATGCTACCTACATGGCCATTCAACTGTCCATATCCGAGGACGCGGCTTCTTCGAAAAAGTTATACTCTGCAGAGGTGTACACATCCACCAGATACAGTACACCTGCCGTGAACAACCACAGACTGTAACAACAGTATGTAAAACATCAGATAACTGATCCTAACCTTCCACTATGTTCAAGCTAGAATGTGTCTATCTCTTCAGTTGAGTATAATCTCCCCGGCTCCCTGCCTAGACAGGAGACTCAACCGTTGCAACCGGGGGGTAACTTAATCCCTCACTTTGTATGCCCCGTATCTTCCACCTAGCGACAATCGGTTCGAGGGCTCGACGACCCTTATAGCAATTGAGATAGAACACACACTAACAAGAACAAACTTCCAGTTAAGCCCAGTGCCCATGTTGGGGTAGGGTGGCAGTACGGTAAAGGTTGTCCGGCGAAGACTAGGTTATGTGTCATTTTTGAAAACAAGTTTTTCCCAAAAATTACCACTTTGTCCAGTTAAGTCCGGAGAATAAGGATCCGCCTTTTCTCCGGGTTTTCCATAAAGCCTTTGTTTTGTGAAAACACAATTTTAAGGTGTCCACTTAGGGACTAATATATGTGATGGTAATAAATACCATATGGTGGCTATGGGCTTAATAACACCAAGTATTAACTAATGGCATAGTAATAGTATAAATATAATAGTAGTAGTATTCACTCAAAAATAGTTTTTGGAAATCAAAGTTTTTGTAAAACTTTTCAGAAGTAAAACATGCATGATAGATAATGATAAGTGTATTATAACAGCAAGCATCGGGAAAATTCCTTTGTGTCCCTGGCCTTGAGATAGCTTGATTTTGACACACAGCTCTACGACTCCATCTTCTTCTTCTTCGTTTTTCTAAAGCCGTAAAATAATAAAAGGCACATACTCAGAACCAGAAAGGCAATCGAGTAATCAAAATCACACATACAGCAAGCAACACATACCAATGCAAGCACTCAAGAAGTTATCGAGAGAACTACCTCACCCACTCTCAGAGTACAAGACTATCGTCAGGAAACATATGGTTGAAAATTCATATTCCACACCCCAATATCATAGGTTGAGTGGGTGTAACCTATCATACCAAGATATTAAGGAAGCTAAAAATATAGCTTGTGGTAACAAGGGTGAGGCTACTAAGGTGTTCATAATCAAACAATGTAATATCAACCATCAAAGCAACACCCATGGCAGTGGGTATTAACAACAACACAAGCAATCAACCCAAACAAGTTTACAACTAGCCTTAAGCATATACAACAAGGTACTACTAAATACAATGATAACACTAGCACCAAACTTATGCTAAGGTAAACACCCATACAATTTCCAAACAGCAAAACAAACAAAACACGGATGAATTTCTAGTTATTTAATAAGCTAAAGTCTACACCAAAGCTAA
The DNA here is from genome assembly GCA_028641055.1 of Alopecurus myosuroides. Taxonomy (NCBI): domain Eukaryota; kingdom Viridiplantae; phylum Streptophyta; class Magnoliopsida; order Poales; family Poaceae; genus Alopecurus; species Alopecurus myosuroides. The sequence goes on from CM054057.1 coordinate 778,815,149, forward strand.
GGAATCACTCAATAATGAAAGTAACCAAACAAACCAGTGGCTCAATAAATTGTAACAAGTCAATAAAACACACCCTAAAAGATAATAACAACAAGATACATTACTCTTAGCAAAATACCATAATAACATGAGTCAACTATTAGCATACTAGTATGGAAAATTTACACAAGCATGCCCTAAGGAATAATTGCATCCCAAAACCTATAACACACAGCAACTAAAATATATATATATACCATAATAACAGAAGGGTAAACATTCTAAACATGCTAGGAAACATCATACACTCCTAAAAATAAAAAGGCAATAATAATGGAGCAAACTCAACGTCTAGTGGGACACTAATGCACACTAGAAAATAAAACAATACTATGAGCATGAATTTCTCCTAGACCATAATACATGAATAAAAACACCTACTAACAGGACATATACCTTACACATGCTAGTAATTAAAAATACTTAAAATAAAGCTATGAAAACAACTACTCATACTAGTGAAAACAATATAGCTAAATAAAACAATCAATGCTACACAAGCTCTCCTATGAAATAATGTGCAAGCTAACAGAGGTGATACCATCACCACATCAGGACCAAAATGGTACTGGACTCACATAATCCTCGCAAAAACCTAGGTATTTAATCATAGCAAATCTAGCTCACAACATCTATTCCACAAACATACTAGAAAACAATAAGAAACTAATTCTATTTCTATTTGTTTTTCCAAACAAGCACAAACTTCCTAATAGACTAGTAATGAAATAAAACACTTAATAACAGTGACCAACACATTTACTCATGCTAGGAAACAAGTTTATAACAAACAATCATTTATTTTAAATCAAACACACAAGATTCAAAATAAATAGAAAAGTGCTGTTTCTAGAAATGGACACCAAAAATAATCCAGAGCCCTAAAAATTATGAAAAACTAGGATTACATAGATCTAATCACACACAAGCTCATCCAACTGAATTCACATCAAAAATCATTTTTAACGCTCTCTAAAAATCTTAGAAGTGGCTACTGGTCTTTTACCAAATTGGATGGCATTTCCAAATGGTAGTCCACCTTGATGCAAGGTCAAGACTTACTGATAGATCTATCGAAGGGATACTCAAAACATTTTGGTTTGCAAGATTTGGCCACTTAAAACTCAAGTTATGATTAAAATGGTGAAACAGAGTGCTTCTGCCATTTTTATTAGTTCTCTCAAAATATAGCACAAAATGCATTTCTTTAAGTTGGGTGTGGTTAAGAATTAGTAGATCTGGCTGTGTGATTTTTGGTTTGGCAAATTTTACTCGTTTGCATTTTCATTTCGAATTAAAGTAACATGCTGAAATAGATCTGCAGAAAAAAGGAATAAGAATTCAACCTGCGCGGGTCAACGGGCCAGATTCGGAGGGAGATGGGCCGCGCGGGGCGAGGCCGGCCCGCTAGACGAGAGCGCGCGCCGAATAGGTATGCCACCGTCCGATGCGAGATCTGCGGCCGAGATTAGATGGGGGCTGGATTCAAACGGATCCACCGGATGCAGATCCGAGGGCCCTCGAGCGCCCACGTCGTCACGCGCCGGCGGCGACATGCAGACGCGGCGGAGTCCGCCCCTGCCGCCGTGAGAGGATCTAGGGCTCGCCGCCAGTGCCTCCCATGGTTACCTGGAAGCGAGAGGAGCACCCGGAGGACCAGGGGGACGAGGCGCACCCCAAGAACGCACTGGTTCACGACGGAGAGGGTCGGGACGGGGAGGTCACCGAGGACCCGCGGCGGAGGAGCGTGGCCGCGGTCGTCGGCGTACCTGCGAGGGACGGGAGAGAGTTTAGAGGGGGCACGGGTACAAGAGAGGAGAGGGGAAGTCAGGGGCGCAGCCGTCGAGGGCGGAGGGCCACCGTACCTCCCGTGCGACGGCGAGGTGGCCGGCGGGCTGCGGCGTTCGATTCCGGCAGTGGGTGAAGAAACGGTGGGGGATTTCAATTCTGGGCGTCGATTAAGGTGGAGAGGAGGGGTACTGGAAAGGTGGAGCGCAAGAGGAGAGGCCCGGAGGGCTAACCGCAGCGCACGGCCGCCTAGCGTCCACGGTGGTCACCGCGGCAAGGGCGAGCAGGCCAGAGGGGACGAGGGCCAAGGAGACCTTGTCCAGGGGGCGTGCAGTGGTGAGGAGGTGATAATGCCACAAGGGCTCGGGCAGAGGAGTTCCAGGGAGGTGGGGGAAGTGGGTGCTCTCTCACAGCCCGCAGGTGTTTGTTAAGAAGTAGAGAGGGAGGAGAGGGACCACGGAGTGGGGAAACGGCTCTTCGAGCTAGTGGAGGTCAACCCTTCTAGAAGGTGGGGTCCATGAAGGCAACAAGGTATGGGGGGGGCTGTGGCATGTCAGCCCATGCCATTGCTTAGGGTTTAAGCCTTGTGGTGATGAGGTGGGTGGGTATGGCCATTGCAATTTCGTCCAGGAAGTCAATGGGGTGGGGTCTAGGTGACTAGGCACCTAGGGAATCCTGGGAGTGAAAAAGGAGGAAAAAACGTCACCTAATGATCATTTTCGAAAATAGAGCAGAAAGTGTTTGTGCTGGTTTCCTTCAAAAACATGAACACAACATATGCAAGAAAAATTGTCTAGGAGGTAGGGAATGGAAAATGGGGTAGGGTAGTGGTGGTCTCTCACTTTTCTTTAATTGTTTTCTTTGAAAACTTTCACTTTTCCAAAAACTGCTGTTTCTGTTTCTAAATGTTTTCTCCAAAATTTTGAATAGAAGATATGTTTGAAAACATGTTTAATGGATATAGAATCAAAAATTGAGTCTAGGGGTGGTGGTCCCCAAATTTTCTGAAAACATTTGTTTCACAAAATTTTGGAAATTCAAAAAGTGCTGAAACTGTTTTTGGATGTTTTCTTCAAAAATTTGAAAATGACCAGCAAATGTTTTTGGATAACTTGGTCACATATGACCCTAGTAATGTTGTGGAATTTTCCCAAGAATTTTAGAAATACTTTTATTAACCAAAATATTAAAAGTCCATTCTGGCCTTTTGGAAAATAGCATTTAATAAATAGGAAAATGTTTATAAACCAAGTATTTTTGAGTTGGGGTGGAAGGATATATAATATAGGTATCAAAAGTGATTTTTAATAAACAACTCCTTTGAAAAAAATATTTGAGATACCATGTGCAAAAGGATGATAACATGAATTTATTTAATAAGCCAAAATCCCTGAGAGAGGATAAATCACATGATCATGGGAAGCAAAAATGGATCATATATATATGATGTAAAATTCATGAAGATGACAAGGGAAGGTTCACTTGGCTCAAAAGGGATAGGAGTGATTTTTAGGAAGACTTAACAAAAGCATCATGATAACAGGGACATGATCCTATTTGTTGGGAAGACCTCAAGAGGGCTTTGGAAGAAAAGTGAATGGGTTTGATAATCAAATACAAACATAAGGATAGGGCTCATAGATAGTTACCATTATATCCATGATGATATACAGGTCAAAGATCGGGATTCCTCCTCATGGCGGGAGGCCAAACTAGAGAAGTTAAAGAGAACATAAGGTGAGATATAAATAGGATATACATGCTGCTAATGTAAGGGATTGTCATTTGTAGATCTCATTCAATTAAAACAACTCACAACTATCCACAACAGTTATAAATACTTTGAGGCAAGGACAAAGATAAGGTCAACTCATAAGCAGATACTAACAAGGCTTAACAAGTTCACTCAAGCCAAGGAGTTCTGCAATTTAAATTCTTGGAGCTTTTCCCTCAAGTGTTTTAGAGAAAGTTAGTGGTCAAGCCAAACCACTTAAGGAGGATTTGTATAAAAGAGGTTCACCTCAATTCTTGTTATTTATGTAACCATTTTGTTTTGGTTGGTTCCAACACCAACACTCAAGATCAAAGGCAGACAAAGGTGAAACAAGATTAATTGTTAAGCATTTAAAAAGTTTTTGTTGGCCCTAATTTTTGACTCTCCAACAACTGCATTTTGTCGGTTTCCAAAAAGTGGGGTGTGACACTGAACTCTCACAACTTAATTGATCAGGACAAAGCCCATTGTCTAAGGCTGCACGAAAGGACTTCATCATCTCTTTGTTCCTGGGTGGCATTCCTCAGGTGAATACCTCAAGTAAATAACCCTTAGACAAGGGCCCTGAAGCAACACCCAACTCTCATCAGCCAAACAACCAATCCACCCAGGTGGTTCATTGAGTTGGTACTTAGAATTTTTCCTCAACACTAGTAAAACAATTTTGTAGCATTGCTAAGCATCTACTGAGTCTAATGATTCTAGGGTTTAGGTAGGTAATAGATGTGGCTATATATATACCACTGGGATAGGATAATAACATAGCAATAATATATACAATACTGTAAAATTTCCTATCATGCATACTACTCAAAATCAACTAATGCATAAAGTAAAATAATGGGTTGTTGATGGTGTGTTACTTGCCTTTGAACTTGGTGAAGAACACGCACTTGCTTCACAAAAGGGAACGTTGCTCTCCGTACAATCTATACATTGAAAACACAACAACAACTTCAACAAGCATTCCTACAAACAAGAGAAAACATGCAAACACCAATCACAACAAAAGATTTTTAAACAAGCCATTCAGAAAGGTTCAATAAAAGAAAGACTTAGTTAAATAGGGCTTATGGTTAGCTAATAGGGCATGGGCTGGTTAAGGGTTAAGTTTGAATAGCACAAACTCATACTTGTCAAGGAAGTTCCAAGAGTTCACTAAAGGTGATTACACCAATATTAAACCAAGGAAACAAGACATGTTCAACACTTAGTTATTTTCATCAAAACATTTGATTTATTTAATTTAGATTCCACTAACTTCATTGCAAAGGGTAAAATAGAATGAAGTCTTGGGATTTCCTATTTGTCAAAGGTTAGACAAAAACAACTTGCTACTCCTCCACTTGTATGGATTGCTCCATCTTCTCATGCTTGTCATCTGGAAAATTGTTTCATTTCTTCTAAGTTGTCTTCTCCTTGATGTATTGTCTCCCTTGAACTTGAATAATTCTTCATGACTTGCTTTTATGTTGAAATACTACTAAGTTAAAGAATAGAAATAAGAAATAGAGAGAGATAGAAAAATAGAGGGATTGTTCTCCTTCTTCATTTATTCTTGCACTTGTATTTGCTTGTGTTTCTTCTAGTTGAGTGGAGTCTAAGTCCTTCCTTCAATTTCTTCTTAGGACTTCCTTGTAGCTCTTCATGTTTTCCACCAAGTTGAATTTGAAGTATCCCATGTGATTGAGTCTTGATAAATCTTGAAGTAAGAATTAGAGAAGTGGACAGAAAATACTTGTACTTTTGTTTTGACTTTACTAGTTGGCTAAGTAAATACTTGAACCATACTAAGGACTTAGTCTTGTTCCAAAATAGACACCACACATAAAACATATATGCAAAATATTTTCTATGTCAAAGGCAACAAAGAAAACAAAAAATAGTGAGAGTGAAATTTTGACTAAGTCTTCATGAAGTTCTTTTTGATTCCTTCTGGGGTGCTGACTCCATTGCTCCTTGAAAGACTTGATGATTTTGGTACCTTTGTGAAGTCAAATGGAAAAGAAAGAAGAGGGCGAAAAGACTTAAGAGAATAAGGGGGTTGGTCTTCTTGAAGTTTCTTCTTGTTTTCTTCTAAGTATTTCTGCATTCTTGGAGAGGTTTCTGAAGTTTCTAAGTCCTCATTGGTCTTCTTGCTTCATGTTGAAAATTGTAACATCCTCTCCATGGCTTTTCACTAATCCAGACTTAGTGGTTTTTGAACTAAGAGGGTCAACTAGAAAACAATAACTTCGAAATATTCTAAGGGCTTTGGTTTTGGTTCCTCTGGTCCAAGGCTAGTCCTTAGCAAAATTTTGCTAGAGAAAACATATTGAAAATAATTACAGAAAATAAACTGAGTCAAAAATAGTCAAAAGAGCATATAACAACCAAAACCATTTTAACTTAGCCAAAAATTTCTTTGGGCGCAAGGGACTGTTAGTACACACCCTACGGTCTCCAAAAATATATTAGTTACATTTTTTTTGATTTGTAGAATTTAAACTATGCCAAAAATCATCAAACAAGCATATTTAATTTTGAACCAATTTAAGTTTTTCAAATTTGAATTTGGACGGTGCTAACATATTCTACGTGTTGTGCTGATTTCAAAAAGTCCAAGTTTTCTTAATTTGGAGCTACGGTTAAAAAGTTATGATGGTTCTAAGATCTAGGGGTGTTTGTGCAAAACAGCCAAATTAAATCTAATTTCGAAAATCAAGTGGATAGTGTTGGGCCACGCGGTGTGATCTGGTTGGCTGCGGGTGCTGACGTGGTGCTGACTCAGCGCTGAGTGGGCGCGTTTAAGTGATTGGATCCGGATCGTTAGATCCAGATCTGACGGACGCGGGCGCGTACCGCTTCGTTTCTAATCTAGCGCGTCCGTTGAAAATCCAACGGCGAGGAAGCAAAGGAGATCTCACCGCTGTCGGGTTGGCCGGAGTATGGTGTCGCGGCGGCGTTGTGGCTCGGGACTCGACGTCGGCGACGATTCTGGGGGCCTCGGACTTGGTTGTGGTGACGAAGACACGCGGCTCAACACCGTGAGCAAGATGGTGATGACAACGCGCTCTGCGAGGACCTCTAACGAGGGTGGTGCACGGATGGTGACGGTGGCCGCTCCGGCGAGACGCAGACAAGGACGGAGCGGGCGATGGAGTGGCTCCCGGGAAGCGCTGAGGACGGCGTCGAGCTCTTCGTGATACGGGGATCCTCCTGGTGCGTATGGCTTCTCTTCTCGACGAGCAAAACGACGGCGGCTAGGCTTCCCGAGGCGGCGGCGGATCTCGGCGAAAATTCCTGGCGGCGCCGGAGGATTTAGGGTTTGGGAAACGGGGCGCGAACGTCGAGGCTTCGCGTATATAGGGGCGGAGACTTGCGCGAGGGGGCAGAGCTCGAGGCGGCGACGGATTCGTCTCTGGCACGGACGTCGAGGCCATAGTAGCGTCATTCGTGACTTCAGCATCGGGCCCCACTTGCCAGGGACGGAGGAGGTGGAAGAAAGGCAGCGGCTGCTGCTGGGCTCTTCTGTGGGTTGCGACTCGCTGCGCTTGCAAGGGATAGGCGTAGGGGTTGGGCTGGGCCGGTACAGTTGGCTGCTGCGCCCCCTTTTTTTTGTTCTCTTTTTTCTGTTTTTTTAAATAACCAATATCTTTTAAAATATGAGTCCAAATAATTTCAAACAAAATTCCTTAGTTTTGTAAAATTATTTTCTTTCAAATGAAAACCTTTGTGTTCTCTTTCAACACACTTAAAATAGTAATATTTTCAAATTCTTATATAATTAATAACACTAAATGCTATTTTTAAAATAGAAAATAATTGATAATTTGAATTGTGGTTTAATAAAATTCAGAGAGCTCCCAGAAATGCATATATTGTTTTTCAAAGCCTTTTACTTGTTTTCATAAACAAAATAAATCATATAAACATTTTATGGTCAATACTTAGTGTAATATTTGAAAACAATACAAATAATTTTTATTCATGTGAAACATTTTGGAGGCATAGTATTCAAACATAAAACATTTTCAAGTAATAATTGAAATGAAAAACTTTTATGAAATAAGTTTTTTTAAGATAAAACAAATATTTTGAATAAGCTTTAGGGTTTATAAAATAGAGGCCTTATTAGATTATAACCTCCATAGCCATTTCATTTCTTTTATGTTCTGTTTAAATTGTTTTTGGTGGCTTGCTCTAGTGGAAAACAAAAAGTTTTAAATCTTTGTGATTTTTGAATTCATCCAAAAATCAGGGATGTTACATCAGCAGACACGCCCGGCTGTGCATCCGCAAGCGGGCCCTGCAAGTTGTATGGCTGATCGAACACCAGTGCGATGTCTCGCTCGCTCTCGATGATCAAGTTATGCATGATAATATAAGTGTTCATGATATCACACATTTCATCGGTCGACCAAGATAGACAAGAATATCTTACCGTAACAAACCGTGCCTGGAGTACACCAAATGCCCTTTCCACGTCTTTTCGGACAGCCTCCTGTTTCTTTGCAAAAAAATATTTGCCTCACCCACAGGGTCACGGATTGTCTTCACAAATGTAGACTATTCGGGATATATGCCATCCCTTAGGTAGCATCCTCTGTCGTACTCATGGCCATTGATCGAATAGTTGCAACCTCGAGCATGTCCTTCACCTAGTCTCTGACATACCGGAGAGCGTTGCAACACGTTGAGATCATTGTGAGAACCGGCCATTGAAAAAAATGAATGCCAGATGCAAAGATCGTAATCAGCAACAACCTCAAGCACAACAGTGCACTTTCCGTGATGGCCACCTTTGTACATCCCTTGCCAAGAAAATGGACAATTCTTCCAACTCTAATGCATGCAATCGATGCTTCCAAGCATTCCAGGAAATCCTCTTACTTAACCTTGTGCCAATAAACGAGCCGTGTCTGCTTCATTTGGTAATCTTTGATACACGGTACCAAACACTGCAACTACTGCCTTGCAAAATCGAAAGGTGGCTTCAACGACAGTGGTCTCACACATACGAAGAAAGTCATCCAATGAATCTGCAGGAGCTCCATATGCAAGACATCTTATTGCAGCTGTGCATTTCTCAAGAGATGAAAATACTACTTCCTCCGTTCCAAAATGTAAGCCTTTTTAGCGAGTTAAAACAGTTTGCTAAAAAGGCTTACATTTTGAAACAGAGGGAGTAGAAGCCAGACGCAGTCTTTTTTCAGCCTGAAGTAGTCGTCGTAATCCCGAACACCGTGCACAATGTTCCTAAAGACTAGTATGTTCATCCGAAAACGCCGGCAAAATTCCTGAGGTGTGTTTGCCGGCATCTCCGAGAAATAGTCATCCCACAAAAGTTTGTGGCCAGTTGCCCTTTGCCGATTCTTGTTCGCCCTATGCGCTTTCCTTGATCCTCCATGTTTGGCTCGGCTGCCTCCATGGCCATCGCTTCAAACAGAGCCGCCATGACCATCTCATTCTCCTCGTCGTCTGCAAAGGCGGCCTCCTCTCCCATCAGTTGGCAAAACATGACCTCGTCGTCACTATCCATACTATATTGGACAAAAGCCAACCATTAGCCGTGAGGTAAACAAGTTTAACGGCGGTTCTTGGACCTATGGCAGACGGACGAACACCTTACCTGTGGGGTGGATGCAAGAAAGAGGCGGATGCGGTTGAATCGCTGGCGGCGGCGCGCAAAAATGACGGGGATCGGCGACAAGCGGCGGCGAATCGGCCAACGACGTGCGTGCTCGAATCCTGACTACAGTCGGCGACGACAAGGGTGCCAGCGGTGGGGCGAATCGGCGGCGAGAGAGGAAACAGTAGGACGATGGGGGGCAAATGAATATCAGCCGGTGCGGGTTTGTTTCTATGACGGGCGGGGTCCCCCTGTCGGGAGGGGTGAGCGGACGATGTCCGACCCCCCCAGTCAGGCCTCCAAGTATGGCGGGTGGGCTGGGGGGTCCGGACACAAAATTGGCGGGTGGACACCCTTAGGGGGTGCCGCTGTGGCGGTTTTTTTGGTCTGGACCCCCATTGGGCCTTTGGGGGCCCATTTGGAGGGTGACGGTGGAGATGCTCTAAGTTGTCAAACCAACAGTGACGTCCTTGGATGCATCCTTTTCTTTTCATAGAATATGTCACACTCAAACCCAATGTTCCAGTGGGGATAATTGGAGCGTTAATCGCCACTAGAAATGGAAAGTAAGTGCGCCATCCCAGAAGTAGAAACCAGGAACTTTCACAATTATCTAAAGCACGTAACCATATAGGGACCAACTGGGAACTTTAGACCTATCTGTTTACTCAATGTGAGTTTTAAAATTTTCACGAAGGTTGGGACCAACCGGGTGACTGCGATTGCGCAGTCGGTTATTCAGCCAACCCAGTCCGCTTTCTTGCCGGGTAGGAATATTCTTGAGGGAGTGGTTATTTTACATGAAACTGTTCATGAACTTCACTCCAAAAAGTTAGATGGAGTCATCTTCAAAATTGATTTTGAAAAAGCATATGACAAGGTTAATTGGAATTTTCTCCAGCAAGTTTTGAGGATGAAGGGTTTTCACTCCAAATGGTGTAATTGGGTTTCTAGTTTTGTTCAAAAGGGTAGCATAGGCATTCGGGTAAATGATGATATTGGTCATTATTTTCAAACGTGCAAAGGTTTAAGACAAGGGGATCCCCTATCACCGGTGCTTTTTAATTTGGTGGCTGATATGTTGGCCATCATTATTAATAGAGCTAAAGAGGATGGGCAGGTTGGGGGCTTAGTTCCTCATTTGGTTGAGGGAGGGGTTTCATTTCTGCAATATGCTGATGACACAATCTTATTTCTTGAACATGATCTCGAAAAGGCTGTCAACATGAAGTTGATTTTGTCTTTATTTGAACAGTTGTCTGGTCTCAAGATTAATTTTCATAAAAGTGAAATCTTTTTCTTTGGCAAGGCTAATTATCATTTGGTAGAGTATAGGAATATCTTCGATTGTGAAGTAGGGACTATGCCCTTTAAATACCTTGGTATTCCTATCCACTTTAGAAAACTTCTACTAAAAGAATGGAAAATAGTGGAAGATCGCTTTGAGAAGAAACTAGCGTGTTGGGCTGGTAAACTTCTTTCCTACGGGGACAGATTAGTGCTCATTAATTCATGCCTAACTAGCCTACCCATGTTCTTACTCTCTTTCTTTGAAATTCCTGTGGGAGTAAGAAAGAGATTAGATTTTTTCCGCACTAGATTCTTTTGGCAAAGTGATCAGCAGAAGAAGACATAACGTTTGACGAAATGGAGTGTGATATGTAGGCCGAAAAATCAAGGGGGGGGGTTAGGAATAGAACTCTTAGACATTAAGAATAAATGTTTGCTGAGCAAATGGCTCTTCAAAATTCTTAAAGAAGATGGGGTTTGGAAAGAACTGTTGACAAATAAATACTTGGGAGATAAAACTCTAGCACAAATAAAACCGAAACCCACTGATTCTCCCTTTTGGAGGGGTATTTTATCGGTAAGACAGGATTTTTTCTCGCGGGGTAGGTTTGTGTTGGGCAATGGCAAACAAACTCGCTTTTGGGAAGATGTGTGGATGGGGGATGAAGCATTGGCTTCTCAATACCCTGGTTTGTACCACATTACAAGAAACAAGAATGTACTTGTTGTAGATGTGTTAGCCACCGCACCTCCCATTAACCTACAATTCCGAAGAAACCTGCAAGGGAACAACTGGACAGCATGGTTGCATCTTGTTCAAAAACTAATGACTATTTCTCTTTCTGAGGAGGAAGATGTGTTCTCTTGGTCGGTGAATAATAACGAGGCTTTTTCAGTCAAATACATGTATAATGATTATATGAATACTGATCCTCCTTTCGAAGATAAGTATTTATGGAAAATGAAAATACCCCTCAAGATCAAAATTTTCATGTGGTTTTTGCACCGGCGTGTAATTTTGACAAAGGACAATCTTTTAAAGCGTAATTGGTATGGTTGCAGAAAGTGTGCTTTTTGTAATCATGATGAAACTATTGATCACTTATTTATTTCTTGTCCTTTTGTGACTAAAATCTGGAGATTGCTCCATTTCACCTTTAATATTCCCCCTCCTGAGAGTATGCACCATATGTTTGGTGGATGGCTGTTTGGAATACACAAAAATGATAGACGACGAATTCGGATTGGGACTTGTGCCTTCTTGTGGGCTGTTTGGAATAGTCGCAATGACGCGGTTTTTAACAAGGTTCATAATATTTATTTTTTGCAGGTTGTGCACAAGGCTACTTATTGGATTTCCACCTGGTCTCTCCTTCTGCCACAGGACCAGCGCCTGTTTATGGAGGCTGGATGCAACCGGTTATTGGCTTTAGTCCGGGCCATCCTTACCTCCAACGGGTGGCAGCATGATTTCAGGATTAGTGCTTCCTAGTGGACAATGGTCCTTTTTGTTTTCATTCTATTTCGATTTGGATGTACCCTTGATGACTTTTGCTTTGTAAAACTCTGAATGATATTGTTAATAAAAGTCGTATGCATCTACCCGATGCAGAGGCTGGGGCTTTGCCTCCTTTTCAAAAAAAAAACGTAACCATATAGGGGCAAAAGGCTGCCGTCTGTGTCTACCCATATTTGGAAGAGAACAATAATTTTGAAGTACTACAGTACTTTATCAATTTTGCATGGCGCTTATCTGAACAGGAAGCTATTAGTTTTCTCTGTGCGTGTGTGTGGGGGGTGGGGTGTGTGTGTGGGGGGGAGGCATTTAGGCTGCCGGCGCATATGCACACTATACTAAAAAAATGTATTGTAACCTTATTTTTATATGTAAAAATAATTCCACAAAAATGTTCACACATGGAGCTTAGCATTCTTTATAATTACAAAGTCGTTTCACCAAAAATCGATATATTTTATGGTTTGTGTAAAAAAGACAAAATTTTATGCTAAAATAAGCCTTTTCACGAGACATTTTTTCTTTTTTATACATGACAATAAAAATGTCGGTTCGAGAAACGAATTTATGCATACATATTATGTAAAATCTATGCGCGAACATTTATTTTCGATTTTTTTGACATTTCCAAAATGGATTTCTTCCTAGTTTGTTAATTCAGATAAAACATTGTATAAGTTTGTAGTAAGGGGATTAAATTTCTTCCACGAAAAAAGGAGTATGTTTCCCCTAAGAAAAGATTATATTAAGTATAGAAGTAGTACAATGTTTTGAAAATTTTAAGGCACCTTTGATATCCAACCATTCAATTAATTGGTCGTGAGTTTGAGTGGATCTTGTGCTAGTTGTAGTATCTTTAAAAGAAGGCAAACGCTGGGTTTGCAATTTGTAGAAAACTTCCCGTGCTTGTAATCATAATGTATTGCTTCAAATATCTAAGTATGTCGACACATCACATCTTGCCACTTGGCCAGTAAAGCCACAGCTAATTAACTTTGTCGCTGGTCTATATATTTTGTCTTCTGTTGCATGATGACGGCCACCTGGAAAGCTGTATAATACTCCTACTACAAGTTGATGAAAGATATCCGTGACCTTGTGGTTCGATTTCATTTGCCCCTTCTGGTCACCTCTGATGATATATAACTACTTTACAGACTGATTGATGTGCCTTTCGTGCAACAGAATGTGTGTAGCCCACTGCTACGCTCCTACTCACTCTGTTCCATAATATAAGCCGCTTTGGCCAACTGATTTATATTATATTATGGAACGGAGGTAGTAGTAATTAAAAAGCAAGCCACGGATAAGAGCAAGCATAATAACGTAGGCAGCTGACTGTATGGCCATGCCATGTCATCTAAAATCCATAAGAAATAAACATGCCTAAAATAGGTTGGCTATTAGGCCTTCCGTAATGGTAATATCTTGACACAATATCTTAGGTAAAATGGTGACGTGGCACTATAATTAATGAAGAAACAGAATAGTGTTGTATATACGGCTCTTGCACGCACTAGTGGAAACAGTGGCACTAGTCCCGGTTGGTAAGACCCATTTGTCCCGGTTGTGCAACCGGGATGGGCCAGCCGGGACAAATGCCACTCCCCCATTGGTCCCGGTTGTGCCAGGACCCGGGACAAATGGGGCTAACCACGTGGCGAACCTGGCCAGAGGAATTTGTCCCGGTTTTAAGACGAACCGGGATGAATGCCTCCTCTGCCGCGGCAGCAGTTTTGCCATTTTCTCTGCCGCGGCAGAGTTTTTCTGTTTTGCGACCAATTCCATTTTACAAAACCCCTATCACCATACACTGATAAGCAGCCTTGTTGGCCCCTCCCCGGACCTCCCAGATCCCAGGAGAAGAGAGGAGCCCGGTGGCCCTTCCCCGGACCTCCCGGATCCCACGACAAGAGAGGAACACTGGTAGAAAAAAAGGCCTTTCATACGCCCCCATTAGTCCCCAAACTTCGCGCCCCGTGACTAAAGGGGTTTTAGTTCCGGGTCGGGAGGAGACCCGCGACCGAAGGTCATGCCTCGTGGGTTGGGAAACGCGTGGAGGCGCGCGGAGGGCTTTAATTCAGGTTGGCGTCGCCACCCGCGACTAATGGTTCCCGGCCGCTGGCCTCCCTGCCTTTAGTCCCGGTTGGCCTAGCCACCCGGGACTAAAGATACAAACTGCTCGCCTCCCGCACGGCGGTTTATTTCGTGAGCGAGAGGCAGAAGGGCGCCATTGCTACAGTGCGCACCCGAGTCTCTGTTTCTTCTCCTCTCTTCTCTTCTCTTCCCTCTCTTCGATCTTCCTCCACCAAGCACCATGGCTGAAGTTTGGAAGAGATATGGTGTGGCCACACCATGCGGCAAGAGTCTCGACGTGTGCTACACCGACAATTGCGAGAGGCTACCCGGTGCTCTTGCGCATTTGACCGATCTCTATTTCTCCTCTCCCAATGAACACCGGTTCTTCGGGCTTGATCTAGAGTATACGGCGGATCAACGGGATGTTTCCGTCATCCAGATTGCGTTCAAGGAGGTCGTTTTGGTCTTCCAATGGTCAAGGTGACGCACACGTACAATCTTGCATCTTCGATTTGTTTGTTGCATCTGAAGAATACATGTGTTGCAACATATCTAACACGTATTAAATTTTTGTTGTTGCAGTAGTTCAAAGCATTCTCCAGCACTTGTTGATTTTCTTGTCAACAAGGGGTATGACTTCTGCAGCGTTGACATCACGCAAGACCGTCAGAAGTTGATGCGCTTGGGTATTGTGATACCTGAAGATCACTACATTGATCTTCAGGATCTTATCCATTTTGATGATTTGAACGGGCCCAAGACCGGGATGGCTCCCATGGCAACTGCCTTCATCCACGAGGGCTGCGAAACCATGAAGTCTCGTTTCCCCTCCAGGAATCACAGGTATTGGGGGAAGACCCCACTGGAGTGGACCAACGTCAAGTATGCAGCCATAGATGCATACGTTTCCTACGAGTTGTTCCGCATCTACTCGATGGAGCCATAGATGTATGCGTTCGATATATGCATGTAATGGATATCTTAGTATGTAATGGATATCTTAATTAGTATGTAGCTCTTGAAGCATAGCTTGTATTGTGAGACTTATGTTTGTGTTATGTGTGATCGTAAGACTCTATGTTATGAATGTGATATGATTGTGTTCTATTCATGATTGTGATGTCTCTACTCGTATTTTACTTGTGATTTATCACTTGTCTTTTGTTGTTCATAAAACTATTTTTGTTTCCTAGTTTTAAATGAACTGGAAAAATTTGCAAATTGTTGCAAAGTGTAATGGATATTATTTCTATATTAATTCCTAGCTATACTATTTCTATATTATGTCAAACACACATTTCAAAACAAACAAACAAAAACACATGAAGAAAACAAACAAAAACACATCAAGAAAACAAAACAGAAAAACTACAGTTTCTATATATCTGTTCACCAAAAATTAATCTAAGCCAGGAAAACATATATCTAGTCAATACTAGAACTAAGACCCATGATCTAAAAATGAAAATCTACAGTAGCATCATGAATAGATTCAACAATATGAATATCACATAAAACATTCTTATCATGAGCCACATGCATAAAACAATCACTACTCTCCACATAAGTAAAATCCTCATTAGTGATAGTGGGAGTTAAACATTCATAATTTTCATTGCAATCATCATATATAGGAGGCATAGTATCATCAAAGTGAATTCGTGTGGTTGTCACAATTAGTGAAGAACATATTTTAGTCTTAGTTGTTTCTTCTAGGAAGGAGCCATGAATAGGTATAGTCAAGTAAATGATCTGCAACCCCTTATGATGGATCATGTGTTAATGAATTAGTTTTATTTTCTGAATATTTTGATATATTAATAGTATTTTCAGATCATGGGTCTTAGTTCTATTTTTCTTAATTTTTAAAATACATTTTTGAACTCATCCAGTTGGATTTATTTCAAAATACATTTTTGAACTCATTCTAAAAATAATAGAAGAGGCTACTGGTCTTTTTAAGATTTTAAAATGAATTAGTATTATTTTTCTTAATTTTTTGATATATTATTTGTATTTTTAAGATTTTAAAATGAATTAGTATTATTTTTCTTAATTTTTTGATATATTATTTGTATTTTTAAGATTTTAAAATGAATTAGTTCTATTTTTCTTATTTTTTTGATATATTATTTGTATTTTTTAAGATTTAAAAATGAATTAGTTTTATTTTCTGAATATTTTGATATATTAATAGTATTTTTAGAAATAATACAAATTAAAAAGTTAATGTTTATTTATTTATTCAAAATTATTAATTACATCATTACTTTTGTTTATTAAAAGATTTATTTGAAATTCAAACAATAAAGAAATGTGGCATCGACCAACATGTTAATAAGATTGATATGATACTACTATCACATACATGCGTGCGAAACACTTGGATGCGGGACGGGATGGAACTCGGAAGTTAAGCGTGCTAGTGCTAGAGTAGTGGGAGGATGGGTGACCGAGCGGGAAGTTTGACCACGAGTAAGTAATTTGACTAGAGATAATTGTAGTTAGACACTAAGCAAATAATACAAATTCTAAAAAAAAAGGAAGTGAAAAAAAGGGAGTGGAAAAAAGGGAGTGAAAAATTGGTGTGAAAAATAATTAGAAACCCAAATGAATTAAGGAAATAAACGAAATAAAGTTTAGTCCCGGTTGGATAAAGTTTAGTCCCGGTTCATGTGGCCAACCGGGACTAAAGATCCTCCGACCCCCGGCTCCGCCACCCGCCCACGTGGCCGGGCCTTTAGCCGCGGTTCGTAAGCGGCGCGACTATAGGGGGGGTCTTTAGTCGCGCAGAGCTAGTCCCGGTTGCGCGGCTGGGACTACTGGCCCTGGCGAACCGGGACTATAGGCCTATTTTCTACCGGTGGAGCCTCGGTGACGAAGATATGGATTCTGGATCCTGCGGATAAGGATACCCCCTCTCAGGCCCAAGGTGAAGGCCTAGGAAGAGGAGCCCTTGGAATACTCCAGAAGGCCCACGTGAAGCCCACCCGCATTAAACTTGCGGGTTAAGTTAGAAAACATGTAACCGACCTAGCTAGGGTTGGAGTCCTCTCCGGGTAGAACTCGAGACCTGGCCGCCTATATAAGGCCAGGAGAGCACCCGAGAGAGGACCAAGCAATACCGCACGACCAAAAGCCTTGAACTCGAGACCTACTCTCGATTCGAGCACAACCTTTGTAACCGATCTAATCATTAATACAGATCGACAAGAGGCATGAGTAAGGGTTTTACCTCTACGAGGGCCCCGAACCTGGGTAAATCTCGCCCCCTGTCTAGCCGACGATTCCACCAGCGCTCATGGGTTCTCTTAATCGAAACCCGATAGGTTCATCAAAGGGATTTGTTGAGTCAGGGATTCGACAATTGGCGCCGTCTGTGGGAACGGCGGGCGCTGGATCACCGGCATCTTCGGCTTCATCGACATCAAACTCTCGTTGGAATCCAATGACTACGGCTCCGAACAATCCTTTACGGATCGGATCTGTCGTGGTCACACCGCACTCGCCGGAATCGCGCCCGGTATTCGAAGATCTGGAGGAGAGCGTCACCCTGACGTTCGGGAGCCTAAAATTCGTGACAAACAGGGACGGGATCCTCCACTTCTTGGATGAATCGGAGACTGAATCTGGAGCTGTCGACTCACGCCGTTACCTGGAGAAAAGTGGCGAGTCGATCCGCTTCAACGCCAACGACTATCACACCCTCTCGACAGAGGAACCATCAAGAATCCAGGGAAACCTTCGACCTACGCCTAGGACGCACGAGCTTCGACTAGCTCAAGTCTGCATGGCAGGATCGGAACAAGGCTCGAAAACAGAACACAGCGCGACTGAGCGCAATATAATCGGCGTTTCGCGGGAATCCTGGAAACGGGCGAAGGAAGCTATGCGAACAAGCAAGCCACCCGTAGCCGGATCCTCACACGAAGACATGGTTGCCTACCACTATCACCTAGTGAGAGCAGCCACGATTATCAAAGATGCTCGGGTAGATCTGGCCCGCCGAAGAAGAGCGGCGGACGAGTCAAGCCAGAGACGAGCTGGGCTGTCCGTAACACCCTTGGTCGGAACCCGACCCGCGAGGAAAGGACACGCATCCACGTCTAGGAACGATGAATCCATACCCGAAACAAACAGATCAACCACTCCTTCTCTCATGCGAGTCGACGACGACGGCAACGTGTACCCGCAAACTCCCGCTGCTGCGGTTCTAGCCGCGGCAACCTACATGCAGATGAACCAACCGACGGAAAGCGACCCTCGGGCAGAGCAATACAAGCAAATACGAAAAGGACTCGGATTGGCGGCCGCAAGGCTCGCCTCTCACGATCGCAAGAAGGCCGAGGAGCAGTAGGAGAAGGAGCGAAGGGAGAAAGAGAAAGATAAAGAAACACCCCGCAGGCACAGAAGCTCTTCACCAAGGAGGGATAAGTCACCACGCCGCGGTCGAGGAAAAGAAGCTAGACGCCGCGGCGACAGTCGAAGCAGCAGTGAAGAAAGCCCGAGAGACAGGAACTCGCGGCACCACAGCGGCCGCTCGAGAAAACGAAGCAAGGAACCAAGGAAAGATGACGACCGCGACCCGGCAAGATACGATGCGCGATCAGATCTCGCTCAAAAAAGGGTGGATAAGGCAAGGGCTTCGCGATATCGCGAGCGCTCTTCGTCCGGCTCCTCGGATGACGAAACCTGTGGAGCACTCTGTTTCGCTCGCAGCATCCGCGAAGCACCTCTACCCAAAAGGTTCAAGCTCAGCACGGAGGTGACGAAGTACGACGGCTCACTCGAGCCCTCTCAATGGCTAAGCGACTACCTCACGGCAGTAAAATGCCAACGTGGGAACAAGAACACGGCTATGCAATACCTCAATTTGCATCTTACTGGCGCAGCCCGCAGTTGGCTGGAAGAAGACCAAAATCTTGCTACGCATCGTGGGATGATTTGCACCGCGATTTCTGCAAAAATTTCCAGTCGACTTACAAGAGGCCAGCTACAATCGAAGAACTGCGAGCCTGCAAGCAGAAGAGTGGCGAGTCCACACGCGAGTACATCCAGCGATGGACCACGCTCAGGAATACCACGGGAACCATCTCAGAAGAAGTAGCGATCGAAGCCTTCGCAAAAGGCGCCAGAAGAACTGCTTTTCGAGAGGAGCTAGGCAGAGCTGCACCCAAGACTATCGGGGAGCTAATGATCATAGCCGAAAAATGGGCAAACGGAGAAGATGCGGTGCGCAACGAAAGAGCATCGTCACCCGCACACGATGACGATCGTCACGGTCAAAGAAAAAGAAGAAAATATTACGATCATGAGGATAGAGAGGAGTTGGTTGCCGCAGAATTCACTCGAAACCGCGATTCTGGTCGCCGTGGAAATCGCGAGTGGAGACCAAAGGCCGAAGAAAAATCCCCCGAGGAAGACCTAGATGCATACTGCTCGCTACATCTATTTACAGATAAGCGCACGGGCAAAACCAAGGCAACACACTTTCTTAAGGATTGCCGAAAGTTCCATGACATCTCGGACGCACTCGCGAGGAAAAGATCTGCCTCCACTCAAAATTACCCGCCGCTTCCAGGAGGAGGGCACCAAGGATTCCAGCCGCCACCACCACCACCTCTACCCGCAAATCCAAACATGGCGCTAGCTGCAGTACCCGCACCACCGAACGCCGGAGCAAACGCGTATCCGAACCCGGCAGGACAACTCGCAATGATCCAGAAGGTATGCCCCTCTCGCAGAGCTCAAAAGACTAACACAAGGCAATTATGCATGGCAGTGCAGACACCGCCAACGAAGACCGAGTACCTGAAAATGGCGGACCAGCCAATCACGTTCTCGATGAAAGATCACCCAGCACGAGTCTATCGACCAGGACACGCCGCCCTCGTCATCCAGACGCAAATTGGCAACTACGACTTAGCCCGCGTATTCATGGATGGGGGCAGCGGTCTCAACATTATCTACGCGGATACACTCCGTCGGATGAACAAGAACTTGGACGGCCTCCCGGAATCAGAAACATCCCACGGGATAGTTTCCAGGCAAGGCAGTCCGTCCACTCGGAACAATCAACCTAGAAGTTGTGCTAGGCACGCAGAGCAACTACAGGAGAGAGTTCCTCGACTTCGAAGTTGTCAACTGGCCTTCACAGTACCACGCCATCTTGGGTCGAACAGCGTTCGCCAGATTCATGGCAGTACCTCACTACGCCTACTTGAAGCTCAAATTACCTGGCGAACATGGCGTAATCACCATTGACGGAGACTTTCAGAAATCCAACAAATGCGACATTGAGTTCAATGAAATCGCAAAATCTTTCGGGATGCACGAAGAACTTCAAGAGCTCGCAAAAACCACGGATCAATTCGTGATGCCCCTCACGAAGAAAAATGCGCCTGAGCTAGAATTTAGCGCCAACAGTGACACCCGAAAGCATCAAGTGCACCCGACAGACTCTGCGAAGACAGCGATGGTTTCAACAACCCTCTCGCAAGCATAGGAAAGCGCGCTCGTCAAACTCCTCCGTGAGTACTGGGAAATTTTCGCCTGGCAGCCCTCAGATATGCCAGGAATACCCAGGGAGTTTGCCGAGCACTCACTCGAAGTCTTTCCAGACGCTAAACCCATCAAACAGACCACGCGAAGATTTTCAGAACCCAAGCAAAAGGCGCTTGGAGAAGAAGTAAACAGATTGCTAGCTGCAAAATTCATCAGGGAGATCAAGATATCCACTTGGTTAGCAAGCCCGGTGTTGGTCCCCAAAAAGAACACGGATATCCTACGGGTGTGCATCGACTACACGTCGTTAAATAAGCATTGCCCCAAGGATAATTTTCCCCTCCCGCGAATCGACCAGATCGTGGATTCTACAGCAGGCTGCCAACGCCTCTCCTTCCTGGACGCCTATTCGGGATACAATCAGATCCGAATGAAAAAGGAGGATGAAGAAAAGACATCATTCATCACACCTCACGGTGTCTACTTCTACACAACAATGCCCTTCGGGCTGAAGAACGCAGGCGCAACATATGAGCGCTGCATGCAAAGATGCCTCGCCAACCTCATTGGCAAGAACGTGCAAGTGTACGTTGACGACATTGTCATCAAGACTCGAGTTGAGGACACACTCCTTGAAGATATTAGAGAAACATTCGACGCCCTCAACGCGTACAGGATCAAGCTCAATCCGACCAAATGTGTCTTTGGCGTTCCGGCAGGAAAACTTCTCGGGTACCTGGTATCCGCCAGAGGCATTGAAGCCAACCCGGAGAAAATACAAGCTATCTTAACCATGAAGGAGCCAACCAACCTCGCGGAGTACAACAGCTCACAGGGCGATTAGCCGCCCTAAGCAGATTCATCGCACGATTGCGGGAGCAAGCATTACCCTTCTACAAGTTGTTGAAGAAGACAGACAAATTCGAGTGGACACCCGAAGCTAAGCAAGCATTCGCAGATTTGAAGCGGTCATTGCAAAGTAGGCGCATCCTCGCAACACCGCGAGAAGGGGAGCCACTTTTCTTGTACCTAGCCGCCACAAACTAGGTCATCAGCACAGCAATCGTGGTCGAACGACCTGAGGAAGGCAAAGCGTACGGAGTTCAACGTCCAATATATTACATCAGCGAAGTACTCTCACCATGCAAGCAACGCTACCCTCACTACCAGAAGCTCGCGTATGGAGTTGTTCTTACCGCCCGCAAGCTCAAACATTATTTCCAGGAACACGCCATTACAGTGCTTAATGATGCGTCACTCGGGGCGATCATGAACAACCCTATGGCATCCGGAAGAATAGCAAAATGGAACATCGAGTTGGGCGCTTGGGACATCACTTACGCAGGACGAAACGCAATCAAATCTCAGGTACTTGTTGAATTCCTAAGCGAATGGACAGAATTGCAAACGCCAGGACCACCCGAGTACACGAGCAATTGGATAATGTACTTTGACGGGTCCAAGAGAAACGAAGGAGCAGGAGCTGGAATAGTTCTTATATCCCCTCAGGGAGACAAGCTGCAATACGTCCTACGATTGGATTTTCCACCAGATGATCCGGCATCAAACAACGACGCAGAGTACGAAGCCTTGTTGCACGGGATGAAGATGGCAATCGCCTGTGGAGCTACTCGCCTAATGATATACGGCGACTCCAATCTCATTGTGCAACAAACAATGAAAGAGTGTGACGCAATCGCCGAAAACATGATCGCGTATCACGACATGTACAATCTACTCGAAGGAAGTTTTAAAGGATGCGAGCTAAAGCACATCACAAGATCCAGCAACGAAGAAGCAGATCGACTGGCAAACATGGGTTCCACGAATACACCCATACCACCAGGAATATTTCGAACGGATGATCAAGCGATCGGTAAAAATCAAGAAAGCTGCAGAAGCAATAGCAGTGCCAGAAACAGAGGTCAGCCCGCAAGTCGCCCTTATCGAGCTCATTCATAACATATCACGACAGGTTTTTCTGGTCGAGCCAGTCTGGACGCAGAAATATCTCGACTACCTGACCAACAGACAGCTCCCGGCTGACCCACGCGAGGCTCGACAAATAATCAGACGCAGCAAATCCTTTCGGGTAGTCAATGGGGAATTATACAAGCAAAGCATCTCGGGAATACTTCAGCGCTGCATCGCACCCGAAGATGGCAAAGAATTGCTCCATGACATCCACCAAGGAGACTGCGGACATCATGCTAGCTGGAAAACAATAATGGGGAAGGCCTTCCGAGCAGGATTCTACTGGCTGACAGCAGCTACCGACGCAAAGAACCTGGTCGAACGATGCGATGCCTGTCAGCGATTCGCACCAAGACCACATGCACCTGCTACGGAATTGCACATGATACCCATTGCCTGGCCCTTCGTACAATGGGGGCTAGACATGGTCGGAACACTACGCAAGTCCACCCCTGGAGGATATACACACTTGCTGGTCGCAGTCGACAAATTCACCAAATGGATCGAGGCCACGCCAGTATCTTCGGCTAGTGCCCAATGCGCCGTCAAGTTCCTCGACTCCATCGTATGCAGATTTGGTGTGCCACACGACATCATTACAGACAATGGTACAAATTTCACAGCAAAGGAAACGCAACAGTTCTGCGAGGAAAAGGGCATCAACTTCAAGTTTGCTTCCGTTGCCCACCCGCAAACGAACGGACAAGTCGAGAGATCCAACGGCTTAGTTTCGGCTGGCATCAAGAAACGCCTACTCGATCGTCTACATCCCGCCGCAGGACATTGGGCGGACGAATTACCCTCTGTCCTATGGAGCCTCCGCATAACTCCTAACCGATCTACAAAATACACGCCATTTTTCATGGTATACGGGGCAGAAGCAGTCCTCCCCGAGGACGTTCGATTCAGCGCACCACGAGTTGTGGCCTACAGCGAAGAAACCTCTAACAGGGCACTCGCGGAAGATATGGATGCACTCGACGAAATGCGGGACATCGCACTCGCCAGATCCGCAGTATATCAGCAATCCCTGCAAAACTATCATAGTCGCCGCATACGCCACAGAGCATTCGCGGTTGGAGATCTAGTGCTGCGACTCAAGCAGAAGGAAGGACATAAGCTCGAACCACCCTGGGAAGGACCCTTCATCATACACGAAGTAATCCCAGGCGGAGCCTACAGGTTGAAGAATCCATCGACTGGAGGAATCTATTCCAATCCTTGGAATATTGCGCACCTCCGCAAATTCTATCCCTAGGTTTACTTGTTCTCACAACAAATAAGGCTATGCTAGCCACTCTTGTAGCTCGAATACATGGCTTCTCAGTTATCGCAATAAAACATGGTTTCTCCATCATATTCATTCGCAACTTCCTATTTTACGCGCTCAAAAGTTACAGGAACACACCCCATAAACACACGGGGGCTATGCCTACAAAAGCATTACAGGAAAAAAGCATACATACAAGGTTATACACCTTACAACAGTTTTACAAACTATACAAGGATACAGGATATGCGCATCCGACAATCAATCAAAGCGCTGAGCATTCTCAGTCGCCAAAACTCTATCTACCTCCTCAGAGGACAATCGGATGATTTTCTCCGCTGCAGGACGAACAGCATCATAGAAGGGGGAAATATCATCGATTGGATCATCTGGGAGCCTGGCTACGGAGTTAAAATCTACTTCAAGATACCATATTCGGACAAAGGATAGAGCTACAACCGCGCCGCATGTCATTTGATTGCGCACACACGCGCGAACCTCTCCTTCACGTCCATACAACCTGAGAAGATAGCTCCAGTCTTCAGGACCCCTTTCGAGTGGGTAGAAAGAAGCGTTCATCGCAATCAGGACCTCGTGAAAAGAACTCACGAGAATTCTCGCTTGCAAAACACGGAACTTCAAGGTGGCCATCACAAATCCTCGACTGCGATCAGACCAGAAGTTACTCGCATGGGGATTTGAGCTACCAGCCCCCTGAACTATATGGTTTTCAACCCACTGCTTTTCTTCCCTGTCATCAGGTCTGACAACTGAAGAGCAAGCATGCTTGATCATCTAAGGAAACAAAGCAAAAAGAAGACACGGGGGTTGTATTACTTACACAGCAAATCCCTCGCAACCAGCGATAATTCATCCATCAGGAACTGCTCACGTTCAGCCGCCAGTTTTTGCTTGGACTTCGCCACATCGGCTATACCGCGCAAAGCTTTAAGCTGACGCTCACCCTCCCGGACCTTATCACGAAGACCAGCATAGGTGCCAACCGCGGCAACAAGGGGATTTACTGGAGTAGCATGTCCACTCGAAGATTCTGCAACTACCCCGGTAGCCTGGAAGAATACAAGGAAAGAAGTAAGAAGCCCTATTCGAAGTATTTCTAGTCGCACATCTGACAAAAGTGCTCGGGGGCTACTCCCATCGGGAGAAAATGCACAAACTACGGGAGGCAATTTCTAGAACGAACACTTCGATTAAAGACGATGAAAATATGGGAATACATCCCAAGGTTCATTACATTCACGAAGGAAAGGAAAAAAGAACAAAACTAAGAAACTACAGTGGTGCTCCCACTAGTGGCAGTCGCCCCTCCTTTCAGTCGAGCAAATAGCTCAGACAGCTTCCGAGCAAGAATGGTGGCCTGCTCGCCCAAACGAGATAGCCGTACCTTTTTGCCCGTCGAGGGGTCGACTGGAAAAGCTGAGTAGGCCTCCTCCAAACCATTGACTCCGTGCGCCAGCGCAAACTGAATCGCAGTCTTCGCACCAGACTCTGACTGGGCGACTGCGTAAGCATCCAGGAGATTGCCCTCCGAGAAGATCTTCAGCAGGCCGTCTAGTGCGGATGGAGGTACAGCGTTGGCGAGGAAGCGATTGTGCAATTGTGACAACACTTGGGTGGCATCTCCAATCAAGGAGCACACTCCTTCGGCGTGCCTCTTGAGTTGAGCAAGTGTGTCGGTTAACACATCTACTCGCTGGATCCCAGGGATCTCCAAAGGAACATCCAGAAGACCTGCAAAGGAAAAGAATGTCAAAATTTCGCAAGTTCACCAAGACAAAAGATACAATTGCGAGAACCTAGGCCACTTACCCGCGAAACGCTCAGCAAGGGGACGGAGGAATTTGACAAGGTCAGAATCGGCCTTATTGCCAGCTTCCTGTTGATCCTTCAAAGCTTTTCTCGCATCCGCGAGTTGCCTGTCAAGATCCTCCGACCGCATGCGGGAGGCCTCCAGCTCTTGTCGAACAGCCGCCAAATTAGCTTCCTGAGTGGTTGCCCGCTCAGAGAGCTTGACTCTCTCGGACTCCGAATGTTCGAGTTGAGCTGCGCAATAACATTTGTTAGACATCAAGAATGGACACGAGAACAGAAACAAAAGAAGACAATGAGATTTACTCTTAAGGAGCTCGTTCTCGGTGTGGAATCGACTACAGTGTGACTGAAGCCTCTCGCACTCCGATTCGGCAAGAACAACGCGGCGACCGATCGCCGCAAGCGAGTCAACAAGCGACTGCAAAAGTACAGAAGTAGAAGAATTAGAAGATGTAAATTAGAGCCTGTACCCGATTGAATTCAATCGACTACAGCCTCGGGGGCTACTCCCATCGGGAGCACTGACGTGCACCCGATAGAAATCAAGACGAAGAAAATAAAGCAAGATTTTGAGCCTGTAGCCGATCGCAAGCAATCGACTACAGCCTCACTGGGTACTCCCATCGGCAGCACTGTCGTGCACCCGATACAAATGCGAAGACAAACTACAAAGTTTACCTGGCCCGTGGCGCGGGAGAGAGGATCTGTGGAGCTGTCCGTCGCTTCTTTCGAAGCTGAAGTCCTGGCGGCAAAGCTAGGAGCTTCACGTTCCGCAGTCGCCGCATTGGGGGCTGCGCTGGGAGAATTCTGGACGGTGCCAGCATTGGGAGCTCCACCCGCAGTTTCTGCCTTGTTCCTCTTTTCGGGAGGAACACAAGAAGCGTACCTGCGAGGGCTGATGGCCTGCACACTGCAGCAAAAAAGAACAAGGAATCAAACATAAGCGCAGAAGAAAGAACGTTCGACTAAGAACGAGGAAAATAACTTACTCGTCATCTTCATCTTCATCCCGCAAATCCGCGTTCCAAGCGGTTGCGATTACTGGGAATGAAGGCGAAGGGGCGAGGGAACGAAGTGGAGTCGCGGAGATAGGGGCCTTCCCGGGCGATTCTTCTAAGGAATTATCCTTGGAGGTAGCCTCGTTATCGTCCTCTACCCGACGACGCTTGCAACGACGTAGGCCGCCATTCGAGCCCTCCGCATCATCCGAAGAATCGTCCTCGGAGCTCGAGGAAGCATCGGCTACACTGGTATCGGCTAAGCCGTCCAGGTGACTCGCCAACTCCGAGGCGTCCTCTCCCGCAACTGGCGGGTAGCAGTTCGCCACCGCTAAGCTCTACAAAGACGGAAGAGGGAGGCGAGAAGAATTTCAGTCGACCAAAGACTTAAAGCAAAGAAGAAAATAATGACGAACAGGAAGGATAAAACTAACCTCGGCTGGTGGAGGTTTCGAAGCGTCGAAGGCTTCGACTGAGCAGTCGGGGAACTTCTCCCCCACCTTCAAGCTGGTGACAGCCGCGATTTTCTTCTCGAACTCAGCGTTCGAAAGTTCCTCGCGGCTCACTCGGCTAGGGTCTTCAGCGCCTTGGCATTCCCACATAGTGGAAGGCCTTTGCTGCAGCGGCTGGATCCTGCGCTTCAGAAAAATACTCGCCAGGTGCAGCCCGTTCAGTACCACTCCGGTGGTTTGATCCCGGAGAGCAGACACTCTTGCGAGTAGGGGCGTGACGACCTGGGTTTCTTCAGCTGACAGCTTGTGCGCCCAGGACTTCCGCCTCTTCAAAACAGCGAACGGGTGGAATTCCACGAGCCCAGCCGAGCTGTTGTCGATGACGTAAAACCACTTTTTCCGCCAGCCTTGGGCGGAGTCGACGAAGTGCATGTTGAAGTAGCTACTCTCCAGTCGCGCCTGGATCCCGAAGCCGCCTGTGCGCAACGGCTCGCCAGGCTCGGAGTCCACCCGCGATTTCTCGCGGAAGATGCGAACTTTAAAGAGGGCCTTCCACAACGCCCAATGAGGGCGAATGCCAAGAAAGCATTCGCAGAACACGATGAAGCACGAAATGTGCTGCACCGCGTTCGGAGGAAGATCGTGAAGCTGTATGCCATAGACATACAGCAACCCGAGGAGAAAAGGATGGAGAGGGAAGGAAAGACCCCGAGACACGTGGTCCGCAAAGACCACGCGCTCGTTCGATTGTGGGTTTGGTACCTCTTCTTTCTTCCCGAGGCGCACCCGCTTCTCAGATTCAGCCGACAGCAGCCCCTCCCGCTGCATCTCCTTGATGCTCTTCGCGGTGGTATTGGGCGAGCGCCAGTCGCCGGCCCGAGGTGCCGGTTGCATGGAAACGTCTCCAGATGCGGAAGCGGCAGCACCACATCTTTTGCCTCCGGCCATGGCTAGCAGTGTGAGCTCGAGCGCAAGGAAGAAGATGAGCACGAGGAAGAAGATGGTTGAAGGCAAAGGCTGGGAAAATTTTACCGCAGCGCTAAGTCCCGTATTTATACACGAAGCGGGTCAATCTCAGCCACTCGATGCGCTACGTGGCACGTATCGCAGCCACCACGTGTGAAGATGAAACGAAGGGGCGGTGAACGCTGTTCCGTGCCACGATCTTAACAGAAGATCGTGCGCATTTACTGCGCAGTTCGCGTAAAAAACGGAGGCGGCGTCTCGTTTCCCGGTCAAAAAGCTGACTAGGTGGGCCAGCCCATCTGCTACCACTCCGTCACGTCCCATCGGGAGGAGAAAAGTGCGCCATGACGTCATGACACGCATCATCAAATTCAAGAACTTTCGAATGGACAATTCAAACACGAAAATAGCTTCGTATGAAATTCCTTCGACTAAAGGCAACTCCTTTACGAATAAATCACGGAGCAAGACTTCTTTTAAACAAGAGAACTATCCTATACACGAAAACTCTTTCGTATAGGCGCAACAGTCCAAACATGAAAACTCTTTCATATGGGCACGACTATCTACAGTACGAAAACTCTTTCGACTGAGTCTTAAACAATCATTCGGGTAGAAAGAACCTACCTCCATTCACGCATGATATTTCTACATCATAAAAACCTGGATTGTTTAGCCGACTAGGCACATCCGGATGCCATATTCTTCGAATATGAAGGTAAGACCCAAAAAGATCTTTCTTAAGGGCCTGGAATCGCACTCGAAAGTTGCGTCCTCCGGTATAGTTCCGTGTCAACAACACGAGGAAAAATCCTAGCGGACGCGCCGGGTACCCTCATAGGTTAAGTTCGAATCGATAAGTCCACAACGGCCCAGTCGCAACAATCACCTTATCGGGTTCGAGTCGGAGAGGTCTCGAATCTGTGTAGGCCAGGAATGTTTTTGCCCTAGTCGCAATTAATTGGCCCTGATCTCTCGGGAGAGCCAAGCTACTGTGCCGCATCCTTCTGCAAATAAAGCCGCAATAACAGGCACCTAAGTCGCTCGACACGCGAGCATAAGGACTCATTGCACAGGGAACACACCCTTCAAAACAGTAAGCAGCCAAGCTGTTTATTCAAAAGGAAAAGCAAGGCCAAAAAAGGTTTGACCGTCTACTCGACTGGAAAATTCCCACTCGAGCAAACGCTCGGGGGCTACTGACGAAGATATGGATTCTGGATCCTGCGGATAAGGATACCCCCTTTCAGGCCCAAGGTGAAGGCCTAGGAAGAGGAGCCCTTGGAATACTCCAGAAGGCCCACGTGAAGCCCACCCGCATTAAACTTGCGGGTTAATTTAGAAAACATGTAACCGACCTAGCTAGGGTTGGAGTCCTCTCCGGGTAGTACTCGAGACCTGGCCGCCTATATAAGTCCAGGAGAGCCCCCGAGAGAGGACCAAGCAATACCGCACGACCAAAAGCCTTGAACTCGAGACCTACTCTCGATTCGAGCACAACCTTTGTAACCGATCTAATCATTAATACAGATCGACAAGAGGCAGGAGTAAGGGTTTTACCTCTACGAGGGCCCCGAACCTGGGTAAATCTCGCCCCCTATCTAGCCGACGATTCCACCAGCGCTCATGGGTTCTCTTAATCGAAACCCGATAGGTTCATCGAAGGGATTTGTTGAGTCAGGGATTCGACACTCGGTGACCCCTCCCCGGACCTCCGGGATCCCACGAGTAAATAAGTAATACATACATATAGAAAAAAATAACACTTATATTACAGAAGCTAAGTATATCGAGCATATTACATGACCGATGGAATTACAAAATAAAATTTAGCCCGCAATTTCCTCCTGAATTGCTCGTATGCGGTCCCTTGGTAGAAGACCGTCCCGGAGCCATTCGATCTAATATAAAGAATAGTGGTCAATATATATTAATGAAACTAAGTAACTTAAATAGATGGTAATAAGAAAAATTGACGACTGACGTACATGAAGGTGGTTCCCGTCTGACGAATGAACTCGCAAACGTAGTATCCACACAAGGTGGTTCCTGTCTTTGTTCCAATTGTTGTGTTTGTTCCAGCGCCATAACTGTAGCCATTGGCGGAGGGTGAACAAAACATAAGAGGGGTCCAATTTTATAGAAAACACAAAAAATATATATAAAAAGTGGCCAACTCATATAATAGAAATAACGATAATTAGACGGAGATGTTGTGATGATATGTTTCACGCAAAAACATGTCTATATCTATGGTTAAGTACCAAAATCACCTACCATCCCATCTTTCTCTAACTATTGCTCAACTGATCGCTCTGTTAGTTAAGACGCGCATCGCCTGTGCAATATTACTAGTATTTTAAATGGTTCTCAAACGTGCAAATTTACATCTACGTAAAAAATAAAAAATTTGTATCAGTTAATTAACTAAGTGAAGTGATGAATATCTAAATTAGCTAACCTAGTCAAGTGCATCAATTACATCCAATTTTTTTTAATAAAATAGTCAGAAAAGGGACAGGGACAGGCAGCGACACAGCGGCTGCCTGCCTCGTAATCCCCAACCGGCCTCCCCTTCCCAAACCGCGGCCACGCGTGGTCAAACGGGGCCACTGGCCAGGGACCTAGTGGCTGCCTCGCCTTCCCCCACGTCCCCTCGTCTTTTATTAATCCCCTAACCACGGTCACGCGCGGTCAAAGGGTCCACTGGCCAGCGACCCAGTGGCCGTCTCGTCTTCCCCACGTCCTCACGTCTTTTATTAATCCCCAAACCGTGGCCACAAACGGTCAAAAAGGGCCCACCGGCCAGCGACCCAGTGGCCGCCTCGGCTTCAACCGCGCATTCAACACCACCTGCGAACCCCCGCCACGTTCTCACCGCCGGTTGGCGGGCCATCCCCGCCCCGGTCCTTTTTAAAGGGACCTCGCCGACCGTACACCGGCACACCCACTCCCTCAGCACAAACCCTAACCCTAGCCATGTCGCCCCGCCGCTGGTTCAAGAAGGCCAAGAACGAGCATGAGGCCGGGTCCTCTAGGGGCGCCGGACAGAGAGGCCGTAGCGGCGGCGTTCCCCCCCCCCCCTCCCCACCGCGGGAGGCATTTGGCTTCGGTCCGGCCGGCATGCGGATCAGGGCCAACCCGCGCTTCCCAGCACCACCTCCGGCCGGGCGCCACCCGTCGCCTCGCGCCGCGCCAGGCAAGTGGCTCCGCCGGTACGTCCAGAAGGAGGAGGCCACGTGGCACTGGCAGAATGCCACGCCGGTCTTCTGGCCGGACGTCCACCTCCCGGAAGGCTGGCACCTCAACCCGCAGCGGATCCCAATACCGGCGGTCCCGACCAACGACGCTCGGGCCGAGGAGGTAGCTCGCCGGCGCGCGTTCATGCCGGCCCACCTCCTCAGGGACCCTGCCTACGTGATGGACTCGCCGAACTGGGACGTGTGGTTCCAGCAGGAGCACGACCAGCGCCGCCGCTCCTACTTTGCTACGCCCCCGAATCCGGAGCCCAACGCCGACACTTACCCAGCGCCGCCGCCCGGCAGCGAACCGGAGCTTTGGTTCGAGCAGGACATCGTCGACGACGAGGAGGACTCCGAGATGCAGGCCTCCTACGACGCCTCCTGCCGCTCCCTCACCGAGGACGAGATCAAGCGCTCGGAGCAGGTCCTCGCCTGCGCGGCCGCCGCCGACACGGCCGCGATGCCGCCCCCTCCACCGCCGGCGCCGTGGTAGTAGGTGATGAACGCCGAGAGGGAGGCATCGGCGGACCAGCCCCCTCCACAGCCGCAGCCCCCTGGCCTCGAATACGGCATGCGCTGGGCCTGGACCGGCGGCGAGTGGTCGCCGGAGGAGCTACCGCCGCTGCCACAGGAGCTGCCGCCGCCGCCGGAGGGCGCGCCCCCGATGCCTCCGCAGCCGCCACTGGAGGGCGCTCCCCAGCTGCCTGCCCACCTGTGGGTCCAGCCTCCCTACCACTGCATCTCCTCCGACGAGGAGGACTAGGCCGACGCCGGTGCCCCCCGGCCAAGTAGTTAACTAGGTTTTCCCCCCGCAAGACACGGCCGGCCGCCTGTGGCCGCGCCACCGCCCCCATGCATGTAAGGACGGCCAATAGGGCCGTCATCAAGAAACGGCCGGCCACCTGTGGCCGCGCCGCTGCCCCAATGTAAGCACCGGCCTTCGGGCCTTTTATGAATGCATTCGTTCCCGTCCCAACTCGTCCATGGCCAATCTATGGCCAATCTAATGCAATAAACGGCCGGAGCCGGCGCCGGCGGGATCTTTCTATCCATCCCCGCCGCTGGCAGGGCTTCGCCTAGGCTAGTCCGGTCGGTCCCGGGTGGTTGCTCGGCCTGGAGAGAGTGCCTGGATATTTATACTAATGGGCCTCTAGTCCCGGCCCGTGCAACCAACCGGGACTAGTGCTACCCCCTTTGGTCCCGGTTGGTGGCACGGGCCGGGACGAGTCGTATTTCCAAATTTGGTCCTACCCTGCGCGCCCAAATGTTTTAGCGCCAAAATTTGAAAATTGTTTGAATATGCACATGAATAACTTCTATGTACTTTCGAATTTGACAAAAATTTCAACATGAAAAGTGCTTGAATTTGCATAACTAATTCAAATCCATTTTCTGTTTAACTAAATAATTATTCTAACTATTCAAACTATTAACTATTTTACTATTTGCATATAATTTGATTATAAATATCTTATATTGTTTTATAATTAGTAACAATTACATTAATAGCAACATAATTAACAGACTCCTTGTCTCACTGGCCGTAGAGTGTTTACGTACAAAACCACAAATCAGTTGTTAGAGTTTTTCGGTTTGCGTCTTGTTTTTCTTCTGTGTCACTTTGTTCGGATTTCGCCGCAACCATGAACTGAATGATGTATCAAACCTTAAAGGGGGGATGTAGAACACAACAATCGGTATCGCCAGCCTACAGCCCTGCCGTGGCTACTGAGTGCATATATGCATACCAAATGCACGGCAGGACGTATGCTCTGTTTTCAAGCGGGGGTCGGGGATAAAGGGGAAATATGTGCCGACCGTGGCGCTCCTTCCGGATGCGCGGCTGCACACAAGGCTGGTTACAACGGCCCTGTGTGCAGCGCACATCTCAATGGACGAGACGGAGGAGAGAGAAATAGGAAGTGGGTGGGTGTGCCACTGGTTGGGATAATAATGAAGTCAAGCTGGTCATACTTGTCAATCACTCAATGCTTGCCAGCTTTTCACCGGTCAATACAAATTATTGGTCAAACAAAACTATGATCATGTATTCCACGTTTATTATTACACATCACCAACAACATCCCTATCTAGTCTTTATGAATTTTCTTCGTGTCCCTTGCTTATGATCGCTTCGGCCGTAACCATGGAATTTAACGGGATGGTGGGGTCAGCTTTCACTGTGAAGGGTGGAATTTCAACAAACTTATTATAATCTTCTGACATGTCTGTCGTGTCCTTGATTCCAACGATGTTTCTTTTCCCTGAAAGAACTATGTGATGCTTCGGCTCATCGTATGATGTATTTGTTTGATTATTTTTTCTATTTTTCGGTCTGGAGGACATGTCCTTCACGTAGAATACCTGAGCCACATCATTGGCGAGGACGAATGGTTCTTCATTGTAACCAATATTGTTGAGATCCACTGTTGTCATTCCATAAAGTGGGTCTACCTTTACCCCTTCTCCATTCAGGTTGACCCATTTGCACTTGAACAAAGAGACCTTAAAAGAAGGTCCATAGTAAAGTTCCCATATCTCCTCTATGTAACCATAGTATGTGTCATTTTTTCCATTCTCGTTTGTTGTATCAAAGCGGACACCACTGTTTTGGTTGGTGCTCTTCTTATCTTGGGAGATCATGTAAAATGTATTCCCATTTATCTCGTACCCTTGAAAACTCCCAATAGTCGAAGATGGTGACCCAGCCAACATGTACAGCTGATCTTCAACAGTGGTGTCATTTAGAAGATGTGTTTGCAACCAACTTCCGAAAGTCTCCATGTGTTTGCGTTTAATCCATGAGTAGTCCTTCCCCGGGTTTGTGGAGCGTACAATATTCTTGTGTTCCTCGAGATACGGAGCCATGAACATAGAATTTTGTAGAACTGTGTAGTGTGCTTTGGTGAAAGAATGTCCGTCCCTGGGTATCATTGTTTTCTTTCCCAGTGTTCCTTTTCCCCTCAGTCTCCCCTCATGCCGTGATTCAGGAACACCAATCGTCTTAAGGTCAGGAATAAAGTCAACACAGAACCCAATGAACTCCTCTGTTCCATAGCCCTTCGAGATGCTTCCTTCTGGCCTAGCACGGTTATGAACATATTTCTTCAAGACTCCCATGAACCTCTCAAAGGGGAACATATTGTGTAGAAATACCGGACCGAGAATATGAATCTCTTCACATAAGTGAACCAGGAGATGAGTCATAATGTTGAAGAAGGATGGTGGGAACACCAACTCAAAACTAACAAGACACTGGACCACATCCCTCTGTAATCTTGCCAGAAATTCTGGATCGATTACCTTCTGAGATATTGCGTTGAGGAATGCACATAGCTTCACAATGGGTACTCGAAAATTTTCCGGTAGAATCCCCCTCAATGCAATCGGAAGCAACTGCGTCATAATCACGTGGCAGTCATGGGACTTCAGGTTTTGGAATTTTTTCTCTGCCATGTTTATTATCCCCTTTATATTTGACGAGAAGCCAGACGGAACCTTGATACTGTAAAGGACTTCAAAAAATATTTCCTTCTCTGCTTTAGTAAGAGCGTAGCTGCTTAATTAATGGCGCCTTGTATCCGTGTGCTTGTTGCTTGGGTCTTTCATACGTTGCTGGTCCTCCCGTGCTTCTGGCGTATCTTTTGACTTCCCATACACGCCCAGGAAGCATAGCAGGTTGACGCAGAGATTCGTTGTCACGTGCATCACGACGATTGAATACCGGACCTCTAGAACTTTCCAGTAGGGTAGCTCCCAAAATA
The DNA here is from genome assembly GCA_028641055.1 of Alopecurus myosuroides. Taxonomy (NCBI): domain Eukaryota; kingdom Viridiplantae; phylum Streptophyta; class Magnoliopsida; order Poales; family Poaceae; genus Alopecurus; species Alopecurus myosuroides. The sequence goes on from CM054057.1 coordinate 778,850,249, forward strand.
TAGATTTCTTCTTCCACATGGGTGCGCCCTTATCAGGGTCGTTCGGAACTGGTTGGCTGCCATCACCCTTCCCAAAGATTACTTTTAGGTCCTTGACCATATCGAATAAATCATTACCACTACGGAGGTCATGCTTCTTCCGGTTATCTGCCTCACCTCTGAAATGCTTCCCTCCTTTCTTTCTTACGGGATGCTTGATCGGAAGAAATCTACGATGCCCTAGGTATACGACCTTTTTACATTTATCCAAATAAACACTTTTAGTCTTATCTAAATAGTGTGTGCATGCATTGTATCCCTTGTTTGTATGTCCGGAAATGTTACTAAGAGCAGGCCAATCATTGATGGTTACGAAAAGCAACGACCGTAGGTCAAATGGCTTTTTTTCTTTCTCATCCCACGCACGTACACCTGGTTTGCCCCATAATTGTAAGAGTTCTTCCACTAATGGCCTTAGATACACATCAATGTCGTTGCCAGGTTGCCTCGGGCCTTGGATGAGAACTGACATCATAATGAACTTGCGCTTCATGCACAACCAAGAAGGAAGGTTGTACATACATAGAGTTACGGGCCAGGTGCTATGAATGAAGCTCTGCTCCCCAAAAGGATTGAAGCAATCTGTACTTAGAGCAAACCATAAGTTTCTCGCCTCTCCTGTAAAGTCCGGGAAGTCTCTCTCGATCTTTCTCCACTGCGATCCATCGGTGGGGTGTCTCAACTTTCCGTCTTTCTTACGGTCTTCTTTGTGCCATCGCAACAACCTAGTGTGCTCTTTGTTTCTCAACAGAAGTTTCAACCGTGGTATTATATGAGCATACCACATCACCTTAGCAGGAACCCTCTTACGGGGGGGATCGCCGTCAACATCACAAGGGTCATCTGCTCTGATCTTATGCCGCAATGCAGTGCATACCGGACATTCATCCAAATTCTCGTACTTCTCACCGCGGTAGAGGATGTAGTCATTAATGCATGAATGTATCTTCTGCACATCTAATCCTAGAGGGCAGAGAGCTTTTTTTTTTTGCTTCGTACGTACTCTCAGGCTTTGGCTCATTAGTTGAAGTAAACTCTCAAATGGCTTGTCAGTCACACCGTTCTGTGACTTCTATTTCACCAACTCCAGTGTGGTACCAACACTACTAGGAAAATGGGCATCACTGGCGCACCATTTTGGGAATCAGTGGCGCACCATGGTGCGCCACTACTATTGCGCCACTGATTCCCTGGAGAATCAGTGGCGCACCGGTGCGCCACTGATTCTCCAGGGAATCAATGGCGCACCAATGTGATGCGCCACTGATTCCTCAATGGTGCGCCACTGATTCTCTAGGGAATCAGTGCGCCACCGATTCTCTAGAGTATGCATGCATTTTAGGGAATCAGTGGCTCACCAGACTGATGCGCCACTGATGCTCTGCGCCACTGATTCCTTTTTGATGCGCCACTGATTCCTTTGGGGACGCGCCACTGGTTCTTACATACGTTTATGCAGTTTTGTTTGTACATGTATTTATACGGGTATGTATACATGTATTTATACAGGTTATACAATTCAGATAGCAGATTGCAAAGTAGAATAAATAGACAAAGATGATCATTGTAACAATCTAGTTCATCATCTCACTCATAGCTAAAACCGGAAATAGTGACAAGTTTGGAAATATTACAAGTTCATCAATGCATAGTCTAGCTTGCTAGTAGCAAGTCGTCCATCACAAGTTCATCGATCTCATCACATTACACATTAAGTAGGTGATAGACACCTATACTACCAACTCACGCCGGGCATAAAACCCGATACCCGAATCCCGAACCCGAAAAACCCCAACCCGAACCCGTATAGCCCGAACCCGAATAATCCGATCACTACATCGGGTTACAGTTTTCAAAACCCGAATTATATTTGGGAAATTCGGGATAGAAGTCACCGTTCCCGAATTACTCGTATAGCCCGATTTAACAATTGTAGCCCAGCAAAAAATCCTGCGTATGGTGACAAGCTAACAATACAGGCCCAACCCAAGATCACCGATGGAAACCTAGTCATTTTCTTTCTGTGCGTGTACGTTCCCCATCCCCAATTAAACAGCAACTCCCATCTCAACTCAGGCTGACCCCAACACATCTCCGCCGCCACAAGCTTTGCACACCACCGATCTGTAGTGTCGCCGCCGTGCCGTAGCTCTACGATGTCTGCTACCAGTTCGCCCGCTCTCCCATCGTTCAGCTCCAAGGCCCCAGCGCACCCTCGGCCTAACCTGGCCGCCGCCGTGCCGGCAATCAGTGACCAGCCTCCATCTTAAGCAGTGCGGCGGGAACGGCGAGACTACAACAACGACGCCTCCCGGCCGCTGTACGACGCGCCGCCCCGCCCCCAGCTGATGGTCGTTGGCCTTCGTTTCTGCTAACACGACGACGACATCCACGAGGCTACGACAACGACATCACTCTTCCCGGCGCACCAACGCCTATGCCTCCGTCTCTCATCGTCTACAATCGTGAGGCCAACTCCACATCGAGCACAGTAGCCGTGGAAAATTGAAGAGATCATGTCGACTTTTTGTTTAATCTTCTGTATTTCGGGAAATCGGGATTTCCCGAACCCGAGCCCGATTTTCCGGGTACCCGAATTGTCGGGTATCAAAAATATTGGGCAAATTTCGGGTGTTGTTTTTGGAAACCCGAAATTTCTATAACCCGAACTACCCGACCCGATTTTTCGGGAAAACCCGAACGCCCAGCCTGACTACCAACAGAAGAAATAGATCAGAACCACGGTCACGGCGGCAAGCAAAACAGCAAATGTCTTCATCCGGTATGTTCCTCTGATCACATTCCTCTAGCTTGTGCTTCATCCACCGTGCCTCCGCCTCAGCTATAGTATTGTAGCTTTTGTAAGAGTTGCCAAAAATCTCACATTAGCAGTTGTATTTGTCAGGTCTGCCCTGAAAATACAATGGAACATGAAGATCCCAGAAATCTCACATGCTGCTTATCACAAGGTAATGGAGTCCTCCGAGCGCTATCTTGAAAATCCGTTAGACAAATCCACCGAGCTCGTGCATGGAAAGAACAAACAACAGTAGTTCAAATAATAATAAAAAAATGATAGATTCAGCTTGCATGAAACGAAACATGCATTAAACATTCCAAGTTCTTTCCTAATTGTATGTGTGGTCCATAGATGTATTTCTTTCCCAAGGAATACAAGTTAAACCATAGACAGTGTATCACCAAAAACAAAATGGAGTGGTTAAAAGTAAATGCATAAACCATAGACAGAATTTAGAGGAAGCAGGGTACAACAGGAGCATCCTAAAGCTAGTAGACAGTGAAACAGTTACTTGTTCAAGTCCAAGATACGTGTTCATGAGATTGCATCCAGTTCTAAGCTGAAATATTTTAGTGCCTGCGGAAGGGAAATAACAAATTGGGTTCCAAATCCCTATCTTTTGTAGCCATTGCACTACTGCTTAAATATGAATCAATACAACGACACCCAGAAATGATGAAACTACTCCAATTAGATCTCAGATCCATCAGGTGATTTGCCAAAAAAAAAATGCAACTCGCAACCAGTAGCCATATTTGAATCTTTGATTCGCATATTCTAATTAAGAAAATAACCAACTAGCATATCGCACACAAAATAACACTGGAAACAGAAAGCTTGTACTATTGAAAGAGTACGGGCGAGTATTTGCCAACAAGCGTCGATGACATGTGAGATGCATTTGTCTTTTATGAGTGGAAGAAGAGCAGAACAAAGTCTCCATCTGATGAAAAACATGAGCAAGGGAAATAGGCCAACCTGCGCAGTGACACGCCTTACATCCAGCTCAAAATTAAAGATTGCGGACATGCCTACGGACTGCACTGATTTAACCTCTCACTTACATACTTGTACTCCTGAATTTTAGACCTACAGAATTGGCTGTTAGCAAACCACATTTTTGGTATTTTCAACACAGAATATTCAAAGTGATACAGAGAGCAAACTGCTTCTACAGACCACCAATTTAAAGCGAGGGTTGTATTAAGCAACTTTAATATTGTTACAAGGACTACAGAATGTACACACGCCCATGTGCAAAAAGGTTAGTAAGTGTAAAGAAGTTAAGATAACTCCAGAAGAGGTAGCTTCTTTTAATTCACGAGACAACCATATGGTCACACATTTGTACTATGATACATTAAATTGCTCAAGAATGATGACTAAATTAACCACGGCTTGATTTTTTGGTTCAGCAAAGGACATCGCCACAAAGTGGCTAACCTCCTATATCTTGATCCCTTCGCATCACAGCACAATGAATCACTGCCTAAACCTTACAGCTAGGTCCAACACCAAATCAGGTTCCAAATTTCTATCTTTTGCGGCCAGGCCACTACTATTTATTAATGGTGAATCAATACATCGGCACCTAGATTGGATCATGGTATGATAAAGTACCCTCTGAACCAAGATCTAATCCATTAGGTGCTTTGCAAAACAAAAATGCATCTCACAAACAAAATTCATCAATGTTTGATTGCATCTTGTAATTAAGATAAGAACTAGGTAGCAGATCACACAAAGAACAAGTCTATAAACAGACCTAGAAATAACAAAAAAACCAGAGATATCCTTCTTAGCGTTATAAATGGTGCATACGCAGACTGCTAGAATTGGATATGCCCTGTATCCATGAACGACAATCATGTAGCTAATTTCCTTTTTGACTTCTCTATTTCCATGGATCTCAACACTTTGTCTAATTAACCCACAGCTGCTAAATAGAGTTGTGCATCCAAATTAATAGAGGATTGTAATGGAGGCCTAATGCTGACGAACAAAGAAAAATAAACTGCCCATTGGATGCCGATGTCAATGAGGTCTTGTCCATTGGCGTCGGCGGAGGAGTCCGGTGAGCAGCGGCAGCCGGAATCGGCAGCCCAGGCGGAGACCACAGAAGACGCCCCCTATTTGCACATGGCAGTCCATGGCTCGAGTTACCACCGCCGGCGTGTGCTGGTGGCGGTCACCCCCTCGTCAGCGTGCAGCAGCTGAAACGAACCCCCTCGGCCATGCGCGCGAGGTGCGCAGGCGAGCGCGATGTGGGCAGGCGAGCTCGACAGCTAGTGATGCACCGGCGCGGGAAGCTCCGCCTATCTCATCGGGCGCTGCTCAGCAACAATCCGTCTTTTAATCCAGATGGACTTGGGGAACTCCCTGCTCCAAGCAGACCAGCACTTCAGACCTCAAACAAAACCATGTCGCAACAATGCGTTTACAGACACGCACTAGACCAGCACCTCAAACACAGAACAAGACATGGCAATGGCGTGAGCAGTGCAGCAATCCGTTCTTGTAGCATATCAGCAATGGGCGACGACGCATAGGAGGAGGGACTGACCAGGAAACTTGGAGGCGGCGTGGAAGACCTCCGTGGCGGCGACGGTGTCGGATACCTTGGAGGCGTCCGGTGACCCGGGATGGCTAGGACCGGCCATCGACACCTTGCTGCCGTGAACGAGCAGCGACGCCGGAGTAACCAAACGCGTGGGGTGGTCCAGCGAGAAGTGCGCACCGTGCTACGGATCCAGAGGATTAGCGGCCGATCAGAGAAGTGCCGCAGTTGGGGGGGACGGGGGCCGGATCGCCGGTACTCCCTGCAGCGAGCGCCGCCGTCGGCAGCCACTGAGGAAAACTGCCCGTCTGGAGGTAGACAGGTGAAGAGGAGGCGGAGGATGGGCGGCGGGCGGGCCGGCCGGCGGTGGGAGCCATGGCGGCGGCCGGGCTCGATCTGGATGGGGGAAATCGCGATAAGATTGGGAATGTGTCGGTGAGGGGGCAAAATCGGAAACTCGGGAAGTTTTATAACGTTGGAAATTTTCTTCTCCAAACGTAAAACGTCATAGATTCCGGAATAGAGGGAGTATTAAATAATTATAAGTTCAAAAAAAATTCAAAAAATGTGTTAATTAATTTAGAACAAGATGTTAATTAATTTAGAACAACATGGGTGGCAAGAATCTGTGGCGCATCACTCCACGGTGCGCCACTGATGCTCCATACAATCAGTGGCGTATGGTTGGTGGTGCGCCACTGATGCTTCCGGGCATACATGGCACCTAGAATCAGTGGCGCACCACTAGGAGGTGCGCCACTGATGCTCCACATAGCATCAGTGGCGCACCTCCTAGTGGTGCGCCACTGATTCTTTTAGGTACACATGGGTGCTGGGTATCAGTGGCGCACCGTTGATCGTGCGCCACTGATGCTTGGAGCATCAGTGGCACACGGCTACATGGTGCGCCACTGTTGCCTGTACATGTATGCTTCGAGCCACATCAGTGGCGCACGGCTACATGGTGCGCCACTGATGTTATGTCATCTATGCCCATTTTTCTAGTAGTGCAAGGTTTGTGCTACCATCTTCGCAATTTCGGTACAACAACTTTTTGTGATCCTGTAACATGTTTTCCAGCTTCAACCTCTCCTATTCACTTTCACAGTTTTCCCTTGCATCAGCAATAACTCGGCCAAGATCATCATCGGGCTCTTCTGATGCATGTCCTTGATCACCTCCTTCTTCTGCATTGTCTTCCATTGTAGTATCACCGTATTCAGGGAACAAATGGTCTTCTTCTTCTTCATTGTCTTCCATCACAACCCCTCTTTCTCCATGCTTGGTCTAGCAATTATAGCTGGGCATGAAACCTCTCCGAAGTAGGTGGCCGTGAAGGATTATCGAGGAAGAGTGCTCCCTGACGTTCCGACAATCAACACATGGGCAACACATAAAGCCATTATTTTTGTTCGCCTGAGCTACAGCGAGAAATGCATTCAGGCCTGCCATATACTCGGAAGTGCGTCGGTCACCGTACATCCATCACTGCCGTGCATCCATCTGCATCGTATAATTAAGTTTATCAAAATACATTACAATAACATATTCAATAGAGAAATGACCACAATACATCCGCAAATATTACTTTTTTATGTATCAATTACAGATGAAAAAGATAAGTTTGTTAACCTCGGTCGAAGATACCATTTTCAGTGAGCTTATGTGTGGCTCGGGAATTTCGTCGAACACCTCGTGTACATAGTAAAATAACACACACTAACACCCACCTCTCTCACACCACCAAGCAAAAAAAAAGATGGAAGGGGGGTTGTGGGGCAGTATATATAGGGGAAGGGGGGCATTGGTCCCGGTTTGTGGAATAAACCGGGACCAATGACCATGCGCGTTCCACGTGGCCTGTGGCTAGGCATTGTTCCCGGTTCATGCCACAAACCGGGACCAATGCCTCCCCACGAAATGGGACCAATGCCCCCAGGCGATTTCTGTTTCCTCGGGCGCACAAACCGGGACCAATGCATAGCATTTTTCCCGGATTTTGTTGCAACCAGGACAGGTGCCCCCTGGCCCCCTGGACGATAGGGGTTGTTTCCACTAGTGACGGTATCATAGGAAAAATAACGTGTTAGACCAATCACATATAACTATGAGACCAAAAGCATTAAATACATGTTTACTTAGATATACAACACTTACTCCCTCCGTCTGCGAATAAATATACGTTTACCTTTTTTAGCACACTAGTAGGAAAAGGCCTTTCTGTGACGCACCAAAATGGGATTCTGTGGCGCACCTAGGGGCCATAGGGGTGCGCCACAGAATCTACGCCACAAAAATTATTTCTGTGGCGCACCGTGGCCGTGCGCCACAGAAATGTCAATTCTGTGGCGCACCTCAGCCGTGCGCCACAGAAATTTGCAATTCTGTGGCGCACCAAGGGGGGGTGCGCCACAGAATTTTTTTTTGAATTTAAAAAAAAAAGGCAGCCAGATCTGGCCGCGGGAAATTTTTGAAATTTCGCCGGATTTCGTCGGATGCTCGCCGGAGTTGGTGGGTGGAGGATGGGGGTCACCGGAGTTAGTGGGGAGGAGAAGGAGAAGCTCGCCGGAGGTGGTGGTGGTGGTGGTGGTGGTGGAGGAGGAGGAGGAGGAGGAGGAGGAGGAGAGGTGATGGTGGTGGAGGAGGAGGAGGAGGAGGAGAGGTGGTGGTGGAGGAGGAGGAGGAGAAAGAGGAGGAGGAGAGGTGGTGGTGGAGGAGGAGGAGGAGGAGCTGGCCGGAGGTGGTGGTGGTGGTGGAGGAGGAGAGTGGTGGTGGAGGAGGAGGGGTAGTGGTGGTGGTGGTGGTGGTGGTGGTGGTGGTGGTGGTGGTGATGGAGGAGGAGAGGTGGAGGAGAGGAGAGGTGGAGGAGAGGAGAGGTGGAGAAGAAGTGGAGAGGAGAAGGGAAGAAGAGGAGGGGAGGAGGGGGTGCGCCACAGAATTTTTTTTCTTTTTTTTTTTATTTTGTAGTCAAAATCTTAAAATGGCCATAACTTTTGTTCCTTTTGGAATTTGGCGATTCTAAAAAAAGCTCACAGGCCGAAGGCGAGTGAGGTTGGGTTTATTTTTCTCTCTAGTTTTTTTTAATATCTTGATCATTTTTTTTCGACATCGTATGCAAAAGTTATGCCATTTTACTTTTTTTAGGAAACTTTTGCTCAGAAAGTCGAAATACATATTTCAAAATTTGACAAAAAAGTAGACATTAAACTCTCCGTGCATCTATAAGTGATTTTTTTTTATGCTTTTTAGACTGCTAACTCTTCCGTCAAAAACTAGAAAAAGGCGTTCCCGGGGGGGGGGGGTGGAGTTGGTGCGTGTGGACAGAATTTTTTCGGATGGAATTCTGTGGCGCACGTGGCAGTGGTGCGCCACAGAAATCATGTTTTCTGTGGCGCACTAACCACCATGCGCCACAGAATAGGAGTGTGGCAATCATGGTGTGGGCCCCCAACTTATTTCTGTGGCGCACCCCTATCTGGTGCGCCACAGAATTCCTGTTTTCTGTGGCGCACTACGGTCCCGTGCGCCACAGAATGCCTCTTTTCTGTGGCGCACGCCCACCCGTGCGCCACAGAATTATATTTCTGTGGCGCACCAAGAAGCCATGCGCCACAGAATCTGTTCCATAGAAAGGCACTTCTCTACTAGTGGCAGTCAAATTTATTGAATTTAGACCAACTTTATTGAGAAAATCGCTAGCATTTATGTCACCAAATTAGTATCAACAGATTTGTCTTGACATGGAGTTTCAAAATATACCATTTTGTTTTTATATGTGTTGCTACTATTTTCTATAATGTTTGTCAAAATTAAAAAAGTTTAACTAGTGTAAAAACTAGATGTACACTTATATATGAACGGAGAGAGCAACATAATATTCATTAGGATGGTTGTATCTTATAATCGTCTACTACCTAGGATACGGCGCTAAAAGACGATGCATTACGGAAGGCCTTAAGTTTTCTCTATGGGATATTTAAGTATTTAATATTAGCACTCATTTGGTTTTATGCAAGATTCAGCTAAGCTCCGTTTATGGCTATAGCCGAGCATAGCATTTTCTTAGGGCTATAAGAGCAGTGTGTGGTGTGTCTAATAAAATTAATACTCCTAGATCTAACAAAATCAAAACTACTCCACCATTTTAGTCACCTTGTGTAGGTCCCATGTGGCAGAAAAAAATCACATTTCCTCCAAACTGCTCCACCGTTTTAGTCACCCTGTGTATGTCCCATGTAACAGAAAAAATTCACATTTCCCCCTTTGGTAGAGTCCATCACCCCCCGTGGCGGCGACGCGCGTTCCCCCTTCTGTGAACTCGTCTGCTCCTCCCTATACTCCCCCCGTCGCTGCCGCAGACAGAGGTTACTGGGCCTTGCCTTGGTGGCGTCGGCGGTGGAATGACCTTCCCCGTGTCGATCGAGTGGAGGAGGGGTTCCCTTGGGCGGCGGAGGTGCGTCTCAGGTGGCTGTGGCAAGGTTTCGGCCGGGAGGTGGTCCGACGACGGCAGCGTCTGCCGGTGTGCGGGGCGGCGTAGTGGAGGACACGGATGTGCTACCGTTGACAGGTCCAGGCGGCCCAGATCTAGGCCCGCGGGCCCCATCTGGTTAGGGACGGGCCGGTTGGTCTACGACATGTTTTGGAGATGGAGCTGATGGAGAGGGTGTCGCGGGCAACAAAGACGAAGGCCTGACAATTGCAGCACGACGACGAGCTTTACGAGCCCGACCGGACCCCATTAGGACTGGTGTGCCCTCGTGGCGGCTTTACGGGCCCGCTGGGACCGGCCAGACCTAACGCCGACTTGTATGCTCCATGGCCGCGTCCGGTCGACTATCGTCCTCGACGGTGGAGGCAGTACCCTCCCGCACAGACATGATAGTGTTCTCCCCGGAGTAACCCTTTCCTCGCCTCCGTCTGTCAGACCTCCTAGTGTCGACCTCGGAGAGACGACGATGGTGGCTTCATGACCGTGGTGGCGCGTGTTGGTGGGCTGATGGTCAGTTGGTGTCAAGGCCTTGCGGGCCTCGTGTGCTTCGATCGTCCGGGGCTAAGTATAGGGCTTTTCGGGAGAAATCCTTGTCGGCTCGTCTGACACTGGCTTGGTGCTGCCTCCGGGTGGAATCCTTCCTTCCTTAAGGGCGCTATGGCTACCCTCCGTCCGTTGTCCCCTGTGTGCCGGGGGATACCCTAGGACCAGTGTACTGGTCCGGGCAAAAGCGTGGCTTCCTTCCTGAAGGTTTTACTCGGTACTCGTCGATTCGTAGCTATTAGCATGATGGTAATTCGCATATGTATCCTTTTCTTTCTTACTTTTATTTTCTTTCTTTCTGTGGGTGTGTGTTGGCTGCTGCCTCAGCCGGTGTGTTGGGTCAGCTTTGTTGTATCAAGTGGTTACTATATTAATATAGCGCGACTTCGACCTATTTCGGTCGAAGTCCTACGGGAGCCTTCGTTTACCTTCTGGGATGCACACCATGGATCTAATTTAGTGCCCATAAGTGATGAATAAATTCTTGAATCAATTGGTCAATAAACCAACTAAAATATACAACAATTCAGTACACTCCCTCCGCTCCATAATGTATAGAGGGGTTGTATAATTGTGTAATTTAGTACCATGAAATGCCCTTCGAGGAAGGTCATCAGTGTTGTAACTGTCTCATGGAAACGACTATTGACGATGGATTCTTCGTGAAAATCACAATATCTTGGTGGATTACATATCCTCCCTCCATATCAAAATGTAATTTGTTTTAGCGTTTTCTAGTCAACACTTATCTAGACATGTTTTAGTGTGTAGATTCATGTGCATCTTACACTAAAACATGTCTAAATACATGTTGTATATAAACGTCAAAACATATTACATTTCGATACGACACTAGTGGAGGGCAGCTCTTTTGCCCCGGTTGTGGGTGGGGGGGGGGGTCTTACGCACCGGCTGCCCAACCAGGTTTCGCAAACCCGGGCTAAAGACCCCCCTAATGACCCAGTGGTTGATACCAACCGGGGTAAAAGGGGAGCCTACGTGTGCTGTGCGCAGCGTGCAGACAGGCACCCGTTTACCCCGGTTGGTAACACCAACCGGGGAAAAAGGTTCTCTGTCGTGGCAGAGTTTTGGGTGTTTCTCTGCCGCGGTAGAGCTTTGGCATGTTTCTTTTTGGGGCTGTTTTTGGGTTGTTATTTCTGTGCTGTTTTTTTGGGTGAGGCTGTAAATGACGTATTTTTTGCGCATCGATAGCAATCATCATAAAAATCATTGCATGCATTGATATCATCAAAAGATAATTACATTGATCTCAATTAGATCATTACATCCGAATAGAGTTATACACATTGAGATCATTACATGCAGATCATTGTTTATACTTAACAATGCAATCTTCCATTTTCAGCTATGATCTCCTTCATCAGAAAACCCGCAAATTCCTCTTGAAGTGCTTGTAAGCAGTCTGCTGGTAGGAGCTCCCTCTCGAGATCGTGGAGCGTTATATTTATCCTTCTTCCTAACCGCTCATTCACGATTGTCCTTATGTTCTCCATGAAATAGAAGCCACATAAATGTGTTCCCTATGGCTGCTGAGGGCACTTTACGAGAAATATAATTGAGTCAAATTATGCTCAAGGAATTAAAGAGAGATGCGTGAATGTAGCAAGTACTACTTACGATGAGTGTGTCAAAACTCATATTCAGCTCCGCTAAAACGGGTTGTTTCTTCCTGAACCGCTTCAAACCCCTGTCCGAAAAAAAGAATATATGGGTTATCGTACGATAATGATTGAACAAAAGGGGACGGTGTAGTGTGACAACGATTGAACTTACTTTGTGAGCATTGAAATAATGGGCTTGTACTCCCCTTGGCCTTTATAGATGTAAAATTCTTCACATCTTCAGATTACTACCCCTCTCTTTAATAGATTTATTGGCTTCTGGCATTTCTTCATCATTTAATTCAATCATTCCCCTCTTCTTGGGTGTTGGTGTTGGTGCAGGTACTGGAGTAGGAGTCGGCTCAGGCTCAATCATAGTCCAATCATCATGATTCTGGCTTATTTTAGCCATTAATTCATCAGCTTCTTTTGGAGTTCTTTGCCTGAAAACACAACCAACACAACTATCCAGATATGTCCTAGATTCAACAGTTAGTCCATTATAGAATATATCAAGAAGTTTATTATCTTCTAGCTTATGCCCAGGTGTAGCTCTGACTAAAGAACAGAACCTCCCCAAGATACAGTCAATTTCTCTTCTTCCAATTGCTTGAAATTAAATATATTTTGTAAAGCAGCATGTTGAGCACTAGCAGGAAAATATTTCTGAAAGAAAGCATTAACCAAACCAATAGGACTATCAATAGATCCTGGAGACAAATTGTTAAACAAAGTTTTAGCTTCATCTTTTAATGAGAAAGAGAATATTTTAGCAACAAAGTAGCTACATTTCTTAATATCATCATAGAACAAACTACTCAAAGAGGAGAGCTCATTCATATGTTTCATAGCACTTTCATTTTCAGTTCCACAAAAAGGTCCTTTCTCAACAATAGATATATAAGATAAATCGAGAGAGAAATCATAATCCTTATCCCTAATATTAATGGGAGAAGTGGCAAACTTAGAATCAGGAGATAGTTTATATTTAACAGCACGACTGTCCATAAGACGTATAGCAACATCTTTATTTCATCAATAAGATCATCACTCATTTCAATATAGGCATCATCAAAATCATCACTAGGATTTTCTCTAAACTTAGGTGAAAAAGCAGGAGTAACAGGATTTTTATCAGGAGTTTCAATGTTTGCAATATTTTTAGCTTTAGCAATAGTAGCATCTAAGAAAGGACCGAGAGAAACACTCTCATCAAGCACAGTAGAAGCATCATCAAAAGTATTAGAAGCATTTTCAGATTCAGCAGAAGTAGCATGTGTAGTATGTGGTGGTGTAAGCAGCTTACTCATAACAGACGGTGAATCAAGAGCAACAGAGGTGTTCAGAGTTGTACCTCTTCTTGTAGTGGATGGTACTATAGGAACTCTTCCATCATGAGACTTACCCATGATGAATGATTGGCAGTAGATAATAATACTCTTCGGTGAGCTCGCAAATAAAGCTATGCTCCCCGGCAACGGCGCGAAAAAATAGTCTTGATGACCCACAAGTATAGAGGATCGCAACAGTCTTCGAGGGAAGTAAAAACCAAATTTATTGATTCGACACAAGGGGAGCCAAAGAATATTTTTGAGCCTTAACAAGTGAGTTGTCAATTCACTTGCACCTGAAACTACTTTTGTTCGCATTGGTTTATCAGTAGTAACAGTTTTATAGTAGCAGCAGTAGTGAAATAATAGCAGCAGTGGAATGAAAACAGCAGCAGTAGTGGTTTTTGAAGTAAACATCGGATTAAATAATGTAGGCATAGGGATGGATGAACGGTCGTTGCATGGATAAGAAAGTTCTAATAATGATCATGTCAGGGGCATTGCAGATAAATAAGATAAAGCATCCAAGTACTAAGTAACCATAGTCATGTGTTCCGTAAATAGTCGTACGTGCTCGCAATGAGAACTTGCACAACATCTTTTGTCCTACCAGCCCGTGGCAGCGGGGCCTCAAGGGAACTACTGGTAATTAAGGTGTTCCTTTTAATAGAACACCGGAGCAAAGCATTAACACTCCGTGAACACATGTGATCCTCACATCGCAGCCATCCCCTCCGGTTGTCCCAATTTCTGTCACTTTGGGGCCTCGGGTTCTGGACAACAATTTGTGTAAATAACTTGCAGGTATGATCAAGAAACAATAATTATCATCATGATTCAATAACATGTTCAGATCTGCGATCATGACACTCGGGCCCAAAGTGGCAAGCATTAAGCATAACAAGTTGCAACAATGTCAATAGCACTAATAAAGGATACTAGGCACTATGCCCTACCATCCCCTTCAGCCTACAGAGGGGAATTACTCACACATGGATGGGGGAAACATGGACGGTCTATGGAGAGGCGTTGGTGATGAAGATGGCGATGATCTCCTCCAATTCCCCGTCCCGGCAGGGTGCCAAAACAGGAACCTCTGATCCCCAAATCGAGGTTCGGGACGGCGGCGGCGCTCTGTTGTGTTTCTGTGGAATATGACGAACCCCCTCGGGTTTTAGGGTTGGAGGCTACTTGTAGTAGAAAGGGAGTCCGAGGGGGGCTCTGGGGGGGCACACCCTATGCTGGCGCGGCAAGAGGGGGACCTGGGGGTGTGGCCACCCTGTTGTTCCTCTTCTGGCCCCCTTCTGGCTACCGGGGTCTTCCGGGGTGAAAACATCAATGGGCTCTTTCCTGGGCATTTTCCCGAAAGTTGTTTTTTCTGCACAAAAACAAGACAACAAAGTAATTCTGCTGAAAACATCGTTAGTCCGTGTTAGTTGTATCCAAAACACACAAGTTTAGAGGAAACCAATAAGAAAAGTGTTCGGAAAAGGAGATACGTTTTCGACGTATCAGCGGGTATGTCCATTGCTGAGTATATGCAAACAGTAGAGTACTTCCCCTCTGCTGAATGTGAGTACAAATACCGGCACGGGAATTCTCTCGTCAAACCCGATGAGGTAAAGAACTACAAAGAAAAATGCGAAGAGTGCATAATTGGTATATGGAAGCCGCTCGGAAATCTCAGGACTAGATAGTGGTCGGAGTTAGAGACGAGCACTACGGGTATGGAGATGGACTGGTTCTGATTCAATTTGACGAATTTTTCAGTTCTTCCAGCAGAAGGCCCTCGACAAATCCATCGTTAGTGCCTATTGTGTGTAAGTACTTATTTATCTAATTAAGTCTCTAGCTAGCTCACCTCGTTCATTGCATTCATATATATAGCACACTGATTATATTATAATTGCAGAATGAAGATTCTCGAATGCAAAAGAGGACAAATCTATGATATTGGGTTCATTGACCCATATTTTGTTAATCATAAGACTCTTGAGCTATCTCCCAAGGATACAGAAGATAACCTTCTGAGGGCAATAAGGTTTCGAGAACACCGACGGGAAATACTATTTCCTCACAACTTTGGGTGAGTGTTACTGTGTTGTACACATTCTGTTATCCTTACTCGATGTTCAATGTATAATTGATGAGTTATGTGTGTGCAGATTCCACTTTATTTTGCTAATCTTCCAAGTTGGACAAAAGTGGGTTTACCTAGACATGTTTTAGTGTTAGATACATCTATTTTTGTCCAACTTTGAGACAATTAATTTGGGTCGGAGGGAGTACTAAAATCTAGTACTATAATCTAGGGTTTTAAAATCCACTAGTAATAGCAAGCTAAATACTTAGAAGCACACTAATCCACTACTAACAACCTAATACTAACAAACTAAATAGCTAAGAAACTAGATAGATTAGGGATCGGGAAAACCTAGAGAATAAAATGTGAGAATTTCAACCAATAAAATTAGGGGAAAAGTGGGGCAACAACTTTGGAAATCTTTAGGGAACCAAATCCCTAACAAATGGCCTCCGATCTTGCAAAAAGATGATGGATTTGGGGGATAAGAGGGGTAGGGCGGTGGGGTAGTTGGTCTTCTTCTTCAAGAAAAGAGATATGAGAGGGGAAAAGAAGAAGGGGTCGGGAGGGGGCCGTGCGCCCGTGTTAAGTTCACAGGCTTAACGCCCCCGACGAGCGTGTTAAGCTGTGTAACGCCCCGAGCCAGAGCGTTGAGGTGCATAATGCCCTCGTCCGGGGCGTTAAGCTGACTGCCACGTGGTTATCCACGTCCACGGTGGCATGGTCAATAACGTCCTAGGTCCTCGCGTTATGTTATAGAGTATAAATCCTTATAGGCGGGCGTTAAGGAATATGGTTAATTTTTTAATTTTTGGTTTGAGGGGTTGGAGTGTGAATTTGCTGCGTCAAAAGGTTATTTATGTAACATTTATCAAATACTCAAGTCTCACAACTCGATGGGGACCATGTTTCTTAATACATTGCATTAGTCCAGAGATACGTGAACAAATAAACTGTTAGCTGCTATATACTATCAACTTCTTACGTGACGTCACAAATCATAAAGTCCGCTCAGCCGCAGACACTACGGGAGCAGCCGCATACGCCGAGAACCCTACTACCATCAGGGAAACGCTAAACCCCGTCGGCGTATGCATAGGCCGACAGCCCCCGCCGGCGTATGCCCCGTCGGCCTTTTGCTCCGTCGGCGTATGCATCTCGTCGACGTAAACTGGGCTATGCTTCCGTCGACGTATAGGCGTGCAAATGTTTTGTAAAAAAATGATTTTTTTTTGAAATTTTTTATTTCAGTTGTTTAACCGCTTAATCACACTATAGTCACATATATCTCTATCTCTAACCATTTTTAATTTTAGTCTAAATTACTCACTTCTACTAACACTTCCCAATCGGTCACCCATCATGAGATTGCTCCATCCCGAGCACGCTTAACTTCGTAGTTCCTTCCTGTGAGCTACCTAGAAACAACATATGTGTTGCTGACAATATTATCCAATCAATCTTGTTAACCCTTGGACCATCATGTCACAATCTTTTATTTTTTGAATTCAAACAATTATTTAAAAACTAATAATAAACATGAATTCAAATAATCTTGAATTGAAATAATAATTAACATTTTTGCCTTTTCTATTTAATATTGAATAATTCATATCTATAAATCCGTAAATCGAAATTTGACATACAATATCTCCATATCGATTAGAAAAATTAGAGAAATTAAAATATGACATTCATATAATATTTTCTATAATGTATAAGACTTTTTTCTTTTCATTGTAAAAAAAATCCATTTTCCATTTTTCGAGTGAAAAAATGGTTTTTTTGTGAATGACCAAACACAAATATGTTGCAAAACTTGAGAGCTACAATTTTTGGAAACTCTAGACAATGTTATATGCACAAATAAACAGATTTTTCCTATGAAAATGTTTCAATCCAGAAAAACACAAGTTTCTGCCGATTCAGGTGGAAACTGGTTAAATTAGAACTATAGGTACCTCATAGTTTGCTCATAATTTTTGGCAAAAATCATTTTTAGGTACACAACTACCTATTTCATCATAGATACACCAAGAGTTTCTCAATATCCAACCCCTAGCTACGAACGGTCATGCCCGTCGTCTTGACTTTTTCCTCAAACCGGCTTAGAAAATTCCAAAAAATTCAAAACAACCCAAAATGATGCAAGACCTTTGCGTGGTGTCATTATATATGTCCTAGTATACACCAAAAATAATAAACTTGGAATACAACAATTGTGTTGAAAATGTGTTCACAAAAATAAGCTATCTCCTCCGAACATTTCAGGGTTTCGGGCCAAATGACGGGTGTTATGGTGAAATCCATGGCGTAGTTTGTTTAAATGTTCCCATATTCCACACAAACATGCATATTGGAAGCACGGACAATGTTGACGGAGTAAGTTTTCCTTTTCATTGTAAAAAAAAAACCATTTTCCATTTTCCGATTGTAAAAAATGAGTTGTTTTTGTGAAGGATCTATCACAAATATGTTGCAAAACTTGGGAGGTGCATTTTTGAAAATACTAGACCATGTTATATGCAAAAATAAATAATTTGTTTTCTATGAAAAGTTTTCCATCCACCTCTTTTGAAAAACACAAGTTTCTGCCGATTCAGCTGGAAACTGATTAAATTGGAACTACAGGTACCTCATAGTTTGCTCATTTTTTGCAAACTCATTTTTAGGTACACAACTTCCTATTTCACCATAGATACACCAAGAGTTTCTCAATATTCAACCCTTAGCTACGAACGGTCATGCCCGCCGTCTTGACTGCTTCCTCAAACCGCCTTAGAAAACTCCAAAAAATTCAAAATAACCCAAAATGATGCAAGATCTTCGCGTGGTGTCATTATATAAGTCCTAGTATACACCAAAAATAATAAACCGGGAATACGACAGTTGTGTTGAAAATTTGTTCACAAAAATAAGCTATCTCCTCCGAACATAACAGGGTTTCGGGCCAAATGATGGGTGTTATGGTCAAATCCATGGCATAGTTTGTTTAAATGTGCTCATATTCCACACAAACATGCATCTTGGAAGCACGGCCAATTTTGATGGAGGACGTTTCCATTTTCATTGAATAAAAAAACCATTTTCTATTTTCCGAGTGGATAAAATGGTTTTTTTTGTGAAGGACCTACCACAAATATGTTGCAAAACTTGGGAAGTGCATTTTTAAAAATACTATACACAAAGAACTTTTTGAGAAACACATGTTTTTGCCGATTCGGTTGGAAACTGATTAAATTTGAACTACACGTACCTTATAGTTTGCTCATGATTTTTGGAAAAAATCATTTTTAGGTACACAACTACCTATTTCATAATAGGTACACCAGTTGTTTCTCATTATTCAACCCCTAGCTACGAACGGTCATACCCGTCGTCTTGACTTTTTCCTCAAACCGGCTTAGAAAATTCCAAAAATTCATAACAACCCAAAATGATGCAATACCTTCGCGTGGTGTCATTATATATGTCCTAGTATACACCAAAAATAATAAAATTGGAATACGACAGCTGTGTTGAAAATGTGTTCACAAAAATATGCTATTTCCTCCGAACATTCCAGAGTTTCGGGCCAAATGATGGGTGTTATGGTCAAATCCATGGCAGAGTTTATTTAAATGTGCCCGTATTCTACATAAACATTCATCTTGGAAGAACGGACAATGTTGACAGAGGAAGTTTTCCTTTTCATTGAATAAATTTATTTTTTTCATTTTCCGAGTGCGAAAAATTGGTTTTTTGTGAAGGACCACCCACAAATATGTTGCAAAACTTGGAAAATGCATTTTTTGAAAATACTAGACCATGTTATATGCATAAATAACCAAAAAAAATCTATGAAAAGTTTTCCATCCATCTCTTTTGAAAAACACAAGTTCTGCCGATTCAGTTGGAAACGCGTCAAATTGAACTATAGGTGCATTGTAGTTTGGTCATGATTTTTGGAAAAAATCATTTATGGCTACACAACTACCTATTTCATCATAGATACACCAAGAGTTTCTTAATACTCAACCCCTAGCTACGAATGGTCCTGCCCCGGAGCCCATTTCGACGAAACCGTTGACCCTTTATTGTTAATCCCATTCTTAATCATGATTTTTTTTTAAGAAAGTAGCCTGAACAATATGCATGATGATGTAGATATGTTTCTCCTTTTCAAAACGAGCTAAAGAACGTCGAAATCCGAATTCGTATACAAAAGTTATGCTCAAAACGGTGAATAGCTCAAAAAAAAAAAAAAAACATAGGCCGACGGCAAGCCTTCGGCTAGTAAAAAAAAATGTATAGGCCGTCGGCGTTGCCGTCAGCGTAGTTTTTTTTTTTGCATTTTGGATTACCATGTCCTGTCTACGCCGACGGCCACGACCTTTCCCCGTCGGCGTATTGTTTCCCCGTCCGCG
This sequence comes from Alopecurus myosuroides, assembly GCA_028641055.1. Lineage (NCBI taxonomy): Eukaryota > Viridiplantae > Streptophyta > Magnoliopsida > Poales > Poaceae > Alopecurus > Alopecurus myosuroides. The sequence goes on from CM054057.1 coordinate 778,870,119, forward strand.
TATTGCGGCTCTCCCGTAGTGAGATGCGGCCGATGCATGTGCCACCCGGTTCAACGTCACATTTTCCATATTTCAGGCTGCTATACTTAAGATCAAATTTTGCCTTAAGGCACTAGAGACACCCTCTTAAATCTCCAAGTGGAGGCGCACATGGGGCGCCACTGTTTACACACGTGATGGATAGTGCAGCTACTTCCTTTTGTCTCCCACTAAATAATGAGACAAGATGTCGCATCATCTAGATAACTAGAAGAATACTCCGCGCGTTGCAGCGGATATCTTTTTTTTTAAATGGTATAAGATGTATGAAATATTTTATTATCAAGATTCAACTGATCATATAGTTTATATACTAAATTTAATTCACGTGAAATTGTTGTATATTTTGAGAAATAAATATTAGTGCCATGGATAATTATATGGTTGAAAAAAGATGACATGGTTATGTGGCGAAAAAAGATGACATGGTTATGTGGCATGAAATACGTAATATCACAATAATTAGTGGAGATGACATGGATAATTGATTGGCTAAACTGATGAGTGATGTGGATAGCTTGCATGTTGAGGTAGAAAAATCATAAATGCATCTTATTGGGGTTTTGACCTATAAGAAATATAGATAAATAAATATTTATGACATGGATAATTATATGATTAAAAAAAGATGGCATAGTTATACGGCATAAAATATATAATATCACAATTATTAGTGGAGATTATATGGATACTTGATTGGCTAAAATGATGGGTGATGTGATAGCTTGCATGTTGAGATAGAAGAATCATAAATACATCTTAGTGGGGTTTTGTCTTATAAGAAGTATAGATTCTGGCTACCACACTCACGACAACGATAGTCCAAACATGAACAGTTACCTCACCTCCAGTCTAAGCCCTCAAGCAACAGCCCACCCACGCACGATGAAGCCATTAGGGCTATAAAATCCCTAGTTATTACTCCAACTATATCATAATAAAGATGTTTTCGAATTTTTAATAACAATAATATATGGATTTATATAGACATATTTTAGTGTCTAGATTCATTCATTTTCTTCTTCTTTATGTAGTCTATATTGAAATTCATAGAACATCTTATATTATGATATGGAGGGAATATTAGTTCTATTTATGTGGTGGAAGAATGCTCGATGAAATTTATGCTAAGTTTAAGTTTTAAATTATCTTATATTCAAATAAATTTTGGCCAGTTTAAAAAAATTCTATCAGGAAAGCCGCTGAATAACCAGTTGTCAACTTGTGCTGGCCCTTTCAGTGAAGCAGATCCGATAGAGTTTTTCCACCTGCTACTGGCGGAGCCCCGGTGAAAACGATCTATCTGAGACAAGAGGGTCAAAATAGGTTTAAGACCACTGGTCCCATGACTCAGATGTCTCATCATCCAGATTTTTCATGAACAGTTAGCTTACCTGCTGTCATTTCATCTGTCGTTTAGTAGCTCATTTTGTCAACAGATATTTGAGGGAATAATTGGGCAGTATGCCGTTCCCAGAAATAGAAACCGGAATGTTTCACATACATCATATTCCCCAAAAGCTTTCTCTTATACCCACGTATGGAATATCTTGCACCCACAGCTACCACCAGTTTGCTACTACTCCCGGGCCCATACTCTACGGCCGGGTAGCTCTACCCCCATACAAGCTCTCTACGTAGTACGCTGTACGCTGCTACATGTAGCTCCACAGCGGCGTCTCCAAGTCGCCGTGCTCGCCGCCGTCCACACGCCACGCTCTGGCATCTGGAGGATCCACGAGCATACCCTGCGCCAAGCTCGCGTAGTACGACCCAGCCTCCATGCCGCCAATCCGGTACTCTTCGTCTTGCTCCTCCGAAAATAAGCCCCTGGAGATGGACAGCGCACTCTCCTTCTCCCTGGCCGTGGACGCGCCATGGCGCTCCTCCTCCAGGAACGCCTCGACCGCGGCGGCCACGGCGTCCTTTACCTCTTGCGCGCTACTGCCGCCCAAACGGAGCGGCCCGGCACCAGGACTAGGCTGCATCCGCCAGGCGGAGTCGGCGAAGTTGAGGCATGCGTCACGGCCTGAGAGCGCGAGCGCGGCGGCGTCGTGCGCACGCGCGGCCATCTCGGCGGTGTCGAAGGTGCCGAGCCAGAGCCTGGACCCCTTCGTCCCGTGGACGCGCATCTCGCACACCCAATGCCCCGCACAGCCCCGGCGCCGAACGCCGCGGTACACCGGGTGCCGCGTCTCCTGGAACTTGCTGCGCCCGAGCGCGGCTTCGGCGGCTCCGACCACACCGTCCTGTACTCTGCTTGTTCCCCCGTCTGCTGCGAGGCGTCCATCCCTCACAAGGCCGGAGTACAGTGGATATGCTATGTGTGTTGTGAGCTAGAGAGGGGGGAGACAGTTTGGGATGTTGAAGATGGAGAATATGAATACTATGCGTGCGGTTTACACACAACTAGAGGGGATGTAAACCTCCTTAACCAAACAAAATCGCCTCATGTTAAATTGAATCGGCCTTCCTAAATTGGTCCCTAAATTTTGTTAAAGGGCGATAAAACGTATTGATACAAATAATTATCTAGGGCATCTAAATAATCTAAACAGTGTTCGCGACTAACAACAGTTTCAAGTGCATATTGTAGTGATATTTCCTTCTTGGTGGAAAATCTCCAGATCTTCTAAATCGGCAACCTAATTACTACTCCATAGTTTTTTCTAGTCCTTCATTCTATTTTGTTAGTGCTCCATAGTTTTTCTCGCTTTTTTTTTGAGATTCACTTTGTTTGTTTTCTTGATGCCAAAGGAGGCAAAGTGTTTTATGTTGTTAGGGGCTAGGCGAGGAACAAGATTTGCATTGGGTGTTTAAAACTAAGAAGCTTGATCTGTATTTTTCTATTTATGTGGCTGGTAAACTCTACTTTTCTTTGTGGTGCACTGGTGCTACCATTTTGCGATTTTGTTTTGGCATGTGGATCATTTTTTTTAATCATAGATCATGCAACCCTTTGGTTCATCACACTTGTGATTTGTATGCTTAATTTCTTTATTGTGTACAAAAATCACACCCATGTCCTGACACTGGTAGAAAAAGGCCTTCCATACGCCCCCATTAGTCCCCAAACTTCGCGCCCCGTGACTAAAGGGGTTTTAGTCCCGTGTCGCGAGGAGACCCGCGACCGAAGGTCATGCCTCGTGGGTTGGGAAACGTGTGGAGGCGCCTGGAGGGCTTTAATTCCGGTTGGCGTCGCCACCCGCGACTAATGGTTCCCGGCCGCTGGCCTCCCTGCCTTTAGTCCCGGTTGGCCTGGCCACCCGGGACTAAAGATACAAACTGCTCGCCTCCCGCGCGGCGGTTTATTTCGCGAGCGAGAGGCAGAAGGGCGCCATTGCTACAGTGCGCACCCGAGTCTCTGTTCCTTCTTCTCTCTTCTCTTCTCTTCCCTCTCTTCGATCTTCCTCCACCAAGCACCATGGTTGATGTTTGGAAGAGATATGATGTGCCCACACCATGCGGCAAAAGTATGGACGTGTGCTACACCGACAATTGCGAGAGGCTCCCCGGTTGTCTTGCGCATTTGACCGAACTCTATTTCTCCTCTCCCGATGAACACCGGTTCTTCGGGCTTGATCTAGAGTATACGGCGGATCAACGGGATGTTGCCGTCATCCAGATTGCGTTCAAGGAGGCCGTATTGGTCTTCCAATGGTCAAGGTAACGCACATGTACAATCTTGCATCTTCGATTTGTTTGTTGCATCTGAAGAATACATGTGTTGCAACATATCTAACACGTATCAAATTTTTGTTGTTGCAGTAGTTCAAAGCATTCTCCGGCACTTGTTGATTTTCTTGTCAACAAGGGGTATGACTTCTGCAGCGTTGACATCACGCAAGACCGTCAGAAGTTGATGCGCTTGGGTATTGTGATACCTGAAGATCACTACATTGATCTTCAGGACCTTATCCATTTTGATGATTTGAACGGGCCCAAGACCGGGATGGCTCCCATGGTAACTGCCTTCATCCACGAGGGCTACGATACCATGAAGTCTCGTTTCCCCTCCCAGGAATCATAGGTATTGGGGGAAGACCCCACTGGACTGGACCAACGTCAAGTATGCAGCCATAGATGCATACGTTTCCTACGAGTTGTTCCGCATCTACTCGACGGAGCTATAGAGGTATGCCTTCGATATATGCATGTAATAGATATCTTAGTATGTAATGGATATCTTAATTAGTATGTAGCTCTTGAAGCATAGCTTGTATTGTGAGACTTATGTTTGTGTTATGTGTGATCGTAAGACTCTATGTTATGAATGTGATCTGATTGTGTTCTATTCACTTGTCTTTTGTTGTTCATAAAACTATTTGCAAAGTTAAATGACTTGGAAAATTTTGCAAAGTGTTGCAAAGTGTAATGGATATTATTTCTATATTAATTCCTAGCTATATTATTTCTATATTATGTCAAACACACATTTCAAAACAAACAAACAAAAACACATCAAGAAAACAAAACAGAAAAACTAGTTTCTATATATTTGTTCACAAAAATTAATCTAAGCCAGGAAAATAATCTAGTCAATACTAGAACTAAGACCCATGATCTAAAAATGAAAATCTACAGTAGCATCATGAATAGATTCTACAGTAAAATCCTCATTAGTGATAGTGGGAGTTAAACATTCATAATTTTCATTGCAATCATCATATATAGGAGGCATAGTATCATCAAAGTGAATTCATGTGGTTGTCACAATTAGTGAAGCACATGTTTTAGTCTTAGTTGTTTCTTCTAGGAAGGAGCCATGAATAGGTATAGTCAAGTAAATGACTGCACAAGATTGATTAAGACATAAAGTAATGAATTAGTTTTATTTTCTGAAATTTTTGATATATTATTTGTATTTTTAAGATTTTAAAATGAATTAGTATTATTTTTCTTAATTTTTGATATATTATTGTATTTTTAAGATTTTAAAATGAATTAGTATTATTTTTCTTAATTTTTTTATATATTATTTGTATTTTTAAGATTTTAAAATGAATTAGTATTATTTTTCTTAATTTTTTGATATATTATTTGTATTTTTAAGATTTTTAAATGAGTTAATATTATTTTTCTTAATTTTTTGATATATTATTTGTATTTTTTAAGATTTAAAAATGAATTAGTTTTATTTTCTGAATATTTTGATATATTAATAGTATTTTTAGAAATAATACGAATTTAAAAGTTAATGTTTATTTATTTATTCAAAATTATTAATTACATCATTACTTTTGTTTATTAAAAGATTTATTTGAAATTCAAACAATAAAGAAATGTGGCATCGACCAACATGTTAATAAGATTGATATGATACTACTATCACATACATGCGTGCGAAACACTTGGATGCGGGACGGGATGGAACTCGGAAGTTAAGCGTGCTAGTGCTAGAGTAGTGGGAGGATGGGTGACCAAGCGGGAAGTTTGACCACGAGTAAGTAATTTGACTAGATATAATAGTAGTTAGACACTAAGCAAATAATACAAATTCTGGAAAAAAAAGGAAGTGAAAAAAGGGAGAGAAAAAAAGGGAGAGAAAAATTGGTGTGAAAAATAATTAGAAACCCAAATGAATTAAGGAAATACACGAAATAAAATTTAGTCCCGGTTCATGTGGCCAACCGGGACTAAAGGTCCTCCGACCCCCGGCTCCGCCACCCGCCCACGTGGCCGGGCCTTTAGCCGCGGTTGGTAAGCGGCGCGACTATAAGGGGGGGAGGGGGGTCTTTAGTCGCGCAGAGCTAGTCCCGGTTGCGCGGCCGGGACTACTGGCCCTGGCGAACCAGGACTATAGGCCTATTTTCTACCAGTGTGATCGTGTACATTGAACTTTAAAACTCAGTCTGTATGATGTGCATTTCCATTCTAAAAGCAGATTCCAACATGCACACATTTCGAAGGTGCACATTTATACACGTTTTGAACTAAATTTGAACACCTGTTTATTTCTTCTGCGAGCTCTGGCTGTTTTTTGCATTAATTATCAAAACGGGAGAGGTTAAAATTAGATATATTTACAAAGCCTAAAGGGGGAGAGTGTGGTATATTCTGCTGACATCATTCTTGCCAAGGTTGTATGTATTTTTATAACCTACTCATGTCCAAACTGTTGGGGGGGGGAGGTCCTTAGTTCCTGTAGCTTCTTTTGAACTGATCCCTAGACTTTATTCTTTTTTAATAAATGCGTTGCGTACCAATCGGATCGTCTTCCTCCTCTCTCCAAAGCACCACACCTCGGGATCCAGTTTTACGTCCAGATCCTAGTGTCGCTCCCCGTACCAATCCTCCGAATTCAACCATGCTTCATAACATCACGCCCTTCACATATTCCTCCCCAAATCTGCGATGGTCGGTTTCCTAACTATGATCGAACCTACTTTGCTTTCCGAACATCTTCTCTTCTTACCACGGCAATCATATTCTGATACCAAAGGGATAAGCCCCATATCGACTTGATTGTTAAAATCTGCGATTGGGAGCGGGATCACCTACGAAAAATAAATTCACTGGAATGGGATCGGGTGTTTTCACGTCTCACCGTAGTGCCCGGTTTGTCTTGATTGGTGATTGATAAACAAGAAGGAAAATGGAAAAGTAGAAAATCTACATAAGCTTCCGTTGAAGTCCTTAGTTTAGTCAAGTAGGCGAGGGCATTTCCATCGCGAAGGATTCAATCCAGCCGTAGGGAATGTGGCAATAGCTTCTAAATCTGCAAGTTCTTCAGGGATAGAGCCTGTGAAGGCATTGAAGGACAGATTTATGAGCGTAAGCTTCTTGCAGTTGCTCGTTCTATTCTATAAAAGACTTCTAATACTACGTTCCCGTCTGAGTGAGGAAGATCGGACGAATGAGGTGCCTTGGATGGAAGAGAAAAGGAGGGTGGCCCGAAGCAAATAACTCTCCGTTGATGATGACATGAAAGCTTTAATGCATACTGATGTATGCTGCCAATCTACTTAACTGGAGTAACTTTTCGACTTCTACTTATCTGCTTTGCTTATGAACTGAACTTGCCTACTTCACAAGCAAGCCAACCAAGGGAGAGAAATTGGGCCTATTTATCACTTTTGGTAGCCAGGGGAAGTCGACTCGGTTACCGGGTCTGTCCTGTGAGGGATCGTTATATAGTTTTCATCTATCTACTTTATCTATCTTTTCAGGAATCTTGCTAGGGTATGCTACTGGATCGTTTCTCTTCCCTATTGTAACTCGCTATGGGCCTCCTGCCTTCTCGAAAGAAACTCGATAACCTACTCTTGTCCAAACTGTTGGGCGGTGGGGGGGAGGTCCTTAGAGCATATCCAGCAGCCGCGCCATCACGCCGCGCTGGAAACGGTATATTGAGCGCCGTTTGGCGCGTATACAAATTGTTGCGCGGGCGCGCGTGTGCGTAGCTATTTCAGCCGATGCATAATGGAGTGCACGCGCGGCTACGGTAGAAATCAGACGGGCCAAAATGGAGCGCGCGCGCTCGGCAAACCAAAACCCATTTCACCTATTGCACAAACTAGATCAAACACACATAAAACAATCAAAGTAAATAGTTTCAATAATTATTATTACAACACAAGCAAGTATTTCATACAAATACAAATAATAGTTCACATATTACAACAAAGTGTTCATCAAATAGTTCATCAAGAACACAACATAGAAGAACGGAACTAGCCATTTTGTTGACCATATCAGTTCCACCACTCCTCCATGACGTCTTCTTGAAGATTATCATGCACATCGTCATTTCGAATGTAATGGTACGATGCAATGAAACGGGCAACTCTCTCTTCTCTCCTTCTCACTCTCGCCGGTTGTCCCATCAAATCATAAACAGAGAAGTCCACATCTTGTCCACGCTCGTTCTCGATGATCATGTTATGCATGATCACACAAGCGGTCATGATGTTTCAAAGGATCTCTTGATCCCAAAATCTAGCCGGGCCTCTCAGAATACCAAATTGGGATTGCAAAATCCCAAATGCTCTCTCCACATCCTTCCTAGCAGCAGCTTGTGCAGCATGAAAAGAGGATTGTTTTTTTACCTCTCGGATTGCGCACCGGCTTGACGAAGGTTTGCCACCTTGGATAGATGCCATCCGCAAGGAAGTAGGGGTAGTTGTGAGTGCGCCCATTTTCTTCAAACTTGATAGTTGGCAATTCACCGTTAGCAGTTTGGTTCATCAAAGGTGACCGGTGAGGCACATTGATGTCATTGCAAGATCCAGACATTCCAAAGAAGGCATGCCTGAGTACCGACCGGTTGTGGTGGGGGAGAAATGGGCGGAGACGGGCCATCGGTGGTGGTGAAATGGATTCCTCCGCGGCGCGCTCTGAAATGTCCTAGTGGTTGGTGCTGTCGTCGTCGTCGCGCGCGCTGGATGAGATGCCCCAAAGAAAGAACGCACGGTCGAGCTTTTCCCCGCGCGCTGGGCTGATTTTTTCGCGCGCCGTTTTTTGCGCCTCCGCTGGAGCGCTAGGCGCTGGCCCGCGCGCTGGAAAACCGCGCTTTTTGGCGCGGGCGCGCGGGATGGCGCGACCGCTGGAGATGCTCTTAGATTCTAACCATGGAGCGTGAAGGTCCAAAACCCACATAGTTTCACCCTCGAAAGATAACCTCCCCAATTGGGGAATGCATTAGATATTTACCTAAACCTATGAGCCCTTGAGAACATCCACATTAGCGCCAAGACGTTTGTCTCAAACCAAGGAAATAAAAGGTTGAGATTCAGAAGCTTCTGGCCCACTAGGTGGATAAAACTCACCGGGATAAGCCATAATACCGAACCATACAAAAGGATAAGCGATACAACCAAAGATAGAAAAGGCGGCTAAACTATTAGACAAGTAAGGTTCTCTAGACCATCCTTTGTTTTTTTTTGCTTTGCAAATATACCTAAAGGGGTTTTGAATGATTGATGACAAGAAAATTAGGGAACTAATAATTTTGTGCTGATTTTGCAGATCTTAGCATGATTAGTGAATCATGGCAGTATCTTATTATAATGGAAATTGCAATTGGCAACCCTTTCAAGAGTAAGGAAATATATTGGAATCTAGGCAATAGGTATGTTGTTTAATCAAGAGGTGCATTGGCCAAAGAAAAAGGACAAAAGTGCTCCCACAAAGTCGTCTTGTTCCACACATATTTTGTGCCAACGTTTTCCTCCTTAACTATACTCGAGTGCCACACTATAATCATTGGCCTCGATTCCTTCTCGATTGGCCCACAACTTCTTGGTGACTCATCTTCTCGCACAAACTGTTTTTTTTCTTTAGGCACATTTCAAAAGTTCTAACCTCCTAGCACACCTTACTGTTGCTTTCTAGGAATCTTTGAAGGACTCAGAGAGCTTGTGTCCAATAATAAGATAATTAAGGATAAATAACCAAGAGAACATACTCGTTGTCGCAAAAAATGCAAAATATACACAATTAATATTTATTAACGTACATATTATTAACAAGCAAGGACACACATTCTACAAGAAAAGTGCTTATAGAATAAAGTCTACTGCTTGCGGGTCACCATGGAAACACACCACTTGTATTCTAGGATCTGGTTACAGAGAATACCACTAGCTAGCATGGCTACAAGATCTCACCACTCGCAAGGCTATGTTAGTGGCATGGAACTATCCGGTCCATGCCACTGGCAAATGGGACCCCCTAGCATGGCTCGAGGAGGTTTACAACTCGTGTGGTATTCCTGGCCACACTAGTAGTAATTTTGTTTTAGTGTCGTGGTATTTTTGACTCACACCCCTAGAGATTTTCAGAGAAGATGTTAAAGGTACAGATAGACCACATTACGAAAGATTTCAATACTCTTCTCACACTAGCTACTTCCTCTCCACTCCGGCGCCACCAGCGATGCCGCCTCCCATCAAGATCACGGCCCCCATCCTTGCTTGCCGCGGACCACCTCCGCCAGACCGCCATGCCTCCCTCGATCGGCTAAGAAAGCTCTCCGCCTGGTCAGCAGCACACTCGCTGCCGTATTTTTGCACCACTCCGTCTCTGCCAATGATGCCAAGAGAGTGTGAGGTGCGGCCATGCCTCTACACCACCTCGGTGAAGCTCACAAGGTGTTTGTGAACACTTCTAAATGAATTTTGGAGGAAGTGTATTTGGGGATGTATGTTGGGATAAAAAGTGTTAGATATTTTTTTTAGAATGTATCTTATATTGCCATCGGTCAAATAACATTTGTAACAAAATTCTATAAGGTTCTTGAGAAAATATCTATATGAATTTTGGGGTGTATGTGCGCATGTTTGGTGGGATACAAAGTGTTAGATAAATTGTTAGAATGCATATTATATTGATACCGACTAAATCAGATTTGTAACAAATGTCTATAAGGTGTTTGAGAAAATATATATACGAATTTCGGGGTGTAGTTGGGGATGTATTGTGAAAATGGCACTGTAACTTTTTAACAATTTAATGTTTTGTTTTGTAGAGGCTGGAGGGATTGAAGTCAGCCAAGTGGATGACAAAGGTCATCATGTTAGTCTGCCCAACGCCGCAAAAGGGGTACAATAACACCATTGGATGCATCGTAGTCTGCAACATAAACAACGACAGCTGCGAGGCACTGGGCAAAACAGATTGAGCAAACTTCTCCTCTTAAGCTTTCACCAAATTTATAAGTTCTTGCCAGTCTACGACAACTATAATAAAAGGTCAATCTTCTAAGCGAACATGTCCGTCCATTGCAAGTTTTTAAAAGCCTTTAGTGTTTGAAAATGCGAGCTGAAGAAATATTTTCTTGATAGAGAATTCTTCGAAGTACAGGCATAATTTGCTTCTACCACTGGAAAAATTGGACATTTTTAAGATTAAGCACACATGGTGACAAGGGATGACACGCTTAGTGGCATTGTTAAATCACATTTCCAAACCTTTCTTCCCAATATCTACCTTGCGGATAGGACTTATCTACTTAAGGGTATTTTGGTTGTGTGTAAACAGCATTCGAATTAATATATTCATTTCTATTCATGTAAGCCAAGTGGATGGCAATGGCGCTATCGGTTGATGTACATATTCGTTACTGCATGTATCATGGAACATTATATATAATTGTGCAAATTATGTTTTTTCTTGAATATTTAAGAATTATTAGCGCTGTGGAACGATATTAGTTTGACGTGTAAAACGTCAGTATTAGGAAATACCACTAGCGCAAGACCACTGGCAAGGTCCGCACTCGTCAGTAGTAGCAAAATCTCCACGTCACTCAGAATCAGTTTCTTCTAGTGATCGTTCAACTATTGTATACTTGTGGATAGATATCAACACCAGTAAGAACTAGTGAGTTACCCGTAACCTTCTAATATTTCTAGTTCTCTATTCCATTCATCAAACGCAGAGCAAGTAGTACCTTCTATTGGGATCCAGCCATCCAGTGGCAAGCCGTCCAGATCGAGCACTTTCCTAAGAGCAAGTACAATAAGGTGACATAAGCAGCCTATAAGGATTTAAATAATATACTTTTGCTTATGTGGAGGAGAGAGATGAGGAGAGAGAAGCAAAGCGGGCTACTAGTTATTAGCCAGCTGCAACACGTGCTCCTAGGCACTATGTGAGAGTGTCATGTGGGCCATATATTGATAAATTAGTTCATTTATATAGCCAACTATTGTACATGTTGACTATAAGCTAGCTATATGTGACATGGCAATGGCTTATAGCCAGCAGCTGGCTGTATTATTAACCATGATCTAAGTTGTCAAACCAACAATGACGTCCTTTGATACATCCTTTTGCTTTTCATACAATATGTCACACTCAAACCCAAGTTCCAGTGGGGATAATTGGATCGTTACTCGCCACTAGAAAGGGAAAGCATGTGCGCCATCCCAGTCTACCCATATTTGGAACAGAATGATAATTTTGAAGTACTACAGTACTTTATCAATTTTCCATGGCCCTTACCTGAACAGGTAGCTCCTCGTTTGTTGTGTGTGTGTGGTGGGGGGGGGGGGCGGGGGGTTCATTTTGGCTATATGCACACTATATTAAGAATGTATTATAACCTTATCTTTACTAGTAAAAGTGCACGTGCAATGCACGTGTAGTATCAAGAATTTGTTTATGTTATTTCAAATGTTCAACATAATTTTTGTGACGAAATAGGTGTTTCTTATGAACTGGGCTTTACGTTAAAAAAAACTTTTTTTATTTACATATAAAGGAAGCATAATTTTCTCACAACAAATTTGTTGCTCGAGGCACTTTTGTAAGAATCAGCTACTTTACATCATGAATAGAATCATTAAGTACATCCCAAACAGACGGTCTAGTTACAGGAGGAAAAAGATCAAAGAATTCACCCACACCGACGAAAGGAAATACATCATTTTCAGACTACATCTCCAAGCATGAGTTATAAATTTCTCTCAAATAAGACAGTAGATGGACATACTCGTACACACCATCGTGGTCTTCAGACCGCAATATCTATGGTGACACTACAATTCCAACTACAATTTTCAGACTGCACATAAATACATATTTCCTGAAGCTAAGAGAGCTTCACAATGAAAACCAAATATGTCCTGATAGCCACAATGATCTTCTCAGGGTTAAATGGCCCAAATTCATGATCCATGATATGGCTCTTCCATCTCATGGAGTTGGTGATGTTTTGTATCTTCACCAACATCTCTACACTGTCCCTAAAGATCACTGTTCCTCTTGGCCTCACAACCGGGTCCTTCTTCAGTATATAATGTATGTTATCGACACCTGCAAACGGTTGCTCAGATTTTTAGTTAGATAATAGTCATTAGTAGAATTACTCACTTAATCTGAACAACCTGGCTAGGAACCCAAATGCAAGCTATCTTAGCAGTAAGACTTTAATTATTTTCCTTACCTATCTAGATAAATCTAAATACTTTATCAGCATGGATGAGATAATATGTCCTTTGATACGTCGAGAAAGCATCACAACAGTCATGGTATATAATAAATCATTGGTCCGGTTAGGAATTAATTATTGCCAATTCGTATTGCATCAGATATGTGCACGCATCAATAAGGTGGACATAAGCATCAACCATCTCTAGAATTGTTTGCAAGAGAAGTAAATTACTTGCAAAGTCCCGCAGCTTTTCTCATATATTAAAATGTGCGGATACTTTCTGATAAATAATAAAGAAACAAAGTTAATAGCATATAGTAACAGATTGTAATTATAAAAAAATAAGAAGCAAATACTATGAATGTATTCATAAAAGAAACTTGATAAAATAAGAGGTATACCTTAGTTTTCCAATTGAGCATATCACGGTGCTTGAATCAGAATAGCCCTGATTGCTACCTTGACAAACCAATTGCACACCATTCTGATTATTTAGACTGAATATAGGTCGACACATAAAAGCTTTGAACTAAAATACACACACATAAGTTTCATATAGTATTCTCCTAAAAATTTCATTGATGAATAATATAACATGACACAAAACATCAAGACTCTGAAAACAGAAACCAATAATTCCTATAGGTTGCAAGAAATTGTGCATATCATGAAGCTATATATTGGGGAAAGCTCCTCGTTCATAACTGGGCCATGTAACTGCTAAAACTGCTGCACAACACGAATATACACTAATGAGAAAAGGGGAGAGGTGCAATATCATAAGGAGATGAGAGATATATGCTGTAAAAATATCAAATAATAAGACATGCCGACCTAAAGGAAAAGCAAACTTGTTTCATCCCTCTAGGACATCCGTGGACACAATGTTCTTTGTGCTTTTCCCGTGGAAGATGACATATGGATTTCTGTTTTCTCACGCTGGAAAATGATCAGGTACTAAACAATACCGCCTCACTGCACAATGAAGTATCATCAATGTATAGATTTGTTTGTAAATTATATCAGAATTTTAAACGTAGCCTATACAAATGAATCCTTAAGATGCTCATGCTCGAAAGACCCTTAACACAGTACGGCAGAAACCAAAATATCATTTCAATCATGGAACGAAAACCAAACATTGTACAACGGCGTAGAAAGAGTTTCTTTGGGTATTTAATCACGGGTGAATACATGACAAGAAAGTTTAGTATGGGCACTGTCTGACTAAACATGTAGCACTGAATTGGTGTCTCTCATGAAACAGATGAGATGACGACCTGAATTTTCTTTTCGCTCCAAACATCAGCCAGTTCAGAATCTTTGTTATTTGAGATACGCAATGTGGAGTTGACACTATCTATCATCCTAATTTTGAAGTAAGCAAAGATAAGACGGAAGTTTAATCCAGAAAACCAAATTATACAGTTGTTTTCCTTCAAATGCAGGTCCATTGAAGATGGCGAACCTGAAGAAAGTGTGCCTCCCGTTATCCAGTTGGGGAGTTTGCATGCTTCGGGCCGGAGCAGGGGAGATGCAGGACGTCACAGGCGTTAGCGTTCCGCCTTGAGGTGGCCTCGCTTCATGGAGTGGAGGACCCCCGTCGTGGAGGCCCCCACTCGTCGAGGGCTGCCGGCATTGAGGGCGGCCTCGGCCCCGTGCCCGACGGATGAGGTCTGCCTCAATTCCTGGCGTGGAGGAACTCCGTCGTGGAAGGCAGCCGGCGTGGAGGACCACCGTCGTGGAGGGCTCCCGGCGTGGAGATCGGCCGCCGTTGAGGGCTGCTTGGGTCCCGTGCTGGACGGTTGGACGGACCTCGAGCGGCTGGTTGGCGTCGGGGGCTAGGAGATGTGAAGTCCTAGGGCGACGACGACGGGAGGACATCGGCGACCGGGCGGGCAGGCAGACGGCGGGAGACAACGGCGATCGGGCGGGCAGCCGGACGGCGTTTTGGTCGGTTATTATTATTTTTAGATCGGGCAACCTGGATTAGCGGGGGATGGGGAGCCAGGGGAGGCATGATTAACGCGGACGTGGTTGTCTGCCGTGCGGTGATGAGCCGTCAAATACGGAAGACACGCCAATCGTTAGATTTTGTTGCTAAAGGGCCCAGATTAGTTGGATCTGACCCTCTGGGTCTTTTTATATTAGTGGTGATACGTCAAAAAATTCCAAATTTTTTTTCACACATGGAGCTTACCATTCTTTATAATTACAAAGTCATTTCACCAAAAAAGATATTTTTTTTGACTGTGTAAAAAAGAAAAAAATTATCCTAAAATAAGCCTTTTCACGAGACATTTTTCTTTTTCTTTTTATACATGACAATAAAAATGTCGGTTCGAGAAACGAATTTGTGAATACATATTATGTAAAATCTATGCGCGGACATTTGTTTTCGATTTTTTTGACATTTCCAAAATGAATTTCTTCCTAGTTTGTTAATTCAGATAAAACATTGTATAAGTTTGTGGTAAGGGGATTAAATTTCTCCCACGAAAAAAGGAGTGTGTTTCCCTAAGAAAAGATTATATTAAGTATAGAAGTACCATGTTTTGAAAATTTAAAGGCACCTTGATATCCAACCATTCAATTAATTGGTCGTGAGTGAGTGGATCTTGTGCTAGTAGTTGTATCTTTAAAAGAAGGCAAACGCTGGCTTGCAATTTGTAAAAAACTTCCGGTGCTTGTAATCATAATGTATTGCTTCAAATATCTAAGTATGTCGACACATCACATCTTGCCACTTGGCCAGTAAAGCCACAGCTAATTAACTTTGTCGCTGGTCTATATATTTTCTCTTCTGTTGCATGATGACGGCCACCTGGAAAGCTGTATACTCCTACTACAAGTTGATGAAAGATATCCGTGACCTTGTTGTTCGATTTCATTTGCCCCTTCTGGTCACCTCTGATGATATATAACTACTTTACTGACTGATTGATGTGCCTTTCGTGCAACAGAATGTGTGTAGCCCACTGCTACGCTCCTACTCACTTTGTTCGCCGTTTTGGCCAACTGATTTAGTTTGCCAACACGAAATATATTATGGAACGGAGGTAGTACTAATCAAAAAGCAAGCTACGGATAAGAGCAAGCATAATAACGTAGGCAGCTGGCTGTATGGCCATGCCATTTCCTAAAATAGGTTGGCTATTAGGACTTCCGTAATGGTAATATCTTGACACATTATCATACGTAAAATGGTGATGTGGCACTATAATTAATAATTAATGAAGAAAGAGAATAATGTTGTATCTTAGGCAAATTAACGTGTTAGACCTATCACATATAACTATGAGACCAAAAGCATTAAATACATGTTTACTTAGATATACAACACTTACTCTCTCTGTCTGTGAATAAATATACGTTTACCTTTTTTAGCGGTCAAATTTATTGAATTTTGACCAACTTTATTGAGAAAATCGTTAGCATTTATGGCACCAACTTAGTATCAACAGATTTGTCTTTACATGGAGTTTCAAAATATACCATTTTGATTTTATATATGTTGCTACTATTTTCTATAATGTTGCTCAAAATTTAAAAAGTTTAACTAGTGTATAAACTAGATGTACAATTATTTATGAACGGAGAGAGCAACATACAATGCATTAGGATGATTGTATCTTATAATCGTCTACTACCTAGGATACGGCGCTAAAAGACGATGCATTACGGAAGGCCTTAAGTTTTCTCTATGGGATATTTAAGTATTTAATATTAGCAATCATTTGGTTTTATGCAAGATTCAGCTAAGCTCCGTTTATGGCTATAGAAGAGCATAGCATTTGCTTAGGGCTATAAGAGCAGTGTGTGGTGTGTCTAATAAAATTATTACTCCTAGGTCTAACAAAATCAAAACTACTCCATTTTAGTCACACTATGTAGGTCCCATGTGGCAGAAAAAATTCACATTTCCTCCAAACTGGTCCACCGTTTTAGTCACCCTGTGTAGCTCCCATGTGACAGAAAAAATTCACATTTCCCTCTTCTGGTAGAGTTCATCGCCTCCCGTGGCAGCGCGCGTTCCCCCTTATGTGACCTCGTCCGCTCCTCCCTGTACTCCCCCCGTCGCCGCCGCGGACAGAGGCTACCGGGCCTTTCCTTGGTGGCTTCACTGGTGGAATAACCTTCCCCGCGTCGATCGAGTGGAGGAGGGGTTCCCTTGGGCGGCGGAGGTGCGTCTCAGGTGGCTGTGGCCAGGTTCCGGCCGGGAGGTGGTCCGACGGCAGCGGCGTTTGCCGGTGTGCGGGCGGCGTAGTGGAGGACGCGGATGTGCTACCGCTGACAAGTCTAGGCGGCCCAGATATAGGCCCGCGGGCCCCATCTGGTTTAGGACGGGCCGGTTGGCCTGCGACATGTTTTGGAGATGGAGCTGATGGAGAGGGTGACGCGGGCAACGAAGACGAAGGCCCGACAATTGCAGCATGGCGACGAGCTTTACGGGCCCGCTCGGGGCCCGACCGGACCCCATTAGGACTGGTGTGCCCCCTTTAGGGCTTTACGGGCCCGCTGGGACCGGCTAGACCTAACGGGGACTTGTATGCTCTTTGGCCGCGTCCGGTCGACTACCGCCCTCGACGGTGGAGGCAGTACCGTTCCGCACGACTATGATAGTGTTGTCCACGTAGTAACCCTTTCCTCGCCTCCGCCTGTCAGACCTCCTAGTATCGACCTCGGAGAGACGACGATGGTGGCTTCATGACCGTGGTGGTGCGTGTTGGTGGGCGGCTGGTCAGTTGGTGTCAAGGCTCGTCCTTGAGGGGCTCCTGTGCTTCGATCGTCCGGGGCTAGGTATAGGGTTTTTCGGGAGAAATCCTTGTCCGGTCGTCTGACACTGACTTGGTGCTGCCTCCGGGTGGCATCCTTCCTTCCTTAAGGGCACCATGGCTACCCTCCGTCCGTTGTCCGTTGTGTGCTGGGGGATACCCTAGGACCAGTGTGCTGGTCCGGGCAAAAACGTGGCTTCCTTCCTGAAGGTGTTACTCGGTACTCGTCGATTCGTAGCTATTAGCGTGATGGTAATTTGTAGGAGGGTGCAGTGGTGGCGGTCACCGTCGTTTAGTCAATTCGTATATGTCTCCTTTTCTTTCTTTCTTTTATTTTATTTCTTTCTCTGGGTGTGTGTTGGCTGCTGTCTCAGCCGGTGTGTTGGGTCAGCTTTGTTGTATCAAGTGGTTACTATATTAATATAGCGGGGTTTCGGCCTATTTCGATCGAACTCCTACGGGACCAACCGTTTACCTTCTGGGATGCACACCATGGATCTATTTTAGTGCCCATAAGTGATGAATAAATTCTTGAATCAATTGTTCAAAAACCCAAGTAAAATATACAACAATTCATTACACTCCCTCCGCTCCATAATGTACAGAGGGGTTGTATAATTTTGTAATTTAGACCATGAAATCGTCCTTCGAGGAAGGTCATCAGTGTTGTAACTGTCTCTTGGAAACGACTATTTACGATGGATTCTTCGAGAAAATCACAATATCTCGGTGGATTACATACACTCCCTCCGTATCAAAATATAATTTGTTTTAACGTTTTCTAGTCAACACTTATCTAGACATGTTTTAGTGTGTAGATTCATGTGCATCTTACACTAAAACATGTCTAAATACATGTTGTATATGAACGTTAAAACTTATTACATTTCGATACGGAGGGATTAGTATATACATTCAGATGTACTAGTTAATATATAATAATAAAATAAAATACGGAAATGAAAGCGCCTCTCAAAATAAATTGGCTTGTATGGCGTCTTTGTATGTTCGGCTATGTGTAGAGATTGGATGACGTTGACCTACTGTACATATTGGAAACATTAATATCGTAGAGATACCAATTACACACAGACACTGCACCAAATTAATACCCTAATAACATTATGCATGTACATATCCGAGTAAAAGAACAAGAAACAAAAAAGAAAAATCCGGTATAGAGTTTCAGTCCTTGTAACGACAGCACAACCACCACCAAGACAACATCCTGTACAAACACCGTCGTTGTCTGATCGAAGATCTTGGATTTTCACTCTGAAGATAGTCCCCACTCTCAAAACAATGGTTTTAGCAAGATCATTGCGAGACACAACCAATTAAGTCTAGACCATGAACTTCACCATGAAAGGTAAGACTTTGAACTTCACCCATGCTTCCGCCCCCACTTCCATACCGATGCTACAATTCCTGGAATTCCAAACCAATTCCTTGTCGACGCATGCTAGTCATTCAATCTCAGCTTCTATGACATTCTCCGCCTCTGACTTCACGATTGATCTGCCCATGGCGGTAACAGAAGCAGAACTTCACTCCGCTCCATGTGTTGTAACCAAATCTCACCTGATCCAGCAATCGCTAGGCATTAACGTCTATGGAAGATCGTCCTTAGAGCCTTCTAAAACCCGACACTCTGGCCAGAACAAAGAGGACATCGTGAGGCAGTTCTTCGTCAGGGGCGATGTTGGCGTGGGGAGCTATGTAGGTACCAGCGTCTCAAATATATAGATACATCCCCAAGTTTGCCTTGTTGGCCAGACGATTTCGCCCAAAAGCAGGACGCCACCGTGAGCGTGAAAGGGCAAATGCTCCCGTGTATCCTCCCATGCATCGCTGGCGGATGCTGCCCGCTATGGTTTATTTCTGTAAGCATCCATGCAGTCGTTAGCAACCACTATCTATGAGTCTCGCACCACAGTTTTGTCCGTACGCGCGTCGTTTTCTTTTGCTTTCTTTCTTTTTCTTTCTAGCCTTAATAATTTATTACTACTCGTACTAGAATCTCATCCTCTTCCTTGTCTTCTTGCGCCAACTTGGTACGCTCGGTTGGTTGCAATAACAATGCTCGTCGAGGGAGGGTGCTGAACAGAGTTCCAGATCCATCCCTTTCCCAAGTTGTCAAAACCCCCACTGAGGTCCTTTGATAGTACGTTCTTATCGTATATCACACTCTGTATTCATTCAGTGGTCGCCACTAGAAGGCCCTCCTAGAAATAGAAACCGGGAACTTTCACAAATCAACTACTCCCTACTGACGACGACTAAATGGGGAAATTAAATACTACCGTCTGCGTCTACTTTGGAAGACATCAATAATAATTTGTACTCTCTCCGTCCTAAAAATAAGTATCGTTAAAATAGGATAAAATATATGCATTTAACATCGAAATATATCTAGATGCACCGATTTTAATGATATTTATTTTGAGACGGAGGGAGTACTATCGTCAACTTTACACGGTGCTACCTTTATTATGAAAACTAAGGTGTATTTCGTTTTCTTTTGACCGAATATTTGACCAAACAGTACGCATTTAATACGTGATATATATGTTAGAAATCATAATCATAGTGAAATACTTTTGACTAGCAATATAATTATATTAATTTAATATCCCGACTAATTGTTGGTTAAAGCATACTAGTCAAAGTAAACGAAATATGCCTTATATTTTGGAATGGAGGTAGTACTTAGCTCCCGTGTCTGCGTTTAATTTTCTTAATTCCGGCCACTCACTTTTATAGGTTGAAGGCAAGCTTCGGAAGCATGAGTACACGCACGGTGATGATTGATTTTTTCCTTCTCTCGTTTCAACCAATTCATAACGAAACTAAGATCATCCCACTGACATGACTGATCATATGTACGGCACCTTTGCGTGTATGCGCCCCTCAAGCACAACAAGTAAAGATCGGCCAGAACTTTTTTAAAATAAGGTTTTACCTCCGACTCTGCATTAAAATGGTGCAGACAGTTGGTTTTCCTTTATTAATAAAATAGAAATCATCACGTCTTACAAGCTAATACATCAAACAATTCGACCTGAAACTACCAACCTAGCAACAACATGTTGCACCTACGATGCCGCGAATGGGTGACCAACAACAGGGCCTGCGACCTAACAACACAACAACACACACCACATAAAACTCGAAGGCCTCGCCAAGTCATCGACATCGAGCAAGAGGCACAACCGGTCTAGCAGACCCAAGCACACACCGACGTAAACGCTCCAGAAGTTGCCGGCTTCATCTTCACTAACTCATCTGTTGATATACGAATACGTTACGTGTACCCCCGGTGTCGAGCGCGATACGCAGGACACGTCGCCGGAGGAGACTCGCCGGAAGCGTGATACACAAGACAATCCGACCAGCGCTTTTGATGACTCGAAACCCCAAGCGGCTGGAGGGACCTGTCTGGACGCCCAACGGTGACGGGCTACCTAGGTCGATTTGCCCGCCCCCAAGGCTTTCGCCAATCGAAGCACTCCGGTGAACGAAGAACACCGACGAACGAAGAAGAAGAACACCTAGGATTTGGGCATAAAGGTAATAGATGTGTTTTTCTTTGTGATTGGGTGGTGTTGTTTAAGATATATATGGGGCGGATGAACTTATCGTACAAGACTAGGGCCAAAATTACCCAAAAAAGACCTAATTCGAGTCCAATTTGAGCAAAACTAGCTCAGGCTCGGATTCAGGTCGGACGATCCGACACTTTTGCACTGGATGATCTACTACGTGAAGCTGCGAGCGCCGCTTGCGGTATCACCGGACGGCCAGGCATCGGCGCGTCGGATGGTCTTGCGCCTGGGTTTTGCATCGCCTAGGCATTTGGGCGGTTGGGTTACGTGCCCTCCGGACGATCCGGCGAAGTGCGCCGAACAGTCCGGTGCCTAGGCGCACATACGCGTTGTCAGCACCAATTGCCGGACGATCCGGCGCACGTGTTCGTCGTGTTCGCGAGAGCCTCGCAGAGCCACCAGTATGCACTGGCAGACATCCGGTACATGTGGCGTCGCCGTATTGTCGGGCGCCTTGACCACCGATGATCCGGCTTGCCTGTGCATTTTCTCCCGAGGAGCACCACAGGTTCGCCGGTATGTACCGGAGGCATACATCGCTTTGGGGCTTCGCCCGCGCTGAAGTTGCACGCCCGCGTGTTCTGTACTATTTTGGCCATTAATTTCACATACTACCTCAATTTAGAACGATCCAGAAATCCAAGTTGTTTATCTCGACGGGACACACAATTTTCATTCATATTATTTTTCCATTTGAGCTCATCTTGACGATATTCCTCTATAAGCCAAAATTGGTCGTCAACGCATGCTCCTGTGTTTGTTTTTTGGCAAAACTTACGTTCCAAAAAATAATTTGCACCGCTTTTGTTCTAAGGACGATATGAACACTACATCGGCCATATGTTCTCAGGGCAATAATAATATATTGGCCATATGAGCGTTTTGGGCTTCTTGCCCCACACTAGGGTAGAATTTCTTCAAGTATCTTCTATTGACAGCTCGAGCCAGTAAATTCCCCTCCATAGACTCCACCAAATATGAAGTTCCGGGAACCACTCTCACAATCTTGAAAGGACCTTCCCAAATTGGAGACCATTTGCCAAATTTGTTGTCCTTTGATCCACTTGGCAGAATTATCTTCCACACTAAAAGGACATTTATATCCCTAATTAGTTTTGTGTGTTTGTTAACAACGTAAGTATATCTAATCGTGTGCTAAGTATTTCACAGTCTATCAAAGAAAATACAAGGTTTAGCTCAGGACAGTTGCAGGCCACTTAAAATGGATAAAAAAATCGAAACCCTTAGTTGAATATTCATAGGGCTAGCAGTATTGCGGGTGGTTTCTCAATGAATGTTCTTGGGAAATAAATTAACCACTATAAGATCCATATACACATCCCAGTGACATCATTCAAACAAATGTAGAAA
Organism: Alopecurus myosuroides; assembly: GCA_028641055.1. Lineage (NCBI taxonomy): Eukaryota > Viridiplantae > Streptophyta > Magnoliopsida > Poales > Poaceae > Alopecurus > Alopecurus myosuroides. The sequence goes on from CM054057.1 coordinate 778,892,786, forward strand.
CCTTAGTCATGGAGTTTTAGGGTTGCAGGAAACAGACCGGAGACTCCGTCGTCCTAAGACCGGAAACTCCGGTGTGAAAACACCGAAGACTCCGGACTCAGGGCGCCCGATACTCCGGCCCCAAATATTCTTGGAACTGGGGCAATCCCCACGATTTGGTGTGTGGCTATGATGCCCCCTTCGGAGTATAGCCAGAGTAAGCCCGGACACTTTGGAAGTCTCCGGCGAGGCTGGAAACTCAGGACCACGAAATGTCCGAATACTCCGACTAGGCCGGAGACTCCCGTGATAGTTTCCAGCAACAGCTAGATTTCTGGGAGCCACTATAGAAACTCTACTTCCACCTTTAGAAAAGTACCACGAACAAAAATATATCCATACCATTGTTCATGACCTTAAACTCCATAGATATATATATATCTCTCTCTCTTGCCACTAAAACAGTTTGTCCATTAGGGATTTGAGAGAGAATATCTAGATCTACATTCCTATCCAAGCGATTTGATTTCCCCCTTGATTCCATTGAGGAACTTTTTACTCTTTGGGTTTTTGGAACCCTAGGATCTTTTGGTCGTTTGAGGCTTTGGTAGTAACCAAGACATTGTCGAGAGCCACCAATTGAGTTGTGGTGTGTGTCCTGGCATTGAAGCATCGATTTTGGTGGCTTTGTGGATTTGGTTACAACCCTCCAAGTTGTGGAGTGTTTCTCATCCTTTTGAAGGTTCTAGTTGTCAACCTCAATGGCAACATAGTTATTCGTGCCTCTCCAAATTGGTGTTAGGTCACGAAGGAGATACGGTGTCCCATTTTACGGCTACTCGATGTTCCACTTTGGTGGCACCACACCGCTCCAATGGAGATTAGCTTCATTGGGAAGTGAACTTCTGGATGAATCTCCGTGTCATTGTGTTCGGTTATTTCCCAAATTACCTTTACTTGTTGTTACTAGCTTAATTGTTTACATATCTTGTGATAGTAGTATTTTCTCATCATATAGGATTGTTCACCTAGTTGCATAATCTAGACAATCTATATTTGAGCAATACCACTTCAACAAAAAAGAAGTGAAAATTGTTGTTAACATATTCACCCCCCCTCTAGTTAGCATACTCGATCTTTCAATTGGAATCAGAGCCTCGTCTCTTTATTAAATTCTTCACCGCCTAAAGAGGAGGATGGACGAGCCTATCACCGTGGATGCTATTCAAAAGCTATTCCAAACCATATGAAAATGTTTCTTCATCTAGTAACTCATATGAAATTGCTTCTTCATCTAAACCCAATACCTCAGAAAAGAGGATGGAGGTACTAATAAAAGAAATTGCTTCTTCATCTAGTAACTCATATGAAAATGTTGTCTTAGATGAAAATGGAAACCCAATACCTTCTACTAAAAAAGATTCCAAAGCATCTAACATGAAGGATAAATTCAAAGAAAATACTTTTGGTCATGCTTATAACAATGCTCCTAATGTTCAACATCCACATGTAAACAATCTTGGTGCACCTCCTTTAGTAGATAGGTATTGTTTTACTAATTGGAAAGGTTCCATTAAGTCTTATGTGTATAGCACTTTAATGCAAATATGGAGAATCATTGAGAAGGGATACAAGCCTAAAAACCCCGCGAACTTAAGATCAAGTGATATCATAGATAAAAAACTCAATTCACATGCTCAAGAAGGCAATAGCCAATGAAGGTGTTGAGCACATCCGGTCCTTCAAAAATTCCAAGGTTGCATGGGATTGTACAATTGTCATGTATGATGGCAACATAAGCATGCAACGCTCAAAGAAGTCCGTTCTTCAAAGGCAAATTGATACTTCTTTATGATGGATGTACAGACTCCGGAAGACATGTTTAGAAGACTCAAGGTTCTTATGGTTGACATGAGAGATTGTGGATTCAAGGATTGTGATGAAGATTGTTCAAGGAGAAATTTTTTCTAACCTTGATTCCATATAATGAGAACATGGTGATGAATGTGCAGGCAAGGGATTTTTCTTGGATCTAACCCCCAATGATGTTATGGGTATCTTGACTACATTGAACATGATGAAGAATACCTCACATGACGTCTTATCCTGTTTGAATGGGATGAAGAGAAATTCTCTTGCTTTGAAGGCCACATCACATGATGAAGAGGAATCAAGTGAGGATGGTGGTTCTTCGTATGTTGTCTCCAATAAGGAGAGCATGATGTCACATAATGAGTGTTTGGATCTTGCCCAACATAAGTGGTGGAAGAAATGAGACTTTAGATTAAAGTCAACAACGAACAAAGGAAAGGAAGCTTCAATTATGAAGAAGGTAAGAACTTGCTTCAATTGTTGAGATAGTGAGCACTTCGTTACAGATTGCCCTTTCAAAAGTAGAATTGAAAATGGTGGAAGGATCATAAGGAAAACCAACTTCATTCCCAAGGCCAAGAACCTCATAAAGATAGGTCTCCCAAAGGCAGTGATTGCAAAGGAGAATGAATACATATTTGTGTGGTGAAGTCAGTGATGATCATGCTGAACAAGTGGGCATGTGCTGCTGTGGCAAAGGGTGTCATTACCCCATCCTTGATCTCTCTCTTCTCCAACCCCAATGAAAAGAAGGGTCCTACAAGCCACAAGTGTATTATGGCCAAGGGTATATCCCCAAATTTGACTCCTCCAATCAATCTTGCAATCTCCTCTACTCCATCTCTATTAACACTAGTAGAAAAAGGCCCTTTAGTCCCGGTTCATAACAGGCTTTAGTCCCGGTTGTGCAACTGGGACTAAGGGGTCGAGACTAAAGGCCCCCCATTTAGTCCCGGTTGCTTACGAACCGGGACTAAAGGCCCCGCCACGTGGGCGGCTGGCGTGCGTTGGGGGCGAAGGACCTTTAGTCCCGGTTTGTGACACGAACCGGGACTAAAGGCTATTTCGTTATTTTTTTAATTCATTTGGGTTTCTAATTATTTTTCACTCTTTTTTTTCAGAATTTTTATTATTTGCATAGTTTAGTGTCTAACTACAATTATCTCTAGTCAAATTACTTACTCATGATCAAACTTCCCGCTCGGTCACCCATCCTTCCACTACTCTAGCACTAGCACGCTTAACTTCCGAGTTCCATCCCATTCCACATCCAAGTGTTTCGCACGCATGTATGTGATACTAGTATCATATCAATCCTATTAACATGTTGGTCGATGCCACATTTCTTCATTATTTAAAATTCAAATAAATCTTTTAATAAACAAAAGTAATGATGTAATAATAATTTTGAATAAATAAATAAATATTAACTTTTTAATTTGTATTATTTCTAAAAATAATAATTTTTTAATTTTCTAAATATTTATTTTTTGCCAAACCCAAAACCTAAAAATTTGAAAATCTAAAAATTGGGTAATTATTAATTTCTATTTTTTGAAAAATAAAAAAAATATAAAATCCGTAATGTAGAGCAAAAACTAAAATCTTCCTGCTTTCATATTTTCATTTGTAATTTTGAGAATCTAAAAATTGGCTAACCGGGTAAACCCTGGTGAATTCGGATGTAACTTTTTTCCATGATGATTTTGATATATTATACGTTTTTTTCCGACGTCGTATGCAAAACAAGACTCCTGCATTTAAATGTTCAATGTGAGAAATAAAACCTGAATGGACGTTGACGTGAACAACTCAGCATCGCACGAGCATACAAAAGCTAAGAAAATGTGAGTAGAGTTCTGGATAGATTAGGCTTCCTCTAGCTGAATGACAAAAAAAAAACTCAATCGATTCAGCTTGCACGCATATACAGATTCCAATGCCAAGCTGATGCACATGCACAGAAAACGCTAGCCCAACAAATGATTGGAACCTTTAGTCCCGGTTGGCCAGGCCAACCGCGACTAAAGCCCCGTCCATCCAACCGGGACTAAAGGCGGATCTTTAGTCGCAGGTTGCCTCCCGAACCGTGAATAAAGACTTTCAGTCGCGGGTCGCCTCGTGAACCGCGACTAAAGACCCCATTAGTCGCGGTTCGGACATTTTGGGGAGTAAAGGGAGCGTATGGAAGCCTCTTTTTCTACTAGTGTAAATTGTGTCGAGGAGAAAGAAAATTATCAAGATCCTTTAACTAATTCTGTAAGACACTAGAAGGTGAAACTAAAACTATATTTGATGCTCTCACGGTTCAACTAAGTGAGGCATACGGCCTCATTGATGAACATGGGGAAATAATCATTGAACTTGAGGGCTTTTCTCGTGATGATCCTACTAAGAGAGTGGAGGTTGAGGATGCTCTAGATTATTTCACAATGTCTTAAGGAATCTATTGAAAAAACGTTTACCATAGATATAGCTAAGGCAAAAGATGATAATGATCATGCAATTGCTAAGCTTAAGGAAGTCATAGACATAAATGATTTTATTAAAAATTGTCACAATGAACTCCTTAAGTATTTTGATAAGATTAAGAATGCTCATAAGGAACTCTCAAGTGAACTCAATATTCTAAAGAGGTCACATGACAATTTTAAAAATAAATATATAAATGCAAATGCTTGTGCTACTAACCCTTTGTGTGTCAAAGTATCTCTCATTGAGGAGAAAAATAGGTTGAAGGGTCAACTTGAAAATTCCTAGCTACTTGCATCCAAGGGAAAAAGAATGTCAATGATCTTTCGAGTAATCAAATGAGAATTGTTGGTAAGGATGGATTTGGGTTTGAATTCTCATCCAAGAAGACCAACGAGAAGAAGTCAACTCCATCCGGTAAGGCTATTGTTGTTTTTTTTAAGGAGGGGTTGGCTAATGATGAAGTGGATTTTTATATTATTGCTAAATTATTGCCCCTGGGGACACTACTACTCACACCAACTTTGCAGGAAAATACAACCATCTTATGTGCTTCTTAAATCTCATGATGGTCATGTATATGCAAAATATATTGGCTTTTCACATGGTGATGATTATAAGTATGCTATTTGGGTTCCAAAGACCCTATTGACTAACAAGAAAGGATCCATCCAAAAAATGGGTACCTAAGACAAGAACTTGATTCATTGTAGGTATGTGCTTCAGGAGGAGGATCATGGATGATTGATAGCAATTGTTCCACACATATGAATGGAACTAAGGAAGGGTTGGAGGACTTAAAGCATCATCTCATAAAATTCTCTTAAGTCACTATTGGTGATGGTTCAAAACTTAAGGTATTGGGACATGACAAGGTGGTCATTCTTCCGAATGTACCCATTAAGAAAATCCGCCTTGTTGAGTCCCTTGGCTATAATCTAGTTTCCGTTATGCAACTTTGTGAATGCAACTATTGGATATATACCGATTAGGGGTATATCCAGCATTGTCTTAAAGAGCCAGATAACTAGGGTGGCATGATTGGTAATGGATCACAGTCCATTAGGCGGCCCAGTAAGCTGACGCACAGAAGCCGGATTCTAGAAGAATCCGGACCATGGCCCAAAGTGGTGCGGCTTGGAGTAGAAGACAGATTCCTGCTTTCCAAGTTAAGATACTTTTCGTAGTCTTCTAGGTTTCCTTTATGTAAGCCCTAACCCGGCTATTATATAAAGCCGGACGAGAGAGAAGAAAGACAACAGATAGACAAGTAGCTAGAAGCCAACTCGCCGAGAAGTTGATCCTCTCCGTGTTAGCGAAACCATACTCACATTGTACTTTGTATACTTTAGGCTTCAACCTTGATTTAGTGAGATTGCAGGAGTAGGAACGCCGCCTAGTTGCGACGTACCGAACCTGGGTAAATTTGGTATTCCTGGTTGTTGTGCTACCACGTCCCCCCACGTCTCTACCCGTAGGCTCATGGCACCCCCGTCTATGAACTCTACTACGATGTCTCGACGGTTGGCGCCCACCATGGGGCCAGCGACGTCAGGCGTTAAGTTTCGATCGGGGATACTCGGCGGAATCGGCAGTACCATAACTGTCGGAAGCTTGAAATTCGCCAATGACGTTGGGCGCTTCCTCGACAATGGATCGTACATGCCAGCACGGAATCATCTGGTAAGTTCCTCCGTTTTACCGATTGGATCTGCAAATATCTTTATCGGATTAACTGCAGAAGCAATGGGATTGTGTGGTGGAAGTAAATTTATCCCACCCGCCCTATACCCAGTTGAAGAAATCTATGATACCGGATATTGCTCAGATCGCCAAAACCCTGAATTCGCTGCCTCTTCTGAGATGCCTGCAATCAGATCTCACTTCATTGGCATGGTGCAATCCGAGGTCGCTGAAAATACGGAAGTAAGTAATCCCGTGGAAGAAGCAAAAAACAACAATCCCACAGAGTCAGTGGAAGATCCGACACCCGCTAATGAAACGGTGAATTCGGAAGCCGACTCTGTACTAGCCGCCATAGAGGCAAGATTGGAGTCGGAATCCGGATCTGATGATATCGATTCAGAAGACGAAGATGAAGATGCTTTCGAAAGAAAGGTTAAATCTATGCAGGGGCTTCCATGAAGTATTTATGGCAAAACCGACTTATAACTCGGATGCAGAAGACGATGAAGATCCCGAAACACCTCCACCAGATGAGGAAAGAGAGGATGGTGAAACCAGCCCTATTTACCCCAATGTCAAGAAATTGACAGAGGAAGAACCTGGTAAAGAACCTCCCTCTTCCAAGAAGAAAAAGCAGACTGCCAAGAAACTCTAGTACAAACTCCAGAAGAAAAAGTTGGCAGATAATGCTAGCCAAAACCTGGAAGCTGGAGGAGCAAGCGGGGTCACACCTGTGGAGAAGAAAAAGAACGAAATCCATGTTCCTGAATCGTCGGAACTGGACGAGATCAATCTGATCCAAACCCCGGTCGGACCTTACGAGCCACCGGAAGTGCTGGAAGCCAGAAGGCAAGCCATCATGCGGCAAGAGCAACAACTATTCCGATCGGGAGAAAACCTCCTCAAAGCCCAAGCTACTGTAAAAGCAAAGCAAGACGAAATTGAAGAATTCGAAAGACGGAATATGTCCGGGGTAAAACCCACGAGATTACCCGGAATCGCAAGGCCGGATGTAGTGCCAGCAAAGGAACGGTTCCAAAACCCTTCCTGGCAATGACAGGTTGACGGCGTAAACGCTAAGGGAAAACACCTATAAGACCTCAGCTGAAAACGCGGAGGCCGCGTTCGCCATCCTTAATGACGATTTGTACTCCAAAGAAGAAAAGTTGCAAGGAGTGTATGCTTTCCTGGGTAAAGCACTGGAACAGCAGCAGCGAGGTCAGACAAGATCAGGGAAGTTGCATGACGACTCGTCCCTATGCAAAACTGCCACTTGCGCTGCTGGGGCACCTGGACCCGGAGAACCTGGAGATTCAGGCGATTCTAAGGAAAAAAAGGGAGACCCTAAAAAGGACAGGAAAATCCCGGACAATATGGATGAAGCGTCCAGAACGGGATCTCATATGCCGAAAGGCGGAAATATACTCCGCGATCATGAAGACCGGGAGGAACAAAACCGGAAAGACGGAAAGATGATGCCTCCTTCGAGATGCCCTGCTGAAAAAGCCGGAAGACAGGAAAATCCTCACAGACGTGAAAGGTCCCGTACTCCTCCTAGGAATAAGGAAAGACCAAGGAGTAGAACTCCGCCTCATTCCAAAGGACACGATAACGTACGAAACAGGGATAAGCCAGGAAGAGCGCATTCACGCAACAATGGGCCAGAAAGGAGCTGATTCCCTTATGTCCATTCAGCTGGCGGATATTCCGCACATGCCGATAAAGCGGAAAGAGATGATCTATACTTTGGACCTAAGTGTTTCACTGACAGGATCCGAAGAATAACTCTACATTCTGGATTTGCCAAGGTTGGTCCAACTTACCAAAAGTATACTGGAAGTACAAACCCGGATACATGGCTTTCAGATTACTACGCTGCCGTCTAGATCAACAAGGGAACAGACTTGGAAGCAGTAAAATTCCTCCCCTTAATGTTGCTGGATGGAGCCAGAGATTGGATTAACGGGCTTCCATCAAGAACAATGGATAGCTAGGATCATATGGCTAAAGTGTTCGCTCAGGACTTCCGGGGTACGTACAAACGCCCTAAGAGCATCAACCAACTAAATCGTTGCGTCCAATTTGAAGACGAGTTGTATGTCGACTTTATATCAAGATGGACAGCAATGAAAAACAGCTGCGCTGGAGTAAGTGATGTACAAGCAATGCATGCTTTCATCAATGGATTAAAACCCGGCCTCGTACCGTTCATGGTTTGTTCAAAAGAGCACAAAGATCTCAGATCTATGCTTACTACAACCAATGAACACGCAGCGGCCGAAGATGATATCAGAGCGAGAGGTGGAAATATTGATGCTTTGGTTCAGGCCAAAAATACGGCTCGTTCTGAAAAGAAGACTACTCCAGAAGCACAAACAAAACCCAAAGAAGTAAATTTAACCTTTGGAAAAGATACTAGCGGCAAATGGAATGGAAGAAGCATAGAACCTATCTCCTATTCTAAGGAAGAGTGGGAAAAATTAAGTCGGAAAATTGTGTCCACCATTCGCAATTTGGAAAACCTACCCATACAAATGCGCGATGTCGCCTCAATAAGCACATGAAGGGCACTGCAGGATCCGGGAACAAAGGAAAGAACTCCAAGAGGAAATTCTCCAAGCAAAAGCCAGAAGCTGAAAAAGAAGACAATGAATCGGACATTGATGAAAAAATCCAGGAACAACAGCGAAAAGGCGAACCAAAATTCCCGAGAGTCGATGGAGAATGCAATTTAACTTTCCTGCCAACTCCCTCAGCAAGACAGGCAAGGGGAACACTTCGAGAAATAAACGCGGTTGTCCCACCAACGCCCAAATTCTTGAAGTATTCCAATACGCCAATTACGTGGGATCAGTCAGATCATCCCGGAAATACCCCAGAACCCGGCGCACAAGCTCTAATTGTAAGCCCTATTGTTCAAAACACTAGACTAAAAAGACTGCTGATGGATGGAGGATCCAGTATCAGTATTATGTACTTGGATACACTGAAGCATCTGCGAATCTCTGAGACCCATCTCAAACATAGCAACATACGTTTCCACGGAATCGTTCTTAGCAGGCAAGCACATTCCCTAGGAGAAATTTCCCTAGATGTAACCTTCGGAGAAAGAGAACATTTCCGAAAGGAAAAAAATCTCATTCGAGGTTGTGCCGTTCGAAAGTGTATACCATGCAATACTCAGATGTCCAGCTTTCACCAAATTCATGGCAAGATCATGTTATATTTATAGCAAGCTGAAGATGACAGGGCCAAAAGGAGGAGTAATCACCATATCAGGAGACTTCAAATTGGCGAATGAGCTGGAAAAAAGGAAACGCCCTTTGCACCGAAAAAGTAATAGCAAAGGAAGAACTAAAAGAGTTGGCAAAGGAAGTATCGCCGATGGAAATGCCGGCAGGAAAAGAAAGCCGGAAGCCGACAGATAGCTTCAAAACTTCCGAGAATGCAAGACAGGTTATCCTAGATCCCAAAGATCCGACAAAATTTGTCGTCGTGGGGACAGGGATGACCGACAAATAGGAAAGCACGCTCATCGAGTTCCTCCGTGAGAACTGGGATATTTTTGCCTAGTGTCCTGCGGACATGCCGGGAGTACCCAGGAAACTTGCTGAGCATCAATGGAAGGTAATTCCAGGTTCAAAACCCGTCAAACAAGGTCACCGTCGTTTTGATGGAAGAAGACGGAAGGCTATAGGCAAGGAAATTATCCGGCTTTTAGCAGCTGATTTTATCCGGAAAGTTATACATACTGACTGGTCTGCGAACCCGGTATTAGTCCCGAAGAAAGATAGTATTGTTCTTAGGATGTGTATAGATTACACCGGCTTGAACAAACTGTGTCCAAAAGATAGGTTCGCATTACCGCGAATCGATAGAATAATAGATGCCACTGCTGGCTCTGAGCTTTTATGCTTTTTCGATGCTTATTCCGGGTACCATCAAATACGTATGAGGGAAGAGGACCAAATCAAAACGTCCTTCATAACCCCGTATGGAACATACTATTATATAACCATGCCTTTTGGCCTGAAGAACGCATGTGCAACTTACCAGCGTTGCATGCAACGTTGCTTGCATAGTCATATCGGCAAAAAATTTCACGTTTACATGGACGATATTGCCGTAGTTTACAAGGAAAAGGACACACTCCTTGAAGATCTACGAGAAACCTTCGAAAATTTGCGCACTTACAAGATGAAGTTGAATCCATTAAAGTGCGTATTCGGGGTTCCCTCTGGAAAGCTTCTGGGTTTTATCGTTTCTCACAGAGGAATAGAAGTAAACACAGAAAAGATCAAGGCAATCTTGAACATCAAAAAGCCTACGTGTTTAAAAGATGTACAAAGATTAACGGGTTCTGCAGCCGCATTCAGCAGGTTTATTACCCGGCTAGGACATAAAACTCTGCCATTATACAAATTGTTGAAGAAATCCGACAAATTTGAGTGGACAGAAGAGGCGGACAAAGCATTAACCCAGCTAAAAGAAATCTTGATGAAAGTACCGATTTTGGCATCACCAAAAGACGAAGAACCTATGTTGATGTATCTTACAACAACAAACAGGGTTATTAGCGCTGTGATAATTGTGGAAAGACGGAAAGAAGAACAAAGTATACCGGATCAGCATCCCGTATACTATGTTAGTGAAGTTTTCTCCGAGTCAAAGCAATGGTATCCACATTATCAAAAGCTGGCATATGGCATGTTTTCGCATCTAGAAAACTCCGCCATTATTTCCAAGGACATTCCCTAACAATGGTAAGCAAAGCACCACTAGGGGATATCATTAACAATGCGGACGCAACAGGCCGAGTAGCCAAATGAAGCATTGAGCTAGCTGCGTTCGACATTAAGTACCAACCCCGGATGGCAATTAAATCCCAGGTGTTGGCAGATTTTGTCGCTGATTGGATAGAAGCAATAGAGAACACACCAGTGCCAGAGTCGGAATACTGGATCATGCACTTTGATGGATCCAAGATGAAAGAAGGCGCTGGAGCTGGTGTAGTGCTAAAATCCCCAAAAGGTGACATTATAGAGTATGTATTGCAGATACACTTCAACGCCAGTAATAACGTGGCAGAATACGAAGTATTGCTTCATGGCTTGCATATCGCAAAACAAATAGGTGTCAAACGCATACTATGCTATGGTGACTCAGATTTGGTACATAATCAGCTAAACCAAACATGGGATGCCAAAAGCCCCATCATGGACAAACATCAGAGAACGGTGGACGAGTTTGCCATTTGCGTCCTTGGATTTGAAGTACTTCACATCAAAAGGGAAGAAAATTGGAACGCGGATGCATTAGCCCGCATGGGGTCGGAAAGAGTGAGAACCCTACCACCTGGTGTATTTTTCCAACACTTGCACGAACCATCGATCAAAGGTGGAGATGTTGATTATCCTCTCGTTTCTGAGTCAATCCAATTTCAGCTCGTTAACCCGGATTGGACGATTCCATACTTAAACTTCTTAGTTGATCAGAAGTTCCTGGATGGAGAGGTCTTGCAAAGGCAGATACATCGCCGATGCAAAGGATACACGGTAATTAATGGTTTCCTGTATAAGCGTAGCACTATCGGAATTTTTCAGCGATGTATTTCGCCAGAGGAAGGACAAGAATTTTTCAAGAAATCCATGCAGGAGATTGTGGACATCATGCTCAATCAAAAAGCATAGTAAAAAAAAAGAATTCCGTGCAGGGTTTTTCTGGCTCACAGCCAAGACAGATGCCGAACCATAGTAAACACATCTGCCGGATGCCACTATTACGCCAAGCAGACGAATATGCCAGCTCAAGCACTCAAAACTATCCCTATAACATGGCCATTCGCGGTCTGCAAGCTAGATATGATGGGACCATTCAAAACTGCAAGAGGCGGACTTACACATCTACTCGTTGCAGTGGATAAGTACACCAAGTTTGTGGAGGCAAAAACAATCAAAAAACTTGACGGTGTGACTGCCAGAAACTTTATCATTGACGTAGTCATGAGATATGGCGTTCCACACAGTATAATCACCGACAACGGGACAAATTTCTCTATTGGAGAGTTGGCAAAATATTGCCGACAAACGGGAATACGCCTAGATCTTGCATCTGTGGCTCACCCACAATCCAATGGGCAGGTTGAAAGAATGAATAGCTCAATCCTGCAAGGAATACGCCCAAGACTCGAATCTCCTCTTCATAGAGCAGCCGGAGCATGGGTAAAAGAATTACCTTCCGTCCTTTGGAGTATTAGAACGACGCCAAATAGATCAACAGGCCAAACCCCGTTTTTCTTGGTTTATGGCGCAGAAGCAATGCTTCCAACGGACATGCTCCATGATAAACCAAGAGTGCAGGCTTACGATGACTCGGATGCCGAATATGCTCGACAGGATGCTGTCGATGTTTTAGAAGAAGAACGAGACCTTGTGCTTCAAAGATCCGCCATTTATCAGCAAGGATTGAGACGCTACCATAGTCGAAAAATCAGGCATCGATCTTTCAAAGAAGGTGACCTAGTGCTAAGATTAGTGCAAGAAAGGAAGCATAAGTTAGCCCCAGTCTGGGAGGGACCATTTGTCATTAGCAAGTTTATGAAAAATGGATCTTATTATCTTGTAGATATTTGAGACACGGAAGATGATCCCAAGCGTCCGAATCGCAAAAGAAAGAGGAAGATAGATGTTGAGCTAGGAGAGACAAAAAGGCCCAGGAGCATCCAACAGTTACGTCTCTTCTACACTTATTTCAATTTCTATGTAAACATCTTTGAGATCATGAAATAATGTTGTCGGAATTCATGCATTATTGTTTTATCTGTTTTCATACAAAGCATAAGTCTGGGTTATCTATTTTCCAATGATCTTTCAAATCAGTCAATGTTAACCCGAATTGTGCCTGCTTGCTCGGATTTATAAAACTGAATGCTACTCAGCCTAAGGAGGCTTAATGAAACCCAGATTGTGCCTGCATGCGTGAGTTTCATACTTTTTCACAATTCCTTACTTTTTCTCTAAGTACGATCTGATTGTTTTTATGTTGGGTCACTGGAACTAGTGAGTAAAAATGCCTTTAGTATGATCCATGTTTCCGAGTTTCGACTGATTGGTTATACCCAGTCACTTGGCATGAAGATTATGTACTATTGAGCCATTTCAAACACTAAGGACAGTTAAGACATACAAACCAGAGAATTTAGAAGATAAAGGAATTATAAACCGGAAAACTTGCAAAGACTTAATAATTTAACTGAAAAAGCGGAGTACTTGTTTATACAAAGGAATAGATAGCATTACAATAAGTGTTACACTGTAAGATAAGTAATGCTTCTATTTTCCTATCTTCTACCCAGGACCAAGCAGCTTCTTCAGGCATCCGAGTCTTCTTCTTTGCTGCTGGATTCCTCAGGAGTTGTCGGGATTTCCTCCTCAGGGTAGAAGGTGGAGATGTTCACCATATTGGCGATCTTGTTGGCGTGACCTTTGATTTCATCAAAGATGCTAGTATGCTGAGCATCTGTGTATCCTTGTGGGATGCCGGACGCCACGCGCCAAGATCTGGCAGTGGGGTAATGCATACGCATGAGCCCAAGGGCCATGCGTGCACCAACACGAGCCGCGGAGCGGAGCCACGACTCCTTGCGGTTCGCCACCTCCACGATAGCCTCAGGAAGTTTGCTGACTTCCGAGAACTCCCCAGATTTCTCGGGAATGTACTTATTAATAAGTAGCATCCCCGCAGCCTTGAGCGCGGTGAAAATTTTCCCGAAAGCCCGGATTCTCTCAATCCGGGTAAGCTGGGGGCTACCTTCTGTTTCAATCATCAAACAAATGTTAGGAAAAATAGAAGAAGAGGAAAAAAGGAAAAATCTGGTAAAAGACAAGTTACTTACCGAGAATCCGATCCATCTCGGTGCCTTCTTCCAGGCACTGGTTCAGGGCGTTCTCCAGGTCCCTATTGTAGCTTTATCTTTCTCGGCCTGGCTGGAGGCCTTAGATTCGGCAATGCCAACAGCTAGTTGGTTGGCCTCCGATTCCTTCTGGAGCTTCACAGTAAGCTCGTGAAGATCCAGGTTCTCGCGGCGGAGATTCTCGGCGTTGTCGGCATCTTCAGCAATTTGTTTGGCTGTCGCCAAAGAAGCTAAAAAGCAAGTAAAAAGAAGAGTTAAAAACTCGGAAAATTACTTAGAAAAAATCATAATTGAAAGCAGAGAAATATTTTACCTGCTGATTCACTCAGCTGTTGCTGAATGGATGCCAGTTCTGCCTTCTTATCTTCAAGAATAGAAAGAAGGGTTTTCACCTCCTTGTTCTGGATGGTAAGTTTACTCAAAACTTCCATGTTGATGTTTTCAGCAGTTTGCTGAAACACGGAAAAAAGACAAAAAATGCTTAAATTAAAAACAAGCATAGTAATGGAAAAAGCATTAAGACAAAGTATACATTTCACTTATTGCTTGGGGGCTAGAGATATAACCTGGATCATCCGTTGCAGACCCGACAAGTTTTTGTTGAATCCTTTTGCATACTTTGCAAAAATAATTCCGACGTGGCAGAGGCCGTCCTGGATGACCTGCCGAGGTGAAAATACGAAGTTATTCCTTACAACAAACCCGCCTTTTTGCCAAGGATGGATTAAGGGAGCAGGAGCAAAGTGTTTTGTTGCCCACGGTTTCATAAATCCGTGTTTGTCAAAAGGCTCTTCTTTTACCTTGAATTCCTTGTCGAAAGTCGGAATGGGCTCCTCCTGAGCTGTACGAGAAGGGCCACCCATTTCGGGCAGCGCCCTTTCCCTCGCGTCCGTTTCCGGCGCAATGGGCTGGCTGGTGTGCTGGGTTTCCTCCTCCCTGGCAGTAGTGTTTTTCTTCGCAGCTGTGACCGGAGTGTCGGGAGCAGCAGCAGGAGAAGGCTGCGACCACCTCCAGGCCACATACTTGATTTTCTTCCGGCCTATTGGCTTAAATGTTGTTGGAGCCAGGCTAGAAAGAAAGAAAATCCGAGAAGTTAGAATTCTGAGAAAAGAAAAGAATTCCTGCGATAAAAAGCGGAGGAAAAAAGAAAACCCGGATGGTTTACCTGGAAGTAGCAACGGGAACTCCGTCAAGAACGATTATCTCCTGAGTAACGGAAGGCTTCTTGCGTTTTCGTCCGCCTGCAAAGTTGGCACGCATTGCATCTAACTCGGCATCGGTTGCAAGATCCGCCTCAGGAAGATCGACAATCTGTCAAAAAAAGACAAAGTCCGGGTTAAAACAACTGTCCGAGAAAGAAGAAACGCAAAACCAAAGCCCAAAATGAAAAGACATACCTTTGGAGCCGGTTTTGTCGCAGTGTACATCGGACGACTTTCCTCATATTGGTCGCGTGTTGCGACCAACTAGTTAACGCGCTTCCTCAAATATTTCACCGTCAAAGACTTGTTTGTTGTCCGCATTGCGTCTTCAGTCTCGAGTACTCGCACAAGAGCCGGGGACCGTGGTGGGCCAGAGGCTGAATCCGCCTCTCTAACCAGCATAGAACTGTATCCATGCCCGTGAGAGGAGGTGACGCGGAACCGAGCTTGGCGATGCGCCGTTTGATCCTTAGAAGATCCGCGCGAAAGGTTTGAACTGCGTCCACTGCCCAGTTGCCTTGGGGAGTGGTAGCGCAATTGGCGAAAGGTGGAATTCCGGTTTCCTTTCCAGGAAACGGGACGTCTTGGTGGTAGAAGAAGGAACCCGTCCAAAACTTGACGGATTCCGAGGTTTTAATCTTGGGGAACAAATCCTCCCTAAACCTACGGAGGGTGAAGGATATGGTTCCGCAAGTCGGGAGTGCGCCCTCAAACGGGTTTCGCTTAACCTCGAAACAGTACTGCCAAAATTCTAACCTAGGTTCTATCCTAGATACACTTCAAAGAGGGCCTGGAACCTGGCTAGATATAGAATGGAATTTGGAGGAAGATTATGGGGCTGGATGTTGTAGTGGTTTAAGACTTGGAGGAAAAATGCAGAAGGTGGAAACCCCATACCTTGGCTGATGTGCGAGGTGAGGAGAACCCTTTCCCCGACTCTCGGCAAGGGCTCGGAGTCGTCCTCCTCGTGCCGCCATTTTCCTTTCAGAACCAACCCCTCCTTTTCCATTGTCAGAAGAAGGGAAGGAGCCAGGTTGCAACGGCTCCAATTCCCGGACATCTCGCCTTCGTCCTACGTTCCGGCAGCGGCCACGGCAGCGAGCTCCTCGCCGACGAGGACGATCTTTTCTTCCCCTGTTTCGGCGGTGCAGGGCGGAGGCGGAGCGGAAGATGATGCCCCCAAGTTTTTGGCCGCGAGAAGAGGATCCTCGCGGGCCAGACCTCCGGCAGGTTCTTCTGGTGTGTTCGCGGCGGTGCGGCTCGGGGAATCGAGCAGGGGATCAATGTCGTTGATGTTGCAGGCGAAGGTGTTCTCCTCGGTGGCGCGCGTTGAATCTCTCGTAGCCATTCGTAGGCGGCGCGGGGAAGATCCCAAACCTCCGATGGTGAACTTCCGGGGACGGTGGGGTACACGAGCTCTGGTCGCACTAGTGAATCCTTAGCTCGGGAGCAATGGCGCTTGAGGGCTTGGAAGTTGGAGTGAGAGCGGAAGGGAAACCGGAGTGCCCGAGGGCGGCTATTTATAGCCGGAAAAACGTTAAGATACGTTCTAACGGCTCTTTTGACCGTTAGATCTGCGACGCGTGTCACGCCAGAAAATCCGGGAAATGAGGAGGCAAAATTATAATTGCTATCTCCTCGATTCACGCGAGAATTTGTCAGAGATACGTTTCGGGATTTGACAGAACCCAAACGTCCGTAATATCAGCACGCTTTTATTGCTGACGTCACGAGGTTCCTTCTCCACGAAGGCTCGTGGAAGAAAAGCCGGATTCTGGTAAATCCGAGTTTTGAGTTACATGTCAACAAACTCCTTCTCCACGAAGGCTCTTGGAAGAGAAAGCCGGATTTTTATGAAATTCGAGTTATGAGTTATGAAGTTTTGGGAAAAAGAAGAATCGAGACAAAGAGCCAACATTTCTCGAAATAGAATGCGAGTTGACGAAAGGTGGCAGGATAAAGTCTCAATCCTTCTTGGGGGTTACTATCGGATATATACCGATTAGGGGTATATCCAACATTGTCTTAAAGAGCCGGATTACCAGGGTGGCCTGATTGGTAATGGATCACAGTCCATTAGGCGGCCCAGTAAGCTGACGCACAGAAGCCGGATTCTAGAAGAACCTGGACCACGGCCCAAAGTGGTGCTATCGTGTGATAGTCACGACAGACGTTACCGGAGGTAACTTAGATTGGGGCAAATCGACTCTGGTGTTTGGGAGAGGGTTTAGCTCGGATGCAATCATATTAGCAGATGATCTAGGGTCTCGGGCTGCAATGCCGCCGAAACTCCAATCTAGGGTTACAAAGGCTTGCTCTCGTATACCTAGAATACTCAAATTCTTCTATCTCTCTCAATCTCAGTTTCTATGCCTTAGAGGCCGGTTTAAATAATACCCAGCTTCCTGGCTTTCCTTACAAGATACACACGGAATACTACTCGAGATCTACACGTAGCCCTAAATTACCTACCATGACTCCCAAGTTGCAGATCACAGGGTTGGACCGCCTCTTTGGCCGTCTAGACCTTTTATTCCCTTGGGCCGAGTTTCTTGCGCAGTTGCTGACCCATTAAAAACACCTGGCCCAACTTCACAGCGCAAGATCTCGTGTGGTTTCCCTTTAACCTGGTCTTGTCCCGGACATGGGCCCGCCGAGTTATCATCCCCCCAACAGTAGTCCCCAGAATAGCTTGGGCATCTTGGTTGGTGCACCTTTCATGTAGCTTTAAATCTTGGAACCAACCATGAAGCGCACGCTATTCCCTGCAAAACAATAAACACTTTTATTCATAACATGATGGGTTAGATTGCTTTAATTATAGATAGGCCTGCTCTTTTCCAAACGTACACTCTATAATCCGGCTCTCATTTTCCCACAAGCTGGTCCGAGTGACAGACTCGAGGCCGGCTCTTTTGGCGGCCATCAGTAACCCGGCCACTTCGCAATAACTTCCCAAGATCCTTATCCCATAGTTAGCGGACCGGTTGATATCCTTCCGCAAATTCCTTTAAGTTACCGTTTGGTTTCTAGGGCATCACCGCGCCTATAAATAGTGCTCGGGGCAAACCCTAAACCCAAACGCCACCGCTCCATTCATCTTCTTCTTCCTCCCGCTCGCCATTGGTGTCCAAGACCTCGAGGTCAAAATGTTAGCCACCAGATCCCGTGCACCCGTCATTGACCCCGACTACCGGCCGCCGTTTCGCATCGCCATCCCGCACCACCATGCTCGCCGGACTTCACCTCGAGGACCCCGCCGCGCCATTAGAGCTCGAGATCCAAGCTCGGACACGGACCGCCCGCACGCACGAGCCGCCGTCACCTTCAAGGACCGGGCCACCGCTGCATGCTGAGCACGCCGGACCTCTCCCCGCTGCTGTTTTCCAGCAAGCTCTAATAGATCTAGATTTGTTCCCCTTAACCTTGAATCCGTGTTCATATCGCTTCTAGCCTCCATTTCTCCCGTGCTTTATTCTTAGTTTTTAATTTTCTCTAGATCCATTTCCATGGCACCTAAAGCTGCCATCAAGTCCAAGGGCAAAAACCCGGTTCTAAAGCAAAAAACGGGTCAGTCGATCTCAGCCAACTGGGCTAAGTCGACTGCCACCAAGGCAAAATTGGAGGAACTAGCCGAGTACGGGGTCCTCCCAGCAGAGTCGGAGATCTCCTGGAGAGCACCAGAAGAGGAGACTCGGCCTTCGCCCGGCTCAGGTGAAGTTGTTGTCTTTCTGGAGCATGTGACCGGGGGTTTCCGTCCCCCGGTTCACCCTTTCTTTCGCGAATTCCTCCATCATTACAAACTCCGGGTTTTCGATATAGGCCCCAATTCGATCTTGAATATTTGTCATTTAATTGTTCTCTGTGAGGCCTATCTTTGCATCGCTCCAAACCTTGCCTTGTTTTTAGAACTTTTTCAATGTAAACCTTGCCGCGAGAACACAGATGGACCCCTACTCGTCTGTGGGGGTGTGTCCATCCAAAGGCGCAAGAAATCCTTGATGCCGACTCTCAGTCTTCACTCACACATGAAGCACTGGCAGAAGACATTTTTCTATTGCAAGGACACATCCAGACCCGGCGAAAAGCCTTTGCCGGGTTTTTCCACAGAGACCCTCTCTCTCAGTGATAACCTAAGTGGTTTAGCTCCGGAAGCCGACAGACAATCTATCCAACCTCTCCTTCACAAACTAGCCATCTTAGCAGCCCATGGCCTTTGCGGGCTAAACCTTATCAAGACTTGGATTAGCTGTAGGATTCAACCCAACAACATCCGTCTCAAACTCATCTGTGATTACTCGGGCCACTTGACCGACTCTCTCCGATACTCGGAGAAGTCATACCCGGCCGCGGACATCCACAAATTCATGAAAAATTTCCTGGCTGAGAAGACGGATACCATGAAGAGCGTTTCCGGGCTCTCCCCCTTCTCTCGCTCTAACCCGGCTCCACCAGTAAGAACCGACTTATCTCTTTTGCAATGATTGGTTTTTCTAACTCACATATACTAACTTTTACCTCTGTTGTTTGTTACCTAGGAAACTGACGAGTTTTGGAAGATTGTCACCCCTCCCCCTTCTGAAAACTCGGAGGATGAAGAGCCGAGTGACAGTGAGGAAGGTTCCGAGTTACTAAACAGATACTTTGTCAATCTATTAGATCAAAATTCTCGTCTTTCCGACAATGCACCACAATCACCAGCACCGGCTGACAAGGACGGCTCTCAATCGGAGGAGAGCGAGGCAGAGTCGGATGCTGAGGTTGGCAAGAAAAGGAAGCCTAGAGGCGTCACGTTCAAGGTGTCATACTCCTCCATGACCACAGTGCCGTACTCCTATGCCGGTATGTGCAAGCTTAACAAATATCTAAACACTATATCATCTCTGAAGGACACAACTCCAGCCAAGCGACGGGCAACCCGGACTTCTCCGGGTGACGATCCCCTCAACCCCGGGATCCCTATGTCGCCTGCTCGCCGAGCCGGTACTCCTTCAACTTATTCTGACTACACTCCTCGAAAATATCCATCTCCAAATCACCCATTAGCCGGACAACTTCGAGTCTCACTTTCCGATTCTTTATCAGTGTCTTCCGGGTCTAGTAATGATCTCCCCAGCGATTTTGTTGTGAATGCTGGGTAATTCTCATACCTTGCCTATCAATACTTTATACTTTGCACATTTTTCCTCCATAGCACGCTAACTTCTTGTTTTTCTTTCCTCAGAGCCAAGGTCACACTTAGCGACCCAGTGGAAATCCCCGCTGTTGACCCAATGGCGGAAGAGCCGGTAAGCGCTGCCAATCCTCAACCTCCTGAAGATCAAGGGCCGACTAATGCCACCAGCCCAAGAACCGAGTCTCCCCCTCACATGCCCCAGCCGGATGATCCCGATGTCGAGTACATTGGGACCCAGAAGAGTGCTGCTGATCCAAGGACCGCTACTGCCCGGTATGACCCGGAGGAAACCAAAGCAGCAGCTCAACTAACTGGCCACGGCGCTAGCTCTTCCAGGCCGGCTCTCAGCAGCCAAAATTTTGAAAAACTGCTGGAGGAGTATCGGTCCTTGAAGAGCACTTAGGAGGAGATAATCGAGTCTTTGGCAGCTGAGCACCAGGTTAACATTACTCATACACTCATTCTAGTCCCCAAGTTCCGAGTGTTCTGTATACAGTCACTCGGTACTCTCTAATATGCCGACTAATGTTTGTGTACCGATTTCAGGCTTATGTGGCCCGTACTGATGAGATTTTGGCTAAGACCAATGAACTGCTGAAAGTGGAGGTTAAACTTCGTGAAGAGCTGGAAGCAAGCCTCAAGGATCTCACCAAGAGGCATAACAAGCAAAAGAAGAAACTGAAGACCGCTGATGAGCTTATCAAGGAATAATCGTCATTCATCGTCAACACTTATAACTCCCTCATTGGTGAGTCTAGGCTCTCTGTCGATTTGCGTTAACCGTATTTCACTATCCTCTAATGATTTTGACTCGGTATCCGGGTATCTTATTTCTCTTTCTGTACCTTAGGTCCGACTGACGTTGCTGAGGTGAAAGATGACCACCACCGGCTGAGGATACTCAAAACTGTTATCCAGCAATTCTCAGCATGGACCAAGTGGGATCTTGAATCTCTGAAGCTGCCGGGTGATTATCCGAGTGTTACCAAGATGCTCGAGGCATACTCGACTGTCCCCACCTAGGTCGAGACTTGGAAGCGCTCAGCGTGCCGGGTTGGAGTTGTACGTGCTCTTGCACTGGTCAAAGCCTACTATCCGAAGATCGAGCCAACAATTCTAGTGAACGGGTTTCCCGAGTTCAAAACTGACGGCTCGAAGTTCGCTGGGAAAGACCTCAAGGCCATCAACGTCCAGACCCATCACTCGGCTAGCCTGATCACGGAGACCCTTGACGTGAACAAGCTTACTCACGCCTATGATGCTGAGCACAAACCTGTCCCTGTCGAAGACCCGGAGCCCTTTGACATCTTGACTCGTTTCAAGGCCGAGCTTGCGAAAAAAAGGCGGCAGCAGACTCTAGCTTTGTGCCATCTTCCTCAACTCTGGTTGTTCCTCCTCCAGCACGTGCTCCCTCGGGGATAACCCAAACATTGAAAAGGAGAAGGCAACGGATGAAAATATCAAAGACCCGGCCGCCAAGACCACTCCTAATGACTCGGCTAAGGCAGCCGAGTAATGTTCTCGTTTTTTCCAACAAACAATCATTCGGCCAATAGGCATTGTAATATGCCTTATACACTTGTTATTTGATGGTGCGCCTGTGCACTTTTGATACTATTCCTCTGGTTTGTAATACGTTTAAAGTCCTATGGTTTTGATGACCCTTCTGGTCGTCCATTTGGTATGCACTTGACAACCTTATGTTGGCACAACTTCGCTTTTCATATGCTTTTTTACGATAGATGCCGAGTCTTGGTTGTGGGATGGTGAAAAATTTCTTCCAAGTCCCCAAGACCCGGATTTCGGGTCGAGGGTTTTTCGTCTTGGGAGACTTTGCTTCTCAAGTCCCCAAGTCCCCAAGACTCGGATTTTGGGTCTGGGGATTAATGGGTTTAAGAAAACTTTTTTGCTTTCTCCAAGTCCTCAACCATGCTACTATCTCTTATACACTTTGAATTTATGCTTAATGTATTATGAGTTTCCGGCTGTTGCCTTCACTCTGCATAACTTATGGTTTGGATGACCCTTTTGACCCTCTTTGTTGTAAGCCGGCTTTCGCGTGGATACTCAATGTTGAAATAACTCTATGAAAACAGTGTCAGGCAAGTCCCCATGGGCATCATGAATGATTGAATTTATAGGATAGCAAAACATGCCACTTTGTTGCGAGTCACATCAAGCTTAAACAAGAAAGGCCGAGAAAAGTTTGACTCTATTGTCCAGGTTATGAGATTGCAACTGTACTTATTGCAAGTAATCAGCCCTCACACCTTAATGGCATCATGGCCGGGTCTGAGATTATATCTGTGCTATTCAAGCAATCAGCCCCCAAGACCTAGATATATATGCTATGCAACAGTAGGCTTTCAGCTCTACCATCTTACAGATAACTCGAACGCAATAAAAGGAAAAGATATGCAAGTTTTAAGACTATTAAACTATATTTTTTACAGTTGGATAAACATGACTACCTAAATACACTTACCTGATATAAAGCAGGATAAAATATAGATAAAACATGCAAAAAGTTGACAAAACTTAAGAAATGCAACAATTATCATGATTTAACCATCTCTTTATTGATATGAAAAAGGTTAGGTCAGCAAGCCGCCTCATTAAAAACCCTCGAGTCCCCTTAGGTACCCTAGATAGGAAAAGAGTGCGTCTAAAACCTGCCGCCTGTTACATCGTGCAATACAACTTGCAAACCGAGTCTAAACTAAGTGTAGTAGGGGCGCAGCTGAGCCACGTTCCATGGTCTTTCACGCTCTTGCATAGATGAAGTGGAATGAGCAGTATCATTGGTGGAATCCGAACCTTCCCTTGCATCTATCAGGTAGTATGATCCATTGTGCAGATTCCGGCTTATAATGAACGGACCCTCCCATGGGGGACTTAGCTTGTGCTTTCCTTCCTTGGATTGTACTAAGCGCAGCACCAGGTCTCCTTCCTAGAAAACACGGGTTTTCACTCGGCGACTATGATACCGCCCCAAGTCCTGCTGATATATGGCTGATCGTTCCAATGCTTGCTCCCTGTGTTCTTCTAAAATGTCCACGGCGTCTTGCCGGGTCTTCTCGTTTTTCACCTCAACATAAGCCGCCACTCGTGGAGAATCATGGATGATATCACTCGGAAGGAACGCCTCCGCACCATAAACCATAAAAAACGGGGTCATCTGAGTAGATCTGTTAGGTGTAGTGTTGATTCCCCAAACCACAGAGGGTAACTCCTCAACCCATGCTCCAGCAGCTCGGAGGCACGGGACTCGTAATCGTGGTTTCAATCCCCGAAGTAACTCCTGGTTTGCCCTCTCCACCTGCCCATTGGCTTGCGGATGAGCCACAGAGGCCACATCAAGCCGGATACCATTGTTTCCACAAAACTTCTCCATCTCTCCTAAGGACATGTTGGTTCCATTGTTTGTGATTATGCTGTGGGGGTATCCAAATCGATGTATGATCTTCTTCAAGAATTTCACAGCTGTGGCCGCCTCACAATTTGTAACATGCATGACCTCGACACACTTTGTAAACTTGTCAATAGCCACCAGCAGATGGGTCTTTTTGCATGGAGACATGTGGAAAGGGCCTACCATGTCCATACCCCAAACAGCGAACGACCAAGTCAAGGGAATTGTTCGTAACTCCATAGCCGGCACATGAGTTTGCCGAGCGTACCTTTGACATCCGTCGCATCTTGCCACCAAGCGTTATGCATCCTCTATAGCCGTGAGCCAAAAGAACCCATGCCGATACGCCTTAGCCACAAGGGATCTCGTGGAGGCATGGTGTCCACAATCGCCATCGTTAATCTCCTTCAATATTTGTCGGCCTTCTTCTGGGGCTACGCAGCGTAAAAAGACACCTGCAGCGCTTCTCTTATAAAGCTCTCCGTTAATGATAGAATAACCCTTTGCTCGTCTCAAGATTTGCCGGGCTAAAACTTCCTGTTGTGGTAACTCGCCCCATAACAGGAATGCTAGGAACGACTCTGTCCACTCCGGGATAGCGTGCACCGCGGCCACAAACTCCAAGTCCGGGTCTTGATTAGCTATTTCTTCTTCTGACTCGGTTTTAACAGAGGGCCGCCATAACTCATCCAAGAATACATTAGGCGGAACCGGCTCTCGACGGGAGCCGGGTCTCGGAAGTGCATCCACGGCCTCGTTTTTCTCCGATCGATATGCTCCACCTGATACCCGGAGAAAGACCCGGCTACCTTGTCCACTTCTCTGCGGTATGCTGCCATCGTTGCATCCTTTCTGTCCCACGTTCCTGAGACCTGCTGTACCACGAGATCCGAGTCTCCGTAGCACCTTATACGCTTGATGTTCATCTCCTTTGCTATTCGCAGTCCATGCAACAGGGCCTCATACTCGGCTACGTTGTTAGAGTAATCGAAGTGAATTTGCAATACATAACTCAACTTATCTCCTTTTGGTGATGTGAGCACCACACAAGCTCCTGACCCTTCGTACTGCTTGGAACCATCAAAATGCATCACTCAGGACTCTGAACTTGGCACCACTAAGGGCATGCTTGTTTGAGTCCAATCATTGACGAAATCGACCAAAGCCTGAGACTTGATCGCAGACCGGGGCTCGTAGTTGATGTGATAGTCTCCCATCTCAATGGACCACTTGGCTACCTTTCCTGTTGCGTTCGAGTTTCTTATGATATCCGCCATGGGTATGGAACTCACGACCGTAATGGGGTGTTCTTGAAAGTACGGCTTCAATTTCCGACTGGCCATGAATACCCCAAAAACCAACTTTTGCCAATGTGGATACCGCTGTTTTGCTTCTGATAAGACCTTTCTCACATAATAAACCGACCGTTGCACCGGGTGATCCTTTCCATCCTCCTTGCGCTCAACCACAACCACTGCGCTAACTGCCCGAGGCCTGGCTGCAACATAGGATCCTTAGGACCCGGCGCAGCCAAAACCGGCGCCTCAGATAACTGCTTTTTTAGAGCCTCAAATGCCTTGTCCGCCTCTTGATCCCATATGAACTTGTCCGCTTTCTTCAAGAGTCGGTATAGGGGTATCGCTTTTTCTCCGAGCCGAGATATAAACCGGCTTAACGCTGCACACATCCTGTAAGCTTCTGAACATGTTTCGGCTCTTCCGGCTTTTTCAAGCTCTAGATGGCTTTGATCTTTTCCGGGTTAGCCTCGATCCCTCGCTTAGAAACGATAAAACCGAGTAACTTCCCGCAGGAACCCCAAATACACACTTTGTCGGGTTGAGCTTCATCTGGTACCTCCTCAGGTTCTTGAATGTCTCTTTGAGGTCATCAATGAACGTTTCTGCCTTCCTTGTTTTGATCACCACATCCTCAACATAAGCATGGACATCACGTCTAATCTGGTCCTCAAAGCACTTCTGAATACACCGTTGGTATGTCGCACCTACATTCTTTAATCCAAAGGTCATGGTTTTGTAGCAAAAGGCTCCAAAAGGGGTTATGAATGATGTTTTTCCCAATCCTCCTTTTTGAGCTTTATCTGGTGATACCCGGAATAGGCATCCAGGAAGCATAACAGGTCACTTCCCGCCATTGCGTCTATGATCTGGTCTATCCTCGGAAGGGCAAACGGATCTTTAGGGCAATGCTTCTTGAGACTCGTGTAATCTATGCACATTCTCCACTCATTATACTTTTTCAACACTAAAACCGGGTTTGCCAACCAGCCAGGGTGAAAGACCTCCATGATAAAGCCGTCCGCTAGGAGCCGAGCCACCTTTGCTCCTATAGCCTTCCTCCTTTCTTCGTTCATTTTTCTCAAACCTTGCTTCACTGGGCGGGACTTGGGATCGACATGCAAACTATGCTCGGCGAGCTCAGTCGGGATACCCGGCATGTCACTAGGTGTCCAAGAGAACACGTCCTGATTCTCGCGAATGAACTTTATGAGTGCCTCTTCCTCCTTATTATCTAGGTTAGAGCCTATAGCAAACTGTTTGGAAGAGTCGCCCTCAACAAAAGCCACCATCTTTGTATCTTGGGCTGCATTAAACTTATCTCTCTCGTCATCCGTGTTCGGTTTCTTCAAAGCTATTCGATCTTCCGGGTCTACCTGAGACCGGTAATACCTGAGTTCTTCCTTCGCACAAGCTTGTTCTGCAAGTGCCGCATCTCCCTCGTCACACTCTGCTGCCACAGCCTTGTTCCCATGTATAGTGATGGTTTGTTTAGGACCCGGGATTTTTTGAGGTGTAGGTACACATAACACGGTCTTGCCATGAATTTAGCGTAAGCCGGCCTTCCGAACAGCACATGATAAGGACTACGCAACTTCACCACCTCGAATGTGAGCCACTCTACTATGTAATTATCCTTCGATTCTCCAAAAGCGACCTCCAGTGTTATTTTTCCCTCAGGGCAGGCCGAGTGTCCTGGCACAATTCCGTGGAAAACTATGGAACTTTTCTGCAGCTGAGACTCCTTGAGTCCCATACGTAAAAAGGTCTCCCAGTACAGGATGTTGATGCTACTTCCACCATCCATCAAGACTTTCTTCAGTTCATAGCCATTGACCTGCGGTGCTACCACCAAAGCTAACACACCCGGATGTTCTATTGCTTCTAGGTGATCTCTCCTGCTCCATGTTACCTCTTGATCTGACCATCTCAGGTATCTTGGGACGCCCGAGGAAACCGAGTTTACCGCTCTCTTGAGTACCTTTCTCTCCCTTTTGGAGGTCCCGGTGGTGTGGACGTGGTATTGTCCTAACTGCTTTGGATTAGACTGAAACCCACCCGCACCACCCTGGTTATTACCAGGATTGCCGCCTCCCGCGTTGCCTGCGGGGTGTGGTCCGTTGCCCGGGTTTCCACCCAGACCCGGCCCTCCTCCCCGGCCTGTGCCTCGCAGGGCTTTCTGTATTTCCTCCTTTTCCATCTCTGTAAGTCCACGCATTGCTCTAATGAGTGATTAGCCGGCTTGCCATTCCTACTATGACGTGGGCAAGGCATCTTGAAGGCTTCTATGTGGTTAGCCGGTCGTGGTGGTCCTTGATAATTGCCTCCTCCGTTGAAGTTTTCATCTACTCTGGGCCTTGGAAACCCGGCCTCTGCATTGGCGACTAGCTTGGAGTTCCCCTCATACAGACGTTTGTGCTCGTTTTTCCCATTACCACCTCCATTATTACCCGACACTGCCCCATTGCGGGGTCTTCCGTTACTGTTCACGTTAGCCTTTGCTTTCTTTTCCTCGATGTCCTCTTATGTGGTGTCAGTGGAGGCATGCTTGTTGCACGCATCCATCAACTCTCCCATAGTAATTTCCGAAACATGCCTGCAGGATTTCATGTGCACCAATTTTTGCAGCAAAGGCGTGTATCTGCACGTTTTTGCCATAGCTTGTATCGCGTCCTTTGGCTGAATATCTGTGGAAGAGTGAAGTATCTCCATAACCCGGCGTACCCAACTGCGTGCCGATTCTCCTTTTCTTTGGATACACCTATCTAAGTCGTCGACTGTGTATAGTTTTCTACAAGTTCCATGAAAATGTTTGATCAAAGCCGATTTTAACTCACTCCACGAATTGATAGACCTCTCAGGCAAATTGTTGAACCATAATTTTGCTGCTCCTTCAGACATCATAAGATATATAAACTTGGCTTGGAGTTTTTCTGAAGCGTTACGAATAGACATAGCCATCTCATAACTTCTCAACCAAGTCTCAGGATCCATGGTTGGCTCATAATTGACAACTTTACCCGGTTCCTTAAACTTATCAGGGTATGGTTCAGCTCTGATGGCATCTGACAGGCACTTGGGCCCGGCTAAGTTTGTTAGTACCGGCCTTGCGCGTGAAACATGAGACTCGGCGGGCGTAGCAGGGGGTATGCCGCCTGCTGGCCCTCACGCCGCAGACCCGGCGATACGCCTCGCCCGTGAACTGTCGACAATTGCCAGCACCACTGAGACAGCGGGATCTGCTGGCCTGTGAGGAGGAGGCGGCATTTGCTGCTGCTCTTCCCTCCGTCGCGCCGAGCTTGATTGAATATTCCTCGTATTTCCGGGCTGCCGACTGACGTACGGCGTCCTGTGCAAACCGCTTCTGTTATCCGGGTAATTAACCCGCTGAGCCACCACGGTGCGTAACATCTCTATAGCTCGCCGGGTCTCAATAGCTTAAGGAGATTCCCCTAATGGAATACAGTCAAGCGCCAGAGTCGCAGCGTACACGTTATCCATGGGGTTATTGAAGTGACCCGGTTGGGTATGAAATCGCGACGGTGGTGGCGCAGTATTGCCTCCAGTGGCCCCGGTGGGTAACGCGGGTAACCCGGCAGGCACATTAGCCGGCTGTCCCCCGAGCGTCGCCCCTTGATACCCGGTTCCTTGATTCACAGCCAGGATTGGCTGGTCTTGGGGTGTAATGAACAACGTGGCCGGCTGTAGATTTCCACCTGCTGCCGGTAGCCTCGTCTGATGTCTCTGATTATATATCCTAGTCGTTTGATCTTGAATTCGATTTTCCAACTCTTCCAACAGGCGCTGGCGCACGGCCATCCCCTGCCTCTCAGCTTCTACCTCCCTCCTTTGTTGCTCCAACGCTCGGCGGGCCACATCTAGGTCTCTGGCGCGCGCTGTCGCATTTTCTAGAGTTATCACTGTTGCCAATACAGTGGGATCCAAAATCAGGTTATTGCTGAATAGAGCTGGGTTTTGTGGTTGTGACGTGCCTGCCCCAGCTGTTCTGTTCGTCCTGAATCCGAACATGTTTCTGAACTGAGCACTTTCCCCTATTTCGCTAGTAACGGAGGCCGGCTCACCATCGACCCGGGTTACGGCCGGGTTTCCATTAACCGGTGCTTGTTGCTGGGCCAGCGCTAGCGCCGCACCAGCCGCGGCTGCCGACACATCACCCTGATTGAGATTTATCGCAGGGGCTGTGTAGACCGCCACTCGGCGCGCAATGCCTGGTGACGATTCGTATTCTTCCTCTTCGCAACTATCTTCTTCGTACCGATCTTCGAGCAGGTGCAAGATAGATTCGGTATCCTCCTCTCCAACCACCCGACCAAGCGGGGTCCATACCGGCTCCTCCGGCTGTTCCCTCTTCGTGGTGGGTGCCTTCTCCGGCTCCGCTGTTCCTACTGATTCTTCCCCATCCGATTGGACACAGGTGGCGTCTCCTGACACAGATTCATACTCTTTATTATCAGAAACAAAACCAGACGCACGTACCATGCCGACGAAGACGTTGACCCGGCCGATCGTGACGATAGATCCGGTTTCCAGCTGATCCGACTCTGGCCCCCAGCCAAAGTCATCAATGATTTTCTCTCCTTCTGGGTTGGTGACGATCTCGCCGATGACGAGGTTCTTCATGCTTTCCCGAGCTTCTCTTGTGATGTAAATACCTCTGGACGTAGGCCCCACGGTGGGCGCCAACTATCGTGGGATAGTCACGGCAGACGTTACCAGGGGTAACTTAGATTGGAGCAAATCGACTCTGGTGTTTGGGAGAGGGTTTAGCTCGGATGCAATCATATTAGCAGATGATCTGGGGTCTCGGGCTGCAATGCCGCCGAAACTCCAATCTAGGGTTACAAAGGCTTGCTCTCGTATACCTAGAATATTCGAATTCTTCTATCTCTCTCAATCTCAGTTTCTATGCCCTAGAGGCCGGTTTATATAATACCCGCCTTCCTGGCTTCCCTTACAAGATACATCCGGAATCCTACTCGAGATCCACACGTAGCCCTAAATTACCTACCATGACTCCCAAGTTACGGATCATAGGGTTGCACCGCCTCTTTGGCCGTCTAGACCTTTTCTTCCCTTGGGCCGGGTCTCCTGCGCAGTTGCTGACCCATTAAAAACACCTGGCCCAACTTCATAGCGCAAGATCTCGTGTGGTTTCCCTTTAACCGGGTCTTGTCCCGGACATGGGCCCGCCGGGTTATCATCCCCCCAACAGGTGCGGCTTGGAGTAGAAGACTGATTCCTGCTTTCCAAGTTAAGATACTTTCCGTAGTCTTCTAGGTTTCCTTTCTGTAATCCCTAACCCGGCTATTATATAAAGCCGGACGGGAGAGAAGAAAGACAACAGGTAGACAATTAGCTAGAAGCCAAATCGCCGAGAAGTTGATCCTCGCGGAGTTAGCGAAACCCTACTCACATTGTACTTTGTATACTTCAGGCTTCAGCCCTGATTTAGTGGGATTGCAGGAGTAGGAACGCCGCCTAGTTGCGACGTACCGAACCTGGGTAAATTTGGCGTTCTTGGTTGTTGTGCTACCACGTCCCCCCATGTCTCTACCCGTAGGCTCATGGCACCACCGTCTATGAACTCTACTATAATGTCTCGACGGCAACTATACATTTGTCTTTGGATCTCATCACGTGTTTGTCCTGCATGTGATTTGTGGAAAGCGGTATGTATGTAGTGGATTTATCGAAAGAAACTACAAATATTTCCACATGTCTAATTGCTAAATCCGACGTGGGGTGGCTTTGGCATTTCCGCCACGTCGGTATGAGAAATTTACAAACTCTTGTGAAGGGTGTGTGATACGTCCCAAACATATCTATAATTTTTTATGCTCCATGCTTGTTTTCTTTATGTTCTTCCATGTTTTCTACATGTTTTACTTCATTTTTCAGATAATTTCATGGACTAGCCTATTAACAATATGCCTAGAGCAACTTTCCGTTTTCTGCTATTTTTATGTTTTAGAAAAGTTGTGAAGAAAATATTCTTCAAAAGTCCTGAAAATTCACGGAGGTCATTTTTTACCCAGAACGAAGACGAAGTCCAAAGGAGAGCCGGAGGGGAGCCAGGGGCCACCACATGGTTTTTAGGCACGCATCCCATAGGCCGCGCCTAGGGGGCCCCTCGTGGATCTGGCCACCGCCTCCAATCACCTCTTTGCCGATAAATTACCTTTAACCCTAAAAATTCGGGGTCGGAGAAATTTTCCACGAAAAACATATAGAGGTTCAGTCACCTCGAAAGTCAATTCTATGGCTTCTGGTGTCATGCTCCGGCACCCTATGATACGTCTCAAACGTATCTATAATTTTTGATGCTCCATGCTTGTTTTCTATCCAATACCCTTATGTTTTCCTTCGTTTTCCAGATGTTCTTTAGACTAACCTATTGACAAAATGCCACACTGCCAGTTCCTATTTTATGTTGTTGTTTATTTCAAAAAAGTTGTTGTGAAAATATTCTCGGAATTTGACGAAATAAAATCCCAGGGTCTTAGTTTTCCCGGCACATCATCGGAGTCCAAAGGAGACCGGAGGGGGGCAATGAGGTGGCCACACCACCTAGTGGCGCACCTCCCCCTGGCCGCGCCACCACATGGTGTGGGCCCCACGGGCACCCACAAACAAAACAGTTTTGCTTATTTATTCCCCCCGCTGCAGAAACCCTAAAATATCAAGCCTCCATGCACGAAAAGTTCCGTAGCTCTGCCGCCATCACCGATAAGTTTCGAGGGACAAAAATCTCTGTTCCGGCGCCCTGCCAGGACGGGGAACTGCCCCCGGAGCCATCTTTATCGACTGCACCGCTATCTTCATCGCCGTTGATAACTCCCATGATGAGGAAGGAATAGTTCTCCCCCGGGGCTGAGGGCTCTACCGGTAGCTATGCGTCTCATCGCTCTCTCCCATGGTGTGATCTTTATGTGATCATGAGCTTTGTAATCTAGTTTAATAAGTAGATGTTACTCTTCATCTGTTATGCTACTCTAGTGGTTTGGTTAATGTGATATCCGGAGACACCTTTGTCCCGCGGTGTAAAGGTGACAGTGTGTGCACCGTGTGTGACTTATCATGATTTATATATTTTGTGTTGGATGACCCTATGAAATTGTGGTGTTTGTCTGGAACCATCTAGGTATCAAGGTGACAATGTGCGGTTACGTGGTGGGGAATGCAACTTTAAGGTGTGCTTTCATAGCCCTACGCAATGAATGGTGTTTGTTATCCAACCGGAGAGTGGTTTGAGTAGCATTGTGAAGAGATGATATTTATTATTCAATTATGTTATTATTGTTGAGAGTGCGCACAAGTGAAAGTATGATCCCTAGGCCTTATTTCTAAGCATTGAAACACCATTTACAATCAGTTATGCTACATGTTTGCTTGCTACCATTTTTCTTTCAGATTGCTATTGTCGCACCCTGATTTCTAGGGGATACTCACAGTACGAACTGGATAGCAGATGCTTGGATTATGGGGCATAACTGCTCCCACGTCCCAGCTTCCTGGTAGGCCTGCGCTTATGCGCGACAACACAAGCCCTGCTATTCCATCGTCGATGTAAACTATCCACTAGAGATCAAAGGCACTTCCGTCGACGTACTTCAAACCATACACACATGGTACGTCAACGGCGTTGAACAACTGATATCACAACAGATCTCTACGACACAAAAGATTGAAATAAGTTGCAAATGGCTCTCATTAGAGCAGAGATAGCAAATACAATCATTCAGAGGGCACCTACCCCAACAATACATCATTACAATACAGCGGAAGCATTCAACATGTCTGAGTACAGACAAGAACCAAATAGGCCTAAGAGGCCGGAAACAAACAGACGGAGCCCATCCACGAAGTCTCGGATCCTGCCCGGGTCCGCTATCTACTCGGCAGCAGTCTCGTCATACTCCACGTAGTAGCCACCATGTAGATCCTCGGAAAACGTCGTCTGCGTAAACCACAACCCCAAAGGGGTCAGTACATAAACGTACTGGCAAGCAAGACTCACAGTTCACCAAAGTGTAACCCGTCAACACCAAGCACAGATGCCTTGGGTTCAACGGAAGAGAGGGGATATAAAAGATGCTGCAACTGGCTGCACTAACCAACTACAGATAACTGCAACTTCCAACTAACAGAAAGGAGATAAGATCAAGGATTGTAGCCAACTGAAAGATAACTTCAAACAAACCCATCCTGGATCTCGCCCCTTATCCAAAGAAGCAATCCGAGGATAACTCACACAGTTGTATTAAAGATGAATCAAGTTATTGTGTCATCAACCTATTACTAGTCAAGTTATTAACCATTGGGTGTAACATGTTTGATCATTATGTTTAAGTTGTCCTGAGTACTTGTTAGTCAGTACTTTCACCAAGTAATCCATAACCGCGGAAAACACGGCTTCTCGAGAAGATTATCCCTGCAGGGTTGCACCAATTTGGCCGTACACTCATGAATATCCCGCCAGATGGGATGCCTCCCACCAAGCGGGGCACTCAACACAACCAACCATTCTTCGCATCAAGCCCAAAGAACCTTGGGCGCACGGCTAATCAAGCCCCGAAGAAAAGGGACCCTCATAGCACTCTAAGACCGTGTCCCCCTATATGCCGACTACGAAAGTTCCACCCTGGCCTGGGCTCGCAAAAACATGCATGCGGCAAATGGAAAACACGAACTAAATGAGGCGATTTGGACGAGATGCGAATCAGGTCAAGTTGAGGGGGGCGCCATACTCGCTTCCCAAATGCGGGTAGTGCGCTCATCATGGATCAGTAGACAAGACCCTTTTCCTATTAGGGTCGACACTAGCAGGCTTCAAAACCTCTCATGGGCCTCCTGCCGGTGCCTTATCATCAAATTTATTATTAATAGTAACATTAGCATGATTGATTGATTAAACATCGAGCCCCCAGAACAATAATAAAGTAGTAACAGTAAGTAACGGGTAACAGACTCGAGCAAAACAACCTAAGCATGCTAGTAAGACACTGGCGCAAACAATGGGTTGTAGGAAGGGAGATGAGGCAATATCAGGTTTAAGGGATTCATGTGATAGGTTCGTAACAGAACAACTACTACTAAGGCTAGCAGAAAGGAACAACGGAAAGTATCGGTAACCAATGTTGAAAGGAACACAGTGGTTCATGTGAGTGATAACTTGCCTGCAAAACCCAGTAGCCTGGTACTGAGCTAAATCCTTAGAAGGGGTGTCGTAAGTATCGTCGGTCTCAACGTCGTCGTATATCCGGGAAGAAGCAAACAAACATTGCAGAAAGATAAACAATCAATATAATGGCATAGGTGCACAAACATGGGATGATGCATGTCATGTTAATAGATGCATCAAAATAAACTACTTGATAAGATAACACAATTTAAATGGACCCATATGCAATTGGATTGCATATGGCAAGAGTCCATGAATTAAGTGGAAACAAATGATCTACCATTTAATTACCAGGTGAAAGTGTATTACCATGATGCATGCATGATGATAACAATAAAGTAACCAAGTTAGATGCAAATGGAAAAGGAATTAACAAGTTAAGGGATTAATTATTTAAGTTTGGAAATTTTGGTTATTTGAACTTGCCACACAAGTAATTGTTGTTTTCAACAAATTAAAGTGCTCAAAACAATTAACAAAGTTTATATTGGAAAAGGTTATCAAATTTTAGTTGGATTACATGTTTCACATTTTGAAATTGGACTTTGGATTAATTAATTATGAATTAAACAATAATAAACAATTTTTAATTGCATTAAACAAGAATTAAATGGTTTAGGCAATTTTAATTATTCAAAACAGAAAACAAAATTTATATTTGGAAAGTACATGAAAAATTGATTGGAAAACATATTTGGTTTGTGAAATTTGGAATTTTTATGCCCAAGTTATGAATTTTGCAAATTTAAGTGAATTTGACAAGTTTTCAAATTTTGCACCAATTTTAAATATCCAAAACAGTAAACAAATTTTATAGTTGGATAGATCATTTAATTTGGTATTGAAAACATATCAAAAATGTTGGATTTTGAGTTAGGATGATTTATTTATGCAATTTAGAAGATATAGGGCAAATCTGCCATTTTTATGGATCTAGGGACTTTGAAATTATTTTCCAGGGGCTAGATTTTAGTAACAGGGGCCTAGGTGTGATTTTCAGTTGTTCTAGGACTGAAGAAATAAAACAGAAAAAAAAAAGTGTTTAATTGGCAGGGGGTGGGATTCGAACCCACCCCCTCTGGCTTGCGCTGGGGAACCCAACCAGTGGCTGGCTGCTCGGTTGTAATAGGTAGGGGCCTCGGGGGGGGGGGGGGGGTATAAGGTTTTGCGCGCGGTTCTTAACTGAACATAACAGATCGCTGTCTGAACCCAATCGATCTCTGCACTTCTACAGCGAACGGAGGCAGCAGGGAGGCGGATGATGGCCGCGGTGGCCGGCTCGCCGGAGGGCCGTGGGGTTGCGGCCAAGGAGAGGGAAAGGATGCGAGATGGGGGAAGAGGAGGTCGATGGGGCGTCGAGTCCTCACCTTGGCGATCGGGAGCAGCAGGGCGGAGCAGGGGGTCGTGGCCGGCGGCGAAACGGCGACGGCGCCGGAGCTCCGGGTGCTCCCGGCGGCGGGCGAGGGGATGGGGAGGCGCACCGCACCGCCGCGGTTCCATTCCCGGCCGCGGAAGCTCCTCGAGGTGGCCGGGGCACCGGCGTTGAGGGGAGGAGGTGGCGGTCTGTGGTGGTCTCGGTCGAGGTTCAGAAGTGCAGAACGAACAGGGCTCGGGTTCAGGTTCTGATAGCGGAGGAGATACAGAGAGGGGAGGCGACGGCGCGCTGCGAGGGGAAGGAGCTAGCTAGGGTTCCTAGGGGCTAGCAGAGGGGAGATAGATATAGGGAAGAGGGGCTTGTACGGCAAAGCATCGGGAGGGCATGGAGATGATCGTGCGGTGATGGACAGGTTCGTACTGTGATGACGTCGTCTGGAGGTTGAAGACAGCGACAGGAGGGGGGTAAGTGGGCTTCAAGGAGGTGGGCTTAAGTGAAAATGGAAAATGGGCTTGGGGAAAGAAATAGATGGGGTGGGCTGATGTGCTCTCTCTCCCCTTGTTATTTCTTTTTGTTTCTTTTATTTTTTTTTGTAGCAAACAAAATTGAAAGAAAAGGAGGCCTTTAGGGTTAGGAAAAATTCCAGAAATAAGTTAGGCTTGTTAGACCCATAGCAACCAAATGCCACGGTGGTTTTCAAAAGTTTGAGATTAAAAAAAATGTTGTTTGTATCTGAAACCAAAATTTGGAAGAATTTTTAATATTGATTAATATTGAGAAAACAAAGCATTTTCACTAGGGTTACCCCTAGGTTTTGAAGTGATTTAAAGGATACAATGTTGTGGTGAAATTTATGGATTCAAAAGGGTACTGGTTTGAAACTTGGTTTGAATTTGAAATTGATTTGGAATTATATGATTGATTAATTGATTGAAATAAAAGCACCATTTTATTAGTTGAACATTATGGAATAATTGGAAACAACTATTTGGATGTTGGTTTGGAATTTCAAATGGAAAAACAAATTGAATTTGAAAAGGGTTTGATTATTGGATGCATTTTTATAGAAATAAAACAATAGTTTGGAATCATACTTTAATGGAAACAAATAATTGTTTTATTTGGAAATATCATTTTAGAAATTGTAACATCACAAGGATGAAACAAAAGGTTTGAAATTTGAGTTGAAATTCAAATAGAAAACAAAGGAAAACAAATGAAAACAGTTGGAAAACAACTGAAAACAGAGGAAAACAAATGGAAAATAAACAAAACAAATGCAATCAACATGATGCCATGATGCAAAACATAAAATAACAGCGAGCAAAACATTCTAATGGCTATTTTTCAGACTTGGGATGTTACAAAACGCCCCCCCTTGAAGGAATCGCGCCCCGAGATTCCTACTGAGAAAAGAAAAGGTCCGGAAACTTCTTGGGAAGATCCTCTTGAGCTGTGACACGTGAAACACATCGTGCACATTGGATAGACGTCAGGGAATTAGCAAACCACCGGAACATTTTCAAGTAAAGGGAGAGGTTTTTGTACCAAGGGTGTATAGCTGAACAGAACTTGATTCATTTGGAGAATAGATTATCTGGCTAGAATGGTGGAACAGAGTTATCGACATCAATGCAACACCAAGAATAACATCAATGTCAGAATCATCAACATGAGAGTAACGAGGAATATTTGGCCTCCCATTAGAATTGGATTGTTCTTACTTATGTTGGAAGTCAACATTTGAGATTCCGGGGAGTGAACAGAGTTTTGATTGCTTAGTGGAACCAGAACTGGGTTGTATGTTGTGGAAAAGATTGTTGACACAAAGGAATGTGATGCTCCGGTATCAAATAACACCTTAGCTGGATAAGAGTTTAGCAGATGAACGGGGAAACTTTGATTAGACGCCGGTAGAAGAATTGAAGTGGAAAACAACAACAAGATTTCAACGGACGAAAAGGATGTTGAGAAGAACAGGATATCAACATCGGGGAAAACGAGAACAAAACTCCTGAGGTACTACGGAAAAACCCATCCGGGCTTCTAAAGGATCAATATCTACTGCTTAAGGAATAGAGGATCTGCTTCCGGGGCTTACACGCCTCCGTTCTCAATCGTGAGTAGGCAACATGATAAATCATGTCACAACCACCTCCATTCCTATGGTCTAGTAGATATAACCATCCTAGAGAAACCAGGATTCGTGAAATCCTAAATTGAAAGTTTAGATGAGAAGGGAAAAATCAACGTTGCACTTCCTTACCAGAAAAGGGAGGGTGGGTGGGGAAAGAAGAAAAATGGCAGAATTCCTACTCTCATGTTTCCTTTTTCCTATATAGCTACAAAATAGTTTCTAGACTCAACTGCGACCAGTAAAAAGGGATCCTACAGGCAGACAGGCTCTGATACCATTTGTCGCACCCTGATTTCTAGGGATACTCACCGTACGAACTGGATAGCAGATGCTTGGATTATGGGGCATAACTGCTCCCACGTCCCAGCTTCCTGGTAGGCCTGCGCTTATGCGCGACAACACAAGCCCTGCTATTCCATCGTCGATGTAAACTATCCACTAGAGATCAAAGGCACTTCCGTCGACGTACTTCAAACCATACACACATGGTACGTCAACGGCGTTGAACAACTGATATCACAACAGATCTCTACGACACAAAAGATTGAAATAAGTTGCAAATGGCTCTCATTAGAGCAGAGATAGCAAATACAATCATTCAGAGGGCACCTACCCCAACAATACATCATTACAATACAGCGGAAGCATTCAACATGTCTGAGTACAGACAAGAACCAAATAGGCCTAAGAGGCCGGAAACAAACAGACGGAGCCCATCCACGAAGTCTCGGATCCTGCCCGGGTCCGCTATCTACTCGGCAGCAGTCTCGTCATACTCCACGTAGTAGCCACCATGTAGATCCTCGGAAAACGTCGTCTGCGTAAACCACAGCCCCAAAGGGGTCAGTACATAAACGTACTGGCAAGCAAGACTCACAGTTCACCAAAGTGTAACCCGTCAACACCAAGCACAGATGCCTTGGGTTCAACGGAAGAGAGGGGATATAAAAGATGCTGCAACTGGCTGCACTAACCAACTACAGATAACTGCAACTTCCAACTAACAGAAAGGAGATAAGATCGAGGATTGTAGCCAACTGAAAGATAACTTCAAACAAACCCATCCTGGATCTCGCCCTTTATCCAAAGAAGCAATCCGAGGATAACTCACACAGTTGTATTAAAGATGAATCAAGTTATTGTGTCATCAACCTATTACTAGTCAAGTTATTAACCATTGGGTGTAACATGTTTGATCATTATGTTTAAGTTGTCCTGAGTACTTGTTAGCCAGTACTTTCACCAAGTAATCCATAACCGCGGAAAACACGGCTTCTCGAGAAGATTATCCCTGCAGGGTTGCACCAATTTGGCCGTACACTCATGAATATCCCGCCAGATGGGATGCCTCCCACCAAGCGGGGCACTCAACACAACCAACCATTCTTCGCATCAAGCCCAAAGAACCTTGGGCGCACGGCTAATCAAGCCCCGAAGAAAAGGGACCCTCATAGCACTCTAAGACCGTGTCCCCCTATATGCCGACTACGAAAGTTCCACCCTGGCCTGGGCTCGCAAAAACATGCATGCGGCAAATGGAAAACACGAACTAAATGAGGCGATTTGGACGAGATGCGAATCAGGTCAAGTTGAGGGGGCGCCCATACTCGCTTCCCAAATGCGGGTAGTGCGCTCATCATGGATCAGTAGACAAGACCCTTTTCCTATTAGGGTCGACACTAGCAGGCTTCAAAACCTCTCATGGGCCTCCTGCCGGTGCCTTATCATCAAATTTATTATTAATAGTAACATTAGCATGATTGATTGATTAAACATCGAGCCCCCAGAACAATAATAAAGTAGTAACAGTAAGTAACGGGTAACAGACTCGAGCAAAACAACCTAAGCATTCTAGTAAGACACTGGCGCAAACAATGGGTTGTAGGAAGGGAGATGAGGCAATATCAGGTTTAAGGATTCATGTGATAGGTTCGTAACAGAACAACTACTACTAAGGCTAGCAGAAAGGAACAACGGAAAGTATCGGTAACCAATGTTGAAAGGACAGTGGTTCATGTGAGTGATAACTTGCCTGCAAAACCCAGTAGCCTGGTACTGAGCTAAATCCTTAGAAGGGGTGTCGTAAGTATCGTCGGTCTCAACGTCGTCGTATATCCGGGAAGAAGCAAACAAACATTGCAGAAAGATAAACAATCAATATAATGGCATAGGTGCACAAACATGGGATGATGCATGTCATGTTAATAGATGCAAAAATAAACTACTTGATAAGATAACACAATTTAAATGGACCCATATGCAATTGGATTGCATATGGCAAGAGTCCATGAATTAAGTGGAAACACAATGATCTACCATTTAATTACCAGGTGAAAGTGTATTACCATGATGCATGCATGATGATAACAATAAAGTAACCAAGTTAGATGCAAATGGAAAGGAATTAACAAGTTAAGGGATTAATTATTTAAGTTTGGAAATTTTGGTTATTTGAACTTGCCACACAAGTAATTGTTGTTTTCAACAAATTAAAGTGCTCAAAACAATTAACAAAGTTTATATTGGAAAAGGTTATCAAATTTTAGTTGGATTACATGTTTCACATTTTGAAATTGGACTTTGGATTAATTAATTATGAATTAAACAATAATAAACAATTTTTAATTGCATTAAACAAGAATTAAATGGTTTAGGCAATTTTAATTATTCAAAACAGAAAACAAAATTTATATTTGGAAAGTACATGAAAAATTGATTGGAAAACATATTTGGTTTGTGAAATTTGGAATTTTTATGCCCAAGTTATGAATTTTGCAAATTTAAGTGAATTTGACAATTTTCAAATTTTGCACCAATTTTATATCCAAAACAGTAAACAAATTTTTATAGTTGGATAGATCATTTAATTTGGTATTGAAAAACATATAAAAAATGTTGGATTTTGAGTTAGGATGAT
Organism: Alopecurus myosuroides; assembly: GCA_028641055.1. Lineage (NCBI taxonomy): Eukaryota > Viridiplantae > Streptophyta > Magnoliopsida > Poales > Poaceae > Alopecurus > Alopecurus myosuroides. The sequence continues at coordinate 778,933,423 of CM054057.1, forward strand.
TTATTTATGCAATTTAGAAGATATAGGGCAAATCTGCCATTTTTGGATCTAGGGACTTTGAAATTATTTTCCAGGGGCTAGATTTTTGTAACAGGGCCTAGGTGTGATTTGCAGTTGTTCTAGGACTGAAGAAATAAAACAGAAAAAAAAAGGTGTTTAATTGGCAGGGGGTGGGATTCGAACCCACCCCCTCTGGCTTGCGCTGGGGAACCCAACCAGTGGGCTGGCTGCTCTCGGTTGTAATAGGTAGGGGCCTCGGGGGGGTATAAGGTTTTGCGCGCGGTTCTTAACTGAACATAAAAGATCGCTGTCTGAACCCAATCGATCTCTGCACTTCTACAGCGAACGGAGGCAGCAGGGAGGCGGATGATGGCCGCGGTGGCCGGCTCGCCGGAGGGCCGTGGGGTTGCGGCCAAGGAGAGGGAAAGGAGGCGAGATGGGGGAAGAGGAGGTCGATGGGGCGTCGAGTCCTCACCTTGGCGATCGGGAGCAGCAGGGCGGAGCAGGGGGTCGTGGCCGGCGGCGAAACGGCGACGGCGCCGGAGCTCCGGGTGCTCCCGGCGGCGGGCGAGGGGATGGGGAGGCGCACCGCACCGCCGCGGTTCCATTCCCGGCCGCGGAAGCTCCTCGAGGTGGCCGGGGCACCGGCGTTGAGGGGAGGAGGTGGCGGTCTGTGGTGGTCTCGGTCGAGGTTCAGAAGTGCAGAACGAACAGAGGGCTCGGGTTCAGGTTCTGATAGCGGAGGAGATACAGAGAGGGGAGGCGACGGCGCGCTGCGAGGGGAAGGAGCTAGCTAGGGTTCCTAGGGGCTAGCAGAGGGGAGATAGATATAGGGAAGAGGGGCTTGTACGGCAAAGCATCGGGAGGGCATGGAGATGATCGTGCGGTGATGGACAGGTTCGTACTGTGATGACGTCGTCTGGAGGTTGAAGACAGCGACAGGAGGGGGGTAAGTGGGCTTCAAGGAGGTGGGCTTAAGTGAAAATGGAAAATGGGCTTGGGGAAAGAAATAGATGGGGTGGGCTGATGTGCTCTCTCTCCCCTTGTTATTTCTTTTTGTTTCTTTTATTTTTTTTTGTAGCAAACAAAATTGAAAGAAAAGGAGGCCTTTAGGGTTAGGAAAAATTCCAGAAAATTAAGTTAGGCTTGTTAGACCCATAGCAACCAAATTCCACGGTTGGTTTTCAAAAGTTTGAGATTAAAAAAAATGTTGTTTGTATCTGAAACCAAAATTTGGAAGAATTTTTAATATTGATTAATATTGAGAAAACAAAGCATTTTCACTAGGGTTACCCCTAGGGTTTTGAAGTGATTTAAAGGATACAATGTTGTGGTGAAATTTATGGATTCAAAAGGGTACTGGTTTTGAAACTTGGTTTGAATTTGAAATTGATTTGGAATTATTTGATTGGATTAATTGATTGAAATAAAAGCACCATTTTATTAGTTGAACATTATGGAATAATTGGAAACAACTATTTGGATGTTGGTTTGGAATTTCAAATGGAAAACAAATTGAATTTGAAAAGGGTTTGATTATTGGATGCATTTTTATAGAAATAAAACAATAGTTTGGAATCATACTTTAATGGAAACAAATAATTGTTTTATTTGGAAATATCATTTTAGAAATTGTAACATCACAAGGATGAAACAAAAGGTTTGAAATTTGAGTTGAAATTCAAATAGAAAACAAAGGAAAACAAATGAAAACAGTTGGAAAACAACTGAAAACAGAGGAAAACAAATGGAAAATAAACAAAACAAATGCAATCAACATGATGCCATGATGCAAAACATAAAATAACAGCGAGCAAAACATTCTAATGGCTATTTTTCAGACTTGGGATGTTACAGCTATTATAACTTATAATCATCCATATTGATTGTATTTCACTATCTCTTCGCACCTATACAACGGACAATGGTATTAGGTGTGTTGGGGACACAAGATACTTCTTGTATACTAATTGCAGGGTTGCTTGAGAGGGATATCTTTGACATCTCCCTCCCTGAGCTCGATAAACCTTGGGTGATCCACTTAAGGGAAACTTGTTGTTGTTCTACAAACCTCTGCACTTGGAGGCCCAATACTGTCTCAAAGAATAGAAGCATGCATAGACATCAAGCTCTTTTCTAGCGCCGTTGCCGGGGAGATAAGGTAAAAGGTACTCACATCCTAGTACTGTTGCCGGTGTGTGAGTGTTCAATGTTATTTCCTTTAGATTCTGCAATTATATCTTTTTGTTTCTTGTTTTTTACTTTCACTAGTTAGGCTTATTTTCACTTGTTCCTTTTTTATCTTTAGACTTAATGAAAAAAACAAAAATATGAGAGAGCTTTATAATCTTTATATTGAATTAGGACATGATGCTTTTTAAGAGAGAAAAAAAACCTATGGAAGTTTGTTTGCATAGTAGTGATAGCAATGATATTAGCGTTAATTCTTTGAACACCATTATTTCTAATGCTATGGAAAATCCTAAGATTGGGGAAGCTAGTTTTTATGAAAATGATCTCTTTAGTTCCCTAGCTTTAGAGGAGAAAATTTACTCTAATGATACTTTATATCCCATCTGTGATAATTCTAACGATGCTTGTGAAATTTTAAATCCACCTACTAAAAGTATTCCTTTTAAATCCACCTATTTTGGAGATGGAAATGTCCATCCTGGTGATCATTTACTCTTTATACATGAATTATGCGAGTTGTTCAAGTGTGCAGGTATTTCAATGAACCAAGTTAAGAGGAGGATATTCTCTTTGTCCGTTAAGAAAAAGCAAGGTAGTGTTCCATGTTGTTTTCAATGAACCAAGTTGAGATACTAGATGATCCTCATCACTTGGGGTGGAAGGATGATATGTCTCAAACGTATCTATAATTTCTGATGTTCCATGTTGTTTTCATGCCATATGTTTGATACGTCAAAAACGTATCTCCTTTTCCGAACACTTTTCCTATTGCTTGCCTCTAAACTTGTGTGTTCTGAATGCAACTAACACGGGCTAACGCTGTTTTCAGCAGAATTACTTTAGTGTCTCGTTTTTGTGCAAAAAAATCAACTTTCGGGAAATTGCCCAGAAAAGACCCCATTGGCCGTAAAACACTAGAAGACCCCGGGAGCCAGAAGGAGACTCGGAGAGGGGCTAGGAGGTGGCCAAACCACCCCCGGCGCGCCCCCTAGGCCGCCCCAGCAGGTGGTGTGGGCCACTACCACACCCCCTTGGTCTCCCCTTTCGACTACAAATAGGCTTCAACCCTAAAACACGAGGGGGCTCGAGAGTTTTCCAGAAAGAAGTCGGTAGCTCCGCCGCCACCCTGAACCTCTATTCGGGGATCGGAAGTTCATGTTCTGGCACCCTGCCGGGACGGGGAATTGGAGGAGACCATCACCATCGTAATCACCAACGCCTCTCCATCGACCATCCATGTTTCCCCCATCCATGTATGAGTAATTCCCCCGCTGTAGGCTGACGGGGATGGTAGGGGTTGGATGAGATCGTTCATGTAATAATGTCTTGATTGTTAGGGCATAGTGCCTAGTATCTTCTATTAGTGCTATTGGCATTGTTGCAACTTGTTATGCTTAATGCTTGCCAGTTTGGGCCCGAGTACCATGATCTCAGATCTGAACATGTTATTGAATCACGATGAAAATTATTGTTTCTTGATCATACCTGCAAGTTGTTTACACATATTGTTGTCCGGAACCCGATGCCCCAAAGTGACAAAAATTGGGACAATCGGAGGGGATGGCTGTGATGTGAGGATCACATGTGTTCACAGAGTGTTAATGCTTTGCTCCGGTGTTCTATTAAAAGGAACACCTTAATTACCCGTAGTTCCCTTGAGGCTTTGCTGAAAACGGGCTGGTAGGACAGAAGATGTTGTGCAAGTTCTCATTGCGAGCACGTACGACTATTTATGGAACACATGCCTATGGTTACTTAGTGCTTGGATGCTTTATCTTATTTATCTGCAATGCCCATGTCTTGATTATTATATGAACTATCTTATCCATGCAACCCCCATTCATCCATCCCTATGCCTACAGTATTTAATCTCGCTGTTTACTTCAAACACTACTGCTACTGTTTTCATTTCACCGCTGCTACTATAAAACTGTTACTACTGATAAACCACTGCGAACAAAAGTACTTACAAGTGCAGGTTAATTGAAAACTCACTTGTTAAGGCTCATAAATATTCTTTGGCTCCCCTTGTGTCGAATCAATAAATTTGGGTTTTACTTCCCTCGACGACTGTTGCGATCCCCTATACTTGTGGGTCATCAAGACTATTTCATGGCGCCGTTGCCGGGGAGCATAGTTTTATTTTCGAGCTCACTAGAGAGTATTATTATCTACTGCTATCATTCATCATGGGTAAGACCCGTGATGGAAAGTTTCCTATATTACCATCCACTACAAGAAGAGGTACAACTCTGAACACCTCTATTGCTCTTGATTCACCGTCTGTTATGAGTAAGCTGCTTACACCACCACATGGTACATATGCTACTTCGGCTGCATCTGAAAATACTTCTGATACTTTTGATGATGCTTCTACTATGCTTGACGAGAGTGGTTCTCTCGGTCCTTTCTTAGATGTTACTATTGCTAAAGCTAAAAATATTGCAAACACCGAAACTCCTGATAAAAATCCTATTACTCCTGTTATTTCACCTGAGCTTATAGAGAATCCTAGTGATGATTATTTTGATTCCTATATTGAACTTAATGATGATCTTATTGATGAAATTCATGTTATGAAGGATAAAGATGATGTTATGAGTCTTATTGAAAGTCGTGCTGTTAAATATAAATTATCTCCTGATGCTAAGTTTGCCACCTCTCCCATTAGTATTAGGCATAAGGATTATGATTTCTCTCTTGATTTATCTTATATATCTATTATTGAGAATGAACCTTTTTGTGGTACTGAAAATGAAAGTGCTATGAAACATATGAATGAGCTCTCCTCTTTGAGTAGTCTATTCTCTGACGATCTTAAGAAACATAGCTACTTTGTTGCTAAAATATTCTCTTTCTCATTAAAAGATGGAGCTAAAACTTGATTTAATAATTTGTCTCCGGGATCTATTTATAGTCCTATTGGTTTGGTTAATGTTTTCTTTCAGAAATATTTTCCTGCTAGTGCTCAATATGCTTCTTTACTAAATATATTTAATTTCAAGCAATTGGAAGGAGAGAAATTGCATGTATCTTGGGTAAGGTTCTGTTCTTTAGTTAGGGCTACACCTGGGCATAAGCTAGAAAATAATAAACTTCTTGATATATTCTATAATGGACTAACTGTTGAATATAAGACATACCTGGATAGTTGTGGTGGTTGTGTTTTCAAGCAAAGAACTCTATAAAAGTTGAGGAATTAATGGCTAAAATAAGCCAAAATCATGATGATTGGACTATGGTTGAGCCTAAGCCGACTCCTACTCCAATATCAATACCAACACCAACACCCAAGAAGAGGGGACTGATTGAATTAAATGATGAAGTGATGAGAGAAGCCAAGAAATCCCTTAAAGAGAGGGGTATTAAATATGAAGATGTCAAGAATCTTACACATATAGAAGAATTATGTAAGCCAATCCCTCACTCATCCACCAATGAGGTACAATCTCTCCAATATTTTGATAGTAGAGATATTCCCTATAATAAACCTCCTGATCAATGTTTAGATGAATTTGATAATTATGTTATCAAGCAAGATAATTTTAATATGAGAATGCAAAATCACCTAATAGAAAACTCTAGAGGTATTGATAATTTGCATGGTGTTATAGAAAGAACCTCTAATGATGTTAAAATGCTTGTTAAACATTTTCAAATGGTTCAAACTCAAATTGATCAACTTGCTAAAGTGCAAAAAGATTTGCTAGTTAATGCTTCTAAAGAAAAACATGCTTATGAAACTAATGATAATGCTATTCATACTAAGAAGAAAAAGAAGAAGAAACATAAAACTGCTATTGAATCCTCTGAACTTGCTAAAGATCCTAATAGTATATCTATCTCTGATGCTGAAACTGAAAGTGGTAATGATAAAAGTGAAGGTTATGATAAAGAAGAACCTGTAGCTGAACCTGAAAAGCAAACTAAAACTGCAAAGTATACTAAGGAGGATTTCATTGCTAATAAACCTGGTAATGAGAGAGAACCTTGGGTACAAAAACCAATGCATTTTCCTAATAAGAAACACAAATATAAGGAAGAAGAACACTATAACAAGTTTTGTGAACGGATGAAACCTTTGTTCTTGCAAATTCCTTTAACTGATGCTATTAAATTGCCCCTTATGCAAAATATATGAAAGATATTGTCTCTAACAGAAGGAAGATTCCTAATGAGGAAATCTCCACTATGCTTCCTAATTACTCTTCTAATGGCAAGGTTCCTGAGAAGCTTGGAGATCCTGGTATACCAACTATTCCCCGTTCTATGAAAAATAATTATGTTAGAACTGCTTTGTGTGATTTAGGAGTTGGAGTTAGTGTCATGCCTTTTACTCTCTATAAAAGAATCCTCCTAGAAAAATTGATACCAACTGATATATCTTTGCAAATGGCTGATAAGTCTACTTATATTCCTGTGGGTATATGTGAGAATCTTCCTGTTCAAGTTGCTAATAATTGTCTGATATTAACTTACTTTGTTGTGTTGGAAATGCCTCAAGATGATAATATGTCTATTATTCTTGTAAGACCTTTTCTTAATACTGTAGGGGCTGTTATTGATTGAAATCAAGGAAAAGTTACTTTTAATGTTAACAATGAAGAGCACACTGTTTATTTTCCCAAGAAGATTGATAGAAAATATGGTCTAAACTCCATTTAAAATATTGAGACCATCAAGATTGGATAATTTTATTGTCCTATTCCAAAGCCACCCAAGGAATATGAAATTATTAGGATTGGGACTATCTCTATCAAGGTTGAGGTAACATGAGTATTTAGTGAGAAACAAAGTTTTGTTTCATATAAAATTATTTTGGTAGCAAGACTTGATCACCCTTGTTAACAAAATGATTTTAAATGAAGTGGGCAATGTTTTCACTATGTTTACTTATTTTATTACATTGCTACTTGAGTAAAATCATGTTTTCCACCATCCTTATGCATGTTTTCGTGATGTTTTCACCCTGATTACTGAGGTTATGCATGTTTTCACCACCCATACTTTTGTTTCACCACTACCACCTTTGTTTTCTTTGGTTATTATTTCATTAGAGTGTCATAGAACCTTTGTAGTGCTAGTTTTGGTTTTGTTTTCCACCTTTTCACTTTCATATTCCTGGTTTTTATTAATTATTAAAATTCTGGGAATACCTCAAAAATAAAGTTTCTTGGAAAATTCCAGAAAAATTATAATAAATTTTACGTAAAAAATGAGGCAGAAAGCCACCTGGGAGACCCCAGGGGAACCCACCAGTCAGGCACGGCCAACCTCGGGTGGCGCCAGCACATTGTGTGGGCCCCCTAGCCCTCCACTTACTCTCTCCACTGCCAAAGTCTTCTCTCTCTCACCTCCCAAACTGAAAACATTTCTTGGAACCCGTGTTCTTGTTGTTCTTCCTCTGGTTTTCCGATCTCCTTCTACAGCCCATCATTTGTGCTGATATTTAGTGTGTTTGATCTCCGGTATGTCACTCCTACGATGATCCAAGTAGAATTTTTTTTAGTGAAGTATTTCTTGAGTATTTTGGTACTGTAGGTGACAGTTATGTGAGTTTGCATGCTTGATTTTGAGTAGAAATAATATAGTTTTGATGTATGTTTAGCTCTCATATAAGTCCCTATGGTAGTTTCCACCTTATAGATGCTTGAAATTAATTTTTGTGATGATTGTTGAAAAATTTCAGAGATGGAGCACAGTGTTCATCAACTAAACCATCATGAGTTGGAGTTGCATGAGGTCATGCTCGTGCACTGTGAAGAGAGATTGTTCCCATCAATTTGCCACTGCTAACTCTTCTAATGAACATTTAGTATATAGAGTTTTATATATGGATGGAGAGGAGCGAAAAGTTACTTTGCCGCAGCCTGTTTTGTTTAAGATTGATAGGTCACCATGGTTGCTCTCCAAGGAGCAGGTAGACGAGCATCTGTGCACCATGGGGTTTTACCGGCAGCAGGAGAGGCGAGACGTGCCTCCCGAGGACCACAACACGCAGTACACTAGCGCATCCTTGAGCACATATCAGGAGGAGGGTTCCTCCTCAGCATACTACGGGGGCGCCGCATCACGGTCCCCTTGGTGATTGATCTCCACTTAGGACAAAAGCATAAGATTGGGGGGAGGTATACCAATATCACACTCATTTATATATCTTGTTCGGTCGGTTCTTTGTATATCTATGTTTTTCATCTCTTTCATTGGTTTTTGTCTTCGTTCGTTTCTTTCATTTCTCTTTGTTTTATTGTTCTGTTCTTGTTTTCCAAAACACAAAAAGACCAAAAATATTTCTGTTGTTTCTCTTTGTTTTCTTCTTTAGTTTCTTTATTTGGTTTGCTTTCTTTTATCGTTTCGGTTTAGTATTCAAAAATCCAAAAATATTTTGTCTTGTTTGCTTGTTCTCTTTATGTTAATATTTTAATTGAAAAACCCAAAAATATTTGTTATTACTCTTTGGTTTTGTAAAGTTTGTTGCATAGTTCAACAGTTGTTTGTGACTCCATTGGAGCTTGGTTTTCATTATATATTATTCGAGCCACAAGTGAAGAGCAATAATGACGCTCTACGACAATTCAAGTTGTGGTGAGAGGCTGGTATGAACTCTATTTACTTTCATTTTTGTACATATATCCATCGATCTGAGCATGCTTAATTTGTTCGTATAAGATATATGTGACTTAATGGCTGCTTAATAGTTTGTGATCTCTCATGTTTTGTTCCAATTTATTAATGGTAAATGCCATGTCATATAAATATTTGTTCACACAGTTCTATTCGTAGAAGGGTATGATATTGTGGTAGCCTCCTCTGACTGTTTCATTTGAATCGACTTGGCACATGCTCGCGCATGCTAAGACTAAAAACAAAAAGTCAATAAGCCTCAATGATTTATTTTTCCTCAGAGTTCTAGTATCAATTTTGTGCCTTAGTTAACTTTACTTTTTCGCAGACATGATTATGATAGTTGTTGCTCTCTTGATTGACGCTCCCTATCTATTGCTAGCCTTCACATGTACTGAGTATGAGCTCTACTCATGCATCCAACTCCCAAAAACCAAAGTTTGCCAAATGTGTCCACCATACCTACCTATATGTGGTATTTAACCGCCACTCCATGTAAATTTCTCATGTGCTACCTTTAAAATCTGCTAAAAATTATTCTTGTTTTGTGCCCCTATTTTAGCTCATGAGGACGTAAATATTGAATCTTTATCTCACTTGCTAATTGGATTTCACACCTTGGACTAGTGGCTTCATCCGCTTATCCAAATGATAGAAGAGCTAGCAGCAGGGTGCCCAGCCCCAAATTAATACACACAAAATCTCTTCACTATTTTTGCCCCTCATTTATGAGTCAAAGCATAATTGTGCAAACAAAAGAGAAAGAGGGATGATCTTCTACCCAGATGCGTCCTTCACATGGGAGTCGCTCTTGTGAATCCAGTTGGCTTGTGACATACTCTATTGTCTGTTTACCATTCATTTACAAAAGCATACACCTCTTTGAAAATGTTTTCAATACCTGTGTTTAATAAAAGAAAAAGCTCTAGCACATGAGTGATCCATGCTTCCCTCTGCGAAGGGCCTTTCTTTTAATTTTATGTTGAGTCTCCACCATATTCTTTGAGCACTTTCTTGAGAGCACAATGGTCATTCTTAGTGTGATGTGTTTGTCCCAAAGCATGGTTGATTGTGGTATAATCTTGACACTTGTATCTTTGATATCTTTACTTCTAGTCTTCCCTTGAACTTCAGAGATGCCCTGGCATTTATGTTTTGCCCCACACTTAAGAGAAAGCGAGATACCACTTTATTACATCCTTTTATGAATATTACAATCTTGCAAATAGTTATGCTTCATGTTGTTTATTATTAGTATGTTGATTTTTCTGCATAGCTATTAAGTGAAAGTATCTTGCATGTATCTTATCATGAGCATAATTAAGTATTTGATCATATAGTGAGTATATTTACATCATATGAAACAAATGTGTTCGTAAAAGTTTTTTATCGCACTCAGTTGTCACTGAATTGCTTGAGGACAAACAATAAGCTAACCTTGGGGGGAGTTGATACGTCAAAAACGTATCTCCTTTTCCGAACAATTTTCCTATTGTTTGCCTCTAAACTTGTGTGTTTTGAATGCAACTAACACGGACTAACACTGTTTTCAGTAGAATTACTTTGATGTCTCGTTTTTGTGCAGAAAAATCAATTTTCGGGAAATTGCCCAAAAAATACCCCATTGGCCCTAAAACACCAGAAGGCCCCGGGAGCCAGAAGGAGACCTAGAGAGAGTCTAGGAGGTGGCCAAACCACCCCCCGGCACCCCTAGGCCGCGCGAGCAGGTGGTGTGGGCCCCTCCCACACCCCCTCGGTCTCCCCTTTCGACTACAAATAGCCTTCAACCCCAAAACACGAGGGGGTTCGATAGTTTTCTAGAAAGAAGTCGGTAGCTCCGCCGCCACCCCGAACCTCGATTCGGGGATCAAAAGTTCTTGTTCTGGCACCCTGCCGGGACGGGGAATTGGAGGAGATCATCGCCATCGTTATCACCAATGCCTCTCCATCGACCATCCATGTGTGAGTAATTCCCCCGCTATAGGCTAAAGGGGATAGTAGGGATTGGATGATATCGTTCATGTAATAATGTCGTGATTGTTAGGTCATAGTGCCTAGTATCTTGTATTAGTGCTATTGACATTGTTGCAACTTGTTATGCTTAATGCTTGCCACTTTCGGCCCGAGTGCCATGATCTCAGATCTGAAAATGTTATTAAATCACGATGATAATTATTGTTTCTTGATCATACCTGCAAGTTGTTTACACATATTGTTGTCCGGAACCCGAGGCCCCAAAGTGACAGAAATTGGGACAACCGGAGGGGATGGCTGTGATGTGAGGATCACATGTGTTCATGGAGTGTTAATGCTTTGCTCCGGTGTTATATTAAAAGGAACACCTTAACTACCAGTAGTTCCCTTGAGGCCCTGCTGAAAACGGGCTGGTAGGACAGAAGATGTTGTGCAAGTTCTCATTGCGAGCGCGTAAGACTATTTACGGAACACTTGCCTATGGTTACTTAGTGCTTGGATGCTTTATCTTATTTATCTGCAATGCCCATGTCTTGATTATTATATGGACTATCTTATCCATGCAACCCCCATTCATCCATCCCTATGCCTATAGTATTTAATTTCGTTGGTTACTTCAAACACTACTGCTGTTGTTTTCATTTCACCGCTGCTATTATTTCACTACTGCTTCTACTATAAAACTGTTACTACTGATAAACCACTGCGAACAAAAGTACTTTCAGGTGCAGGTGTATTGACAACTCACTTGTTAAAGCTCATAAATATTCTTTTGCTCCCCTTGTGTCGAATCAATAAATTTGGGTTTTACTTCACTCGAAGACTATTGTGATCCCCTATACTTGTGCGTCATCAATGATACATGTTTTCTATACACTTTATGTCATTTTATGGATTTCCTGGGACTAACCTATTGACAAGATGTCACAGAGCCAGTTCTTGTTTTCTGCTGCTTTTGGTTTCAGAAAAGGTGTTCTGGAAATATTCTCGGAATTGGACGAAACAAAATAGTTCACATACATGGAGTCTGGAGGGGACCCGGAGGGGGCCCTGGAGGGCCCACACCATAGGGCGAAGCCCCACCCCCATGGTTGTGCCACCAGGTGATGTGCCCCCCTGGCCACCTAGTGACATTGCCCTCTCGCCTATTGAAGCTCCTCCACGGGTTAACCCTAAAGACCGGAGTCATTTTCCACCAAAATTTCTATTGCCGCCGTCCTCGTCAACCCTAGTTCGGGAGGGTTCTGAAGCTCACCCTGGCGGGAGGGGGACTCATCTATAAAGGGCTCTTCATCACCATTCCTGCCTCCGGAGTGATGCGTGATTAGTTCATCCTTAGACTACGGGTCCATAGCAGTAGCTAGTTGGTTGTTCTCTCCTCTTTATGCCTCATGTTTAGATCTTGTGAGCTGCCTAACATGATCAAGATTCCGGATGGCACCCACCGGGTTCGGGGCCGGGTCGGCGCCCCCCCATACCCGCCCCATTTAACTTGTCGGGTCTCATTTCTTACCAGACCCACGACCCGGTCGGGTTCGGGGCCCCAACGGGTACCCATTTAAGGAGCGACACCGACACATGTGGGGAATAAAATAATAGAATATTGGGATGAGGTTGGTGGGAATAGACACATGTGTACATGTGTTGTATCCGTGACTCCAGATTCCAACGCGTCCCTGTGATGTGTGAGGTTTTTGGTCCATAGCTCGTGGACGTGTGGTTAGACATAGGATTATTAGGGATATCGTTAGCACTTAGAGCGGGTCTGCGGGTATGCGGGTACGGGTTTGCCACCCCCATACCCGCCCCATTAGACCTGGCGGGTTGAACATTTTACCAAACCCTCCCCATTTAAGGCGGGTACCCGTCGGGTTTGCGGGTTTCGGGGCCCCATTGCCATCCGTAATCAAGATCATCTTATTGTAATGCTACATGTCGTGTTTGCTGGGATCCGATGAATATTGAATGCTATGTCTAGTGATTATCAATCTACCATGTTCTTTCATGTTTATGTTATTTATGATCATGCATGCTCTCAGTTACTAGTAGATGCTCTGTCCAAGTTGATGCTTGTAACTCCAAGAGGTAGTATTTATGCTCGATAGTAGGTTAATGCCTCCGTTTCACTCACGCTTGAGTGACAGAAACGTAACGGGTGGGGGATGTGTTGTTGCCATTATGGAGAAAACAACGATGTTTACATTACACACTTTACTTAAGGCAATAATCTGTTGCTTGCAACTTAATACCCGAGGTTTGATTCGACGAGGAGGGTGGATTATTAGTCATAGATGCAGTTGGATAACGGTCTATGAATTATGTTGTAATGCTTGCATGAATCACATAGTAATCATCATGTCATGCATATGCACTATGGTGCAGCCTTTATATCTGTCAATTGCCCAACTGTATTTCTTTTACCCAGCATGTTATCTATCTGTATTGGAGAGACACCACTAGTGAACTTTGGACCCTTGTCCATTTCTTTACACTGATAATACAACCACTACAACCCTTGTTTTACTGCTGCAATTACTATTTTCCTCTAATTCACTGCCATGACTATTCTCTTTCATCTACTGCAAACAAGTATTGTTTTCCACAATATACGTTTAATCCTTTGTTTTCAGCGAAACCGGTGAGATTGACAACCTCACTGCTTCGTTGGAGCAAAGTAACTTGATTGTGTTGTGTAGATTCCATGTTGCTACTGAATCTGTAGTGCGCCCTGCCAACATCAGCTGACAAAAACCTTCGGAAGTGTTTTCTTTCTCCTACTGGTCGATTCAAGCTTGGTTTCTTTCTAAGGGAAAACTTTTTGTTATGCTCTTCATACATTCCTATTGGGTTTTCCAACGAGTGCACTCCTGCACCATCAAGGTTTTCTGGCGTCGTTGCCGGGGAGGAAGAGGATTTCTGCAAGGGGAGTTTCTCACCTCCAATCTCTTTACTTTGTTTTTGTTTTGCTTAGTTTATTTTATTTTGTCTTGTTTGCTTCTTTATATAAAAAACACACAAAAAATCGTTCTTATTCTAGTTTTTATTTTATCATGTTTTTAATCTTGTTAAAATGAGTACTTCTGGGAACACTAAGTTGCGTGACTTCACTAGCACAAAAAACAATGATTTTATTAGCACACCTATTGCTCCACCTGCTTGTACTGCTGATTTTTATGAGATTAAGCTTGCCCTGTTAAATCTTGTTATGAGAGAGAAATTTTCTGGCGTTAATTGTGATGATGATGCTGCACATGTTAATAATTTTATTGAACTCTGTGAGATGCAAAAATATAAGGATGTAGATGGAGATGTTATTAAACTGAAATTGTTTCATTTCTCTTTGAGAGTAAGATCTAAGGAATGGTTGCTATATTTGCCTTTAAGTAGTATTTTTTTGAACTTTTATGACAGTAGGAAAGGCTCGTACGGCCTCTATATTAAGACATAAAATGGAACATATGTACAAGACAAGGAGAGGTCCCTGTGCCCCCAAGGTATCCTAGAGGTTTATTACAAAAGATTTAATAAAAGGGTCCAAGGAGGACTTAGTCCTATGAACTAACAAAGAAAACTCCTCCCTGAATCTATCCTTCCAAGACATGAGGGAGGGGGAACACCATCAAAAAGCTGCTTGTTTCTCTCCTTCCACAGGCACCAAGCTGAAGTGGTCATTATTTCGATGAACAATTCTTTCTTCCATCTCTTTCTGGTCTCACAGACCAAATGTAGTCTATCACCATTGCTGTCCCGGGAAATACCAATGCTATCCCAGCAGCTTTTACTTAAATGGCACCTGAAGAATAAGTGTTCCAATGTTTCCTCCACCTTACCATTGCAAAGCAAACAAGAGAAGTCATCCCCAATGTTAAAATGTCTTCTTTTAAGCATGTTCCTGGTATTAAGGCTATCATACAATAGAAGCCAGCAGAAGAACCTGAGTTTTGGAGGAACTTTAGACTTCCATACCCAGAGGAAGGCCTGATGAGGCACTATATTTATGAAGAAGAAATTATAGTATTTGCTTGAAGAATAGGAATGAGTATTCCACACAAATCTCCAGTGATCAACAGCATTTGCCATGACTATACTTCTAGTAGAATTCTGGATATCCTTGACTTCATCAAGAGCCTGTGGAGAGAGAGGCAAATGGAAGAGAGAGGCAAGATGAGAAGAGGCCAGAAAGATTTGCACATAGATGTCCTCATTTCTGGCAAAAGAGAAAATCTCTCGGATGAGAAACACTTAATTCTTTTTCTAGCCAAACATCCTTCCAGAAAAGCACAGAAGACCCTGAGACAATGTCACAATTGGTAATTCCTCTGAAGGTCGGGCTTAATTTGAAAACATCTTTCCACCAAAAAGATCCACAAGGGGCTAAAGCATGAGGAACTCTCCCAGTGTAATATGAATTCCAGATCAGCTCAACACAAGGAGTGTCAAATCTGGATAAAACTTATGCAAATATTTCAGCAATAGGGCTTCATTCTGTATTTTGAGATCCAGCACACCAGCTCCGCCTTTCTTTTTTTGTCTTACAGACCTCCTTCCAGGCAATAATAGAATTATATTTTTCCCCATCTCCAACTTTTTTATTCCATAAGCAGTGCATTCTGATTTTATTAATACGCTCTAGAATATTAACTGGAAGTTTGAGAGAACACATGGTGAACATAGCAATTGAAGTGAGAAGATAATTAGGCGGGGTGACTCTACCACTGTATGCCATCATCATATAGTTGGCAGAAAGCTTTCTCTCAATTCTATCCACAAGTGGCATTAAATCAGTTACTGAAGGTCTAGTTGTACCCATGGGAAAACCCAAATAGGTGAAAGACATTTTACCAACAATGCAACCCAGGATGTCTGCAATTGATTGAGCATGTTCTAAGTCCATATTCAAGGGGATGAGAGAAGACTAATGGAAATTAATGTGCAGACTAGTGGACGTTGCATATGTGTTCAGAATGTCCTTCATTATAGAAACCTTAACTGGACAAGCAGGCATGACCAGGATAGTGTCATCAGCATATTGAACCACAGGGAAGTTTGCACTAGGATCATACATGAGGGGGGCCCTGATAATATTCTCCCTAAAAGCTTTGTTAATAGTTGACTGAAGAATATCAACAGCTAACACAAAAATAAGTGGAGAAAGAGGGTCACCCTGCCTAACCCCTCTCTTGTAATGAAATTTCATGCCAGGAGTTCCATTAAGAAGAAAAGAAGACATTCCAGAGGAGAAGATCATCTCAATCCACTTCAACCATTTCTCATCAAAGCTCATCTTTTCCATAATTTTTATCATCGCAGTATGATCAATTGTATCAAAAGCTTTGGCAAAATCTAGCTTTACAACTACAATCTACTGTTTAGAGGCCTCACATTGGTGAATGAAATCAAAGGCTTAGGCCAGGTAGTCCTGGATGGTTCCCCGCTTAAGAAATCCATACTGATTTTTGTGCATAATTCTGAGAATAACTTTCTTCAATTTGTTGGCCAGAAGCTTAGTAAGAATCTTAAGACAACAATTGAGCAGGATGATGGAACCATTCTTGGGAATTCAAGTAATATATCCCATATTTATATGCTCAATATTCAAATTACCAGCATGAAACTCAAAGCATAATTGATAAATATTATCCTAATAATATTCCAAGAGGATTTGAGGAAGCGACCATTGAAGCCATAAGGCCCGGGAGCCTTATCAGTAGGCATTTGTTTCGCCACCTCATCAATTTCCTGTGTGATAAATGGAACTCAGAGCTCCTCAAGACCCTCAATAGGTGTGATAAGATTATCAAGATCAAAAAACATGGGGGAATTGGCACATGTAGCCAATCTCTGCTTATAAGTATTAAAAACCACCTCCTCCTTCTCAGCATGTGACATAGCTTCGGTACCATCAAGTTTGACAAGCCTATCAATAGACTTTTTCCTAAATCTGTTAGATGACGTAGCATGGAAAAATTTAGTGTTTTCATCACCAAATTGAGTCCATCTAACAGTACATCTCTTTTTCCAGTATTTATTTTATTAATCCAATAATCTGAGCGGATGGGTCTTAAGAATTTTCCTAAAATTAGATTCAGGAATAGAGAGACCTCTCCTATCCTCCAACAGATCAATTTCCAGCAGGGCCTTATTAGTATTATCAATCCAAATTTTTATCTTAGAAACACTCTTACTCCAATGTTTAATATTTGATCTTAACCACATAAATTTTGATGTCAGATTAGAAGCAGTATTCTTTTTATAGTTGGGCTTATTCCAACTCTGTGCCACCATACGCATAAACCCATGATGAGCAGTCCAATAATTATCAAAGCGAAATAATTTCGTGCCAAGAATAGAGGTCTGAATGCAAAAACAACAACGGGAATATGATCAGAAGTGGGTTTTCCTTGAGGAAAAGCAATAGTATTAGGGTAAGAGGTTGTCCAATGGAGAGAGGTGAAAATCTAATCAAGCTGTTCCAACAGGGGATCTGCCGACATATTGCTCCATGTATAAGATTTTCCTTTAATACGAATTTCAGTCAAATTTTGGGTTCTAATGAAATCATTGAAAAGCATCATATCAACATTATTTCCTCGAGGTTTATTTCTGTTATCAATGTAACGAATAAAATTAAAATCCCCAAGTAACATCCAATCCTCGTCATCAGGAATCACCAAATTAAATAACCAGTCCACAAAAAGGTCTCTATGCTCTCCAATGCAAGAGGCCCATAAATATTGACTAAGGTCCAGGATTGGTTGGATTTTGTAGATGTGAAATTAACAGAAAGAGAAAACTGCTCACAATGCATCACCATCCCAGAAAAATGGAGCTATTCCAAATAATAATTAAGCGACAAGAGGCCCCATTAGAAGGGACATAAACAAACTCATCAAATATGCGAGGATAGCAAGACTTAATAAAAGAAGGCTAAAATGACTCTTCGTAGTTTCTTGAAGACAAATAATAGCACAACCACTAGAATTTATAGCATTCAAACGATCCAATTGTTTGTCTCTGGCATTGAACCCTCTAATGTTCCAACATAATACAAACCACTTTTTCAACATATTCATTGAAATAATACTAAACTAAGATGAAGGAGAGTCTTCATCTTCCTGGAAACTAGCCAGGAGCTGTTGATGAGAAATTTCCTCCTTGGGGACCCCACAGAGAGAGATTGCAATGTTCTACAGAACAGGAATTGGAGTGTGTGTAGAAATATCTTCAGCCTCTTGCATATCATCTTCATCCTCAATTCCTTGCTCACTAACAGTAGCTTCTGCAGAGGCCACATCTGGAATCAACCTGGTCTTCACCTTGGATTTATAAGGTTTGGCATCAGAGACACAAGTGCATTTGAAACCATTAAATTTGTTCTTCCTCGTACTACTTCTCACCTGAGTGGTTACTATAGGAGAAAATCTCCTAACCTTCCTATTCTGAACAGGAGAAGGCTGCCCCATGGGGCCTGACAGCGTAGGCATCCTGCAGGAAAATGGAATAATGGACAGGCCATTATTATTAGGAGAATGCACATGAGATAATTTCCTGGAGATCCTACGAGCTCCATAGCAATCCAGTGGATGTAACAGCTCTGCAGAGACACGCTTTCCTCCCACAATCTGCTTCTAACAAATTATAGAACTATAGTGAGAAGGCCATTGGAGTTTAGGAAAAGGACAAGACAGTCTGAGATGCTGCAAAATGGAACTGGCTACTGAAACCATGACATCATGTGTTGGAGTAAAGGGAACAATAGCTCTGTTATTGTTAACATTGGAGGAGACATCCCTATCGATAGAGCTTCAGCTATTAGAGGAACCAGAGGAAGGGGTGATGGACTCATGCCAAGCTTGCATAGGGCTATCCACAAGATTGCTAGCAGGAGGAGAAATCCCAGAATAGTATGGAACTCCTTGCTCCTGTAACATTTGTTGAAAACTGAAGAGAGGGGGAGCGACCTTAATGACAACAGGAACAGCGGGAAGAACATGTTGTGAAACATTTTGGGGCTGATGACCTGCATTGTTATTCTGAAAGCCAGGGGCTGAATTATTCTGCAGCCAAATGGCAACTTGCTGGTGATAAATTTGTGCAGCAGATAGTTGAGGCCCATAAAAGGGGTGAGGGTTCCCATTAGAAGGCTCTGAATCTTCATCAGGAGGAGGCACATCATGAATTTGGGTATTCCATTCATTGCTTTGCAACAGATAAACATGAACAGTCCAGCTATTCCTTGCTCCCCCTAACTGACGAATAACAAAGTTTTTTGGCACAAACTTAGGGTGAACAAGCCAAACTTTTAGAAGCACATTATAGATATTTCCTCTGGGACGATGCCAAGTGGAAAGAAGGCCAAAATCCTCAACAGGCATGTTCATGAAAAATTTTATCTGACAATCCAGGGGAAAGCCCAAATATATAATCCAAGCTTCTCTGCCAAACGAAGCAAACCTCCTATTCCGAGCAACATCCTCATCCATGGACTAAATGTAAACATGCTTTCATTGGAAATTATTATCCTCGTGCTAAGATTATCTCCTTAAGAAGTAGTATTATGAATTTTCAGCAACTGGATAATGAGCTTTTTGCTAAAGCTTGGGAAAGAATGGAATCTTTGGTAAATAATTGTCCCACTCATGGACTGATTAATTGGATGATCATCCAAACCTTTTATGCAGGTATGATTTTTTCTTCAAGAAACCTTGTGGATTCAGCTGCTGGAGGAACCTTTATGTCCATCACTTTGGGCTCTGCAACAAAGCTTCTTGATGATATGATGATAAATTATTCTGAATGGCACACTCAGAGATCTCCACCAGGTAAGAAGGTAAATTCTGTTGAAGAAACCTCTTCCTTGAGTGATAGGCTTGATGCTATTTCTTCTATGCTTGTTAATGATAAAACTTATGTTGGTCCAAACAAGGTTCCTTTAGCCTCTTTGGTTGCTCAAGAAGAGCATGTTGATGTGAAATTCATTAGAAACAACAATTTCAACAACAATGCTTATAGGAATAATTTTGCTAGCAACAATCATAGGCCATATCCTACTAATAATGGTAATGGTTATGTCAATTCTTATGGTAATTCCTACGACAATAATAGAAGTGTACCCTCTGATCTTGAAAACATGCTTAAGAATTTTATTAGTACACAAAATGCTTTTAATGAATCTGTTGAGGAAAAGTTTGGCAAAATTGATGTACTTTCTTCTAAAGTTGATAGCCTTGCTCTTGATGTTGATCTTCTTAAAATAAAGGTTATTCCTCATGATGTTAAAGAAAACAAAACTTTGAATGCCATTCAAGCTAGAATTGATGAGAATGTTAGGATGTTAGCTGAATTGCATGCAAGATGGGAAAGAGAAGATGAAATAGCTAGAATGAATAATATAGCTAAAGTTTGCACTATTACCACCACTAGTAAAACCGAAGATTCTCGTGCTAGTAAACCTTCTACTATTAATGGTAAAGTAATTGGTGTTGGCAATACCTCCACTTCTTCTGTTAAACGTTTAAAATTGCCGGAAACCACTGAAATTGTTCCTAATAAAAGTGATGAAATTTTTCGAAATATCGGAGACAATGGTTCCATTACCTTTGATAAAAATGATCTTGATTTTGATGATTTAAAGATATCTGAAGTAATTGTGTTCCTACAAAAGCTTTCTAGTATACCTAATGCTAGTGCTATGAATATGGCTTTCACAAAACATATTACAAATGCTATCATGCAAATTAGAGAAGAAGAATTAAAACGTGAAGCCTCTATCCCAAGGAAGTTAGCTGATGGTTGGGAACCCATCATTAAAATGAGGGAGAATGATTTTTACTGTAATGCTTTATGTGATCTTGGTGCTAGTATCTCTATTATGCCTAAGAAATCTATGATATGCCTGATTTACCACCTTTGGAACACTGTTATTTGGATGTTCGTCTTGCTGATAATGCTAGAAAGAAAAATTTGGGGAGAGTTGATGATGTTCTTATTATGGTTAATAATAACCTTGCCCCCGTTGATTTCATTGTTATGAATATTGAATGCAATTCTTCTTGTCCTATTGTTTTGGGAAGACTTTTTCTTAGAACTGTTGGTGCTTTTATTGGTATGAAAGAGGGGAATATTAAATATCTATTCCCACTCAAGAAAGGTATGGAAAATAATCCTAGGAAGAGAATTTAGTTTCCTTTCGATTTTATTATTATAAAAATTTACAATTTGGATGCTTCTTTGCTTGAAAATACTTTATTCTTGTTTTCTGGGCCTTTGCAATGGTTCTTCTGTTTTCTTTGAGTCAAGGTGTTGTTTCATTCTGTAGAAACTCCTTTGTATCTTTATTTTCTTGCATTTGTTGTGACCAGTAAAGTCTCTAGTGAAAGTTGAGGTTAGATTTGGATTTCTGCGCAGGAAACATATTTCTGTTGTCCACTATTAAATTCGTAGAAAATCACAGAAAGATCAAAATGACGTGATTTTTTTGCTTAATCCTTAGCTATTTCCTAAAGTTCTTCTAGTTTTACGTTTTTCTATTTGATCAATGTAAGTGCCCCACAAAAATTCGTCTTTACAGACTGTTCTGGTTTTGATAGATTCTGCCTTTTTTACTTGCATTCTCTCTTTTACTATGTCGAGTGGATTTCTTTGCTCCACAAAACATCAGTGTCTATAGATAATGTTTAAAAAGTATTAATAATGCTTGTATCCAAGGAGAATATGTGACTTTTTGATTGTTAACTAACCTTCTAATGAGAATTGCTTTGAGTTTGGTGTGAAGGAAGTTTTCATGGGTCAAGAGAAGAGGGTGATATAATGTGATCAAGAAGAGTGAACAGCCAAAGTTGGGGATGCCCCGTGGTTAACCCCAGCAAATTCTAAGAATACACAAGCGTCTAAGCTTGGGGATGCCTTGGGCATCCCCTTCTTCATCAGGAACTTATCAGGTCCCTTCTAGTGAAACTATATTTTTATTCGGTCACATCATATGCACTTTACTTGGAGTGTATGTTTGTTTTTGTTTTTTTCCTTGTTGTAATAAAGTTAGTTGGAACCGAGCATTCTTGTGTGGGAGAGAGACATGCTCCGCTTTTTCATATGAATACTCGTTTTCTATCATGCTCGTATTCTTAGTTTTTCTTCTAGCGGCTGCAAATCCTTTTAGCTCCTGTTTTTCATGCATCTCTTATTTAGAGCTGTTAGTTCTAGTAGAGAAGTAGTGTCACTCACTTGTTTCATTGCTATATCTCTTTTAGATTTTTTTTTTAGTCTGGAATGATTGGTATTGGAAAGTAGTAGTACAATTTTCGTGCTTATAACGGTGCAAACCGAAGCTTATATAGACTGTGGATATATGCTTAGTAGTTATTATTGTAGCATGACATGTCTCAAATATCTGAGAGTGCTTTATGTTCCATTGAAATAATCATGAGTTGTTTTTATAACATCGAAGCATAATATTGTGGTAGTCTCCTTCGAATGCTTTATTTGGTTGACTTGGTGCATGCTTAGATCATGTTATGACTACAGACCAGTCACCTCTAGCCTCTATGATCATTTAGTTTTTGACGTCTAATACCATTTGTGCTTTGATTAATAATGTTTTTTTCACTATGCATGATTATGGCCATTATTGCTCTCTTAATTTGTCTCTCCCAGTCTTTTGCTAGTCTCTACTTGTACTGAGTATGAGCTCTACTCGTGCATATAACTCCCAAAAACCAAAGTTTGCCAAATATCTCCACCATACCTACCTATATGTGGTATATAAATGCCACTCCAAAGTAAATTTCTCGTGTGGTACCTTTAAAACTTTCAAAATTATACATGTTTTATGCTCTGGTTTAGGTCATGAGGAAGTAGTTTAAAGTTTATTGTGGTTCATGGCAAGCAAAGGGTCTTCTCCCTCTTTAACCCGATGAGCATGGAATCTATGCTCATTTAAATTTGCAGAGAGCTGGTGCCAATTAATATAACCAAAAAGGCAATTACCCATGGATTGATGAAAGTTGGTGGGCTCCCGTGGATATGGATAGCCTTGGTTTGTGAAAAGCATGGTGGGGGGAAGTGCCAAACTAAATAAACAACAAAAACCGCTCTCAAAAGTCTAAAAAACTTGCTTGGCATGAGTTATGATAAGTTTTTCATTACCATTCGTTGACATAAACATACACCTCTTTAAAAAAAATTGTTTTCAATACCTCTCTTTAATAAAATAAAAAGCTCTCGCACATGAGTTAATCCCTCCTTCCCTCTGCAAAGGGCCTTTCTTTTACTTTTATGCCGAGTCTTCATCTTCTAACTTTGTGCACAATTAAGAGAGCATAGTTGTCATTCTGAGTATAATGTGCATCAGTCCCAAAGATTATTATTGATTGATTCATGATATGTTATTACTTGTTCTCAAATTACTTGTTTCCAGTCACCACTTGAACTTTGAAGGTGTCCTGGAATTTATGTTTTTCTCTCACTTTTAAGGACAAGCGGAATACAACTTTACTATGTTTTCTTTATGCTCGAAACAAACATATAATTTTCAAGTGCATTATTATTCATGATCTTTTGTTTGTGTTACTTTACATGTAGCAACATGATTGCTAAGTTTCATCGTTAGAACTATATCTATCATGTCTATGTTTAGAGTACTTCGATCTCAACTAGCATTGCTTTTACATAACGTTGGTCAAGGTTGTGTTGGCTGCATGTCACCTCAAAAATTAGCAAGAGTTAACCATGGGGATGCTTGATACATCTCAAATGTATCTATAATTTTTTATGCTTTATGCTTGTTTTCTATCCAATACCAATCTGTTTTCCTTCGTTTTCTGGATGTTTTCTCGACTAAGCTATTGACAAGGTGCCACAACGCCAGTTCCTGTTTTCTGTTGTTTTTGGTTTCAGAAAAGTTTTTTTGGATATATTCACGAAATTGGACGAAATAAAATCCCAGAGTATTATTTTTCCTGGCACGTCAACAGAGTCCAAAGGAGACCTGGAGGGGGGCAATGAGGTGGCCACACCACCTACTGGCACGCACCCTGGCCACGCCACCACATGGTGTGGGCCCCTCGGGCGCCCACGGACATCGCACTTTCGCCTATCCCCCCCGATGCAGAAACCCTAAAATATCAAGCCTCCATCCACGAAAAGTGTCGTAGCTCCACCGGCATCACCGACAAGTCTCGGGGGACAATAATCTTTGTTTTGGCTCCCTGCCGAAACGGGGAAGTGCCCCCGGAGCCATCTCCGTCGACTCCATCGCCATCATCATCGCTGTTGCTGACTCCCATGATGAGGAGGGAGTAGTTCTCCCCCGAGGCTGAGGGCTCTACCGGTATCTGTGTGTCTCATCTCTCTCTCCCATGGTGTGATATTTATGTGATCATGAGCTGTGTAATCTAGTTGAATAAGTAGATGTTACTCTTCATCTGTTATGCTTCTCTAGTGGTTTGGTTAATGTGATCTCCGGAGACACCTTTGTCCCGCGGTGTAAAGGTGACAGTGTGTGCACCGTGTGTGACTTATCATGGTTTATATATTCTGTGTTGGATGACCCTATGAAATTTGGGTGTTTGTCTGGAACCATCTAGGTCTCAAGGTGACAGTGTGGGCTTACCTGGTGGGTAATGCAACTTTAAGGTGTGCTTTCATAGTCCTACGCAATGATTGGTGTTTGTTATCCAACCGGAGAGTGGTTCGGAGTAGCATAGTGAAGAGATGATATTTATGTATTCAATTATATTATTATTGTTGAGAGTGTCCACTAGTGAAAGTATGATCCCTAGTCCTTTGTTGTAAGCATTGAAACACCGTTTACAATCAGTTTTGCTACATGTTTGATTGCTGCCATTTTTATTCCAGCTTGCTATTATCACTTATAATCATCCATATTACTTGTATTTCACTATCTCTTCACCGAACTAGTGCACCTATACAACTGAAAATTGTATTAGGTGTGTTCGAGACACAAGAGACTTCTTGTATCGTAATTGCAGGGTTGCTTGAGAGGGATATCTTTGACCTCTACCTCCATGAGTTCGACAAACCTTGGGTGATCCACTGAACGGAAACTTACTGCTTTTCTACAAACCTCTGCACTTGGAGGCCGAACACTGTCTACAAGAATAGAAGTATGTGTAGACATCACCCTACCGGAGATGTGGATTATCAACGGAGGCCTCTACATCGCCATGACTGCCTCTCGACAGATATGTGAGTAGTTAATCCCGGTACTACGGGTCCATAGAAGTAGCTAGATGGTGTTCTATCCTCCTTGTGCCACCATGTTTAGATCTTGTGAGCTGCCCTACATAATCAATATCACCGTTATGTAGTTGCTACATGTTGTGTTTGCTGGGATCTGATGAACCATGAGATTATGATTACTTTGCTCAGGTCATACTGAGTTGTTTCACTTATATATTTAGAGATTTTTTATTATTGTCTTGCAATGCTCTCTGGTGTGTATGATTTCCTTGGGCAATATATTGTATGCACCTCCAAGAGAGGGTTCATATGCTAGATAGTGGGTTCATGCCTTCTTTACATTTGCTCGAGTGACAGAAACGTGTCGGGCGGAGGATGTGGTGTTGCCACTAGGCAGAAAACAACGGTTTTCTTGTCTACGGATGAGGATTATTTCTTAGATTACGTATTTTTCTTATTGCATTTTTTGTTGCACACAACCAATCACTTCGTTGCTACAACTTAATAACAGCGGGATTTTTTTGATTGATGTCTCAAGGTGGACTTTTGGTAATAGATGATGTCAGATGGCGGTCTGTTTATCTTGACGTAATGTCAACAATGTTAGAACTCGTGAACTATATTTCGTCATAATAGTATTGTTACATATTCATGATTTTTCAATTGCGCAGCAGCAATTTGTTCACCCAACATGTTATTGTTAGGAGAGACACCAGTAGTGAAACTATGGCCCACGGTCCTATTTTCCTCATTGTTTACAACCTCGTTTACTTCCTTTTAATCATCATTTGCTCGTTGTTCCGTTTTCATTTAATA
Organism: Alopecurus myosuroides; assembly: GCA_028641055.1. NCBI lineage: Eukaryota > Viridiplantae > Streptophyta > Magnoliopsida > Poales > Poaceae > Alopecurus > Alopecurus myosuroides. The sequence goes on from CM054057.1 coordinate 778,959,229, forward strand.
TTCTCCAACAATTTGATATAATTAATTTTCTAGTTTTCAACAAGATGGGAAGATTGAGAACATTCTAGGAAAGTTGGGAGCAAGAGAGGGTTTGTGTTGTGTGCATGTCCACGATTGTTGAAGCCCCATACAACAAGCAACCTAATGAGAGACTTTGAAGACCTACTGGATTGATCACCCTGGTTCCTTAACTGGGGGAAATTAGCTGCATATTACATCATACCTTCCTATTGGGGTTTCCCAACATGTGTGTGATAACGCCACCAAGCAACAACAATTCCTGGCGCCGTTGTCGGGGACTTCAATCTTTCAGCTAGGCGAGTTACGCACTTCCATTTTTTCTCTTTTCTCGTTCTCACCACTAGGGAAAAGGCTACCGCGGGCGCACCAAATTAGGCTACCGCAGGCGAATTTCAGTTCGCCTGGGACCACATCGCCAGCGGTAATGACTTATCGCAGGCGGACCTCAAAATGCTCCTGGGGTAACTTGACATACCCCAGGCGAACTGGCACTGTGCGCCTGGGGTAAGCCTTTAACCTGAGGCGAACATGCACTGTGCACCTGGGGTATCATTTCCTATGTTGCTACTATTTTCTATAATGTTGCTCAAAATTTAAAAAGTTTAACTAGTGTAAAAACTAGATGTACAATTATTTATGAACGGAGAGAGCAACATACAATGCATTGGGATGATTGTATCTTATAATCGTCTACTACCTAGGATACAGCGCTAAAAGACGATGCATTACGGAAGGCCTTAAGTTTTCTCTATGGGATATTTAAGTATTTAATATTAGCACTCATTTGGTTTTATGCAAGATTCAGCTAAGCTCCGTTTATGGCTATAGCCGAGCATAGCATTTGCTTAGGGCTATGAGAGCAGTGTGTGGTTTGTCTAATAAAATTATTACTCCTAGGTCTAACAAAATCAAAACTACTCCACCATTTTAGTCACACTATGTAGCTCCCATGTGGCAGAAAAAATTCATATTTCCTCCAAACTGGTCCACCGTTTTAGTCACCCTGTGTAGGTCCCATGTGACTGTCCCTCTTCTGGTAGAGTCCATCGCCTCCCGTGGCGGCGGCGCGCGTTCCCCCTTCTGTGACCTCGTCCGCTCCTCCCTGTACTCCCCCCGTCGCCGCCGCGGACAGAGGCTACCGGGCCTTTCCTTGGTGGCGTCGGTGGTTGAATGACCTTCCCCGCGTCGATCGAGTGGAAGAGGGGTTCCCTTGGGCGGCGGAGGTGCGTCTCAGGTGGCTATGGCCAGGTTCCGGCCGGGAGGTGGTCCGACGACGGCGGCATCTGCCGGTGTGCAGGGCGGCGTAGTGGAGGACGCGGATGTGCTACCGCTGACAAGTCTAGGCGGCCCAGATATAGGCCCGTGGGCCCCATCTGGTTTGGGACGGGCCGGTTGGCCTGCGACATGTTTTGGAGATGGAGCTGATGGAAAGGGTGTCGCGGGCAACAAAGACGAAGGCCCGACAATTGCAGCACGGCGACGAGCTTTACGGGCCCGCTCAGGGCCCGACCGGACCCCATTAGGACTGGTGTGCCCCCGTGGGGGCTTTACGGGCCCGCTAGGACCGGCCAGACCTAACGGGGACTTTTATGCTCTCTGGCCGCGTCCGGTCGACTACCGCCCTCGACGGTGGAGGCAGTACCCTCCCGCACGACTATGATAGTGTTGTCCCCGTAGTAACCCTTTCCTCGCCTCCGCCTGTCAGACCTCCTAGTATCGACCTCGGAGAGACGACGATGGTGGCTTCATGACCATGGTGGTGCGTGTTGCTGGGCGGCTGGTCAGTTGGTGTCAAGGCTCATCCTTGAGGGGCTCCTGTGCTTCGATCGCCCGGGGCTAGGTATAGGGTTTTTCGGGAGAAATCCTTGTCCGCTCGTTTGACACTGGCTTGGTGCTGCCTCCGGGTGGCATCCTTCCTTCCTTAAGGGCGCCATGGCTACTCTCCGTCCGTTGTCCCCTGTGTGCCGGGGGATACCCTAGGACCAGTGTGCTCCGGGCAAAAACGTGGCTTCCTTCCTGAAGGTGTTACTCGGTACTCGTCGATTCGTAGCTATTAGCGTGATGGTAATTTGTAGGAGGGTGCAGTGGTGGCGGGTCACCGTCGTTTAGTCAATTCGCATATGTCTCCTTTTCTTTCTTTCTTGCTCTGGGTGTGTGTTGGCTGCTGCCTCAGCCGATGTGTTGGGTCAGCTTTGTTGTATCAAGTGGTTACTATATTAATATAGCGGGGCTTCGGCCTATTTCGATCGAACTCCTACGGGAGCCTCCATTTACCTTCTGGGATGCACACCATGGATCTAATTTAGTGCCCATAAGTGATGAATAAATTCTTGAATCAATTCTTCAATAACCCAAGTAAAATATACAACAATTCATTACACTCCCTCCGCTCCATAATGTATAGAGGGGTTGTATAATTTTGTAATTTAGACCATGAAATGTCCATGAAGGTCATCAGTGTTGTAACTGTCTCTTGGAAACGACTATTTACGATGGATTCTTCGTGAAAATCACAATATCTCGGTGGATGACATACACTCCCTCCGTATCAAAATATAATTTGTTTTAGCGTTTTCTAGTCAACACTTATCTAGACATGTTTTAGTGTGTAGATTCATGTGCATCTTACACTAAAACATGTCTAAATACATGTTGTATATAAACGTTAAAACATATTACATTTCGATACGGAGGGATTGGTATATACATTCAGATGTACTAGTTAATATATAATAATAAAATAAAATCCGGAAATGAAAGCGCCTCTCAAAATAAATTGGCTTGTATGGCGTCTTTATATGTTCGGCTATGTCTATCTTAGATGCAAGCCTTTTGTGGATTGGATGACGTTGACCTACTGTACATATTGGAAACATTAATATCGTAGAGATACCAATTACACACAGATTCTGCACCAAATCAATACCCTAATGACATTATGCATGCACACATCCGAGTAAAAGAACAAGAAACAAAAAGGAAAAATCATGTATAGAGTTTCAGTCCTTGTAACGACAGAACAACCACCACCAAGACAACATCTGATGTCCAATTTCTCCAAAAGCAACACCTAAAAGAAGGAAACAGTGTACAAACACCGTCGTTGTCTGATCGAAGATCTTGGATTTTCACTATGAAGATAGTCCCCGCTCTCAAAACAATGCTTTTAGCAAGATCATTGCGAGACACAACCAATTAAGTCTAGACCTTATATTTTCACACTGAAAGGTAAGACTTTGAACTTCACCAATGCTTCCGCCCCCACTTCCATACCGATGCTACAATTCCTGGAATTCCAAAACAATTCCTCGTCGACGCAAAGAATCGAATCACCATTGCTAGTCATCCAATCTCAGCTTCTATGACATTCTCCGCCTCTGAGAGATATTGGAAACATTAATATCGTAGAGATACCAATTACACACAGACACTGCACCAAATTAATACCCTAATAACATTATGCATGTACATATCCGAGTAAAAGAACAAGAAACAAAAAAGAAAAATCCGGTATAGAGTTTCAGTCCTTGTAACGACAGCACAACCACCACCAAGACAACATCCTGTACAAACACCGTCGTTGTCTGATCGAAGATCTTGGATTTTCACTCTGAAGATAGTCCCCACTCTCAAAACAATGGTTTTAGCAAGATCATTGCGAGACACAACCAATTAAGTCTAGACCATGAACTTCACCATGAAAGGTAAGACTTTGAACTTCACCCATGCTTCCGCCCCCACTTCCATACCGATGCTACAATTCCTGGAATTCCAAACCAATTCCTTGTCGACGCATGCTAGTCATTCAATCTCAGCTTCTATGACATTCTCCGCCTCTGACTTCACGATTGATCTGCCCATGGCGGTAACAGAAGCAGAACTTCACTCCGCTCCATGTGTTGTAACCAAATCTCACCTGATCCAGCAATCGCTAGGCATTAACGTCTATGGAAGATCGTCCTTAGAGACTTCTAAAACCCGACACTCTGGCCAGAACAAAGAGGACATCGTGAGGCAGTTCTTCGTCAGGGGCGATGTTGGCGTGGGGAGCTATGTAGGTACCAGCGTCTCAAATATATAGATACATCCCCAAGTTTGCCTTGTTGGCCAGACGATTTCGCCCAAAAGCAGGACGCCACCGTGAGCGTGAAAGGGCAAATGCTCCCGTGTATCCTCCCATGCATCGCTGGCGGATGCTGCCCGCTATGGTTTATTTCTGTAAGCATCCATGCAGTCGTTAGCAACCACTATCTATGAGTCTCGCACCACAGTTTTGTCCGTACGCGCGTCGTTTTCTTTTGCTTTCTTTCTTTTCTTTCTAGCCTTAATAATTTATTACTACTCGTACTAGAATCTCATCCTCTTCCTTGTCTTCTTGCGCCAACTTGGTACGCTCGGTTGGTTGCAATAACAATGCTCGTCGAGGGAGGGTGCTGAACAGAGTTCCAGATCCATCCCTTTCCCAAGTTGTCAAAACCCCCACTGAGGTCCTTTGATAGTACGTTCTTATCGTATATCACACTCTGTATTCATTCAGTGGTCGCCACTAGAAGGCCCTCCTAGAAATAGAAACCGGGAACTTTCACAAATCAACTACTCCCTACTGACGACGACTAAATGGGGAAATTAAATACTACCGTCTGCGTCTACTTTGGAAGACATCAATAATAATTTGTACTCTCTCCGTCCTAAAAATAAGTATCGTTAAAATAGGATAAAATATATGCATTTAACATCGAAATATATCTAGATGCACCGATTTTAATGATATTTATTTTGAGACGGAGGGAGTACTATCGTCAACTTTACACGGTGCTACCTTTATTATGAAAACTAAGGTGTATTTCGTTTTCTTTTGACCGAATATTTGACCAAACAGTACGCATTTAATACGTGATATATATGTTAGAAATCATAATCATAGTGAAATACTTTTGACTAGCAATATAATTATATTAATTTAATATCCCGACTAATTGTTGGTTAAAGCATACTAGTCAAAGTAAACGAAATATGCCTTATTCTGAATTCCGGCCGCTCACTTTAATAGGTTGAAAGCAAGCTTCGGACGGATGGGTACACGCACGGTGATGATTGATTTTTTCCTTCTCTCGTTTCAACCAATTCATAACGAAACTAAGATCATCCCACTGACATGACTGATGATATGTACGGCACCTTTGCGTGTATGCGCCCCTCAAGCACAATAAGTAAAGATCGGCCAGATTTTTAAAAAAAATAAGGTTTCACCTCCGACTCCGCATTAAAATGGTGCAGACAGTTGGTTTTCCTTTATTATTAAAATAGAAATCACCACGTCTTACAAGCTAATACATCAAATAATTCGACCTGAAACTACCAACCTAGCAACAACATGCTGCACCTACGATACCGACGAATGGGTGACCAACAACAGGGCCTGCGACCTAACAACACAACAACACACACCACATAAAAGCCGAAGGCCTCGCCAAGTCATCGATATCGGGCAAGAGGCACAACCGGTCTAGCAGACCCAAGCACACACCGACGTACACGCTCTTGAAGTCGATCGCTTCATCTTCACTAACTCATATGTTGACATACGAATACGTCACGTGTACCCCCGGCGTCGAGCGCGATACGCAGGACACATCGCCGGAAGCGTGACACACACTGGTAGAAAAAAGGCCTTCCATACGCCCCCTTCAGTCCCCAAAATGTCCGAACCGTGACTAAAGGGGTCTTTAGTCGCGGTTCGGGAGGCGACCCGCGACTGAAGGTCTTGCGTGGCGGTTGGGGTAGCGCGCGGAGGGATTTAGTCCCGGTTGGCCTGGCCACCCGCGACTAAAGGTCAGAGCTGCTCGCCTCCCTGTCTTTAGTCCCGGTTGGCCTGGCCACCCGCGACTAAAGATCCAAATTGCTCGCCTCCCGCGCGGTATTATTTCGCGAGCGAGAGGCAGAAGGCCATTGCTACAATGCGCACCCGAGACTCTCTGTTCTTCTTCCTCTCTTCTCTTCTTCCTCTCTTCTTACTCCACCAAGCACCCATGGATTCTCCCGTTTGGAACGTTCTCCGTGTGCCCACACCATGCCGCAAGAATCTCGACGTGGCATATACCAATATATGCGAGAGGCTCCCCTATGCTCTTAACCGTTTGGTCGATCTCTATGAAGAAGCCGATGAACACCGTAAGTTCTTCGGGCTTGATCTAGAGTGTACGGCGAATCAGAAGGATGTTGCCGTCATCCAGATTGCCTTCAAGGAGACCGTTTTGGTCTTCGAATGGGCAAGGTACGCACACGTACAATCTCTCTTAGGATCGTTGTTGCATTTTTGATTTGTTGTTGCATTGGAAGAATACACGTGTTGCAACAAAATCTAACATGTGTTCCATTTTTGTTGTTGCAGTAGTTCAAAGCAATCTCAAGAACTTGTTGATTTTCTTGTCAACAAGGGTTACGACTTCTGTAGCGTTGACATCACTCAAGACCGGCAGAAGTTGATGCGCACGTTGGATATTGAGATACCTGAAGATCACTACATTGATCTTCAGGACCGTATCCATTTTGATGAGCTGTACGGGCACAACACCGGGATGGCTCAGATGGCAACTGCCTTCATCCACCCCGACTACAAAACCATGAAGACAGGTTTCCCCTCGAGGAATCACATGTATTGGGGGAAGAACCCACTTGACCGGATCAATCTTGAGTATGCAGCAATAGATGCATACGTTGCCTTCGAGTTGTTCCGCATCTACTCTTCGGAGCTCGAGTAGATGTTGTTTGTGTACAGCATCTATGTACCGCTATGTTGCGCGTTCGATATATGTAATGGATATAAGTCTTTCTATTAATTCCTATATTGTTTCTATATTAATTCCTAGCTATATTATTTCTATATTATGGAATGGATATATGTACCGCTATGTTATGTAATGGCTCAAATAAAATCACGGGTTAAACATGGCACAAAATTTACTAAAGCAACCACACAAAGATCTAGCTCACACACAATTCCAAAATAATAAAACTAGAAAGTAACAAATGCTAGTTCCATTTTTATTTGGGTTTCCAATCATGCACACACCTTCTAAGGTAGATGTTCTGCAAGCAAACAACCTAATATCAATTCCTAACACTCTATAAAAGCTAGGAAACAAGATAAGATCAAACACACATTTCAAAACAAACAAAAACACATCAAGAAAACAAAACAGAAAAACTACTGTTTCTATATCTGTTCACCAAAAATAAATCTAGAGCTCCAAAAATTAATCTAAGCCAGGAAAACATAGATCTAGTCAATACCAAACTCATCCAGTTGGATTTACTTCAAAATTCATTTTTTAACTCATTCTAAAAATCATAGAAGAGCCTACTGGTCTTTTATTAAAAAGGATGGTATTTTCATTTGGTTGCTGACCTTCATGTGAGGCTAAGTGCTATGGATAGATCTTTTCAATATCTATCCAGAACATTTTAGTTTGTCCATTTTGGTTATGTATTTTAAAAGTTAGGTTCAAATCATTCTCACAGATAGTCATTGCCAAAACAGTTCTTGTGTCCAAAATAATAGTCCAAACTTGGATCTGCAAATTTTTTATGGTTTAGATTTCATATGGTTTGGTTCATGAATTTTATCAGATTAATTTGCATTTAGGAAAGGGGAAAATGAATTAGTTTTATTTTTCTGATTTTTTTATATATTATTTGTATTTTTAAGATTTTAAAATGAATTAGTTTTATTTTTCTGAATATTTTGATATATTATTTGTATTTTTAAGATTTTAAAATGAATTAGTTTTATTTTTCTGAATATTTTTTAGAAATAATACAAATTAAAAAGTTAATGTTTATTTATTTATTCAAAATTATTAATTACATCATTACTTTTGTTTATTAAAAGATTTATTTGAAATTCAGACAATAAAGAAATGTGGCATCGACCAACATGTTAATAGGATTGATATGATACTAGTATCACATACATGCGTGCGAAACACTTGGATGCGGAACATGATGGAACTCGAAAGTTAAGCGTGCTAGTGCTAGACTAGTGGGAGGATGAGTGACCGAGCGAGAAGTTTGACCACGAGTAAGTAATTTGACTAGAGATAATTGTAGTTAGACACTAAGCAAATAATAAAAATTCTGAAAAAAAAGGGAGTGAAAAATTGGAGTGAAAAATAATTAGAAAACCAAATGAATTAAAGAAATAACGAAATAGCATGTAGTCCTGGTTCGTGTTGCCAACCGGGACTAAAGGTTCTCCGCCCCCGGCGTATGCCACCCACCCACGTGGACGGGCCTTTAGCCGCAGTTCGTAAGAGGGGCGACTAGAGGGGGGCCTTTAGTCGCGCATATTTAGTCCCGGTTGCACGGCCGGGATTAATGGCCTTTGCGAACCGGGACTAAAGGCCTATTTTCTACCAGTGACACAAGACAACCCGACCAGCGTTTTTGATGACTCGAAACCCCAGGCGGCTGGAGGGACCTGTCTGGACGCCCAACGGTGACGGGCTACCTAGGTCGATTTGCCCGCGCCCAAGGATTTCGCCAATCGAAGCACTCCGGTGCCTGAAGAACGCCGACGAATGAAGAAGAAGAAGAACACCTAGGATTTGGGCATAAAGGTAATAGAGATGTGTTTTTTTGTGTGATTGGGTGGTGTTGTTTAATCGGTCGTCAGCCCCCAAGTATATATGGGGCGGATGGACTTATCGTACAAGTCTAGGGCCAAAATTACCCAAAAAAAAGACCTAATTCGAGTGCAATTCGAGCAAAACTAGCTCGGGCTCGGATTCAGGTCGGACGATCCGACACTTTTGCACTGGATGATTGTAACATCCCGGGGGTTTCCCCAAATTAGAATTTGATTGTTGTTTCTTTTTTTTCCGCATCATCATGCATATTCATGACATCATGCAACAATTAATCACTTTGCATTTTTTTATAAAGAACTCAAAATAGTATTGTGTGTAACTCTAATTCTATTTTTGCAAATAATAAAAATCACTCTACCTCTCTCAACTAAATATTTGGGAATGTTAATGAACTAGTTTTATTCAACATAAAGTTTTCTAAATTATCTGAAAGCATTTCCCATCCTTCCTCTTTCTTCTCTAATTCTATTTTTCCCCTCCTTGCAATCTCCTTTTATCTTTATCTTTAATTCTTTGAGAAGTCCCAAAAGAAACAAATTCCACAAATTCATTTTGTTTTGGGCTTGAAGAAGCCTTCTAGCCCTAGGGCCTTTTCAGCCCAGCTAGCTCCAGGAGGAAGCGCACGTCCTCTTCCTCCTGTACGGCAGCACATCGACAGTGTCCACGTCGACCGGTGGGTGGATGTGACGGCCGGGAGCACGCCCCTCCGCCTTAAGACCACCACCCACTCGCCTCCTGCTAACCCTAGCCTTCCTCTCCTTTCCGTCGCAGCCGCCACCCTCCTTCTTCCTCCTATGTTCCCTCCCTTCTCTGAAATTTCTGAACCAGAAAAGAACCCCTCCATGGCCGCGTCTTGGAGCTCCGCGCGCCGTCGTCGTGTTCGTCGTCGGGCCCCGTTCTCTGCGGGAATGGAGACGGGGCACCTCCCTCGTCGCCTTCATCTCCTCGGCCGGCACGGAGAGGCGTCAGGAGCGCCGCGCCGTCGACATCTTCCGTCGTCCATGCGTACGCGCGGGCACCTGCGCCGTCGACTGCATCGCCTCATCGTTGAGGCTGATCCCTGCGTCGACGACCCCGCGGTGAGCCCCCGCCTCCGGGCCCTCTCCCTCCTTCCTCCCGCTGCTCTGTGAGGGCCGCCTTCGAGCGCCCAGCCCGCGCCGTCGCCGCTGTATCGTCATCACCGGCCGCGTTCTGTCCCCGTCCCGTGCAGCACCACCGATCTTCAGTTCGTCAGTCTGAAGAAACGCCGAAGGAACACCTCAAAGGGTATATGCCCATACCTAGATCACAACCACGAGCTCAGCCCAATGGCAAGCCACATCTGCACGCCCCAGCAGGTCGCGGGATCGAACCCTTCCCCGGCCGAAAAGGCCACATTTTGGCCATTTCTCCACCCCGCCGCGGGACCCACCTGTCATCGACTGCGGATGCCACGCAGCTCTTCACCCGCGCCTCGTCATCACCGTGTGGCAGCTGACCCCACTGTCAGCCACACGGGCTGGGGTGCTGGGAGTGGATCTGGACTCCCAGATCCAGATCTGGAGTTTTTCTCGCGACCAGGTCCCTGTACTTTTCTTCTGGGTCCCTAAAAATTGCAGAGAAGTCCCTGTCTTTTGCACTTTAGCCCCTGAAACTTCAAACACCCATAAAAGCTGCAAAAAAAACTCCAAATTTAAATTGTAAAATATGATTTCCATGTAAAATTGAATAATCTATCCAAATATCACCTTTGTTTCCTGTTTTGGAAAAATGAAATTCATGTCATTTTCTATACTTGAATTAATTCATTTAAAATTGCCTCAACCATAACTTGTTCATTTAAAATCCAAATTGGACAATTAAAATATGTTTGCATATCAGAAAATTGCCATTAACCTGTTCATGCCATTCATACAACTGTTTGCATCTTGCTTTGTGCATTTTAGCTTTTGTTATGCATGCTCACTTAACATTAACATATGGAATGTGTTTGGGTACTTAATTCAATTGGTGCCCTATTCCATTTAATTTTGTGTCACTCACCTATGAACTGTTTTCCATGCTAAACAACATTTAATATTGATGGTTAGATAAATAACTTAAACCTTCCTAATTAAATGTTGGGCTTTTGTCTCAACTTAAATTGGTTAAGTTGCATCCCCGCATGTCATGCATCCATATCTTGATCATGCTGGATCTTTTGCCGTAGAAGTAATTGTTGCATCCGGTGTTTGTTCTAGTTCGTTGTTTCTTCGCGGATAGGACGTTGAGATGATGTGAGCAACGACAAGTTCTGCGGATGTACCTCTACTTGCTGGATCTCAGGCAAGTATACTCACTTGCTACCTATGGCTGCCTTTCATCACTTGTTACCGATTCTTCCCGTTGTCTTTATTCTAGCCTTCTGATTCGATGCTTGTTTCTCGATCATATCATATGTTTACCTTGCAACCATGATATAGTCTTCCTTCCACTTCCTATTAACTGTTGTTTGTTTACCCCGTTGGCCCTCGTGTCGTAGTTGCATGCTTAGATTTGTTTGCGCTCGAGTCCTGTTGTCCTATGTTCTATCACCTGTTTAGTTTGATAGTTGGGTTTCAATTTAATCAACAACATGTTAAAGTTTGGGGTAATAAAAATTTGATGATAAGGCACCGGCAGGAGGCCCGGCGTGGTTTTGAGGCCTGCTAGTGTCGACCTTAATTAGGAAAAGGGTCTTGACCTCCGATCCATGATGAGCGCACTAACCGCATGTGGGAAGCGTGTATGGACGCCCCCCGCAATTCTGATTCGATTCGCATCTCGTACAAATCGCCACACTTAGTTCGGCCTTTCCATTTGGTGCATGCATATGCAGGTGCGAACCCTTGGCGCCAGGGTGGAACTTTTGTAGTCGGCATTTAGGGCGGCGTGGTCTTCCAGTGCTATGAGGGTCCCCCTTTTCTTCGTGGGGGCTCGATTAGCCGCGCACGCACAGCTCGTGGTTCTTTGGGCTTGATGCGAAGAAGAGTTGGGTTGTGTTGAGTGCCTCGCTTGGTGGAAGGGCCTTTCCATCTGGCGGGTCATTCTTACGTGTACGGCCAAATTGGTGCATCCCTGCAGGGTTAATCTTCTCGAGAAGCCGTGTTGTCCGCGGTTATGGATGACTTGGTGAAAGTGCTGGCTAACAAGTACTCAGACAACTTACACTTAACGATGATAACTTGACTAGTAATATAGATTACATCCACCATGAAAATGAATGTCACCTTAATCAACAGTGTGAGTTTCCTTGGGTTGCTTCCTTAGTAGGGGGTAACACTGGATGGGTATTGTTTGGTGAGTAGTTATATTTGGTTTTGTCGCGCTATCTTATCCCTTTCTTTTAGCCGGATGTTGTAGCGCGTCTCTCTAGTTGTTGGTGCTGCCCGCTGCTGCTTCGTTGCACTACCCCCTTCTCTTTCCGTTGTACCCAAAGTATTTGTATCTTGTGATGATTGGTTACGCTGGTATCTTGTGAGTATGATTTATCCACTTACCAGTACTTAATAGTACTGACCCACGAATCCATTTCGGGGCTGCATATTCCACATTGCAGTCAACAGGTTTGAAGTCTGACGACGTTAGCTTGGGAATCCCTCCGGCTTGGCCTGGGCAGGGATTGGACGCCATCGGTTATCTTCAGGACTCTTAGTCCAATTTGTATCTTGTCCGTAGTCGGACACTATGTTGCTTCTTCCGCTGTTATTTGGATCTTTGTATTGTATCAGTTGTATCCTTGACTTGTTTGAGTCGTCTTGTATATACCTCCTCTGTTGTTGTTGTGGATTATTCGTGAACTGTTGTAATGTTATCACAAGTGGCAACCTGAAATCGGTTATTATGCGGATTTGGGTGGAAATGCCGAAATCTGCATAGTGCCCGATCCCGGGGCGTCACAATGATCCAGTTAGTGAAGCTGCGAGCACAGCTTGCGGTATCACCGGACGGCCAGGCGTTGGCGCGTCGGATGGTCTCGCGCCTGGGTTTTGCATCGCCTAGGAATTTGGGCGGTTGGGTTACGTGCCCTCCGGACGATCCGGCGAAGTGCGCCGAACAGTCCGGTGCCTAGGCGCACATACGCGTTGTCAGCACCAATTGTCGGACGATCCGGCGCACGTGTTCGTCGTGCTCGCGAGAGCCGCCGCAGAGCCACCAGTATGCACCGGCAGGCATCCGGTACATGTGGCGTCGCCGTATTGTCGGGCGCCTTGACCACCGATGATCCGGCTTGCGTGTGCATTTTCTCCCGAGGAGCACCGCAGGTTCGCCGGTATGTACCGGAGGCATACATCGCTTTGGAGCTTCGCCCGCGCTGAAGTTGCACGCCCGCGTATTCTGTACTATTTTGGCCATTAATTTCACATACTACCTCAACTTAGAACGATCCAGAAATCCAAGTTGTTCATCTCGACGGGACGCATAACTTTCATTCACGTTGTTTTACCATTTGAGCTCATCTTGACGATATTCCTCTATAAGCCAAAATTGGTCGTCAACGCATGCTCCTCTGTTTGTTTTTTTGGCAAAACGTACGTGCCAAAAAATAATTTGCACTGCTTTTGTTCTAAGGACGATATCAACACTACATCGGCCATGTGTTCTTAGGGCAATAATAATATATTGGCCATATGAGCGTTTTAGGCTTCTTGCCCCACACTAGGGTAGAATTTCTTCAAGTATCTTCTATTGACAGCTCGAGCCAGTAAATTCCCCTTCATAGACTCCACCAAATTTGAATTTCCGGGAACCACTCTCACAATCTTGAAAGGATCTTCCCAACTTGGAGACCATTTGCCAAAATTTTTGTCCTTTGATCCAATGGGCAGAATTATCTTCCACACTGAAAAGGACATTTCTATCCCTAATTAGTTTTGTGTGTTTCTTAACAACGTAAGTATATCTAATCGTGTGCTAAGTATTTCAAGGTTTATCAAAGAAAATACAAGGTTTAGCTCAAGATAGTTGCAGGCCACTTAAAATGGATAAAAAAAATCGAAGCCCTTAGTTGAATATTCATAGGGCTAGCAGTATTGCGTGTGGTTTCTCAATGGATGATCTTGGGAAATAAATTAACCACTATAAGATCCATATACACATTCCAGTGACATCATTCAAACAAATGTAGAAACCTTAGTCATGGAGTTTTAGGGTTGCAGGAAACAGACCGGAGACTCCGTGGTCCTAAGACCGGAAACTCCGGTGTGAAAACACCGGAGACTCCGGACTCAGGGCGCCCGATACTCCGGCCCCAAATATTCTTGGAGCTGGGGAAAAACCCACGAGTTGGCGTGTGGCTATGATGCCCCCTCCGGAGTATAGTCGGAGTAAGCCTGGAGAATTTGGAAGTCTCCGGCGAGGCTGGAAATTCCGGACCACGAAATGTCCGAATACTCCGACTAGGCCGGAGACTCCCGTGATAGTTTCCAGCAACAGCTAGATTTCTGGGAGCCACAATAGAAACTCTACTTCTAACTTGAGAAAAGTACCACGGCCAGAAATATATCCATACCATTATTCATGACCTTAAAACTCCATAGATATATATATATATATCTCTCTCTTGCCACTCAAACACTTTGTCTATTATGAATTTGAGAGAGAAGATCTAGATCTACATTCCTATCCAAGCTGATTTCCACCTTGATTCCATTGAGGAACTTTTTAATCTTTGGGTTTTTGGAACCCTAGGATCTTTTGGTCGTTGGAGGCTTTGGTAGTAACGAAGACATTGTCGGGAGCCACCAATTGAGTTGTGGTGTGTGTCCCGGCCTTGAAGCATCGATTTTTGTGGCTCTGTGGATTTGGTTAGAACCCTCCAAGTTGTGGAGTGTTTCTCATCCTTTTTAAGGTTATAGTTGTCAACCTCAATGACAACATAGTTATTTGTGCCTCTCCAAATTGGTGTTATAGGTCACGAAGGAGATACGGTGTCCCATTTTACGGCTACTCGATGTTCCACTTTGGTGGCACCACACCGCTCCAATGGAGATTAGATTCATTGGGAAGTGAACTTTGGGATGAATCTCCATGTCATTGTGTTCGGTTATTTTCCAAATTACCTTTACTTGTTGTTACTAGCTTAATTGTTTACATATCTTGTGATAGTAGTATTTTCTCATCATATAGGATTGTTCACCTAGCTGCATAATCTAGACAATCTATATTTGAGCAATACCACTTCAACGAAAAAGAAGTGAAAATTCTAGTTAACATATTCACCCCCCCTCTAGTTAACATACTCGATCTTTCAATTGGTATCAGAGCCTCGTCTCTTTATTAAATTCTTCACCGCCTAAAGAGGAGTATGGACGGGCCTATCACCGTGGATGCTATTCAAAAGCTATTCCAAACCATCTTTGACATGTCAGAAAAGAGGATGGAGGTACTAATAAAATAAATTGCTTCTTCATCTAGTAACTCATATGAAAATGTTGTCTTAGATGAAAATGGAATCCCTATACCTTCTACTGAGGAAGATACCAAAGCATCTAACATGAAGGATAAATTCAAAGAAAATACTTTTGGTCATGCTTATAACAATGCTCCTAATGTTCAACATCCACATGTAAACAATCTTGGTGCGCCTCCTTTAGTAGATAGGTCTTGTTTTACTAATTGGAAAGGTTCCATTAAGTCTTATGTGTATAACACTTCAATGAAAATATGGAGAATCATTGAGAAGGGATACAAGCCTAAAAACCCCGTGAACTTAAGATCAAGTGATATCATAGATCAACAACTCAATGCACATGCTCGAGAAGGCAATAGCCAATGAAGGAGTTGAGCACATTCGGTCCTTTAAAAATTCCAAGGTTGCATGGGATTGTACAATTGTCATGTATGATGGCAACATAAGAATGCAACTCTCAAAGGAGTTCGTTCTTCAAAGGCAAATTGATACTTCTTTATGAAGGATGGAGAGACTCCGGAAGACATGATTAGAAGACTCAAGGTTCTTATGGTTGACATGAGAGATTGTGGATTCAAGGATTGTGATGAAGATTTGTCAAGGAGAAATTTTTTCTAACCTTGATTCGATATAATGAGAACATGGCGATGAATGTGCAAGCAAGGGATTTTTCTTGGATCTAACCCCCGATGATGTTATGGGTATCTTGACTACGTTGAACATGATGAAGAATACCTCACATGACGTCTTAGCCCGTTTGAATGGGATGAAGAGAACTTCTCTTGCTTTGAAGGCCACATCACATGATGAAGAGGAATCAAGTGACGATGGTGGTTCTTCGTATGTTGTATCCAAGAAGGAGAACATGATGTCACATAATGAGTGTTTGGATCTTTCCCAACATAAGTGGTGGAAGAAATGAGCCTTTAGATTAAAGTCAACAAAGAACAAAGGAAAGGAAGCTTCAATTATGAAGAAGGTAAGAACTTGCTTCAATTGTTGAGATAGTGAGCACTTTGTTACGGATTTCCCTTTCAAAAGTATAATTGAAAATGGTGGAAGGCTCATAAGGAAAACCAACTTCATTCCCAAGGCCAAGAACCTCGTAAAGATAGGTCTCCCAAAGGCACTGATTGCAAAGGAGAATGAATACATATATGTGTGGTGAAGTCAGTGATGATCATGGTGAACAAGTGGGCATGCGCTGCAGTGGCAAAGGGTGTCATTACCCCATCCTTGATCTCTCTCTTCTCCAACCCCAATGAAAAGAAGGGTACTACAAGCCACAAGTGTCTCATGGCGAAGGGTATATCCCCAAAGTTGACTCCTTCACTCAAGCTTGCAATCTCCTCTACTCCATCTCTATTAAATTGTGTCGAGGAAAAGAAAATTATCAAGATCCTTTAACTAATTCTGTAAAGACACTAGAAGGTGAAACGAAAATTATATTTGATGCTCTCACGGTTCAACTAAGTGAGGCATACGGCCTCATTGATGAACATGGGGAATAATCATTGAACTTGAGGGATTTTCTCGTGATGATTCTACTAAGAGAGTGGAGCTTGAGGATGCTCTAGGTTATTTTACAATGTCTTAAGGAATCTATTGAAAAACCTTTCACCATAGATATAGCTAAGGCAAAAGATGATCATGATCATGCAATTGCTAAGCTTAAGGAAGTAATAGACATAAATGTTTTTATTAAAAATTGCCACAATGAACTCCTTAAGGATTTTTATAAGATTAAGAATGCTCATAAGGAACTCTCAAGTGAACTCAATATTCTAAAGAGGTCACATGACAATTTTCAAAATAAAGATATAAATGCAAATGCTTGTGCTACTAACCCTTTGTGTGTCAAAGCGTCTCGCATTGAGGAGAAAAATAGGTTGAAGGATCAAATTTAAAATTCCCAGCTACTTGCATCCAAGGGAAAAAGGACGTCAATGATCTTTCGAGTAATCAAATGAGAGTTGTTGGTAAGGAAGGATTTGGGTTTGAATTCTCATCCAAGAAGACCCACGAGAAGAAGTCAACTCCATCCAGTAAGGCTATTTTTTATTGAAGGAGGGGTTGGCTAATGATGAAGTGGATTTTTTATATTATTACTAAAATTATTGCCCCTGGGGACACTACTACTCACACCAAATTTGCAGGAAAATACAACCCATATTATGTGCTTCTCAAATCTCATGATGGTCATGTATATGAAAAATATATTGGCTCTTCACATGGTGATGATTTGGGTTCCAAAGACCCTTGTGACTAACAAGAAAGGACCCATCCAAAAATTGGTACCTAAGACAAAAACTTGATTCATTGTAGGTATGTGCTTCAGGAGGAGGATCATGGATGATTGATAGCAATTGTTCCACACATATGAATGGAATAAAGGAAGGGTTGGAGGACTTAAAGCATCATCTCATAAAATTCTCTTAAGTCACAATTGGTGATGGTTCAAAACTTAAGGTATTGGGACATGGCAAGGTGGTCATTTCTCCGAATGTATCCATTGAGAAAATCCGCCTTGTTGAGTCCCTTGGCTATAATCTAGTTTCCGTTATGCAACTTTGTGAATGCAACTGTCGGATATATACCGATTAGGGGTATATCCAGCATTGTCTTAAAGAATCGGATTACCAGGGTGACCTGATTGGTAATGGATCACAGTCCATTAGGCGGCCCAGTAAGCTGACGCACAGAAGCCGGATTCTAGAAGAACCCGGGCCACGGCCCAAAGTGGTGCGGCTTGGAGTAGAAGACGGATTCCTGCTTTCCAAGTTAAGATACTTTTTGTAGTCTTCTAGATTTGCTTTCTATCAGCCCTAACCCGGCTATTATATAAAGCCGGACGGGAGAGAAGAAAGACAATAGATAGACAATTAGCTAGAAGCCACCTCGCCGAGAAGTTGATGCTCGCCGAGTTAGCGAAACCCTACTCACATTGTGCTTTGTATACTTCAGGCTTCAGCCTTGATTTAGTGAGATTGCAAGAGTAGAAACGCCGCCTAGTTGCGACGTACCGAACCTGGGTAAATTTGGTGTTCCTGGTTGTTGTGCTACCACGTCCCCCCATGTCTCTACCCGTAGGCTCATGGCACCCCCGTCTATGAACTCTACTATGATGTCTCGACAGTTGGCACCCACCATGGGGCCAGCGACGTCAGGCATTAAGTTTCGATTGGGAATACTCGGCGGAATCGGCAGTACCATAACTGTCGGAAGCTTGGAATTCGTCAATGACGTTGGGCGCTTACTCGACAATGGATCGTACATGCTAGCACGGAATCATCTGCCTGCGTTTTACCGATTGGATCTGCAAATATCTTTATCGGATTAACTGCAGAAGCAATGGGATTCTGTGGGGGAAGTAAATTTATCCCAACCGGCCTATACCCAGTTGAAGAAAACTATGATACTGGATTTTACTCAGATCGCCAAAACCCTGAATTCGCTGCCTCTTCTGAGATGCCTGCAATCAGATCTCACTTCATTGGCATGGTGCAATCCTAGGTCGCTCAAAACACGGAAGTAAGTAATCCCGTGGAAGAAGCAGAAAACAACAATCCCATAGAGCCAGTGGAAGATCCGACACCCGCCAATCAAACGGTGAACTCGGAAGCCGACTCTGTACTAGCCGCCATAGAGGCAAGATTGGAGTCCGAACCCGGATCTGAAGATATAGATTAAGAAGACGAAGATGTAAACGCTTTCAAAAGAAATGTTAAATCTATGCAAGGGGCTTCCATGAAGTACTTATGGCAAAACCGACTGATAACTCGGATGCCGAAGACGATGAAGATCCCTAAACACCCCCACCATATGAGGACAGAGAGGATGGTGAAACCAGCCCTATTTTCCGCGATGTCAAGGAATTGATAGAGGAAGAACCTGGTAAAAAACCTCCCTCTTCCAAGAAGAAAAAGAAGACTGCCAAGAAACTCCAGTACAAACTCCAGAAGAAAAAGTTTGCAGATAATGCTAGCCAAAACCTAGAAGCTGGAGGAGCAAGCGGGGTCACACCTGTGGAGAAGAAAAAGAAAGAAATCCCTGTTCCCGAATTGTCAGAACAGGACGAGATCAATCTGATCCAAACCCTGGTCGTACCTTACGAGCCACCGGAAGTGCTGGAAGCCAGAAGGCAAGCCATCATGCGGCAACAACGACAACTATTCCGATAGTGAGAAAACCTCCTCAGAGCCCAAGCTACTGTAAAAGCAAAGCAAGAGGAAACTGAAGAATTCGAAAGACGGAATATGTCCGGAATAAAACCCACGAGATTACCCGGAATCACAAGGCCGGATGTACTGCCAGCAAAGGAACGGTTCCAAAACCCTTCCTGGCAACGACAGGTTGACGGCGTAAATGCTAAGGGCGAACACATCTATAAGACCGCAGCTGAAAACGCGGAGGCCACGTTCGCCATTCTTAATGACGATCTGTACTCCTGAAGAAAAGTTGCAAGGAGTGTATGCTTTCCTGGGTAAAGTACTGGAACAACAGCAGTGAGGTCAGGGAAGTTGCATGACGACTCGGCCCTATGCAAAACTGCCACTTGCACCGCTGGGGCACCTGGACCCGGAGAACCTAGAGATTCAGGCGATTCTAAGGACAAAAAGGGAGACCCTACAAAGGACAGGAAAATCCCGGACAATATGGATGAAGCGTCCAGAACGGGATCTCATATGCTGGAAGGCGGAAATATACCCCGCGATCATAAAGGCCGGGAGGAACAAAACTGGAAAGACGGAAAAATGATGCCGCCTTCGAGACGCCATGCTGAAAAAGCCGGAAGACAGGAAAATCGTCACAGACGTGAAAGGTTCCGTACTACTCCTAGGAATAAGGAAAGGCCAAGGAGTAGAACTCTGCCTCATTCCAAAGGACACGATAACGGACGAAACAGGGATAAGCCAGGAAGAGCGTGTCGGATATATACCTATTAGGGGTATATCCGGCATTGTCCTAAAGAGCCGGATTACTAGGGTGGCCTGATTGGTAATGGATCACAGTCCATTAGGTGGCCCAGTAAGCTGACGCGCAGAAGCCGGATTCTAGAAGAACCCGGACCACGGCCCACGTGGTGCGGCTTGGAGTAGAAGGTGGATTCTTGCCTTCCAAGTTAGAACTTACCGTAGTCTTCTAGGTTTCCTTTCTGTAAGACCTAACCCGGCTATCTATATAAAGCCAGACGGAAGAGAAGTAAGATAACAAAGAATTAGCTAGAAGCCAACTCGCCGAGAAGTTGATCCTCATCGAGTTAGCAACCCAAACTCACATTGTACTTTGTATACTTCAGGCTTCGGCCCTGATTTAGTGAGATTGCAGGAGTAGGAACGCCGCCTAGTTGTGACGTATCGAACCTGGGTAAACTTTGGTGTCCCTGGTTGTCATACTACCACGTTTCCCCCACGTCTTTACCCGTAGGTCTCATGGCACCCTCCTCTATGAACCCTAATAAGATATCTCGACAGTTGGCGTCCACCGTGGGGCCTGCGATGTCAGGCGTTATGTTTCGATCAGGGATACTCGGCGGAATCGGCAGTACTATAACTGTCGGAAGCTTGGAGTTCGACAACGACGTCGGGCGCTTCCTCGACAACGAATCGTACATGCCAGCACGGAGTTATCTGGTAAGTGTCTGCGTTTTACCAATTGGATATGCAAACATCTTTATCGGATTAACTGCAGAAGCAATGCGATTATGTGGTGCAAGTAGATTTATCCCACCCGCCCTATACCCAGTTGAAGAAAACTATGATGCCGGATTTTGCTCAGGTCGCCAATATCCTGCTCAAATCGCTGCCTCTTCGGAGATGCCTACAATGAGATCGCACTTTATTGGTATGGTGCAATCCGAGATCGCTGAAAACACGGACGAAAACAATCCCGTGGAAAAGGCAGAAGAAAACAATCCCACAACAGAGGTGGAAGATCCGACATCCGTCGATACGACAACAAACTCGGAAGCCGATTCTGTGCTAGCCACCATTGAGGCGAGATTGGATTCGGAACCTGGATCCGACCAGCTCGATTCCGAAGACGTAGATGAAGACGCTTTCGAAATAAAGTTCAAATCTTTTCAAGAGGGATTCCATGAAGTGCTTATGGCAAAACCGGCTGAAAACACGGATGCCGAAAGTCAGGAAGATCCTCAAACACCTCCGCCAGATGAGGAAAGAGAGGACGGTGAAACCAGTCCAATTTATCCTGATGTCAAGGAATTGACAGAACAGGAACCTGATAAAAAACCTCCATCTTCCAAGAAAAGAAACAAGGCTGCCAAGAAACTCCAGTACAAACTCCGGAAGAAAAAACTGGTGGTTACCACCAACGAAAACACGGAAGCAGGAGGAGGAAGCGGAATCAAGTCTGCGGAGAAGAAAACGAAGGAAATCTCTGTTCCACCAATGTCAGAACAGGACGAACATGATTTACTCCAAACACCAGTGGGACCCCACGAACCCCCTGAAGTGCTAGAAGCCAGGAGACAAGCTAATCAAAGGCAATAGAAACATCTATTCAGAACTCGGGAAAATCTCCTACAAACCCAGGCTGACATTAAGTTGAAGAAGGAAGAAATTGAGGAGTACGAGAGAAAGAATAGATCTGGCATAAAACCTACAAGGTTACCCGGAATCGTAAGACCGGAAGTACTGCAGCCTAAGGATCGGGTCCAAAACCCTGCCTGGCAAAAGCAAGTAAACGACATCAATGCCAGGGGAGAACCTTTATACAAAACTGTAGCAGAAAATGCGGAAGCCGCATTCGCCATCCTCAGTGATGATCTGTACTCCAATGATGAAAAAAATCCAAGGTGTGTATGCCTTCTTAGGAAAAGCATTGCAACGAGGGCAGGCGAGATCAGGGAAGTTGCATGACGACTCAGCCCTATGCAAACAGCCACATGCGCCGCTGGAGCACCTGGACCTGGAGAACCTGGAGACTGAGGCAATTCAAAGGAGAAGAAAGGAGATCCGAGAAAGGACAAGAAAATTCCCGATAACAAGGATGCAACGTCCAGAACAGGAGCCCATGCGCCCAAAGGTGGAATTAACCCCCGTGATCGGGAAGAACAAAACCGGAAGGACGGAAAAACAATGCCGCCTCCGAGACGCCCTGCTGAAAAAGCCGGAAGACACGATATTCCTCACAGGCGTGAGAGATGCCGTACCCTTCCAAGGAATAAGGAAAGACACAGGAGTAGAACTCCGCCTCACTCTAAAGGGCATGATAACGGACGAAACATGGATAATCCCGGAAGAGCGCATTCACGCAACAATGGGCCAGAAGGGAGCAGATCTCCTTCTGTCCATTCAGCCGGCAGATATTCCGCACATGCCGATAAGGCGGAAAGAGATGATCTATACTTTGGACCTAAGTGTTCCACTGAGAGGATCCGAAGAATAACTATACATTCTGGTTTCGCCAAAGTTGGTCCAACATATCAAAAATATACCGGTAGTACAAACCCGGATACCTGGCTCTCATACTATTATACAGCCGTCCAGATCAACAAAGGGACAGATTTAGAGGCAGTAAAATTCCTCCCCCTAATGTTGCTGGATGGAGCCAGAGATTGGATTAACGGGCTTCCATCAAGAACCATAGACAGCTGGGATGATATGTCTAGAGTTTTTACTCAGCATTTTTGATGGAGGGATAATAACCCGGTAGGCCAACTCCAAGGCGTAATCCGGCCCAAAGGACTCTGTGCAGGATCCGGCTAAGGATAAAGAAACTTCCGGAAGGCCCAAGTTTGTAGGCCCAGTAACCCGGATTGTGGGTTACGGTAAAGGAAGGTTAGGGTTTGTATGCCGTGTCCGGGTAGGATCCAGGGTGTGTCTTGGAGGACAAGCCGGGGGGTGCGGGTGCTTTATAAACAGACCCCTAGGTCTAGTTGAGAGATCTAAGAACCCTAGTAAGTACCGCTTGATATCGAGCATCCAGTGTATACAAGAGATCGAGTTAATATATTGAGATCGGAGACTCGGCGACTTGATTGCCGGCTACCAGATCGAGTTCCACCATGTTTTCCTCCGAGCTAAACCCTCTCCCAAACGCCTGTGTCGTCTTGCCCCAAGATCAGTTACCCCCGGTAACGTCTACCGTGATAATCCCAGGACAGTTGGCGGCCACCGTGGGGCCTGCGTCCAAAGGTGTTTACATCACGGGAGAAGCTCGGAAGAACATGGAGAATCTTGTCGTCGGCGAGATCTACATCGACCACAAAGGAGAAAAGACGGTGGACGATTCCGGCTGGGGGCCAGAATCGGATCACCTCGAATCCGGATCTGTCGTGACAATCGTCCGGATCAGCGTCTTCATTGGTATGGTATGTACTTCCGGTTCGATCCCTGACAATTTTAGATCTGATTCTGTGTCAGGGGAAGCCACTTCTATCCAATCAGAAGATGAAGACTCAATTGGAACGACATATCCGGCGGAAGAACCCATCGCGAAGTGGGAACAGCCGGAGGAACCGGCATGGACCCCGCACGACCGGGTCGAAAGAGAGGATGATACCGAGTCCATCCTGGATCTGCTGGAGAACCGGTATGAAGAGAATAACGGCGAAGAAGAACAGCATGAATTTACTCCAAGTATCGTACGCCGAGTTGCGGTCTACACGGCTCCCGCGGCCAATCTCAACCAAGAGAACGCAACCGCGGCAGCAGTCGGGGCGGCTCAGGCATTGGCCCAGCAGGGCGCGGCTAACGGAGACCCGGTTCTGGCTCGGGTTGATGGAGAATCGGCATCAGTGACCAGCCGTGCAGCAGACGAGGAGTTGCACGCAAATACGTTCGGATTCCTGGGAAACCGGACACTAGGGGCGGGTCCTTCGAACCCGCGTCACCCGGCCTTATTCGATAATAATTTGATCCTAGACCCCACGGTTGTTGCTATTTATCACTCCAGAAAACGCAGCAGAACGTGTCAGGGATCTGGATGTGGCTCGTCGTGCGTTGGAACAGCAAAGAAGGCAAGTAGAAGCGGAAAGGCAAGGGATGGCCACACGGCAACGTGAGCTGGATGCGCTGGAAACTCGGCTCCGAGAGGAAACATCTAGAGTACATCAAAGGCATCAAACTAGGTTACCCGCAACGGGTGGGGTTATTAATCCGGCTGCTTTATTTATCACACCTCAGGATCAGCCGATACCAGTGGTAAACCAGGGAACCGCACCCCAACCGGCAACAGCGGGGGCACATCCGGCAAGTGAGCGGGCCGGGTTACCCCTACCACAGACTAGAGTCACAACCGGCAACGATCTACCACCACCACCACCATCACGATTTCGCACACCAGCAGGTCACTACAACAATCCCATGGACAACGTGTATGCGGCAACACTCGCATTAAATCAAATCCCCATGGGGGAGTCACCCCATGCAGAGAAGACCCGGCAAGCAATCGATCTGTTGCACACTGCGGTGGCGCAGCAAGCCAATTATCCGGATCATAGAAGTGGGATGCACGGGACGCCATACGCCAGTCAGCAACAAGGGAGTATCCAAACAAGTTCAGCACGGCGGAGGGAAGAGCAGCAGCAAATGCCGCCTCCTCCCCGCGTTCAGGCAGCATCAGCAGCACAGGCTGTTGTGGACAGTTCTAGGGCTCGGAGGGCCGCGGCCGGGTCTGCAGCGCATGGACTACCCGCAGCACCGCGCCCAGCCGCGCCCCCCGCTGGATCACACGTTTCTCGAGCAAGGCCGGCCTCGACCATTCTTGCAGGACCCAAGTGTCTCTCAGACAATATCAGAGCTGAACCTTACCCGGAAAATTCAAAGAGCCAGGAAAAGTAGTGAATTACGAGCCAACTATGGATCCAGAAACATGGCTAAGCAGTTATGGGATGGCAATGTCGATTCGCAACGCATCCGAGAATCTCCAAGCCAAGTTCATGTACTTGATGATGTCAGAAGGAGCAGCAAAGTTGTGGTTCACCAATTTGCCGGAAGGATCGATCAAGTCCTGGGAGGAATTAAAGACCGCGTTTGTCAAGCACTTTCATGGGACGTGCAGAAAATTGTTCACTATTGATGATCTAGAGCGATGCGTCCAGAAGAAGGGAGAGTCGGCGCGCAGTTGGGTGCGCCGGGTTATGGAGATACTTCACTCGTCACAGATATTCAGCCCAAGGATGCACTACAAGCTATGGCAAAAACATGCAAGTATATACCTTTAGTGCAAAAGTTAACTCGCATGAAATCTAGTCGGAATGCGTCGGAGGTTACAATGGGAGAATTGATGGATGCGTGCAACAAACACGCTGCGACAGATACTATAGAGGAGGAAGTTGATGACAAGAAGGTAAAAGCAAACACAAGTAATAACGGAAGAACCGGCAATGGATCAGCACCGGGTAATAACGGAAATAGCCAGAACAAGCGCCCGTTTGAAGGAGGCTCCGAGTTTGTCGCCAACACAGAGGCCGGGTCTTCGAGACCCAGAGCAGAAGGAAATTTCAACGGAGGTAATCACAATGGAGGAAACTATCAAGGACCACCAAGACCGAGTAACAATTGGGACATATTCAGAATGGCATGCCCGAAGCACAGCAGGAACGGCAGGCCAGCTAACCACTCCTTGGAGCAGTGCGCCGACTTACAAAGATGGAAAAATGAGGAAGTGAACAGAGCTATGCGAGGTGCAGGACGGGGAGGAGGACCGGGTCCAGGGGGAAATCCGGGCAACGGCCCACCCCCAGCCGGTAACCCGGCGGCTGGAAATCAAGGTAATAACCAAGGGGGAGCAGGAGGTTTCCAGGCTAACCCCAAACAATTGGGTCAATATCATGTGCATACCACAGGAGGTTCTAACAAGGACAAAAAGATACTGAAGCAAGCGGTCAACTCAGTTTCGTCAGCTGTTACGAGATACCTGAGATGGTCAGAACAGGAGGTAACATGGAGCAGAAGGGATCACCCAGAAAGAGTAGAACACTCGGGAGTCTTGGCATTAGTAGTCGCACCACAGGTCAATGGGTATGAGCTGAAAAAGGTTTTGATGGATGGTGGAAGCAGCATCAATATACTGTATTGGGAAACCTTCCTACGCATGGGCCTCAAGGAGTCTCAGCTACAAAAAAGCTCAACAATTTTTCATGGGATAGTGCCGGGTCATTCAGCGTGCCTCGAGGGAAAAATCGCATTGGAGGTAGTTTTTGGGGAGTCAAAGGATAACTATCGAGTTGAGTGGCTCACCTTTGAGGTGGTCAAATTGCGCAGTCCTTATCACGCGTTATTCGGAAGGCCGGCTTATGCCAAATTCATGGCTAGGCCGTGTTACGTGTATCTACAGCTAAAAATCCCGGGTCCCAAAAAGACCATTACCATACATGGAAATCGAGACATAGCAGCTGAATGCGATGAAGGAGACGCAGCAATGGCCGAGCAAGCCTGTAGAAAAGAAGAACTCAAGCACTACCGGTCTCAAGCAGACCCGGAGGATAGAACCACATCAAAAAGGCCGAGTACTGAAGGCGAAAGAGCAAAGTCCAAGGTAGCACAAGATACTAAAATGGTGGCTTTTATCGAGGATGACTCCCCAAACAATCCGCTATAAGAGAAGAAACTGCACGGCCGCTCACAACCAGCACGTTATGGAAAAACCTCACCCGGGTTGGCTAGTAAACCGGTACTCATCATGAAAAAGTCCAACATGTGGAGAATGTGTATCGGTCACGCCAGCCCGGGACCGGTGCCCAAGAAGAACTAAACAATGTAACGGGCAGCAGGTTTCAGACGCGCTCTTTTCCTACCCAGGGTACCTAAGGGGACTGGAAGGTTTTTAATGAGGCGGCCTGCTGATCCAAACTTTCTCGCATCAATAAAGAGATGGTTATCAAGTCCTATCTTGTTACAGCCTTTACTCCGATTACAAGTAAGTAGTATCCATGTGACATCAATACATCAGTATCATTAAGAATGTTGAGTATATATAGGTCGCGGGGGCTGGTTGCTCAAGTAGCGCAGCCACAAACCCAAAGACCCGGCCTTGATGCCTATAAGTTATAAGGGCCGATTATTCGCAAACGAGTACGGCTGCAATCTTATAACTGGACAAAGGAGCCAAATTTTCTTGACTTTTCTTACTTAAGCTCGATGTGACTCGCACTAAAGTGGCATGATTTGCTCGCTTACGATTACAATCAGCCATGAAGCCCAATGGGACTTGTCTGACCCTGTTTTCGTATAGATGTAACAACATGGTATCCACGCGAAAGCCGGCTTACAGTACAAGATAGTCAAAAGGGTCATCTAAACCACAAGTTATGCAGATTACAAGGCTAATAGCTGGAAACTCAACGATTATCAAGCATAACTTCATTATCTATATGAAACAATTCCGGGTTTCGACTTAGCGACAACAAGTTTGTTCTCTTCGAAAAAACCACACACCACAGACTCGGATATTCGGGCTTTGGGGACTGTGGGTTTCGAAACAGAATCAAGCTGTTTTCGTTGCTAAGCTCGAAAGACCCCAACGTCTGAGTCGTGGGGACTTGGAGACTTAAAGAAAAGTCCACCTGTCAAAACCCACGATACTCGGAAATAAAGAAGGAAATAAAAAAGTCGGATATCAAGAATAAGTCCAAAAATAGACAAGTATCAAGTTCATCAAAAGGCCTAGAAAGGCACGGGGTGTATCACATAATTAAAGTGCGTTACAAGTTGCGACACTAGTATCAAGGGTGCACAGGCGCACCGTCAAAAGAATACTTGTTTTGAGTAAAAACATCAAATGATTGAAGTATTTTTATGGCGTTTTGCTCATTCGGCTTCCTGAGTAGAGTCCACATCTTTGACCTTACCCTCCGGGTCTTGCTCCTGGACTTGCTTTTTTCCGGCATCATCACTCGCATTCCTTGCGGCAGGACGGACTGGTGGAGGAATAGCTGGGGTAGAGGTGGCTGGCCCTGATAACTCGGCCTCTCTCTTCGCAGTTACTTCCCTCTTCCTAGCCGAATCAGCAGCCCATTTCTCCAAAATATCAAAAGGCGGGGGTGCTTCCTTCGTAACAATTTTGCCTTCAGCATCGTATGAACTCATAATCGTGTTCAGATCCATACTATCGGCCAAAGTGGTGGCCGAATGACGCACTGCAGACTGTACGGCCTTGAAGTCCTTGGGTGTAAACTTGGAGCCATCCGCTTTAAATTCTGGAAACCCGGATATTATTTTTGCCGGGTCAAGCTTTGGAAAGTAAGCCTTAGCCAGGGTAAAGGCCCGGGTCATACCAATCCGGCATGACGAGCATTTCCATATTTCAATCCCAGGCCGGTGGAGCAGGCTTTGATGAGATTTTCTTCACCCGGGTATACTTCAGTAGGCCACTTCACGGCGTCCAATATAAATTTCGTGCCGACAAAGAACGTCCGGAGCACAGTCTTTAAAGATTTAGCCTTTGCAAGGGCATCCTCCTCTGGGGCCGCAAGGTTGGCACCTGCAGTTGAAGCAAAGGAATGACGTATTAGTGATCCCGAGTATCATGTAATAAAGTAAAGGCACGAAGACAGTCGGCAGCAAAAACTTACTAAGCAAGATCTGATAGCTATCGGTGACCTGGTCCGATAGTTTCTTCAGTGCGGTTTGAGCAGTATTGCACTTCTTCTGGTATTTAGAAACATCCTTCTTCAAGTTTTCCACGTCATCCTCGAGGGTTTCTCTCCGCTTTACCTCGGCAAGAAGAAGTTGCTCGGTCTTGAGCAAAATTTCATCAGACCGAGTAATCTGCGCCTGTAAGTAGCAGGGAGCACAAGTATCAGTCGGATATTATGGCAAGCTGAGTATTGCGTAAAGTACCAAGCACAACTTCAGCAAGTCATGCTCGGAACTTGGGGACTAGGCGTGCACTACGAGATATCAAGTATTATTACCTGGTGCTCTGCGGCCATGCGCTCCAGAATACTGCTCTCTGAAGTCTTCATAGTGAGGAGAGTGTCCATCAGTTGAGCAAAAGTGTCATTACCCGTATCAGAGGACCCGGGGCCTTGGAAATTTCGAGGAGTTTTCTTCTTAGTGGGAGGCGGCACCCGGGTCATTCGAATATCGGAATCCGATGCTCCCTCTCCTGCACCCAAGGTTGCAGCTCTTCTTTTCTTGCTTGTGTGGGAGGCGATCGGATACTCGGCTTCTTGTAAGCCCGGGTTTAGTGTTGACGCTTGTTCTTCGCCGCTAGATGCGGCTGTCGTCTTATCAGCCGGGTCCCTTTACCCGGGTCATCGGTTGCCATCTCCTCTTGGTCACTAATAACGACAGTGGCCCTATGGACAGTATGAGTGAGCAGTTAGGGTGCAATCAGGAAAGAGTGATGAAAATGTGACAGACCGTCAGAAAAGGAACTTTACCCAGGATTCACCGCAAAGTCCGAAGGGAAGTCGCTGCTGGATATGGCGAAACTGAAAAATATCAAGCGAGATTTTGTAAGGGAAGGGTTCAGGAAGATTGTTTCCTCCGAGAAAGGATAAGGTAAATACCAGTGTGCCGAGCCGGAGACAATGGAATATCCGGGTTATGAGCGTCATCACCGGGTAATTCCGAGTCACTCTGCGCTTGGTCATGGGCGACTCCTTTAAACACGGCCAGTGGAATAATATCAAGATAGCTCATGAATATCATCAAAGGAATACGAATTGAATACGAGGAGGCGATATGAAACCTTGAAGACGACCCCTCGGGGTTTTCTCTTAGATCCGACTTTAATTGTCGGCTCCACTTCGTCTTCATCACTGGCGGACTCCACTTTGCCGTCAGTTTCTTCTTCTTCGTCATCTTCTTGTTCTGGATATCATCAAAGTTATAGTTGGAAAATGAAGGGGTTATGATGAGCTTAAAGGAACCAAATAAAATCCGGAGAGCACCTTCGTCCGAGTTAACGGCTTCTTCTTGCTCCTCTGGACTCTCGGAGCTAGGAGAAGTGTTGATCTTCCAAAAATCATCATCAGCCTGAAAAGTATCAGTACAAGGGTCATCAACTGTATCGAGTGGAAAGAGAAAAGGTAAAGACGTCAAAATCGGATCTTCACCTTGGGGGCTGGGTTCTCGAGTGTGAAGGGCTCTAATCCGGCTATGTTCCGGATTACCTCAAGCTTTTCTGTCAGAAAACCCTTGATAGTTTTATGAGTGTCACCAGCCGCAAAGCTGTTGTCAGAGTACCGGAGCGGGTCTGTAGATTGCCCCGAATACTCGCACATCAACTTTGTGCGGATGGAATTGGGTTGAATCCGGAAATCGACCCAAGTCTTCACCAGGTTGAGCCCGATGAGACCTTGGGCTGCGAGAGTGGTGATTTTGGCTAGAAGAGGTTGGATTGCCTCCCTGTCCGGGTCAGGGGCAAAGGCATTAAAGTTCTCAGAGATATCAAGAAGGCCCTCTGAGTAACCCGGCAGTTTCTTTTGGCCGGGTGGGGAAGTGTCTTGGCAGTAAAAGTATGAGAGCTACCAGTGCTTGACATGGGAGTTAAGGGTAAGGGGTGGCATCAGAGAATTCTTGCGGCGCTGGATAGAAACCCCGCTGCAAGCGAGAAGCGCCCCGTCACCGCTTTCGCGGCACGGTTTGCACTGGAAAAGCTCAACGAAAAGAGCCAGACTTGGCGGAGTGCACAAGTATGACTCGGAAAGGACGATAAAGTGGGAGATATTTAACACAGAATTAGGACCTATGTCAAAAACACGAAGGCCATAGTGGCTCAGGACGTCGCGGAAGAAGGGGTGACCCGGAGGACGAAAGCCCCGAGTCACGTGCTCTACAAAGCATATTACCTCATCCTTTGCCGGCGTAGGCCGGGTCTCCTTGCCCGGCACCCTCCACTGGATATCCTCTTGAGGAGGAAGAACTCCCAGCTCGACCAGTTCCTCCAACTTGGCCTTGGTGACCGTAGATCGCGCCCAGTTGGCGGATATGGAGTTGGTGGTTTTGGCTTTAGTCGGAGTTTTTCCCTGCTTCTTGGGAGCCATGTGGTTGACCTGCAAAGCACAAGGTAGAAGGATAAAAGGAATAAGACACGGAAGCTGTGAGCCGGCCAAGTACCGGCAAAGTAATATCGAGACACGAAAAATTGCGTATTATCCGGGTGTCAGTCTGCAGAGTGAGGTTCGAACTATCCGGGTATCGAGTATTATAGTAAAAATTATGGGGATCTAAGCGTTGAAAGAGCTCTTGAGGACGATGGATGGCTGCACAGGCACTTAGTGCGAATAAAAGGAACTGGAAATGGGAGGATTGGCCGGGTGGCTGAGACAAAGGCGGAAATTTTGAGTGGTTCGAGCCCAGATTGGAGATTCCGTTTCTAGATTTGCGGTAAAATTAATGAATGTGGGCGATAGGAAAACGCAACAAAGTCTATATCCCACGTATTGGATGGGTTAGAATGAATACAAGCGATCTAATGCGGCATGACCAGGAAAATGACCGGCGGATTGACCTAGATCTAGTTTGAAGAAAATCAAGAAATTGCGGAGGTTAATTAATGGGAATGGGAATCTTACTGGAGGAGGTTGAAGTGAAGCTCGACGAAGGCAAATCACGCAAGATTGGTGTCCCTTTGCAGTTCCCGACGGGCCGGTTGGAGATTTGCCGGTGGATCTTGGCGGCGGCGCGGAGTGAGCTGTGGTGGAACGCAGCCTCCGGCCAATGGGCTCCGGTGATGCGCGCGGGATTTCCGTGGTGGCGCTCGATGAGGATGAGCACGGAGGGAGAAAGGAAGAGGAATGGGGGAAGTGAGCCTCTGGGGTTAGGGTTACCCCTACGAGTATATTTATAATGGTTTATGCGGATAAGTTTGGTTCCGCGAGCGGGAGCCGGGGATTACGGAGTAACGGCTATGTGTTTGAATTTTGCGAAATATGCTTTAAGTGTTGAACGCGATATCTGGGCAGAAATAGGAAGGGGATATTCCTCATAATATCAAGAGCAATTATCGAGTAAAGTGCAGGATTTTGACACTTCTATCAGGGTTTAGACCCGGAAAGCTAAGCGGGTATTTGGAGAAGAGCCGGGTTACCATATGGCCACCATGGAGTTGGGCCTATTTATCAAAGCATCTTAACCTGGCCTCCATATATTTGTGATATTGGTATTTTTGCAGGGAATAGCGAGCACTTCAAGGAAGAATTCGTGAAGCCCAAGCTATTCTGGGGACTACTGATGGAGGGATAATAACCCGGTAGGCCAACTCCAAGGCGTAATCCGGCCCAAAGGACTCTGTGCAGGATCCGGCTAAGGATAAAGAAACTTCCGGAAGGCCCAAGTTTGTAGGCCCAGTAACCCGGATTGTGGGTTACGGTAAAGGAAGGTTAGGGTTTGTATGCCGTGTCCGGGTAGGATCCAGGGTGTGTCTTGGAGGACAAGCCGGGGGGTGCGGGTGCTTTATAAACCGACCCCTAGGTCTAGTTGAGAGATCTAAGAACCCTAGTAGTACCGCTTGATATCGAGCATCCAGTGTATACAAGAGATCGAGTTAATATATTGAGATCGGAGACTCGGCGACTTGATTGCCGGCTACCAGATCGAGTTCCACCATGTTTTCCTCCGAGCTAAACCCTCTCCCAAACGCCTGTGTCATCTTGCCCCAAGATCAGTTACCCCCGGTAACGTCTGCCGTGATAATCCCACGACAATTTTCGGGGAACTTACAACGCCCCAACAACATCGACCAGCTAAACCGTTGCACCCAGTTTGAAGATGAGCCATATGTGGACTTTATCTCAAGATGGACTGCAATGAAGAACAACTTCTCTGGAGTAAGTGACGTACAAGAAATGCATGCTTTCGTCAATGGCTTAAAACCCGGCCTCGTGCCGTTCATGGTTGGTTCAAAGCAGCACAAAGATCTCGGATCTATGCTTACAACCGCAAATGAGCATGCAGCGGCCGAAGATGGCATCAAAGCAAGAGGTGGAAATATTGGGGCTTTGGCTCAGGCCAAGAAGATGCCCCGTTCTAAGAAAAAAGCTAATCCAGAAACACAGCCAAAGCCCAAAGAAGTTAACCTAGCCTTTGGAAAGGATAATGGAAGGAAATGGAAAGTAAGAAACACAGAATCTATCTCCTACACAGAGGAAGAGTGGGAAAAGATTAAGTCGGAAAACTATGTCCACCATTCGCAATTTGGGAAACCCACCCATACTAACGCACAATGCCGGCTTAATAAGCATATGAAAGGCAGTGCAGGATCCGGGAACAAGGGGAAGAATTCCAAGAGGAAATTCTCCAAGCAAAAGCCAGAAGCTGAAAAAGAAGACAGTGAATTGGACACTGACGAAAAAAATCCAAGAACAACAGCGAAAAGGCGAACCAAAGTTCCCGAGAGTCGATGGAGAATGCAATTGAACTTTCCTCGCAATTCCGTCGGCAAAGGTGGCAAAGAGAACACTTCGAGAAATAAACGGGGTTGTTCCACCAACCCCCAAAACTCTTGAAGTACTCGAAAACACCAATTACCTGGGATCAGTCTGATCATCCCGGAAATATCCCAGAACTCGGCACACAAGCTCTAATTGTAAGCCCTATTGTTCAAAACACTAGGCTGAAAAGAGTGCGGATGGATGGAGGATTCAGCATTAACATAATGTACCTGGATACACTGAAGCATCTACGAATCTCCGAGACCCAGCTCAATCATAGCAACATACGTTTCCACGGCATCGTTCCTGGCAGACAAGCACAATCCCTAGGAGATGTAACCTTTGGAGAAAAAGAGCACTTCCAACAGGAAAAAATCTCTTTCGAGGTCGTGCCGTTCGAGAGTGTATACCATGCAATTCTCGGACGTCCATGTTTCGCCAAATTTATGGCAAGATCATGTTATATCTATAACAAGCTGAAGATGCCAGGGCCAAAAGGAGGAGTGATCACCATATCAGGAGACTTCAAATCGGCAAATGAGATGGAAAAAGGAAATGCCCGTTGCGCAAGAGAAGTGATAGCAAAGGAGGAATTGAAAGAGCTGGCAAAAGAAGTATCGCCAACAGAAATGCCGGCAGGAAAAGAAAGTCGGAAGCCCGCAAATAGTTTCAAATCTTCCGAGAATATGAGACAGGTTATCCTAGACCCCAAAGATCCGACAGAATTTGTCCTAGTGGGAACTGGGATGACTGACAAATAGGAAAGCGAGCTCATCAAGTTTCTCCGTGAGAACTGGGATATTTTTGCCTGGTGTCCTGCAGACATGCCAGGTGTACCCAGGGAACTTGCTATTGGCAAACAAGGTGATTCCAGGATCTAAACCCGTCAAACAAGGTCCTCTCGATTTGACGAAAGAAGACGGAAGGCTATTGGCAAGGAAATTACCCGGCTATTAACAGCTGATTTTATCCGGAAAGTTATACATACTAAATGGTCTGCGAACCCAGTATTAGTCCCGAAGAAAGATAGTACTGTTCTTAGGATGTGTATAGATTACACCGGCCTGAACAAGTTGTGTCCAAAGGATAGGTTCGCATTACCACGAATCGATCAAATAACATATGCCACTTCTGGCTCTGAACTTTTATGCTTTTTGGATGCTTATTCCGGATACCATAAAATACGTATGAGGAAAGAAGATCAAATCAAAACTTCCTTCATAACCCCATATGGAACATACTATTACATAACCATGCCTTTTGGCCCGAAGAACGGAGGTGCAATTTACCAGCATTGCATGCAACGATGTTTGCATAGTCAGATTGGCAAGAATGCTCACGTTTACGTGGACAACATTGCCGTCGTCTCCAAGAAAAAAGACACACTCCTTGAAGATTTGCAAGAAATCTTTGAAAATTCGCGCACTTACAAAATGAAGTTAAATCAATTAAAGTGCGTATTCGGGGGTTCCCTCAGGAAAACTTTTGGGTTTTATCGTTTCTCACAGAGGAGTAGAAGTAAACCCGTAAAAGATCAAGGCAATCCTAAACATCACAAAGCCTACGTGCTTAAAAGATGTACAAAGATTGACGAGTTCTGCAGCCGCTGTCAGAAGGTTTATAAGCCGGCTTGGAGATAAAGCTCAGCCATTATACAAATTGTTGAAGAAATCCGACAAATTTGAGTGGACAGAAGAGGCGGACAAAGCATTAACCCAGCTCAAAGAAACCTTGATGAAAGCTCCGATTTTGGCATCACCAAAAGACGAAGAACCCATATTACTGTATCTCACAGCAACAAACATGGTTATTAGTGCTGTGATAGTTGTGGAAAGGAGGAAAGAAGAGCAAAGCATACCAGATCAACATCCGGTATATTATATAAGCGAAGTTTTTTCCGAGTCCAAACAAAGGTACCCACACTATCAAAAGCTGGCATATGGCGTATTTTTCGCATCTCGAAAACTCCGCCATTATTTCCAAGGACATTCCATAAAAGTGGTATGTAAAGCACCACTAGGGGATATAATTAACAATGCAGACGAAACAGGCCGAGTAGCCAAATGGGGCATCGAGCTGGCTGTGTTCGACATTAAGAACAACCCAGGACGGCAATTAAATTCCAGACGTTGGCAGATTTCGTCGCTGATTGGGCAGAAGCAATGGAAAACATACCAATGCCGGAGTCGGAATACTGGGTTATGCACTTTGATGGATCCAAGATGAAGGAAGACGCCAGAGCTGGTGTAGTGCTAAAATCCCCAAAGGGAGATATTATGGAGTATGTATTGCAAATACACTTCAACGCCAGCACTAACGTGGCAGAATACGAAGCTTTGCTTCATGGATTGCAAATTGCAAAAGAAATAGGCGTCAAACGCATATTATGTTATGGCGACTCAGATTTGGTACAGCATCAGCTCAACCAAACATGGGACGCCAAAAGACCCATCATGGCCGAATATCAGAGAACGGTGGATGAGTTTGCTATTTTCTTCCTGGGATTCGAAGTACTTCACGTCAAAAGGGAAGAAAATTGGAACGCGGATGCATTAGCCCGCATGGGCTCGGAAAGAGTGAAAATCCTACCACCAGGTGTGTTTGTCCAATATTTGCATAAACCATCGATAAAAGGTGGAGATGTTGATTATCCTCTTGTGTCCGAGTCAATTGAAGTCCTGCTCGTTAAACCGGATTGGACGATTCCATACTTACACTTCTTAGTTTCTCAGAAGTTACCGGATGGAGCAGACGAGGTCTTGCAAAGGCAGATACATCGCTGATGCAAAGGATACACGCTATTTAATGGTTGCCTGTATAAGCGCAACACTATCGGAATTTTTCAGCGATGTATTTCTCCAGAGGAAGGACGAGAAATTTTGCAAGAAATCCATGCAGGAGATTGCGGACATCATGCTCAATAAAAAAGCATAGTCAAAAAAGCATTCCGTGCAGGCTTTTTCTGGCTCACAGCCAAGACAGATGCCGAACACATACTAAACACATGTGGCGGATGCCAGTATTATGCCAAGCAGACGAATAAGCCAACTCAAGCACTCAAAACTATCCCTATAACGTGGCCATTCGCGGTCTGCGGGCTAGATATGATGGGACCATTCAAAACTTGAAGAGGTGGATGTACACATCTATTCGTTGCAGTAGATAAGTATACCAAGTGGGTGGAGGCAAAAACCATCAAAAAGCTTGATGGTGTAACCGCCAGGAATTTCATCATTGAGGTAGTCATGAGATATGGCGTTCCACACAGTATAATCACAGAGAACGGGACAAATTTCTCTATTGGTGAGTTGGAAAAATATTCCCGACAAACGGGAATACGCCTAGAACTTGCATCTGTGGCTCACCCACAATCCAATGGGCAGGTTGAAAGAATGAATAGCTCAATCCTGCAAGGAATACGCCCAAGACTCGAATCTCCTATTCATAGAGCAGCTGGAGATGGGTAGAAGAGTTACCTTTCGTGCTTTGGAGTATTCGAACGACGCCAAATAGATCAACAGGGCAAACCCCGTTTTTCTTAGTTTATGGCGCTGAAGCAATGCTTCCAACGGACATGCTCCATGATAGCCCAAGAGTGCAGGCTTACAATGACTCGGATGCCGAATGTGCTCGACAGGATGCCATCGATCTTTTAGAAGAAGAATGCGACCTTGTGCTGCAAAGATCCTCCATTTATCAGCAAGGATTGCGACGCTATCATAGTCGTAAAATCAGGATCGATCTTTCAAAGAAGGTGACCTAGTGCTAAGATTGGTGCAAAAAAGGAAGCACAAGTTAGCCCCAGTCTGGGAGGGACCATTTGTCACTAGCAAGGCTATGAAAAATGGATCTTATTATCTTGTAGATATTCGAGACACGGAAGATGATCCCAAGCGTCCGAATCGCAAAAGAAAGAGAAAGATAGATGTTGAGCTAGGAGAGACAAAAAGGCCCTGGAGCATCCAGCTGTTACGTCCCTTCTACACTTAGTTCAATTTCTATGTAAACATCTTTCAGATCATGAAATAATGTTGTCGGAATCCATGCATTACTGTTTTTATATGTTTTCATACAAAGCATAAGTCCTTCTTATCTATTTCCCAATGATCTTTCAAAATACTCAATGTTAATCCGAATTGTGCCTGCGTGCTCGGTGTCGAGACATCGTAGTAGTTTTCATAGACGGGGGTGCCATGAGACTACAGTAGAGACGTGGGGTAACGGGATAGCGTAGTAACACAGAACACAGGATTTTACCCAGGTTCGGTACGTCGCGACAGTACGACGTGCCTACTCCTGCACTTCTCACTAATTGGGACTAAAGCCCGTAAACAGGGTTACAATGTGAGGGTTTGGATCTAAGCTACTCGACGAGGATGATCTTCTCGGCGAGTTGACGTAGAGCTTCTCTCTTATTTCGTTTATCTCCCGTCCGGCTTTATATAATAGCCGGATTAGGGCTTACAGAATAGGAAACCTAGAAAACTACGGTAACTTATAACTTGGAAAGCAAGGAATCCGTCTTCTCCTCCAAGCCAGATCACATGGGTTGTGATCCGGGTTCTTCTAGAATCCGGCTTCTGCGCGTCGGATTACTGGGCCGCCTAATGGACCTAAGCCCACTACCACTTAGGCCACCCTGGTAATCCGGCACTTGGCCTACCATCTTCTATACCCCTATTTGGTATATATCCGACAGTAGCCCCCAAGAAGGATCAAAACTCTGATTCTCCGCCGTTCGCCAAATATTCTTTGTCCGAGAAATATTGATTCAGCAGTCTTGATTCTTCTTATTCTTCTTTTGAAAAAGATGGTAACATGAAACTCGGAATCCTGAAAATCCGGCTTTTCTCTCACGATCCTTCGCGGAAAAGGAACTTCTGACGTCAGCGCTTAAATCATGCTGACGCAGGCGACGTTTGGTTTCACGCGGGAAACCCTGCAACGTTTCTCTGACAGATTCTCACGGGAAACGAGGAGATAGCTATAATTTCCCTGTCGTTTCATTTCCCGGATTTTCCGGCGAGCGACACGCGTCGAACATCCAACGGTCAAAATAGTCGTTGGCACGCATCTAAACGGTTTTCTGGCTATAAATAGCCGTCCTCGTCCTCAACGAAAACTTTCCACACTCCTCACTATCCACGCCATTGACGCGAACAAGCTCGAGAGCAAAGCACCGTCCCAAGCGCACTTAGCCTCCAAGCACGCCGGAACGCAACGCGCCACCACAAGATGGCCTCCTCGCCGTCCTCGCCGACCCGCGCCGCCATCAACGACATCATCAGCGACTTAGATCAGCAACTGGGATCGCCCAAGCACACCGGCGGCGAGCCGGAGAAGACCGCGGCCTCCGCGGCGGGTGAAGCGAATTCTTCCGCCGCCGCGGACGTTGCGGGATCGAGCTCCGCAACCTCCCCGCCGTTTTCTCCAAAAACGGCGGAGGAAAAGATCCAACTCCTCGGCGACGAGCTCGCCGCCGCGGAGGCCGCCGCCTCTGCCGCCGCCGGAGCAGACGAAGAGGCGGAGTCTGCAGGCAATTGGATTGCCTGCAGCATTCCTCCGGCTCTCCTTCCAAACCTGGAAAAGGAGGGCCTGGTTCTTAAGAAGAAGTGGCGGCTTCCAGAAGACGAGACCGAGCCAACGCCAAAAAATGGCGAAAGGGTCCTTCTTTTTTCCCACCTTCTTCGAGGTATGGGACTTCCACCTTCTTCCTTCTTCCTCCAAATCCTTTCTCACTACAACATCCAGCCCCATAACCTTCCTCCCAACTCCATCCTCTACATGGCCGGCTTCCAGGCTTTGTTCGAGGGCTACTTAGGGCTAGAACCTAGGTTAGATTTCTGGACTTACTGCTTCGGGGTTAAGCGGAACTCTTCGGAGGGCGCACTCCCGACTTGCGGGACCATATCTTTCACTCTTCGGAGATTCCGAGAAGATTGGTTCCCCAAGATAAAAACGTCGGAATCCGTCAAATTTTGGATGGGTTCCTTCTTTTATCACCCCGACGTGCCTTTCCTTAAGGAAGCCGTCGGGGTTCCTCCTTTCGTGAACTCTGCCGCAGTTCCCCAAGACAACTGGGGAACGGGAGCCGTCCAGGTTCTGCCGCCAGATCTACAAAAGATCAAGCGGCGCATCGCCAAACTCACCTCCATGGATCCGCCTCTAACCGGCATGGACACGGTTCTATGCTGGCTGACTAGGCGAATTCAGCCATTGGCCAACCACAGTGGCCGTCTCCTGTGCGAATACACGGGAGTCAAGGATCCGATGCGGACAACCACCAAAGATTGGCCCGCAAAGGAGCTTCGACGGCGCATCAACCAGTTGGTCGCATCACGCGACCAATACGAAGCAAGTCGGCCAATGTATACGGCTGACAATCCGGTTCCCAAGGTAATTTTTCAGTCATTTGGGTACAGTTTTATTTTTTCTCGGATTTTCTAGCTTCTGATTCTGATCTTGTTTGTCCGACAGTTCGCGGATCTTCCAGATTCGGAATTGGTCTCCGAGGCTGAGCTGGACGCGCTGCGCACCGCCGCTACAGGTGGACGCAAGCGCAAGAAGATTATTTCCTCTGAGGAAATTATCGACCTTGACGGAATCCCCGTCGCCACTTCCAGGTTCTTTCATCTGGGTTCTTTTTCTTTCATTAGAACTTTTCATCCATCCTCGGTTTTTTAACTTTTCCGGGTTTTTTGTTTTTAGCCCGCCTCCCTCCAGTTTAAAACCAAAGAAGCTGAAGAAACACAAGGTTGCTTCCAGCCGAGGCGGTCAACCTTCTCCCTCCGTTGCCCCGGACACGCCGTCCACAATGGCGGAAGAGCAAGCTGCAGCCCCCACCACCAAGCCCTCAGAGCCCAGCCAGCCCGTTGTGTCAGACACGGACACGAGGGAAAGGGCGGCTCCAGAGGTGGAGAAATTTTCTCGAACTTTCGACGAAGAAATTCCCACCTTTGACAAGGACTTCAAGATTATCAACGACGGCCTAAGCGCGGGAACTGCTTTTGCGGAATACGCAAAAGAGTTCAAGGAAAACTTGGCGGGCTTGCACCGAATGAGCCAGGTATGTAACTCTAGCCCCCAAGCATTAAACAAAATTGCATGCCTGTTTTGCTTTGATGCTTTTTGTAACCATTCTTTTCCTTGCTATGTTGCAGCAAACCGCCGAAACCATAAACATGGAAGTTTTCAACAAACTCACCATCAAGAATAAGGAGGTTAGAAATCTCCTTTCTTCTTGAGGAGAGAGAGGCGGAACTGGCATCGTCTCAGCTCGCTTTGTCGGAAACATCAGGTACACATTTTTCCTCTGAGGTTTGCGATTCAATTTTTTGTCTAAGTACTTATTCCGGAAATTTTCTAAACCCGGAATTTTCTTTGCTTTCCAGCTGCTTTGGCTAAGGCCAAGCAAATAGCTGAAGATGCCGGCAATGCCGAGAATCTCCGAAAGGAGAATTTGGAGCTTCACAAGCATCTTCTGAAGGCTCAAAAGGATCTGGAGGCCAGCAACTTGGCCCTTGGAGTTGCCAACTCCAAAGCTTCTGAACAGGCGGAGAAGGATAAATCCACCATTCAGGATTTAGAAAATGCTCTGAACCTTCGCCTGGAGGAAATCTCCGAGATCGACAAGCTTATCGGTAATTTTCCGTTACCTTTTTTATTTTTCCATATCTTGTTTTTCTTCTCTGTTTTTTGCCTAACACTTTTGATTGTTTTGTCGGAAAAAACAGGAGATATCCCAGATGGTACCCGGCTTGATGGGATCCAAGCCTTTGGGAAGATGTGGACTTCGATCCGTGTTGCTGGAATGCAGCTGGTGAACAAGTTTCTTCCCGCAAGGACTGGGGAGTTCTTGGAGGTTGAAAAACTCCCGGGAGCCATCATGGAGGTGGCGGAATCCAGGGATTCTATCATGCGTTCCGCTGCACGAGGTGGTGCGCGTATGGCACTCGGCCTTATGCACATGCACTACCCCGGTGCTAAATCCTGGCGCGTGGCGTCCGGTGTCCCTCAAGGATACACGGACACTCAGCGAAATACCATCTTTGATGAAATCAAAGGCCACGCCACCTAGATTGCCTCCATGGTAAATATTTCCGTCAACTATCCAGAAGAGGAGATCCCTCCAATCCCCGAAGACGACAACAGCGAGGAGGAATCAGATGTTTGAAAGGCTACCTTTGACCTGTATAGCAAAAATAGACAATAGGAGCATTACTGTTCTTTCAATATAATCTGCAATGTAATGCTTCTATTTGTATGAATGAAAAATTCCGCCTTTTGCAATTTTTAGTTATGAAATTTTTTGCAAGGTTTTTCGGATGTTACTATTCCTTTATCTTCTAAGTTCTCTGGCATATATGTTTTAACTGTCCTTAGTGTTTGAAATGGCTCAAATAGCAATATGAATCGTCATGTCGAGTAACTGGGCGTAACCAATCAGTTTAAACTCGGAAACATGGACCATGCAAAAACTAACTAGTTCCAATAACCCAACACATGCGCAATCAGATAATGCTTAGAGAAACAAGGAATTTTTTGACCGAAACTTGGGCACGCAGGCAATTCAAGTTTCCTTTAGCCGTTAGCAGGCTGAAAAAACATTCAGGTTCTTAACGCCGAGTACGCAGGCACAATTCGGGTTAACATTGAGTATTTTGTAAGATCATTGGGAAATAGAGAAGGTGGAAACATGCTTTTACTATAATGAACTTGTAAAAAACATGGATACCAGAAATCCAACAACTTTATTTCATGATCTCAAAAGATGTTTACATAGATATTGAACTAAGTATAGAAGAGACATAACTGCTATGTATTCCAAAGCTTTGCTATCCACTTGACTTTGTCGGATTTCTTCAACAACTTGTATAATGTTAGGATTTTAGCCCCCAGCCGACTAATAAATCTGCTAACGGTAGCTGCGGAACCCGCCAATCTTTGGACATCTTTGACGCAGGTCGGTTTTGTGATGTTCAAGATTGCCTTGATCTTTTCCGGGTTAACTTCTATTCCTCTGTGAGAAACGATGAAACCCAGAAGTTTTCCTGAGGGAACCCCGAATACGCACTTAGATGGATTCAACTTCATCTTGTAGGTGCGTAAGTTTTCGAAAGTTTCTCGCAAATCCTCAAGGAGTGTACCTTTTTCCTTGGTTACGACAGCAATATCGTCCACATAAACATGGACATTTTTTCCAATCTGACTATGCAAACAACGTTGCATGCAGCGCTGGTAGGTTGCACCTGCGTTCTTCAGGCCAAACGGCATGGTTACGTAATAATACGTCCCGTATGGGGTTATGAAAGAAGTCTTAATTTGATCTTCCTTTTTTATGCGTATTTGGTAATACCCGGAGTATGCATCCAAAAAGCACAAAAGCTCAGAGCCTGCTGTGGCGTCTATTATTTGATC
This sequence comes from Alopecurus myosuroides, assembly GCA_028641055.1. Lineage (NCBI taxonomy): Eukaryota > Viridiplantae > Streptophyta > Magnoliopsida > Poales > Poaceae > Alopecurus > Alopecurus myosuroides. The sequence continues at coordinate 779,002,073 of CM054057.1, forward strand.
GATTCGCGGTAATGCAAACCTATCTTTCGGACACAATTTGTTCAAGCCTGTGTAATCTATACACATTCTAAGAGCAGTAGTGTCTTTCTTCGGTACTAATACCGGATTTGCGGACCAGTCAGTATGGATCACTTCCTTGATGAAATCCGCTGCTAAAAGCCGGATAATTTCCTTGCCAATAGCCTTCCGTCTTCTTCCGTCGAATCGACGGAGACCTTGTTTGACGGGTTTTGATCCAGGAATAACTTTAAGTTGGTGCTCAGCAAGTTCCCTGGGTACACCTGGCATGTCAGCTGGACACCAGGCAAAAATATCCCAGTTCTCACGGAGGAACTTGATGAGCTCGCCTTCCTATTTGTCAGTCATCCCAGTCCCTACGGCGACAAATTTTGTCGGAACTTTGGGATCTAGGATTACCTGTCTTGTATTCTCGGACGCCTTGAAGCTGTCTGTGGGCTTCCGATTTTCTTTTCCTGCCGGCATTTCTGACGGCGATACCTCCTTGGCTAATTCCTTCAGTTCTTCCTTTGCTATAACTCTCTGAGCGCAAAGGGCGTTTTCTTTCTCCAACTCATTTGCCAGCTTGAAATCACCAGCTATAGTGATTACTCCTCCTTTGGGTCCTGGCATCTTCAGCTTCTTATAAATATAACAGGATCTTGCCATGAATTTGGCGAAAGCTGGACGTCCGAGTATTGCGTGATACACGCTTTCGAACGGCACTACTTCGAAGGATACTTTTTCCTGCCGGAAGTGATCTTTATCTCCGAAGGTGACATCTAGGGAAATTTCTCCTAGGGATCGTGCTTGCCTGCCAGGGACGATACCATGGAAGCGTATGTTGCTGTAGTTGACATGAGACTCGGAAATCTTCAGGTGCTTCAGTGTATCCAGGTACATTATGTTAATGCTGGATCCTCCATCCATCAGCACTCTTCTTAGCCTAGTATTTTGAACAATAGGGCTTACAACAAGAGCTTGTGTGCCGGGTTCAGGGATATTTCCGGGATGATCAGACTGATCCCAGATTATCGGTGTGTTGGAGTACTTCAAGAATTTTGGGGTTGCCGGAACAACCGCGTTTATTTCTCGAAGTGTTCTTTTTGCCACCTTTGCTGACGGGGTTGCTAAAAAAGTTAGCATTGCTTCTCCATCAACTCTCGGAAACTTGGGTTCGCCTTTACGCTGTTGTTCCTGGATTTTTTCGTCAGTGTCCGATTCACTGTCTTCTTTGTCAGCTTCTGGCTTTTGTTTGGCGGGTTTCCTTTTGGAACCCTTCCCCTTACTTCCGGATCCTGCACTACCTTTCATGTGCTTATTCAGCCGGCATTGCGCGTTTGTATGGGTGGGTTTCCCAAATTGCGAGTGGTGAACACAAGGTTCCGACTTAATCCTTTCCCACTCCTCTGGAGTGTAGTTGATTGGATCTGGGTTGCGTCCTTTCCACTTGTTTCCCTTTTCTCCTCCAAAGGCTATGTTCACCTCTTTGGGCTTCGTCGTTGTTTCTGGAGTGGCTTTTTTGTCAGAACGAGGGGTTTTCTTGGCGAGTATGAATGATTCAATATTGCCTCCTCTTACTCTGATGTCATCCTCGGCTGCGGCATGCTCATTGGCGGTTGTAAGCATGGATCCGAGATCCTTGTGCTTTTTGGAACCAACCATGAATGGTACGAGTCCGGGTTTTAGGCCATTGACGAAAGCATGCATTGCTTGTATGTCAGTTACTCCAGAGCAACTATTCTTCATTGCTGTCCATCTGGAGATGAAATCCACGTATGGTTCATCCTCAAATTGCGTGCAACGGTTTAGCTGGTTGATGCTATTCGGGCGTTTGTATGTTCCCCGGAAATGCTGAGTAAATACTCTAGCCATATCGTCCCAGCTGTCGACTGTTCGTGACGGTAATCCATTGATCCAATCTCTGGCTCCATCCAGCAGCATTAGGGGAAGAAACTTGACAGCTTCCAAGTCTGTCCCATTGTTGATCTGGACGGCTGTATAGTAATCCGAGAGCCAGGTATCCGGGTTAGTGCTGCCGGTGTATTTCTGGTACGTTGGACCGACCTTGGCAAAGCCAGAATGCAGCGTTATTCTTCGGATCCTGTCGGTAAAACATTTAGGACCAAAGTATAGATCATCTTTTTCTGCTCTGTCAATGTGTGCAGAATATCTTCCGGCTGAATGGACAGAAGGGGATCTGCTCTTTTCTCTTCCATTGTTGTGCGAACGCGCTTTTCCGGGATTGTTTCTATCTCTTCCGTGTTCACGCCCTTTTGGATTAGGCGGAGTTCTACTCCTGTGCCTTTCTTTGTCCTTAGGCGGTGTCCGGGATCTCTCACGCCTCTGAGGTATATCGTATCTTCCAGCTTTCTCAGCTAGGTTTCTCGGAGGTGGCATTATTTTGCCGTCTTTCCGGTGTTTGTCTTCCCGATCATGGGGTTTATACCCATCTTTCGGGAGATGGGATCCGGTTCTAGACGCTGCATCCCGGTTGTCGGGGTTTTTCTTGTCTTTTCTCGGATCCTCTTTTTATCTTTTGAGTTGTCTGAATCCCCGGGTTCTTCCGGTCCAGGTGCTCCAGCAGCGCAAGTAGCTGTCTTGCATAGGGTGGAGTTATCATGCAGCCTCCCTGATCGCTCTTGAGCGCGCTGCTGTTGTTGCAATGCTTTTCCTAGGAAAGCATACACCCCTTGGAGTTTTTCCCCGTTGGAATACAGATCGTTGTTAAGAATCGCGAACGCTGCTTCCGCGTTTTCTGCTGCGGTCTTGTATATTGGTTCGCCCTTGGCATCTTTGCCGTTTACCTGCTTTTGCCAAGACGGGTTATGGAACCTTTCTTTTGGCGGCAGTTCTTCCGGTCTTGCGATTCCGGGTAACCTAGTAGGTTTTAACGCGGATCTATTCTTTCTCTCGTACTCCTCTATTTCTTCCTTCATGACCTTGATGTCATTATGGGTTTGTTGGAGATGTTGCCGAGATCTGAGTAGATGTTGCTGTTGCCGTTGGAAAGCTTGTCTCCTGGCTTCCAGCATCTCAGGGGGTTCGTCTGGTCCCACCGGTGTTTGCAATAGTTCTTGCTCTTCCTGTTCCGTCATTGGCGGAGCAGTGATTTCTTTGGATTTCTTCTCCGCATGCTTTGTTCCGCTAACATCTCCAACTTCCAGGTTTTCATCAGCGAGATCGGCTGATTTTTTCTTCCGGATTTTGTATTGGAGTTTTTTAGCAGCACGGTGCTTTTTCTTGGAAGAGGGAGGTTTTTTGACAGGCTCATCTTCTGTCATCCTTGACACTGGGGAATATCGGAGAAGTTTCTCCGTCTTCTCTCTCTTCCTCTGGCGGAGGGGTTTTAGGGCTTTTCTGGCTGCCGGCGTCCGTGGTATCAGCCGGTTTCGCCATTAGAACTTCATGGAATCCCTCTTGAAAGGACTTAACCTTTCTTACAAAGGCGTCCTCATCTTCGTCTTCGGAGTCGAAGTTATCCGATCCGGTTTCCGACTCCAACCTCGCCACAATGGCGGCAAGCACGGATTCTGCTTCCGAGTTCATCGTCTTGTTGACGGATGTCGGATCTTCCGCCTCTGCGACGGGTGTTTGGTCTTCCGTCTTCATGACGGGTGCGTTGTTGTCTGCCTCTTGCACGGGATTTCCGTCATCCGTGTTTTCGGCGATTTCGGATTGCACCATGGCGATAAAGTGTGTATCACTTTTTTGTCGGCGATCTGAGCAGAATCCGGCATCATAGTCATCTTCGACTGGGTATAGGGCGGGTGGGATAAATTTGCTTCCACCGCAAAACCCCATTGCTTCTGCAGTTAGCCCGATAAAGATGTTAGCAGATCCTATCGGTAGCACGCAGGCACTTACCAGGTGGTTTTGCGCCGGTATGTAGGATCCATTGTCGAGGAAGCGCCCGACGTCGTTGTCGAACTCCAAGCTTCCGACAGTGATTGATCTTCCGATTCCGCCAAGTATCCCAGATCGGAATCTTACGCCTGACGTCGTTTGCCCCACGGTGGGCGCCAACTGTCGAGACATCGTAGTAGTTTTCATAGACGGGGGTGCCATGAGACTACGGTAGAGACATGGGGTAACGGGATAGCGTAGTAACACAGAACACAGGATTGTACCCAGGTTCGGTACGTCGCGACAGTACGACGTGCCTACTCCTGCACTTCTCACTAATTGGGACTAAAGCCCGTAAACAAGGTTACAATGTGAGGGTTTGGATCTAAGCTACTCGACGAGGATGATCTTCTCGGCGAGTTGACGTAGAGCTTCTCTCTTCTTTCGTTTATCTCCCGTCCGACTTTATATAATAGCCGGATTAGGGCTTACAGAATAGGAAACCTAGAAAACTACGGTAACTTATAACTTGGAAAGCAAGGAATCCGTCTTCTCCTCCAAGCCAGATCACATGGGCTGTGATCCGGGTTCTTCTAGAATCCGGCTTCTGCGCGTCGGATTACTGGGCCGCCTAATGGACCTAAGCCCACTACCACTTAGGCCACCCTGGTAATCCGGCACTTGGCCTACCATCTTCTATACCCCTATTTGGTATATATCCGACACTCGGAGTTAAAAAACTGAATGATTTTAAGCCTAAGGAGGTGTAAGGGAACTCAGATTGTTCCTGCATGCCTGAGTTTCATACAAAATTCCTTACGTTTTCTCTAAGTATTATCTGATTGTTTTTATGTTGTGTCACTGGAGCTAGTAAGTAAAAATTCCTTTAGTATGATCCATGTTTCCGAGTTTTTACTGATTGGTTATACCCAGTCACTTGGCATGAAGATTAGATACTATCAAGCCATTTCCAACACTAAGGACAGTTAAGACATATAAACAAGAGAATTTAGAAGATAAAGGAATGAAAACCTGGAAAACTTGCAAAGACTTAATCATTAACTGCAAAAGCGGAGTACTTGTTTATACAAAGGAATAGAAAGCATTACAATAAGGTTTACATTGTAAGAAAAATAATGCTTCTATTTTTTCCCATCTCCTACTCAGGACCAGGCAGCTTCTTCAGGCATCCGACTCTTCCTCGCTACTGGATACCTCTGGAGTTGCCGGAATTGCCTCCTCGGGGTAGAAGGTGGAGATGTTCACCATAGTGGCGATCTTGGTGGCGTGACCTTTGATTTCATCAAAGATGTTGGCCCGTTGAGATTCCGTTTATCCCTCAGGGATGCCGGACACCACACGCCAAGATTTAGCAGTAGGGTAGTGCATGCGCATGAGCCCAAGGGCCATGCGTGCACCACTGCGAGCCACATAACGGAACAGGGACTCCTTGCAATGCGCCACCTACACAATAGCTTCCGGAAGTTTTTCAACTTCCGAGAGCTCTCCAGATTTGTCGGGAACGTACTTGTTGATAAGTAGCATTCCCGCGGCCTTGATCGCGGTGAAGACCTTCCTGAATGCCCGGATTCTTTCAATCCGGGTAAGCTGGGGGCTACCTTATGTTTCAATAAGCACACAAGTGCTAGAAAAAACAGGAGAAGGGAATACAAGGAAAATCCGGTAAAAGGCAAAGTAACTTACCGAGAATATGATCCATTTCAGTGCCTTCTTCAAGACGCTGATTCAAGGCGTTCTCCAAATCCCGGATGGTGGCCTTGTCCTTTTCGGCCTGGTTGGAGGCCTTAGACTCGGCAATGCCAACAGCTAGTTGGCTGGCCTTCAGGTCCTGCTGCAACTTCACATTGAGCTTGTGAAGATCCAGGTTCTAGCGGTGTAGGTTTTCGGCATTGCCGGCATCTTCAGCAATTTGCTTGGCTTTCGCCAAAGAAGCTGAAAAGCAAGTAGAGAAAGAGTTAAAACTCGGAAAACTACTTAGAAAAAATTCACAACTGAAAGATGAGGAATATTTTACCTGCTGAGACCTTCAGATGTTGCTGAGTGGATGCCAGTTCTGCCTCCTTATCCTCAAGTATCGAAAGAAGTGTTTTCACCTCCTTGTTCTTGATGGTAAGTTTGTTGAAAACTTCTGACTTGATGTTCTCAGCAGTTTGCTGAAACATGGAAAAGAAACAAAAAATGCTTTAAGTTAACAACAAGCATAACAATGAAAAAAGCATTAAGAAAAAAGTATACATTTGACTTATTGCTTGGGGGCTAGAGATGTTACCTGGCTCATCTTGGTCAGGTCTGCCAAGTTTTCATTGAATTCTTTTGCATAGTCGGCAAAAAGAATCCCAACATGGCAAAGGTTGTCCTGGATGACCTGCCGAGGTGAAAAAACAAAGTTATTCCTTACAACAAGCCCGCCTTGCGACCAAGGACGGATCAGAGGGGCTGGAGCGAAGAATTTGGCGGGTGACGGACGAATGTATCCGTGTTCGTTTACCTTAAAATCTCTGTCAAAAGTTGGAATGGTTTCCTCCTCAGTTGTACGAGAAGGTCCACCCATTTCCGGCACCGCCCTTTCCCTCACATCCGTCTCGGATGCAATGGGCTGGCTGGTCGGCAAAGGATACTTTTTTTTCCTTTGCAGACTAGTTTTCTCCGCCTGTGCTAGTTGGGGTAGCAGGAGCAGCAGCAGGGGAAGGTTGAACTCCTTTACCAGCAGCTGCTCTATGTCTCTTCAGGCTTTTAGGCTTCAGAGAAGCAGGAGAAAGGCTGAAATAGAACAAAAGAAATTCCGAGAAATTAGAACTCCGAGAAAGTAAAATGATTCTAGCGACCAAAAGCAGCAAAACAGAAACCGAGAGGATTACCTGGAAGTAACGACGGAAACTCCGTCAAGTTCCACCACCTCCTCGGCAGTTGATGACTTCATGCGTTTCCGACCACCAGAAAACTTGGCACGCATTGCGCCCAGTTCGGCATCTGTTGCAAGATCGTCGTTGGTGAGGTCGGTAAACTATGGAAAAAGAACAAATATCCGACTAAGTTAGGAAAACTGGGAAAGTCAAAAATCCGAGAAGTGCCCAAAGAAGAAAAAGTATTACCTTTGGGACGGGGTTGCCTCCGTGGTACATCTCTCGGCTTTCTTCATATTGGTCGAGTGTGGCGACCAAATGATTAACCCGTTTTTTGAAATCCCTCTTTGTGAATGCCTTGTCTGTCCCCCTCATAGTATCTTCCGGGCCTTTGTATTCGCACAGAAGCCGAGTTCGATACGCCAGAGGTTGGATACGTCTTCCGAACCAACACAATACAGTGTCGGTTCCGGTAACAGGAGGTTTGGAGGAGACGAGTTTTGCGATGCGCCGTTTGGTTTTCATCAATTCATCCGGTAGGGCTTTGTAACATCCCAAGTATGAAAACCACCCCTAGGATGTTTGTTTCTTGCTTTATTTTGTTTTGCATCATGGCATCTTAATCATTGCATTTGTTTTCCTTTTGTTTGCATCTGTTTTTCTTTGTTTTCACAATTGAAATTCAAACCAATATTCAAACCTTTGTTTCATACTTGTTATGTTACAATCTTTCAAATAAAAAGTTCAACTCAAAACCTCAATTGTTTCCATTTTAATCCATAGGGTTCAACTATTTTAAACTTGTGGCTTTTAATCATTCATTTAACTCAAATTCCATTCAAATTCAAATACATTTTTCCAAACAGCAACTATGTTGAACTTATGAAAATTACACAACAATTCTAAGCAATTTGTTGCAAATAAAATTGAGGGTTCAATCTATTTGAAATGTTTGTTTTTAATACATCACTTAATCTCAAAATTAATTCAAATTTCATTAAATTACAAACAACATTTTTTATTTTGATCATTTTGAAAAAACAGAACTTGCTAGTTGTTGCTATTACATAAATAAGCAATATAAAAAATTTACCTAAATTTTCTAACCCCAAAAATCTAGCTTTTTTCTCCCTAATCCCTTGCAGCAAAAAAAACACAGAGGAAAAAAAAATAAAAAGCAAAAAAAAACGCACAGGAGAGGGGGAGAGGCAGGCCCAGCCCACCCAGTCGCTGCAGCCCGATACCTTCTCCCCCAACCTCCATACGCTGGCGTCGACAATGGGGACAACGACGTGCTGCCCCCACTGCTCCACTCCCCCTTTTATATCTACTCCTTACCCCTTCGAAAACCCTAACCGTAACCGTAGCCGCACCCGCCTCCCTCCTCTCTCCCATCTCCGCCGCCATCGAGGAGAGGCGCCGCCGTTTTCTGCTGCCTCCGGCCGCCGCTCGCCGGACACGGCGCTGACGCCTCCATCTCCCTCCGGCCGTGCTGCGACCACCCCTGCGAAGAGGGTAATCCCCTCTTTCCATTCCCCTACTTTCCCTCTTGTTTCCTTGCAGTAGATGCATCAATTTCTTCCATGCCAAGGTGCAGCCATGGCTCTGTTCGTTGACAGGAAAGAACACCTGAATGTGTTCGTTTGCAGTTCAGTTAAAGCCGATTAGTTAGGTACAAAACCATCTCGAGCCCGTATCCATCAAACAACCGCAACAGACCAACTGGTGCGTCCGCTGCGCGCGCACCCAACAGCTCCCAGGATCGAATCCCAGCCCCCACCCTTTTCTGCTCTTTATTTCCGAATTGTTTTACAGTGCGATTTCTGAACCTTAACGACCCTGCTAACTGTTCCCTGTCACCACCACAGCAGCAGCCCAGTTGGTTGTTCCTTTGCGCAGCAGGCAGGAGGGCAGGGGTTCGAATCCCCCCCATTGCAACTAAAACCCATCTTTTTCATTCATTTTTTCCTAGATCTAGATCTAGTCTAAATTGCTCACAGGTCCCTGCTAGCATTTATCTAGGTCCCTGTTAATTTCTTTCCAAGTCCCTGTATCTTTTCTAGGTCCATAGTTAACTTGGTAAATTAATAACTTTTGTTTGGAAACTCCAATTGCAAAACTTTAAACATGTAAACCACTCCATTTTAAATTCTCTACCTAAATATAAAATTTGTTTACTGTTTTGAATATTTTAAATTGGTGAAATATTTAAATTCTTGTTTAATTCACTTAATTTTGCAAAATTCATAACTTGGGCATAAAAATTCCAAATTCAACAAATAAAATATGTTTTCCATCCCATTTTTCATGTACTTTGCAAATATAAACTTTGTTTCATGTTTTGAATAATTATAATTGGTTAAATAATTTAAACCTTGTTTAAATCATTTAAATTTGCTAAATTCATAACTTGCTCAAATTAAATTATTTTTGAACATATAAAATATGTTTTCAAACCAGAAAAGTATAACCTTTTCAAATATGAATTTGGTTTAATGTTTTGAACAAATAAAAATTCAAATAAATTCATACTTGAATTTAATTCATTTAAATCTTGTTTGACTTGTTTAATTCATAAATAATTCATCCTAATTCCTTTTTCAATAATTGAAACATGTATTCCACCTAAACTTTTCTTGTAATTTCCAAATATGAATTTTGTTATTTGTTTTGAACAATTAAAATTGATGAAAACAACAAATGCTTGTGTAACACCTTTAAGTAACCAAAATTCCCTAACTTAATAAATAAATTTCCAAACTTGGTAAACCTTATTTCAAATTGTTTCTATTGTTGTTATTTTTCTGTTTTCCTCATCCATGCATCATACTAATCCACTTTCACCTGTTGATTAGTTGTAAAACAATTATTTCAACCATAATTCATGGGCTTTCATATGCAACTCAAATTGCATGTGGGTCCATTTAATCATGGTGTTACCATGTCAACTAGTTTATTTTGATGCATCAATTAAATGGTCATGCATCATTCCATGATTGTGCATTATGACATGTTATTGATTGTTTGTCTCTTTGCGTTGTTTGTTTGCTTCTTCTCGAATAGACGACGACGTTGAGACAGACGAGCTTTACGACACCCCTTCTGAGGATCTAGCCCAGTACCAGGCTACTGAGTTTGCAGGCAAGTATTCACTCACACGAACCATTGTGTTCCTTTCAACATTGGATACCGATACTTTCCGTTGTCTATTCTGCTAGCCTTATGAATCGTTGCATCTGTTCGATCCTATCACATGTTATCCTTTAACCCTGATATAGCCTCACCTCCACACCTAAAACCCCGTTGCTTGTGCCCGTGTCTTACTAGCATGATTAGGGTTGTTTTGCTCGAGTCTGTTAACCGTTACTTTCTGTTACTATATTTTCTGTTATGTTCTGGGGCTCGATGTTAAACAACAACCTGTTAATTGTAAGGTAATAATAATTTGCTGATAAGGCACCGGCAGGAGGCCCGGCGTGGTTTTGGGGCCTGCTAGTGTCGACCCTAATTAGGAAAAGGGTCTTGTCTACTGATCCATGATGAGCGCACTATCCGCATGTGGGAAGCGTGTATGGGCGCCCCCTCAATTTGATTCGATTCGCATCTCGTCCAAATCGCCTCATTTAGTTCGAGTTTTCCATTTGCCGCATGCATATGCAGGTGCGAACCCTTGGTACCAGGGTGGAACTTTTGTAGTCGGCATTTAGGGAGACACGTTCTTAGAGTGCTATGAGGGTCCCCTTTTCTTCGTGGGGCTTGATTAGCCGTGCGCTCAATTGCACGGGGTTCTTTGGGCTTGATGCGAAGAAGAGTTGGATTGTGTTGAGTGCCCCGCTTGGTGGGAGGCATTCCATCTGGCGGGATATTCTTACGTGTACGGCCAAATTGGTGCACCCCTGCAGGGATAAATCTTCTCGAGAAGCCGTGTTTTCCGCGGTTATGGTTAACTTGGTGAAAGTACTGGCTAACAAGTACTCAGAACAACTTACACCTAACTAATGATAACTTGACTAGTAATAGTCTTATTGACACAATAACTTGACCATCATTAATCCAACTGTGTGAGTTATCCTCGGAATGCTTCTTTGGATAAGGGGCGAGGTCCAGGATGGGTTTTCTTGGAGTTAGTTATAGTTGGTTACGATACGCTATCTTACCTCCTTTCTGTTAGCCGGAAGTTGTAGTATGTTTCTGTAGTTGGTCAGTGCAGCCAGCTGCCGCATCTTTTGTATCACCCTTTCTTCCGTTGAACCCAAAGCATCTGTGCTTGGTGTTGACGGGTTACACTTTGGTGAACTGTGAGTCTTTCTTGCCAGTACGTTTATAGACTGACCCCTTTGGGGCTGTGGTTTCCGCAGACTACGCTTATGAGGATCCCCGTGATGGCTACTACGTGGAGTTTGACGAGGCCGCTGACGAGTAGATAGCGGACCCGGGCAGGATCCGAGACTTCGTGGATGGGCTCCGTCTTTTTGTTTTCCGGCTTCTTAAGCCTATTTGGATTTGCCTGTACTCAGACCTTTTGAATGCTTCCGCTGTGTTGTAATGATGATATGTTGGGACATGTGTCCTCTGGATGATTGTATTTGCTATCTCTGCTCTAGTGAGAGCCATTTGCAACTTACTTCTATTTATTTGTGTCTTAGAGATATGTTGTGCTATCATTCTGTTAAACGTCGTTGACGTACCATGTGTGTATGGTATGAAGTACGTCAATGGTAGTATCCTGATTTCTATGGCATGGTTTACGTAGACGATGAACAGTAGGGGTTGGTTGTCACACATACGTGTGTTGGCCTACTCGTAAGAGATGCGGGTGCCGGTAAGCCCCGTAATCCAATCAACTACTGTTCAACGGAACTGCGAGTATCCTCTAGAAGTCCGGGTGCGACAAATGGTATCAGAGCCTGTCTGCCTGTAGGATCCCTTTTACTGGTCGCAGTTGAGTCTAGAAACTATTTTGTAGCTATATAGGAAAAATGAAAGGTGAGAGTAGGAATTCTGCCTTTTTATTTCTTTCCCCACCCACCCTCCCTTTTCTGGTAAGGAAGTGCAACGTTGTTTCTTTCTCACCTAAACTTTCAAGTTAGGATTTCACGAATCCTGGTTTCTCTAGGATAGTTATATCTACTAGACCATAGGGATGGAGGTGGTTCTGACATGATTTATCATGTTGCCTACTCATGATTGAGAACGGAAGCGTGTAAGCCCCGGAAGCAGATCCTCTATTCCTTAAGCAGTAGATATTGATCCTTTAGAAGCCCGGATGGGGTTTTCCGTAGTACCTCAGGAGTTTTTGGTCTCGTGTTTCCCGATGTTGCTTCGATATCCTGTTCTTCTCAACATCCTTTCGTCCGTTGAAACCTTGTTGTTGCTTTCCACTTCAGTTCTTCTACCGGCGTCTAATCAAAACTTCCCCGATCATCTGCAGATGGATCTCAGGTTCTACCCGCAGGTGGTTCGTATGACTCGTTGCGAGAGCACTGCCGGTTACCCGGAGATGCTGAGAGACATGGTCACTTATCTGGGGTTCCGTTGGGCACCAGAGTACCAGGTCTACGAGCAGCAGCGAGAGTTTGACCAGACCTACTACTAGGCCATCGTCTACATTCTGTCAGATGATGGCATGAGCGTAGTCCACCGCTACGAGGCAGTAGGTTCCACAGTGGATATGGCTGTGCAGCAGGCAGCTTATGTGAGTCTCACCGTCCTTCGTGCTGACTACTGGGGATTTGACGATTCTATCTATCGCCACATCCCCCGTGGTTACATCACCTTGGAGGGAGCTCACTTCACTCTCTACGACAACCTGGATGTCTACGAGCATGATAACTCCAGGCTGCACACCGCCGCTCAGTTTGTGAGGCACAGTGACGCAGTTGCCGCCACACTATCTCAGGAGTTGGCTTCAGTCAGAGAGCAGCTCTACCTTGCTTTGACTCGTCTGGCGACTTACACCACAGACTTTGTTGGAGATGAGCGCTTTGCACGTTTCGATCAGCCAGTTGGTCGTCGTCTGCCAGATGCTGGAGGTTACGAGCCGATCAGAGGTCCACTCCTCAACCTCGGTGCTGGTTACACTGGGATTCCACGCTTTGGAGCACAGGGCGTCGACGCTATGTACTTCACCACACCTAGAGTCGCTCTCAGACCACGTCAGGTCTATGTGGATCGTCGTTCTACCTACTTTCGTGGGCGTGCTCCTCACCGTACCTCTCGCCGTACTCCTAGTCGCCGTCCTGCGTGATGAGCCCGGGGGTACCGATGTATCCATTCTTAGCTATGTTTAGTTATCCTGTGGCACTTGAACCATTTATGGTGTGTTGGATATTCTGATGTATTTGAACATGTGATGATGTACCTGTTGGTTATCTAGTCATGCGTCGGAATAATCTCTCTTTCGGTTTCCAAGTCTATCCTTTTCTGTTGTTGTGCTAAAATGCATTTCCATTCAGGATGCCGCCAACAAGGAACACCCCGCCTAAGCCACCGCCAATCACGGAGCTGTTGACTCAGATGACCCAAGTCATGGCACAGATGGCCCAGTTCGAGACTAACCAGCACAACAACCAGAATGCTCCAAGAGTCAGTATCAAGGAGTTTCTCAGTCTGGGGCCGAGAGCTTTCGTGGCAACACGCGAGCCTCTGGATGCTGATGACTGGATCCGTGAGATAGCTAGGGCTCTGGAGATTGCTCACGTTGCTGAGGAAGACAAGGTCAAGTATGCATCCTATCTGCTGAAGGGTCAGGCAGCTACTTGGTGGGAAAACTACCAGACCATGAGAGCTGGGTACCCAATCACCTGGGGTTGTTTCAAGGAAGCCTTCCTGAAGCACCACATTCCAGATGGTCTCATGGAAAGGATGCGTGAAGAGTTTTGCTCACTCAAGCAGGGCAAGCTGGACGTCATTGGCTATCAGAGTGAGTTCAATCGCCTCGCTCGTTACGCTGGTGATGAGGTGTCCACTGAGGCTAAGAAGATGGCAAGGTTCCGCAGAGGTTTTAACCCGGAACTCAAGTACGCCCTCACCAACATCAAGGCCAACAACTTCGAGGAGCTCATTAACACCGCGCTTAATGAAGAAAATGGGCGAAAGGCGTTCGAGGAGTCTCGTAAGCACTCGCGTGAGGGTGGTTCCTCCTCCAACATGACCACCCCTCTGCAGAAGCGCCGCATCGGGGTGCCAAATGGTGCTGTCACTCGGGATCCATACGCCCAAGCTTCTCCAGGCTTCGCTCCCCGCCCACCCAACCCTTCTCAGATGCATGATCAGAGGGCTTCGATGGGGCAGCCAAGGCCAGGGCCTCCTCGTGTCGTCACTTGCTACAAGTGCAAGCAGACGGGGCACTACGCTGACAAGTGCACGCAGAGGAAGCTACCTCCACCACCACCTCGTCCCAACACAAACCAGGCAATGGTGCGTGCTCCCCCGGCTAAAGCCTTCAACTCCAACAACAGGCCTGTCGGGAGGACCGCAAGGGTGAATCATGTCAAAATCGACAAAGCTGAGGAAGCTCCTGACGTCGTTCTCGGTATATTACCCATAAACTCTTTTCCAGCTAAAGTGTTGTTTGATACCGGAGCATCGCATTCTTTTGTGTCAAAGATTTTTGCCGCAACAAACAACCTAATGGTGGTTCCACTAAGCAATAAAATCACTGTTCACTCACCGGGATCGCAAATGTTGACTTCCAAGATAAGTAAGGACAATCAAATCCTAATTGGAGGCCACATTTTCCTTGCTTCACTCATGTTGCTGGGAAGTTCTGACATTGATGTCATTCTGGGTATGGATTGGCTGAAAGCTAATAAAGCAAGGATTGACTGTGCTCAAAAGTAAATAACTCTGTTCCACCCTTCTGGCCAGATAGTCTATTCTCGAAATGAATCAAGTTCCATTCAGCTGTACACCCTCGATGCAAAACCTCTACCTCTACTTGAAAATGTTCCGGTGGTTTGTGAATTCCCTGACGTCTTTCCAGAGGAGTTGCCAGGGATGCCTCCGGACAGAGCAGTTGAGTTCGTGATCGAGCTTGAACCAGGTACTGCTCCAATCTCTAAGCATCCATACAAGATAGCTCCTCCTGAACTGAAGTTGTTAAAGGAGCAAATCGATATGTACATGGAAAAAGGGTACATTCAACCTAGTTCCTCGGCTTGGGGTTGCCCAAGTCTGTTCGTTGCGAAGAAGGATCAAATAAAGAGACTCATTGTTGACTATCGTCCTCTTAACGAGAAAACCATCAAAAACAAGTATCCAATTCCTCGTATCGATGATCTTTTTGATCAACTTGTTGGAGCCTCAATATTCTCCAAGTTGGACTTGAGAATGGGTTACCATCAAATAAAGATCAGAAAGGAAGATATTCCAAAAACAGCCTTCACCACTCGCTACGGTCTATATGAATACACCGTCATGTCCTTTGGTCTCACCAATGCACCGGCGACATTCTCTCGACTCATGAATTCTGTCTTCCATGAATACCTCGACAAATTTGTTGTGGTATATCTTGATGACATCCTTGTCTACTCAAAATCCGAGGAAGAGCATGAAGAATATCTTCGTCTCACTCTCATGAAACTTCGCGAGCATCGTCTATATGCCAAATTCTCCAAATGTGAGTTCTGGATTCCAGAAGTTGCTTACCTTGGTCATGTCATCTCAGCCAAGGGCATAGCCATTGATCCAGAAAAGGTTAAAGCAATTGTTGATTGGAAACCTCCTAAGACGGTAAAGCAAGTACGAAGTTTTCTTGGCTTGGCTAGCTATTGCCGTCGTTTCGTCCAAAACTTCTCCAAGATTGCCAAACCTCTCACTGATCTCACAAAGAAGGACAAGAAGTTCGTTTGGTCTCCACAATGTGATGAAAGTTTCAATCTCCTGAAGACTAAACTCACTTCTACACCAGTTCTGGTTGGCCCAGATACTACCAAACCTTTCCAAATATTCTGCGATGCATCTCTCCAAGGTCTAGGAGCAGTTCTTATGCAAGAACGTCAAGTTGTGGCTTATGCTTCACGCCAGTTGAATGCCCATGAGCAAAACTATCCCACACATGACCTTGAACTTGCAGCAGTTGTGTTTGCCCTCAAGAAATGGAGGCAATACTTGTTGGGTAATCGCACTGAAATCTTTTCCGATCATAAGAGTCTGTAATACATCTTCACTCAACCAGATCTAAACCTCAGGCAAAGGAGATGGATTGAAAAGATTAAAGACTTTGATCTCACAATTTCTTACACTCCAGGCAAGGCTAATGTTATGGCCGATGCTCTCAGTCGCAAGTCGTATTGCAATAATCTCATGATCATGGAAAGCCAACCTCCACTTCATGAAGAATTCCAGAAGCTGAACCTTGGTCTTGTTCCTCAAGGGTATCTTGCTAACTTGACAGCCAGTCCAACTCTCGAGGACAAGATTCGTTCTGAACAACTTCGTGATGCTGAAATCAAGAAGATGGTAGAACACATCAAGAAGGCAAGGAGAAATTTAAGTCCTTCTCAATTGATGACAAAGGAACTGTGTTCTTCGAAGGACGCATTGCAGTTCCTCAAGTTCAAAGTCTCAAAGATGTCATTCTCAAGGAGGCTCATGAAACTCCTCTCCATCCACCCTGGAAGTACAAAGATGTACCAGGATCTCAAAACACTGTATTGGTGGCCTGGCATGAAACGTGAAATTGCTCAATACGTTTCTGAATGCGACGTTTGTCAACGTGTTAAGGCAGTTCATCAAAACAGCCGGTCTTCTCCAACCTCTGAAAATTCCTGAGTGGAAGTGGGACATGATTGAAATGGACTTCGTCGCTGGTTTTCCAAAGTCCAAGAGGGGCAACGATGCAATCTTCGTTGTCATTGATCGTCTCACAAAAGTAGCTCACTTCTTTGCTGTCAAAGAAACAATCTCAGCTAGCCAATTAGCAGAGCTCTACATAGCAAAGATTGTTCCTCTTCATGGTGTTCCATTGGAAATAAGCTCAGACCGTGGAAGTATATTCACTTCTCATTTCTGGAAAAGCTTTCAAGAAGCATTGGGCACTAAACTTCTGTTCAGCACAGCTTATCACCCTCAGTCTCAAGGGCAAGTCGAAAGAGTCAATCAGATTCTCGAGGATATGCTCAGAGCATGTGGTCTCTCCTTTGGCATGAAATGGGAGGATTGCCTTCCATATGCTGAATTCTCCTACAACAACAGCTTCCAGGCAAGCCTAGGCATGGCACCATTTGAAGCTCTCTATGGCCGCAGATGCAGGAGTCCAATCAATTGGTCTGGAGCTGGTGAACGTTCACTCTTAGGCCCTGACATTGTTAAGGAAGCCGAAGATAAAGTTCGTATCATCCGTGACAATCTCAAGATTGCTCAGTCTCGTCAGAAAAGCTACTATGATAGCAAGCACAGGGATATGATCTATGCACCTGGTGACAAGGCATATCTCCGTGTAACTCCCCTCAGAGGCACTCATCGTTTTGGTGTGAATGGAAAGCTTGCACCAAGATACATTGGTCCTTTCAACATTCTCTCAAGGCGTGCGGAAAATGCCTATCGTCTTGAACTTCCAGAAAAACTATCCAAGGTGCACGATGTGTTCCACGTGTCACAGCTCAAGAGGTGTTTCAAAGATCCAGATCGTGTAGTTGATCATGATTCCATTGAACTGCAAGAAGATCTATCTTATGAGGAGCACCCTGTTCGTATTCTCGATGAGACCGAGCGTAAGACTCGGAACAAGAGCACCAAGTTCTTGAAAGTGCAGTGGTCCCATCATTCCGATAAAGAGGCAACGTGGGAGACCGAAGAGGATCTTCGTAAGAAGTATCCGGACCTTTTCTCATCTCAGTAGGAATCTCGGGGCGCGATTCCTTCAAGGAGGGGCGTTTTGTAACATCCCAAGTATGAAAACCACCCCTAGGATGTTTGTTTCTTGCTTTATTTTGTTTTGAATCATGGCATCTTAATCATTGCATTTGTTTTCCTTTTGTTTGCATCTGTTTTTCTTTGTTTTCACAATTGAAATTCAAACCAATATTCAAACCTTTGTTTCATACTTGTTATGTTACAATCTTTCAAATAAAAATTTCAACTCAAAACCTCAATTGTTTCCATTTTAATCCATAGGATTCAACTATTTTAAACTTGTGGCTTTTAATCATTCATTTAACTCAAATTCCATTCAAATTCAAATACATTTTTCCAAACAGCAACTATGTTGAACTTATGAAAATTACACAACAATTCTAAGCAATTTGTTGCAAATAAAATTGAGGGTTCAATCTATTTGAAATGTTTGTTTTTAATACATCACTTAATCTCAAAATTAATTCAAATTGCATTAAATTACAAACAACATTTTTTATTTTGATCATTTTGAAAAAACAGAACTTGCTAGTTGTTGCTATTACATAAATAAGCAATATAAAAATTTTAGCTAAATTTTCTAACCCCAAAAATCTAGCCTTTTTCTCCCTAATCCCTTGCAGCAAAAAAAACACAGAGGAAAAAAAAAAGCAAAAGAAAAACGCACAGGAGAGGGGGAGAGGCAGGCCCAGCCCACCCAGTCACTGCAGCCCGATACCTTCTCCCCCAACCTCCGTACGCTGACGTCGACAATGGGGACAGCGACGTGCTGCCCCCACTGCTCCACTCCCCCCCTCCTATATCTACTTCGTACCCCTTCGAAAACCCTAACCCTAACCCTAGCCGCACCCGCCTCCCTCCTCTCTCCCATCTCCGCCGCCATCGAGGAGAGGCGCCGCCGTTTTCTGCTGCCTCCGGCCGCCGCTCGCCGGACACGGCGCCGACGCCTCCGTCTCCCTCCGGCCGTGCTGCGACCACCCCTGTGAAGAGGGTAATCCCCTCTTTCCATTCCCTTACTTCCCCTCTTGTTTCCTTGCAGTAGATGCATCAATTTCTTCCATGCCAAGGTGCAGCCATGGCTCTGTTCGTTGACAGGAAAGAACACCTGAATGTGTTCGTTTGCAGTTCAGTTAAACCTGATTAGTTAGGTACAAAACCAACTCGAGCCCGTATCCATCAAACAACCACATCAGACCAACTGGTGCGTCCGCTGCGCGCGCACCCAACAGCTCCCAGGATCGAATCCCAGCCCCCACCCTTTTCTGCTCTTTATTTCCGAATTTTTTTACAGTGCGATTTCTGAACCTTAACGACCCTGCTAACTGTTCCCTGTCACCACCACAGCAGCAGCCCAGTTGGTTGTTCCTTTGCGCAGCAGGCAGGAGGGCAGGGGTTCGAATCCCCCCTTCAACTAAAACCCATCTTTTTCATTCTTTTTTTCCTAGATCTAGATCTACTCTAAATTGCTCACAGATCCCTGCTAGCATTTATCTAGGTCCCTGTTAATTTCTTTCCAAGTCCCTGTATCTTTTCTAGGTCCATAGTTATTTTCTATCAACCATAAAAATGCTTAAACTTGGTAAATTAATAACTTTTGTTTGGAAACTCCAATTGCAAAACTTTAAATATGTAATCCACTCCATTTTAAATTGTCTACCTAAATATAAAATTTGTTTACTGTTTTGAATATTTTAAAGTGGTGAAATATTTAAATTCTTGTTTAATTCACTTAATTTTGCAAAATTCATAACTTGGGCATAAAAATTCCAAATTCAACAAATAAAATATGTTTTCCAACCCATTTTTCATGTACTTTGCAAATATAAACTTTGTTTCATGTTTTGAATAATTACAATTGGTTAAATAATTTAAACCTTGTTTAAATCATTTAAATTTGCTAAATTCATAACTTGCTCAAATTAAATTATTTTTGAACATATAAAATATGTTTTCAAACCAGAAAAGTATAACCTTTTAAAATATGAATTTGGTTTAATTTTTTGAACAAATAAAAATTCAAATAAATTCATACTTGAATTTAATTCATTTAAATCTTGTTTGACTTGTTTAATTCATAAATAATTCATCCTAATTCTTTTTTCAATAATTGAAACATGTATTCCACCTAAAATTGTGTGTACTTTCCAAATATGAAATTTGTTATTTGTTTTGAACAACTAAAATTGATGCAAACAACAAATGCTTGTGTAACACCTTTAAGTAACCAAAATTCCCTAACTTAATAAATAAATTTCCAAACTTGGTAAACCTTATTTCAAATTGTTTCTATTGTTGTTATTTTTCTGTTTTCCTCATCCATGCATCATACTAATCCACTTTCACCTGTTGATTAGTTGTAAAACAATTATTTCAACCATAATTCATGGGCTTTCATATGCAACTCAAATTGCATGTGGGTCCATTTAATCATGTTGTTACCATGTCAACTAGTTTATTTTGATGCATCAATTAAATGGTCATGCATCATCCCATGATTGTGCATTATGCCATGTTATTGATTGTTTGTCTCTTTGCGTTGTTTGTTTGCTTCTTCTCGAATAGACGACGACGTTGAGACAGACGAGCTTTACGACACCCCTTCTGAGGATCTAGCCCAGTACCAGGCTACTGAGTTTGCAGGCAAGTATTCACTCACACGAACCATTGTGTTCCTTTCAACATTGGATACCGATACTTTCCGTTGTCTATTCTGCTAGCCTTATGAATCGTTGCATCTGTTCGATCCTATCACATGTTATCCTTTAACCCTGATATAGCCTCACCTCCACACCTAAAACCCCGTTGCTTGTGCCCGTGTCTTACTAGCATGCTTAGGGTTGTTTTGCTCGAGTCTGTTAACCGTTACTTTCTGTTACTATATTTTCTATTATGTTCTGGGGCTCGATGTTAAACAACAACCTGTTAATTGTGAGGTAATAATAATTTGCTGATAAGGCACCGGCAGGAGGCCCGGCGTGGTTTTGAGGCCTGCTAGTGTCGACCCTAATTAGGAAAAGGGTCTTGTCTACTGATCCATGATGAGCGCACTATCCGCATGTGGGAAGCGTGTATGGGCGCCCCCCTCAATTTGATTCGATTCGCATCTCGTCCAAATCGCCTCATTTAGTTCGGGTTTTCCATTTGCCGCATGCATATGCAGGTGCGAACCCTTGGTACCAGGGTGGAACTTTTGTAGTTGGCATTTAGGGAGACACGTTCTTAGAGTGCTATGAGGGTCCCCTTTTCTTCGTGGGGCTTGATTAGCCGTGCGCTCAATTGCACGGGGTTCTTTGGGCTTGATGCGAAGAAGAGTTGGATTGTGTTGAGTGCCCCGCTTGGTGGGAGGCATTCCATCTGGCGGGATATTCTTACGTGTACGGCCAAATTGGTGCACCCCTGCAGGGATAAATCTGTGCTTGGTGTTGACGGGTTACACTTTGGTGAACTGTGAGTCTTTCTTGCCAGTACGTTTATGGACTGACCCCTTTGGGGCTGTGGTTTCCGCAGACTACGCTTATGAGGATCCCCGTGATGGCTACTACGTGGAGTTTGACGAGGCTGCTGACGAGTAGATAGCGGACCCGGGCAGGATCCGAGACTTCGTGGATGGGCTCCGTCTTTTCGTTTTCCGGCTTCTTAAGCCTATTTGGATTTGCCTGTACTCAGACCTTTTGAATGCTTCCGCTGTGTTGTAATGATGATATGTTGGGACATGTGTCCTCTCGATGATTGTATTTGCTATCTCTGCTCTAGTGAGAGCCATTTGCAACTTATTTCAATTTATTTGTGTCTTAGAGATATGTTGTGCTATCATTCTGTTAAACGCCATTGACGTACCATGTGTGTATGGTATGAAGTACGTCAATGGTAGTATCCTGATTTCTATGGGATGGTTTACGTAGACGATGAACAGTAGGGGTTGGTTATCACACATACGTGTGTTTGCCTACTCGTAAGAGATGCGGGTGCCGGTAAGCCCCGTAATCCAATCAACTACTGTTCAACGGAACTGCGAGTATCCTCTAGAAGTCCGGGTGCGACAGGCTTGGACTGCGTCTTCTTCCCAGTTATCCTGGGGAGTGGCTGCGCAGTTGTTGAAAGGTGGAATCCCCGTTTCCTTTCCAGGATATGAGATGTCTTGGTGGTAGAAAAAAGAACCCGTCCCGAATTTGACGGAATCCGAAGTTTTTATCTTGGGGAACCAATCTTCCCTGAATCTACGCAGGGTAAAAGATATGGTCCCGCAAGTCGGGAGTGCGCCCTCAGAGGGGTTTCGCTTAACCCCGAAGCAATACTGCCAGAAATCTAACCTAGGGGCTAAACCTAGATACCTTCGAAGAGGGCCTGGAACCCGGCTAAATATAGAATTGAGTTTGGTGGCAGATTGTGGGGTTGGATGTTGTAGTGTTTGAATGGTGTTTGTTATCCAACCGGAGAGTGGTTCGAGTAGAATTGTGAAGAGATGATATTTATTATTCAATTATGTTATTATTGTTGAGAGTGCCCACTAGTGAAAGTATGATCCCTAGGCCTTCTTTCTAAGCATTGAAACAACGTTTACAATCAGTTATGCTACATGTTTTACTGCTACCATTTTTATTTCAGATTGCTATTATAACTTATAATCATCCATATTGATTGTATTTCACTATCTCTTCGCCGAACTAGTGCACCTATACAACGGACAATGGTATTAGGTGTGTTGAGGACACAAGAGACTTCTTGTATACTAATTGCAGGGTTGCTTGACAGGGATATCTTTGACATCTACCTCTCTGAGTTCGATAAACCTTGGGTGATCCACTTAAGCGAAACTTTTTGTTGTTCTACAAGAATAGAAGCATGCGTAGACATCAAGCTCTTTTCTGGCGCCGTTGCAGGGGAGGTAAGGTAAAAGGTACTCACATCCTAGTACTGTTGCTGGTGTGTGAATGCTCAATTTTATTTCCTTTAGATTCTGCAATTATAGCTTTTTATTTCTTTTTTTTTACTTTCACTAGTTAGGCTTATTTTCACTTGTTCCTTTTTTCATCTTTAGACTTAATGGAAAAAAACAAAAATATGAGAGAGCTTTATAATCTTTATATTGAATTAGGACATGATGCTTTTTAAGAGAAAAAACCTATGGAAGTTTGTTTGCATAGTATTGATAGCAATGATATTAGCGTTAATTCTTTGACCACCATTATTTTTAATGCTATGGAAAAGCCTAAGCTTGGGGAAGCTAGTTTTTATGAAAATGATCTCTTCAGTTCCCTAGCTTTACAGGAGAAAATTTGCTCTGATGATACTTTATCTCCCATATGTGATAATTCTAATGATGCTTGTGAAATTTTAAATGCACCTACTAAAAGTAGTTCTTTTAAAATACCTATGAAAATTGTGGGACGTGTTATGAACAACTTCTAGTTTGGAGATGGAAATGTCCATCCTGGTGATCATTTACTCTTTCTACGTGAATTATGCGAGTTGTTCAAGTGTGCAGGTATTTCAATGAACCAATTTAAGAGGAGGCTATTCTCTTTGTCAGTTAAGGAAAAAGCAAGGGAGTGGTATGAGATACTAGATGATCCTCATCATTTGGAGTGGAAGGATGATACGTCTCAAACGTATTTATAATTTCTGATGTTCCATGTTGTTTTCATGCCATATGCTTGATACGTCAAAAACGTATCTCCTTTTCCGAACACTTTTCCTATTGCTTGCCTCTAAACTTGTGTGTTTTGAATGCAACTAACCTGGGCTAACGCCGTTTTCAGCAGAATTACTTTGGTGTCTCGTTTTTGTGCAGAAAAATCAACTTTCGGGAAATTGCCCAGAAAAGACCCCATTGGCCCTAAAACACGAGAAGACCCAGGGAGCCAGAAGGAGACTCGGGGAGGGGCTAGGAGGTGGCCAAACCACCCCTAGCACGCCCCCCTAGGCCGCGCCAGTAGGTGGTGTGGGCCACTCCCACACCCCCTTGGTCTCCCCTTTCAACTACAAATAGGCTTCAACCCTAAAACACGAGGGGGCTCGATAGTATTCTAGAAAGAAGTCGGTAGCTCCGCCGCCACCCTGAACCTCGATTCGGGGATCACAAGTTCCTGTTTTGGCACCCTGCCGGGACAGGGAATTGGAGAAGATCATCAGAATCGTCATCACCAACGCCTCTCCATCGACCATCCATGTTCCCCAATCCATGTGTGAGTAATTACGCCGATGTAGGCTCAAGAGGATGGTAGGGATTGTTCATGTCATAATGTCGTGATGGTTAGGGCATAGTGCCTAGTATCTTCGATTAGTGCTATTGACATTGTTGCAACTTGTTATGCTTAATGCTTGCCAGTTTGGGCCCGGGTGCCATGATCTCAGATCTGAACATGTTATTGAATCACGATGATAATTATTGTTTCTTGATCATACCTGCAAGTTGTTTACACATATTGTTGTCCGGAACCCGAGGCCCCAAAGTGACAAAAATTGGGACAACCGGAGGGGATGGCTGTGATGTGAGGATCACATGTGCTCACAGAGTGTTAATGCTTTGCTCTGTTGTTCTATTAAAAGGAACACCTTAATTACCAGTAGTTCCCTTGAGGCCCTGCTGAAAACGGGCTGGTAGGACAGAAGATGTTGTGCAAGTTCTCATTGCCAGCACGTACGACTATTTACGGAACACATGCCTATGGTTACTTAGTGCTTGGATGCTTTATCTTATTTATATGCAATGCCTATGTCTTGATTATTATATGAACTATCTTATCCATGCAACCCCCGTTCATCCATCCCTATGCCTACAGTATTTAATCTCGTTGTTTACTTCAAACACTACTGCTGCTGTTTTCATTTCACCGCTGCTATTATTTCACTACTACTGCTACTATAAAACTGATACTACTGATAAACCACTACGAACAGAAGTACTTTCAGGTGCAGGTGAATTGACAACTCACTTGTTAAGGCTCATAAATATTCTTTGGCTCCCCTTGTGTCGAATCAATAAACTTGGGTTTTACTTCCCTCGAAGACTGTTGCGATCCCCTATACTTGTGGGTCATCAAGACTATTTTCTGGCGCCGTTGCCGGGGAGCATAGCTTTATTTGCGATCTCACTGGAGAGTATTATTATCTACTGCTATCATTCATCATGGGTAAGACTCGTGATGGAAAGTTTCCTATATTACCATCCACTACAAGAAGAGGTACAACTCTGAACACCTCTGTTGCTCTTGATTCACCGTCTGTTATGAGTAAGCTGCTTACACCACCACATGGTACACATGCTACTTCGGCTGTATCTCAAAATACTTCTGATACTTTTGATGATGCTTCTACTGTGCTTGATGACAGTGGTTCTCTCGGTCCTTTCATAGATGTTACTATTGCTAAAAATATTGCAAACACCGAAACTCGTGATAAAAATCCTGTTACTCCTGTTGTTTCACCTCATCTTATAGAGAATCCTAGTGATGATTTTGACGATTCCTATATTGAACTTAATGATGATCTTATTGATGAAATTCAGGTTATGAAGGATAAATATGATGTTATGAGTCTTATTGAAAGTCGTGCTGTTAAATATAAATTATCTCCTGATGCTAAGTTTGCCACCTCTCCTATTAGTATTAGGGATAAGGATTATGATTTCTCTGTTGATTTATCTTATATATATATTGTTGAGAATGAACCTTTTTGTGGTACTGAAAACGAAAGTGCTATGAAACATATGAATGAGCTCTCCTCTTTGAGTAGTTTATTCTCTGACGATCTTAAGAAACGTAACTACTTTGTTGCTAAAATATTCCCTTTCTCATTAAAAGATGGAGCTAAAACTTGGTTTAATAATTTGTGTCCGGGATCTATTGATAGTCCTATTGGTTTGGTTAATGTTTCTTTCAGAAATATTTTCCTGCTAGTGCTCAACATGCTTCTTTAAAAAATATATTTAATTTCAAGCAATTGGAAGGAGAGAAAGTGCATGTATCTTGGGCAAGGTTCTGTTCTTTAGTTAGGGCCAAACCTGGGCATAAGCTAGAAAATAATAAACTTCTTGATATATTCTATAATGGACTAACTGTTGAATCTAGGACATACCTGGATAGTTTTGCTGGTTGTGTTTTCAGGCAAAGAACTCCAGAAGAAGTTGAGGCATTAATGGCTAAAATAAGCCAAAATCATGATGTTTGGACTATGGTTGAGCCTGAGCCGACTCCTACTCCAGTATCAATACCAACCCCAACACCCAAGAAGAGGGTACTGATTGAATTAAATGATGAGGTGATGAGAGAATCTATGAAATCTCTTAAAGAGAGGGGTATTAAATCTGAAGATGTCAAGAATCTTCCACCTATATAAGAATTATGTAAGCCAATCCCTCACTCATCCACCATTAAGGTACACTCTTTCCAATATTTTGATAGTAGAGATATTCCTTATAATAAACCTCTTGATCAATGTTTAGATGAGTTTGATAATTATGTTATCAAGCAAGATAATTTTAATATGAGAGTGCAAAATCACCTAATGGAAAACTCTAGAGCTATTGATAATTTGCATGGTGTTATAGAAAGAACCTTTAATGATGTTAAAATGCTTTTTAAACATTTTCAAATGGTTCAAACTCAAATTGATCAACTTGCTAAAGTGCAAAAAGATTTGCTAGTTAATGCTTCTAAAGAAAAACATGCTTATGAAACTAATGATAATGCTATTCATACTAAGAAGAAAAAGGAGAAGAAACATAAAAGTGCTATAGAATCCTCTGAAATTGCTAAAGATCCTAATAGTATATCTATCTCTGATGCTGAAACTGAAAGTGGTAATGATAAAAGTGAAGGTTATGATAAAGAAGATCTTGTAGCTGAACCTGAAAAGCAAACTAAAACAACAAAGTATACTAAGGAGGATTTCATTGCTAATAAACATGGTAATGAGAGAGAACCTTGGGTACAAAAACCAATGCATTTTCCTAATAAGAACACAAATATAAGGAAGAAGAACACTATAACAAGTTTTGCGAATGGATGAAACCTTTGTTCTTGCAAATTCCTTTAATTGATGCTATTAAATTGCCTCCTTATGCAAAATAATGAAAGATATTGTCTCTAACAAAAGGAAGATTCCTAATGAGGAAATCTCCACTATGCTTGCTAATTACTCTTTTAATGGCAAGGTTCCTGAGAAGCTTGGAGATCCTGGTATACCAACTATTCCCTGTTCTATTAAAAATAATTATGTTAGAACTCCTTTGTGTGATTTAGGAGCTGGAGTTAGTGTCATGCCTTTTACTCTCTATAAAAGACTCCTCCTAGAAAAATTGATACCAACTGATATATCTTTGCAAATGGCTGATAAGTCTACTTCTATTCCTGTGGGTATATGTGAGAATGTTCCTGTTCAAGTTGCTAATAATTGTCTGATATTAACTTACTTTGTTGTGTTGGAAATGACTGAAGATGATAATATGTCTATTATTTTTGGAAGACCTTTTATTAATACTGCAGGGGTTGTTATTGATTGAAATCAAGGAAAGGTTACTTTTAATGTTAACGATGAAGAGCACACTGTTTATTTTCCCAAGAAGATTGATAGAAAATATGGTCTAAATTCCACTGAAAATATTGAGACCATCAAGATTGGAGAATTTTATTGTCCTATTACAAAGCCACCCAAGGAATATGAAATTAATAGGATTGGGACTATGTCTATCGAGGTTGAGGTAACATGAGTATTTAGTGAGAAACAAAGTTTTGTTTCATATAAAATTATTTTGGTAGCAAGACTTGATCACCCTTGTTAACAAAATGATTCTAAATGAAGTGGGCAATGTTTTCACTATGTTTTCACCTTCCCCATTATGTTTTCACTATGTTTATTTATGTTATTACATTGCTACTTGAGTACAATCATGTTTTCCACCATCCTTATGCATGTTTTCGTGATGTTTTCACCCTGATTACTGAGGTTATGCATGTTTTCACCACCCATACTTTTTTTCACCACTACCACCTTTGTTTTCTTTGGTTATTATTTCATTAGAGTGTCAGAACCTCTATAGTGCTGGTTTTGGTTTTGTTTTCCACCTTTTCACTTTCATATTCCTGATTTTTATTAATTATTAAAATTCTGGAAATACCTCAAAAATAAAGTTTCTCGTAAAATTCCAGAAAAATTATAATAAAATTTTACGTCAAAAATGAGGCAGAAAGCCACCTGGGAGACCCCAGGGGGACCCACCAGTCAGGCACCCCATCGGGTGGCACGGCCAGCCCCCTGGTGGTGCAAGCACATGGTGTGGGCCCCCTGGCCCTCCACTTACTCTCTCCACTGCCAAAGTCTTCTCTCTCACCTCCCAAACTGAAAACATTTCTTGGAACCCGCGTTCTTGCTGTTCTTCCTCTGGATTTTCGATCTCCTTCTTCATCCCATCATTTGTGCTGATATTTGGTGTGTTTGATCTCCGGTATGTCACTCCTCCGATGATCCAAGTAGAATTTGGTTTAGTGAAGTATTTCTTGAGTTTTTGGTACTGTAGGTGACAGTTATGCGAGTTTTCATGCTTGATTTGAGTATGAATTATATAGTTTTGATGTATTTTTAGCTCTCATATAAGTCCCTATGGTAGTTTCCACCTTATAGATGCTTGAAATTAATTTTTGTGATGATTGTTGAAAAAATTCAGATATGGAGCACAATGTTCATCAACTAAACCAACATGAGTTGGAGTTGCATGAGGTCATGCTCGTGCACCGTGAAGAGAGAGTGTTCCCATAAATTTGGCACTGCTAACTCTACTAATGAATATTTAGTATATAGAGTTTTATATAAGGATGGAGAGGAGCGAAAAGTTACTTTGCCGCAGACTGTATTGTTTAAGATTGACAGGTCACCATGGTCGCTCTCCAAGGAGCAGGTAGACGAGCATCTGAGCACCATGGAGTTTTACTGTTAGCAGGAGAGGCGAGACACGCCTCCCGAGGACCACAACACGCAGTACACCGGCGCATCCTCGAGCACATATCAGGAGGAGGGTTCCTCCTCAGCATACTACGGGGGCGCCGCCTCATGGTCCCCTTGGTGATTTATCTCCACAGGGAAAAAGCCTAAGATTGGGGGGAGGTATACCGACATCACACTCATTTATATATCATGTTCGGTCGGTTCTTTGTATATCTATGTTCTTCATATCTTTCGTTGGTTTTTGTTGTCGTTGAATTCTTTCATTTCTCTTTGTTTTATTGTTCTGTTCTTGTTTTCCAAAACACAAAAAGACCAAAAATATTTCTGTTGTTTCCCTTTGTTTTCTTGTTTAGTTTCTATATTTGGTTTGCTTTCTTTTATCGTTTCGGTTTAGTATTCAAAAATCCGAAAATATTTTGTCTTGTTTGCTTGTTCTCTTTATGTTCATGTTTTAATTGAAAAACCCAAAAAATATTTGTTATTATTCTTTGGTTTTGTAAAGTTTGTTGCAGAGTTCAACAGTCGTTCGTGACTCCATTGGAGATTAGTTTTCATCATATATTATTCGAGCCACAAGTGAAGAGCAATAATGACGCTCTACGATAATTCAAGTTGTGGTGAGAGGCTGGTATGAACTCAATTTGCTTTCATTTTTGTACATATATCCATCTATGTGAGCATGCTTAGTTTGTTCGTATAAGATATATGTGACTTAATGGCTGCTTAATAGTTTGTGCTCTCTCATGTTTTGTTCCAATTTATTAATGGTAAATGACATGTCATATAAATATTTGTTCACACTGTTCTATTCGTAGAAGGGTATGATATTGTGGTAGCCTCCTCTGACTGTTTCATTTGAATCGACTTGTCACATGCTCGCGCATGCTAAGACTGAAAACAAAAAGTCAATAAGCCTCGATGATCTATTTTGCCTCAGAGTTCTAGTTTCAATTTTGTGCCTTAGTTAACTTTACTTTGTCGCAAACATGATTATGATAGTTGTTGCTCTCTTGATTCACGCTCCCTATCTATTGCTAGTCTTCGCTTGTACTGAGTATGAGATCTACTCATGCATCCAACTCCCAAAAACCAAAGTTTGCCAAATGTGTCCACCATACCTACCTATATGTGGTATTTATCCGCCACTCCGAGTAAATTTCTCATGTGCTACCTTTAAAATCTGCTAAAAATTATTCTTGTTTTGTGCCCCTGTTTTAGCTCATGAGGACGTAAATAGAGAATCTTTATCTCACTTGCTGATTGGATTTCACACCCTGGACTAGTGCCTTCATCCGCTTATCCAAATGATAGAAGAGCTGGCAGCAGGGTGCCCAGCCCCAAATTAATACACACAAAATATCTTCACTATTTTTGCCCCTGATTTATCAGTCAAAGCATAATTATGTAAACAAAAGAGAAAGAGGGATGACCTTCTACCCAGATGCGTCCTTCACATGGGAGCCGGTCTTGTGAATCCAGTTGGCTTGTGACGTACTGTATTGTCTGTTTATCATTCGTTGACAAAAGAATACACCTCTCTCAAAATGTTTCCAATACCTCTGTTTAATAAAATAAAAATCTCTAGCACATGAGTGATCCATGCTTCCCTCTGCGAAGGACCTTTCTTTTAATTTTATGTTGAGTCTCCACCATATTCTTTGAGCACTTTTTTGAGAGCACAATGTTCATTCTTAGTGTGATGTGTTTCTCCAAAAGCATGATTTATTGTGGTATAATCTTGACACTTGTATCTTTGATATATTTCCTTCTAGTCTTCCGTTGAACTTCAGAGGTGCCCTGGCATTTATGTTTTGCCCCACACTTAAGAGCAAGCGAGATACCACTTTATTAGATCCTTTTATGAATATTACAATCTTGCAAATAATTATGCTTCATGTTGTTTATTATTAGTATGTTGTTATCTCTTCATGGTCTGCATAGCTATTAAGTGACAGTATCTTGCATGTATCTTATCATGAGCATAATTAAGTATTTGATCATATAGTGAGTATATTTACATCATATGAAACAAATGTGTTCGTAAAAGTCTTTTATCGCACTCAGTTGTCACTGAATTGCTTGAGGACAAGCAATAAGCTAAGCTTGGGGGAGTTGATACGTCGAAAACGTATCTCCTTTTCCGAACACTTTTCCTATTGTTTTCCTCTAAACTTGTGTGTTTTGAATGCAACTAACACGGACTAATGCTGTTTTCAGTAGAATTACTTTGGTGTCTGGTTTTTGTGCAGAAAAATCAACTTTCGGGAAATTTCCCAGAAAATACCCCATTGGCCCTAAAACACCAGAAGACCCCGGGAGCCAGAGGGAGACCCAGAGAGAGGCTAGGAGGTGGCCAAACCACCCCCGGCGCCCCCCTAGGCTGCGCCAGCAGGTGGTGTGGGCCCCTCCCACACCCTCTCGGTCCCCCCTTTCGACTACAAATAGCCTTCAACCCTAAAACACGAGGGGGTTCGATAGTTTTCCAGAAAGAAGTCGGTAGCTCCGCCGCCACCCCGAATCTCGATTCGGGGATCAGAAGTTCTTGTTCTGGCACCCTGCCGGGATGGGGAATTGGAGGAGATCATCGCTATCGTCATCACCAACGCCTCTCCATCGACCATCCATGTGTGAGTAATTCCCACGTTGTAGGCTAAAGGGGATGGTAGGGATTGGATGATATCGTTCATGTAATAATGTCGTGATTGTTAGGGCATAGTGCCTAGTATCTTCTATTAGAGCTATTGACATTGTTGCAACTTGTTATGCTTAATGCTTTCCACTTTGGGCCCGAGTGCCATGATCTCATATCTGAACATGTTATTGAATCACGATGATAATTATTGTTTCTTGATCATACCTGCAAGTTGTTTACACATATTTTTGTCCGGAACCCGAAGCCCCAAAGTGACAAAAATTGGGACAACCGGAGGGGATGGCTGTGATGTGAGGATCACATGTGTTCACGGAGTGTTAATTCTTTGTTCCGGTGTTCTATTAAAAGGAACCCTTAACTACCAGTAGTTCCTTGAGGCCCTGCTGAAAACGGGCTGGTAGGACAGAAGATGTTGTGCAAGTTCTCATTGCGAGCACGTACGACTATTTACGGAACACATGCCTATGGTTACTTAGTGCTTGGATCCTTTATCTTATTTATCTACAATACCCATGTCTTGATTATTATATGAATTATCTTATCCATGCAACCCCCATTCATCCATCCCTATGCCCACAGTATTTAATCTCACTGTTTACTTCAAACACTACTGCTGTTGTTTTCATTTCACCGCTGCTATTATTTCACTACTACTGCTACTATAAAACTGTTACTACTGATAAACCACTGCGAACAAAAGTACTTTCAGGTGCAGGTGAATTGACAACTCACTTTTTAAGGCTCATAAATATTCTTTGGCTCCCCTTGTCTCGAATGAATAAATTTGGGTTTTACTTCCCTCGAAGACTGTTGCGATCCCCTATACTTGTGGGTCATCAATGCTACATGTTTCCTATACACTTTATGTCATTTTTATGGATTTCCTGGGACTAACCTATTGACAAGATGTCACAGAGCCAGTTCTTGTTTTCTGTTGTTTTTGGTTTCAGAAAAGTTGTTTTTGGAAATATTCTCGGAATTGGACGAAACAAAATCCCAGAGTCATAGAAATAGTTCACATACATGGAGTCTAGTGGGGACCCGGAGGGGGCCCTAGAGGGCCCACACTATAGGGCGAAGCCCCCCTTGGTCGCGCCACCAGGTGATGTGCCCCCCTGGCCACTCAGTGACATTGCGCTCTCGCCTATTTAAGCTCCTCCACGGGTTAACCCTAAAGACCGGAGCCATTTTCCACCAAAATTTCTATTGCCGCCGTCATCGTCAACCCTAGTTCGGGCGGGTTGTGAATCTCTCCCCGGCATACTGACGGGAGGGGGAATCATCACTAGAGGACTCTTCATCAGCATGCCTGCCTCCGGAGTGATGCGTGAGTAGTTCATCCTTGAACTACGGGTCCATAGCAGTAGCTAGTTGGTTGTTCTCTCCTCTTTATGCCTCATGTTTAGATCTTGTGAGCTGCCTAACATGATCAAGATGATCTTATTGTAATGCTACATGTTGCGTTTGCTGGGATCCGATGAATATTGAATGCTATGTCCAGTGATTATCAATCTACCATGTTCTTTCATGTTTATGTTATTTATGACCTTGCATGCTCTTAGTTACTAATAGATGCTCTGTCCAAGTTGATGCTTGTAACTCCAAGAGGGAGTATTTATGCTCGATAGTGGGTTAATGCCTCCCTTTCGCTCACGCTTTTGTGACAGAAACGTAACGGGTGGGGGATGTATTGTTGCCATTTTGGAGAAAACAACGATGTTTACATTGTTTACATTACACACTTTACTTACGGCAATAATCCGTTGCTTGCAACTTAATACATGAGGTTTGATTCGACGAGGTGGGTGGATTATTAGTCATAGATGCAGTTGGATAACGATCTATGAATTATGTTGTAATGCCCGCATGAATCACATAGTAATCATCATGTCATGCATATGCACTATGGTGCAACCTTTATATCTGTAAATTGCCCAAATGTATTGTTTTTACCCAGCATGTTATCTATCTGTATTGGAGAGACACCACTAGTGAACTGTGGACCCTTTTCCATTTCTTTACACTGGTAATACAACCACTACAACCATTGTTTTACTGATGCATTTACTGTTTTCCTCTAATTCACTGCCATCACTATTCTGTTTTATCTACTTCAAACAAGTACTGTTTTCCACACTATACGTTTAATCCTTTGTTTTCAGCAAAACCGGTGAGATTGACAACCTCACTGCTTCGTTGGAGAAAAGTAACTTGATTGTGTTGTGTAGATTCCACGTTGCTACTGAATCTGTAGTGCGCCCTACCAACATCAGCAGAGAAAAACCTTCAGAAGTGTTTTCTTTCTCCTACTGGTCGATTCAAGTTGGTTTCTTTCTGAGGGAAAACTTGTTGTTGTGCTCTTCATACCTTCCTCTTGGGTTTTCCAACGAGTGCACTCCTGCATCATCAAGCTTTTCTGGCGTCATTTTCGGGGAGGAAGAGGAATTCTGCAAGGGGAGTCTCTCACCTCCAATCTCTTTACTTTGTTTTTGTTTTTCTTAGTTTATTTTATTTTGTCTTGTTTGCTTCTTTATATAAAAAACACACAAAAAATCGTTTTTATTCTAGTTTTTATTTTTATCCTGTTTTTAATCTTGTTAAAATGAGTACTCCTGGGAACACTAAGTTGTGTGACTTTACTAGCACAAACAACAATGATTTTATTAGCACACCTATTGCTCCACCTGCTTGTACTGTTGATTTTTATGAGATTAAGCTTGCCCTGTTAAATCTTGTTATGAGAGAGAAATTTTCTGGTGTTAGTTCTGATGATGCTGCCCATCTTCATAATTTTTTTGAACTCTGTGAGATGCAAAAAATATAAGGATGTAGATGGAGATATTATTAAACTGAAATTGTTTCATTTCTCTTTGAGAGGAGGAGCTAAAGAATGGTTGCTATCTTTGCCTAGAAATAGTTTTTTTTGAACTTTTCTGACAGTAGGAAAGGCTTGTACTGCTTCTCTATATTAAGACAGAAAATGGAACATATCTACAAGACAGGGAGAGGGCCCGATGCCCCCAAGGTATCCTAGAGGTTTATTACAAAATATTTAATAAAAGGGTGCAAGGAGGACTTAGTCCTATGAACTAACAAAGAAAACGCCTCCCTGAATCTATCCTTCCAAGACATGAGGGAGGGGGAACACCATCAAAAAGCTGCTTGTTTCTCTCCTTCCACAGGCACCAAGCTGAAGTGGTCATTATTTTGAAGAACAATTCTTTCTTCCATCTCTTTCTGGTCTCACACACCAAATGGAGTCTATCACCATTGCTGTCCCAGGAAATACCCATGCTATCCTAGCAGCTTTGAGTTAAAGGGCACCTGAAGAATAAGTGTTCCAATGTTTCCTCCACCTTACTGTTGCAAAGAAAACAAGAGAAGTCATCCCCAATGTTAAAATTCTTCTTTTAAGCATGTTCCTGGTATTAAGCCTATCATACAATAGAAGCCAGCAGAAGAATCTGAGTTTTGGAGGAACTTTAGACTTCCATACCCAAAGGAAGGCCTGATGAGGCACTATATTTATGAAGAAGAAATTATAGTATTTGCTTGAAGAATAGGAATGAGTATTCCACACAAATCTCCAGTGATCAACATCATTTTCCATGACTATACTTCTAGTAGAACTCTGGATATCCTTGACTTCATCAAGAGCCTGTGGAGAGAGAGGCAAATGGAAGAGAGAGGCAAGATGAGAAGAGGCCAGAAAGATTTGCACATAGATGTCCTCATTTCTGGCAAAAGAAAAGGCTCTCTGATGAGAAACACTTAATTCATTTTGTAGCCAAACATCCTTCCAGAAAAGCACAGAAGACCCTGAGACAATCTCACAATTTGTAATTCCTCTGAAGGTCGGGCTTAATTTGAAAACATCTTTCCACCAAAAAGATCCACAAGGGGCTAAAGCATGAGGAACTCTCCCAGTGTAATATGAATTCCAGATCAGCTGAACACAAGGAGTGTCAAGTCTGGAATAAAATTTATGCAAATATTTCAGCAACAGGGCTTCATTCTGTATTTTGACATCCAGCGCACCAGCTCCTCCTTTCTTATTTGGCTTACAGACCACCTTCCAGGCAATAAGAGAATCACATTTTTCCCCATCTCCAACTTTTCTATTCCATAAGCAGTGCCTTCTGATTTTATTAATACGCTCTAGAATCTTAACTGGAAGTTTGAGAGAACACATGGTGAACATAGCAATTGAAGTGAGAAGGAATTAGTCGGGGTGACTCTACCACTGTATGCCATCATCATAGAGTTGGCAGAAAGCTTTCTCTCAATTCTATCCACAAGTGGCATTAAATCAATTACTGAAGGTCTAGTTGTATCCATGGGAAAACCCAAATAGGTGAAAGACATTTTACCAACAATGCAACCCAGGATGTCTGCAATTCATTGAGCATGTTCTAAGTCCATATTCAAGGGGATCAGAGCAGATTTATGGAAATTAATGTGCAGACCAGTGGACGTTGCATATGTGTTCAGAATGTCCTTCATTATAGAAACCTGAACTAGACAAGCAGGCATGACCAGAATAGTGTCATCAGTATATTGAACCACAAGGAAGTCTGCACTAGGATCAGACATGAGGGGGGCCCTGAGAATATTCTCCCTAAAAGCTTTGTTAATAGCTGACTTAAGAATATCAACAACTAACACAAGAAATTCCATAGCAGAAGATCAGCTCAATCCACTTCAACCATTTCTCATCAAAGCTCATCTTTTCCATAATTTTTATCATCGCAGTATGGCAAAATCTAGCTTTACAACTACAATCTACTGTTTAGAGGCCTCACATTGGTGAATGAACTCAAAGTCCTAGGCCAGGTAGTCCCGGATAGTTCCCCGCTTAATAAATCCATTGTGATTTTTGTGGACAATTCTGAGAATAACTTTGTTCAATCCGTTGGCCAAAAGCTTAGTAAGAATCTTCAGACAAGAATTGAGCACGGTGATGGGCCTATAATTATTAATGTCTGTAGGGGAACCATTCTTGGGAATTAAAGTAATATATCCCATATTTATATGCTCAATATTCAAATTACCAGCATGAAACTCAAAGCATAATTGATAAATATCATCCTAATAATATTCCAAGAGGATTTGAGGAAGCGGCCATTGAAGCCATCAGGCCCAGGAGCCTTATCAGTAGGCATTTGTTTCGCCACCTCATCAATTTCCTGTGTGGTAAATGGAACTCAGAGCTCCTCAAGACCCTCAACAGGTGTGATAAGATTATTAAGATCAAAAAGCATGGGGGGATTGGCACATGTACCCAGTCTCTGCTTATAAGTATTAAAAATCACCTCCTCCTTCTCAGCATGTGACACAGCTTCGGTACCATCAAGTTTGACAAGCATATCAATAGACTTTTTCCTAAATCTGTCAGATGACATAGCATGGAAAAATTTAGTGTTTTCATCACCAAATTTAGTCCATCTAAAAGTACATCTCTTTTTCCAGTATTTATTTTGATAATCCAATAATCTGAGAAGATGGGTCTTAAGAATTTTCCTAAAATTAGATTCAGGAATAGAGAGAGCTCTCCTATCCTCCAACAGATCAATTTCTGGCAGGGCCTTATTAGTATTATCAATGCAAATTTTTAGCTTAGAAATACTCTTACTCTAATGTTTAATATTTGATCTTAACCACTTAAATTTTGCTGTAAGAGTAGAAGCACTATTCTTTTTATAGGTGGGCTTATTCCAACTCTGTGCCACCATACCCATAAACCCATGATGAGCAGTCCAATAATTATCAAAGCGAAATAATTTCGTGCCGAGAATAGAGGTCTGAATGCAAAAAACAACAATGGGAATATAATCAGAAGTGGTTTTTCCTTGAGGCAATGCAATAGTATTAGGGTAAGAGGTTGTCTAATGGAGAGAGGTGAAAATCCAATCAAGCTGTTCCAACAGGGGATCTGCCGGCATATTGCTCCATGTATAAGATTTTTCTTTAATAGGAATTTCAGTTAGATTTTGGATTCTAATGAAATCATTGAAAAGCATCATAACAGCATTATTTCCTCGAGGTTTATTTCTGTTATCAGTGTAACGAATAAAATTAAAATCCCCAAGTAACATCCAATCCTCGTCATCAGGAATCACCAAATTAAATAACCAGTCCACAAAAAGGTCTCTCTGCTCTCCAATGCAAGAGGCCCATAAATATTGACTAAGGTCCATGATTGGTTGGATTTTTTAGATGTGAAATTAACAGAAAGAGAAAACTGCTCACAATGCATCACCATCCCAGAAAAATGGAGCTATTCCAAATAATAATTAAGCCACCAGAGGCCCCATTAGAAGGGACATAAACAAACTCATCAAATCTTCTAGGATAGCAAGAATTAATAAAAGCAGGCTAAAATGACTCTTCTTAGTTTCTTGAATACAAATAGTAGCACAACCACTACAATTTATAGCATTCAAAAGAGCCAATTGTTTGTCTCTGGCATTGAACCCTCTAATGTTCCAACATAATACAAACTAATTTTTCAACATATACATTGAAACAATACTAAACTAAGATGAAGGGGAGTCTTCATCATCCTGGAAACTAGCCAGGAGCTTTTGATGAGAAATTTCCTCCTTGGGGACCCTATAGAGAGAGATTGCAATGTTCTGCATAACAGGAATTGCAGTGTGTGTAGAAATATCTTCAGTCTCTTGCATATCATCTTCCTCATCAATTCCTTGCTCACTAACAATAGCTTCTGTAGAGGACACATCTGGAATCAACCTGGTCTTCACCTTGGATTTATAAGGTTTGGCATCAGAGACACAAGTGCATTTGAAACCATTAAATTTGTTCTTCCTCGTACTTGTTCTCACCTGAGTGGTTACTGTAGGAGCAAATCTCCTAACCTTCCTATTCTGAACAGGAGAAGGCTGCCCCATGGGGCCTGACAGAGTAGGCATCATGCATGAAAATGGAATAATGGCCAGGCCATTATTATTAGGAGAATGCAAATGAGATAATTTCCTGGAGACCCTACGAGCTCCATAGCAATCCAGAGGATGTAACAGCTCTGTAGAGACATGCTTTCTTCCCACGATCTGCTTCTAACAAATTAGAGAACTGTAGTGAGAAGGCCATTGGAGTTCAAAAAAAGGACAAGACAGTCTGAGATGCTGCAAAATGGAACTAGCCACTGAAACCATGACATCATGTGTTGGAGTAAAGGACACAATAGCTATGTTATTGTTAACATTGGAGAAGACATCCATATCCACAGAGGTTGAGCTATTAGAGGAACCACAGGAAGGGGTGATGGACTCATGCCAAGATTGCATAGGGCTATCCACAAGATTGCTAGCAGGAGGAGAAGTCCCAGCATAGTATGGAACTCCTTGCTCCTGTAACCTAGGCTGAAAACAGAAGAGAGGGGGAGCCACCTGAATGACAACAGGAACAGTGGGAACAACATGTTGTGAAACATTTTGGGGATGATGACCTGC
This sequence comes from Alopecurus myosuroides, assembly GCA_028641055.1. Taxonomy (NCBI): domain Eukaryota; kingdom Viridiplantae; phylum Streptophyta; class Magnoliopsida; order Poales; family Poaceae; genus Alopecurus; species Alopecurus myosuroides. Next base: position 779,040,703 of record CM054057.1, read on the forward strand.
ATTGTTATTCTGAAAGACAGGTGCTGCATTATTCTGCAGCCAAATGGCAAGTTGGTGGTGATAAATTTGTGCAGCAGACACTTGAGGCCCATAAAAGGGGTGAGGCTTCCCATTAGAAGGCTCTGAATCTTCATCAGGAGGAGGCACATAATGAATTTGGGTATTCCAGTCATTGCTTTGCAACAGATAAACAGGAATAGTCCAGCTATTCCTTGCTCCCCCTAACTGACGAATAACAAAGTTTTTTTTGGCACAAACTTAGGGTGAATAAGCCACACTTTTAGAAGAACATTATATATATTTCCTCTGGGACGATGCCAAGTGGAAAGAAGGCCAAAATCGTCAACAGGCATGTTCCTGAAAAAGGTTATCTGATAATCCAGGGGAAAGCCCAAATACATAATCCAAGCTTCTCTGTCAAATGAAGCAAGCCTCCTATTCCGAGCAACATCCTCATCCATGGACTAAATGTAAAGATGCTTTCATTGGAAACTATTATCCTCGTGCTAATATTATATACTTAAGAAGTAGTATTATGAATTTTAAGCAACTTGGTAATGAGCATGTTGCTAAAGCTTGGGAAAGAATGAAATCTTTGGTAAACAATTGTCCCACTCATGGACAGACTAATTGGATGATCATCCAAACCTTTTATGCAGGTATGAATTTTTCTTCAAGAAACCTTGTGGATTCAGCTGCTGGAGCAACCTTTATGTCCATCACTTTGGGCTCTGCAACAAAGTTTCTTGATCATATGATGATAAATTATTCTGAATGGCACACTCAGAGATCTCCACCAGCTAAGAAGGTAAATTCTGTTGAAGAAACCTCTTCCTTGAGTGATAGGCTTGATGCTATTTCGTCTATGCTTGTTAATAATAAAAATTATGTTGATCCAAACAAGGTTCCTTTAGCCTCTTTGGTTGCTCAAGAAGAGCATGTTGATGTGAAATTCATTAGGAACAACAATTTCAACAATAATGCTTATAGGAATAATTTTTCTAGCAACAATTATAGGCCATATCCTACTAATAATGGTAATGGTTATGTCAATTCTTATGGTAATTCCTACGACAATAATAGAAGTGTACCCTCGGATCTTGAAAACATGCTTAAGAATTTTATTAGTACCCAAAATGCTTTTAATGAATCTGTTCAGGAAAAGTTTGGCAAAATTGATGTACTTTCTTCTAAAGTTGATAGCCTTGCTCTTGATGTTGATCTTCTTAAAATAAAGGTTATGCCTCATGATGTTAAAGAAAACAAAACTTTGAATTCCGTTCAAGTTAGAATTGATGAGAATGTTAGCTGAATTGCATGCAATATGGGAAAGAGAAGATGAAATAGCTGGAAGGAATAATTAGCTAAAGTTTGCACTATTACCACCACTAGTAAAACTGAAGCTTCTCGTGCTAGTAAACCTTCTACTATTAATGGTAAAGTAATTGGTGTTGGCAATACCTACACTTCTTCTGTTAAACGTTTAAATTTCCTAAAACCACTGAAATTGTTCCTGATAAAAGTGCTGAAATTTTTCGAAATATGGGAGACAATGGTTCCATTACCTTTGATAAAGAGGATCTTGATTTTGATGATTGCAATATATCTAAAGTAATTGTGTTCCTACAAAAGCTTTCTAGTATTCCTAATGCTAGTGATATGAATATGGCTTTCACAAAACATATTACAAATCCTATCATGCAAATTAGAGAAGAAGAATTAAAACGTGATGTCTCTATCCCAAGGAAGTTAGATGATGGTAGGGAACCCATCATTAAAATGAGGGAGAATGATTTTTATTGTAATGCTTTATGTGATCTTGGTGCTAGTATCTCTGTTATGCCTAAGAAACTCTATGATATGCCTGATTTACCACCTTTGGAACACTGTTATTTTGGATGTTCGTCTTGCTGATAATGCTAGAACGAAAAATTTGGGGAGAGTTGATGATGTTCTTATTATGGTTAATAATAACCTTGCCCCCGTTGATTTCATTGTTATGAATATTGAATGCAATGCTTCTTGTCCTATTGTTTTGGGAAGACCTTTTCTTAGAACTGTTGGTGCTGTTATTGGTATGAAAGAGGGGAATATTAAATATCTATTCCCACTCAAGAAAGGTATGGAAAAATTTCCTAGGAAGAGAATTTAGTTGCCTTTTGATTTTATTATTATAAAAAGTTACAACTTGGATGCTTCTTCGCTTGAAAATACTTTATTCTTGTTTCCTAGGAAGAGAATTTAGTTGCCTTTTGATTTTATTATTATAAAAAGTTACAATTTGGATGCTTCTTTGCTTGAAAATACTTTATTCTTGTTTCCTAGGAAGAGAATTTAGTTTCCTTTTGATTTTATTATTATAAAAAGTTTCAATTTGGATGCTTCTTCTCCCAAGAAGAGCACTTCTTGGGAGATAACCCATGGTTTTATTTTTGCAATGGTTCTTCTGTTTTCTTTGAGTCAAGGTGTTGTTTAATTCTGTAGAAATTCCTTTGTATCTTTATTTTATTGCATTTGTTGTGCCCAATAAAGTCTCTAGTGAAAGTTGAGGTTAGATTTGGATTTCTGCGCAGGAAACAGATTTCTGTTGTCCACTATTAAATTCGTATAAAATCACAGAAATATCAAAATGACGTGATTTTTTTGCTTAATCCTCAGCTATTTCCTAAACTTCTTCTAGTTTTACGTTTTTCTATTTGAGCAATGTAAGTGCCCCGCAAAAATTCGTCTTTACAGACTGTTCTGGTTTTGACTGATTCTGCCTTTTTTACTTGCATTCTCTCTTTTACTATGTCGAGTGGATTTATTTTCTCCACAAAACAACAGTGTCTGTAGCTAATGTTTAAAAAGTATTAATAATTCTTGTGTCCAAGGAGAATATGTGAGTTTTTTATTGTTCACTAACCCTCTAATAAGAATTTATTTGAGTTTGGTGTGAAGGAAGTTTTCAAGGGTCAAGAGAAGAGGTTGATATAATGTGATCAAGAAGAGTGAAAAGGCAAAGCTTGGGGATGCCCCGTGGTTAACCCCAGCAAATTCTAAGAATAGGGCATCCCCTTCTTCATCAGCAACTTATCAGGTCACTTCTAGTGAAACTATATTTTTATTCGGTCACATCATATGCACTTTACTTGGAGTGTATGTTTATTTTTCTTTTGTTTTCCTTGCTGTAATAAACTTAGTTGGAACCGAGCATTCTTGTGTGGGAGAGAGACATGCTCCGCTTTTTCATATGAAAACTCGTTTTCTTTCATGCTCGTATTCTTAGTTTTTCTTCTAGCGGCTGCAAATCCTTTTAGCTCCTGTTTTTCATGCATCTCTTATTCAGAGCTGTTAGTTCTAGTAGAGAAGTAGTATTACTCTCTTGTTTCATTGCTATATCTCTTTGAGATTTTTTTGTTTAGTCTGAAATGATTGGTGTTGGAAAGTAGTAGTACAATTTTCGTGCTTATAACGGTGCAAACCGAAGCTCATATAGACTGTGGATATATGCTTAGTAGTTATTATTGTAGCATGACATGTCTCATATATCTGAGAGTGCTTAATGTTCCATTGAAATAATCATGAGTTGTTTTTATAACATCGAAGCATAATATTGTGGTATTCTCCTTCGAATGTTTTATTTGGTTGACTTGGCGCATGCTTACACCATGTTATGACTACAAACCATTCACCTCTAGCCTCTATGATCATTTAGTTTTTGACTTGTAATACCATTTATGCTTTGATTGATAATATTTTTGTCACTATGCATGATTATGGCCATTATTGCTCTCTTAATTTGTCTCTCCCAGTCTTTTGCTAGTCTCCACCTATACTGAGTATGAGCTCTAATCGTGCATATAACTCCCAAAAACCAAAGTTTGCCAAATATCTCCACCATACCTACCTATATGTGGTATTTAAATGCCACTCCAAAGTAAATTGCTCGTGTGCTACCTTTAAAACTTTAAAAATTATACATGTTTTGTGCTCTGTTTTAGCTCATGAGGAAGTAGTTTAAAGTTTATTGTGGTTCATGTCAAGCAAAGGGTCTTCTCCATCTTTAACCCGATGAGCATGGAATCTATGCTCATTTAAATTTGCACAGATCTGGTGCCAATTAATATAACCAAAATGGCTTCCCCATGGATTGATGAAAGTTGGTGGGCACCCGTGAATACGGCTAGCCTTGGTTTCTGAAAATCATGGTGGGGGGGGGGGGGGGAGTGCCAAACTAAATAAACAACAAAACCCGCTCTCAAAAGTCTAAAAAACTTGCTTGGCATGAGTTATGATAAGTTTTTCATTACCCTTCGTTGAGATAAACATACACCTCTCTAAAAAAAATTGTTTTCAATACCTCTGTTTAATAAAATAAAAAGCTCTCGCACATGAGTTAATCCCTGCTTCCCTCTGCGAAGGGCCTTTCTTTTACTTTTATGCTGAGTCTTCATCTTCTAACTTTGTGTACAATTAAGAGAGCATAGTTTTCATTATGAGTATAATGTGCATGAGTCCCAAAGATTATTATTGATTGATTCATGATATGTTATTACTTGTTCTCAAATTACTTGTTTCTAGTCACCACTTGAACTTTGAAGGTGTCTTGGAATTTATGTTTTGCTCTCACTTTTAAGGACAAGCAGAATACCACTTTACTATGTTTTCTTTATGCTCGAAACAAACATATAACTTTCAAGTGCATTATTATTCATGATCTTTTGTTTATGTTACTTTTCATGTTGCAACATGATTGCCAAGTTTCATTGCTAGAATTATATCTATCATGCCTATGTTTAGAGTACTTCGATCTCAGCTCGCATTGCTTTTACATAACGTTGGTCAAGATTGTGTTGGCTGCATGTAACCTCAAAAATTATTTTGTTATCACTTACCTACTCGACAATGAGGAAGATTTAAGCATGGGGAGGCTTGATATGCCTCAAACGTATCTATAATTTTTTATGCTTTATGCTTGTTTTCTATCCAATACCGTTCTGTTTTCCGGATGTTTTCTGGACTAAGCTATTGACAAGATTCCACAACGCTAGTTCCTGTTTTCTGTTGTTTTTGGTTTCAAAAAAGTTGTTCTGAAAATATTCTCGAAATTGGTCGAAATAAAATCCTAGAGTATTATTTTTCCTGGCACGTCAACAGAGTCCAAAGGAGACCTGGAGGGGGGCAATGAGCTGGCCACACCACCTACTGGTGCGCACCCTGGCCGCGCAACCACATGGTGTGGGCCCCTCGGGCGCCCACCGACATCTCCCTTTCGCCTATTCCCCCCCCCCCCCCCGATGCAGAAACCCTAAAATATCAAGCCTCCATCCACGGAAAGTGTCGTAGCTTCGCCGCCATCACCGACATGTTTCGGGTGACAAGAATCTCTGTTCCGGCGCCCTGCCGGAATGGGGAAGTGCCCCCGGAGCCATGTCCGTCGACTCCACCGCCATCTTCATCGCTGTTGCTGACTCCCATGATGAGGAGGGAGTAGTTCTCCCTGGAGGCTGAGGGCTCTACTCATCTCTCTCTCTCCCATGGTGTGATCTTTATGTCATGATGAGCTGTGTAATCTAGTTGAATAAGTAGATGTTTCTCTTCATCTGTTATGCTTCTCTAGTGGTTTGGTTAATGTGATCTCTAGAGACACCTTTGTCCCGCGGTGTAAAGGTGACAGTGTGTGCACCGTGTGTGACTTATCATGGTTTATATATTATGTGTTGGATGACCCTATCAAATTGTGGTGTTTGTCTGGAACCATCTAGGCCTCAAGGTGACAGTGTGGGGTTACCTGGTGGGGAATGCAACTTTAAGGTGTGATTTCATATCCCTACGCAATGATTGGTGTTTGTTAACAAACCGGAGAGTGGTTCGGAGTAGCATAGTGAAGAGATTATATTTATGTATTCAATTATGTTATTATTGTTGAGAGTGTCCCCTAGTGAAAGTATGATCCCTAGGCCTTTGGTCTAAGCATTGAAACACTGTTTACAATCAGTTTTGCTACATGTTTGATTGCTTCCATTTTTATTTCAAATTGCTATTATCACTTATAATCATCCATATTACTTGTATTTCACTATATCTTCGCCGAACTAGTGCACCTATACCACTGAAAATTGTATTAGGTGTGTTCGAGACACAAGAGACTTCTTGTATCGTAATTGCAGGGTTGTTTGAGAGGGATATCTTTGACCTCTACCTCCCTGAGTTCGATAAACCTTGGGTGATCCACTTAAGGGAAACTTGCTGCTGTTCTACAAACCTCTGGACCTGGAGGCCGAACACCGTCTACAAGAATAGAAGTGTGCGTAGACAGCACCCTGCCGGAGAGGTGGATTGTCACCGGAGGCCTCTACATCGCCATGATTGCCTCTCGACAGATGTGTGAGTAGTTCATCCCGGTACTACGGGTCCATAGAAGTAGCTAGATGGTGTTCTATCCTCCTTGTGCCACCATGTTTAGATCTTGTGAGCTGCCCTACATGATCAATATCACCGTTATGTAGTTGCTACATGTTGTGTTTGCTAGGATCCGATGAACCATGAGATTATGTTTACTTTGTTCATGTCATGCTGAGTTGTTTCACTTATATATTTAGAGATTTTTAATATTGTCTTGCAATGCTCTCTGGTGTGTATTATTTCCTTGGCCAAGATATTGTATGCACCTCCAAGAGAGGGTTCATATGCTAGATAGTGGGTTCTGGCCTCCTTTACATATGTGCTCGAGTGACAGAAACGTGTCGGGCGGAGGATGTGGTGTTGCCGCTAGGGAGAAAACAACGGTTTTCTTGTTTACGGATGAGGATTATTTCTTAGATTACTTATTTTTCTTATTGCATTTTTTTGTTGCACACAACCAATCACTTCGTTGCTACAACTTAATAACATCGGGATTTTTTTGATTGATGTCTCAAGGTGGACTTTTGGTAATAGATGATGTCAGATGGCGGTCTGTTTATCGTGACGTAATGTCAACAATGTTAGAACCCGTGAACTATATTTCGTCATAATAGTATTGTTACATATTCATGATTTTTCAATTGCGCAGCTGCAATTTGTTCACCCAACATGTTTATTGTTCTTAGGAGAGACACCAGTAGTGAAACTATGGCCCACGGTCCTATTTTCCTCATTGTTTACAACCTCATTTACTTCCTTTTAATCATCATGTGCTCGCTGTTCTGTTTTCATTTAATATTCTCCAACAATTTGATATAATTAATTCTCTAGTTTTCAACAAGACGGGAAGATTGAGAACATTCTAGGAAAGTTGGGAGCAAGAGAGGGTTTGTGTTGTGTGCATGTCCATGCTTGTTGAAGCGCCATACAACAAGAAACCTAATGAGAGACTTCGAAGACCTACTGGATTGATCACCCTGGTTCTAACTGGGGGAAATTAGCTGCATATTACATCATACCTTCCTATTGGGGTTTCCCAACATGTGTGTGATAACGCCACCAAGAAACAACAATTCCTGGCGCCATTGCCGGGGACTTCAATCTTTCAGCTAGGCGAGTTACACACTTCCATTTTCTCTTTTTTCCGTTCTTGCTTATATTACTTTTATTTATCTTTGTTTCTCTTATATCAAAACTCCAAAAAACTTAGTCTCCTAGTTTCTAGTATTTTGCTTGCTTTGTTAGTTTGCTTTTATCTTTGTTTTGTTAGTATGTCTAGCTCTATTACTTTTGTTATGTCCCCTGAAGCTGAGGTCCTCACCTTCAAACAAAAAGGTGGGGAGAATCAGAAAGATACTTGGGATAGAATTTCTATTGCTCATAAAAAATGCAACCTCTGCTGGCCTTGACTATATTGCTTAGATGCTTATATCTTGGTCTCTTTGGTTGGTTCAAGCAAGCTGAAGAACTTATTATAGGAGGAATTGTTTTAGAATGTGAGGATATTTAAAGCTCTTAATGCTATACATGGGTTAGTAAGTTTCTAGATGGAGGAAGTTGGTATGAGTACTATACATGATAAACTAGATAAAATTGTGAAGAAAATGTATGTTTTATGATCTATGGAAATAGAAAGTCCTCAACAAGATGGGCAAGTCCTCACTGATTTAGAGAATGATGGGGAGCCATGTATTAAAATTTGCATTGATAATCAAAGCTTTATTGCTTATTTTGATATTGGTTCCATGATATCTACTATGCCTCAAATTGTTTATAACTACTTGATATATGATAGCATGATTGATTATTGATACGTCTCCAACGTATCTAAAATTTCTGATGCTCCATGATCATATTTTGCCAATTGCTACTTGTTTTCTCCCTTATTTATAGCATTTTTATACGTTTTCCGGGACTAACCTATTAACAAGATGCCAAGTGCCAGTTCCCTGTTTTCTACTGTTTTTGGTTTCAGAAAAGTAGTTCTGCAAACATTCTTGGAATTGGACCCCACAAAGCCCGAAGTTCCTATTTTCCCCGGAAGCATCCAAAACACCGAAGAGGAGTCGAAGACGGGCAGCAGGGGGGCCACACCATAGGGTGGCGCGACCCCCCCTTGGTCGCGCCAACTATGGGTGTGGGGCCCCCTGGCCTCCTCCGCCTTTGCCCTTTCTCCTATTTAAGCCCCCCGGATGAAAAACCCTAAACACCTGATCAAAAATCCCCGAAAAGTTCCGCAGCTGCCGTCACCGTCAACCCTAGATCAGGGGGTTCTGAAGCTGTTTCCGGCACCCTACCGGAGAGGACGTCATCACCGGAGGCTTCTACATCACGATGCCTGCCTCCGGAGGGATGCGTGAGTAGTTCATCCTTGGACTACCGGTTCGTAGTTGTAGCTAGATGGTTGTCTTCTCCTCATATGCCTCCATGTTTAGATCTCGTGAGCTGCCTATCATGATCGAGATTGATCTTATGTAATTCTCTATGCTGTGTTTGCTGGGATCCGATGAAGATTGAACTTATGCCAACTTGATTATAGTCTTTATTTGCATATGCTATTTGTGATCTTAAATGCTTTCCGCTGCTAGTGGTTACTCTGGCCAAGTAGTTGCTAGTGACTCCAAGAGGGAGTATTTATGCTCAATAGTGGGTTCATGCCTCCTTTTCACCTTGCTCGAGTGACAGAAACGTGAAGCGGGAGGATGTGCTATTGCCATTCGGGAGAAAACAACGGTGAGAGTGCACGCATGCATAATCATTGCTTACATTACACACTTTGTTTAATGCAATTATCTGTTGCTTGCAACTTAATACCTAAGGGGGTTCCGATGATAACCTGAGGGTGGATTATTAGTCATAGATGCAGATGGATGTCGGTCTATGTATCTTGTTGTAATGCCCGCACTAAATACCATAATAATCTTCATGTCATATTTTGCACTACGGTGCAACATCTATTTGTCAATTGCCCAGCTGTAATTTGTTCACCCAGCATGCTATCTTTTATGGAGATACACCACTAGTGAAACTATGAACCCCGATCCATTTTTCCACAGTGTTAAAACAAACCACAACTATTTCCCGCTTTCTTTACTTACTGCAAGCATACAATGTTTTCCACACTATACGTCTAATATTTGTTTTCAGCAAGACCAGTAAGATTGACAACCTCATTGTACCGTTGGTGAAAAGTATTTTGGTTGTCTTGTGTGCAGGTTCCACATTGTTCCTGACACCGGTGAAGCGCCAGCACCACCGTCAGTGGCATCAACCTTCCGAAGGTCCTCTTTCTCCTACTGGATTGATAACCTTGGTTCCTAACTAAGGGGAAATACCTACCGCTGTGCTCATCACACCCTCCTCTTGCGGTCTCTCAACAAACATGTCTACCACGAGCATCAATGATATTTTCTGGCGCCGTTGGCGGGGAGGAAGAAGTCTTCTGGCAAGGGGAGTCTCTCACTCTCAACCTCTTTATTTTGTTTATTGTCTTGTTTTTATTTTTTGTCTTGTTTTTCTTCTTTATATCAAAAACACAAAAAAATTATTTTACCTCATAGTTGTTATTTTTGCTTTATCATGCTTGCTATCAATGTTTGATGTGTTTGAAACTAGATCTTTTATTCAAGGTGGGTTCACGGATGAACAACAAAAACATTATAAGGAACACCGCCTGTCACAAAAAGGGATACAATTATGGGAGCAAATTAATAAATTGCATGACTATGCTAAAAACTTGTGCTCTACTTATAATGTTACTTATTGCTTTGAAAAATCTTGTTGCTGTAGGAGGTATAAACACCTCCCTTTTCAATGTGAGTATAATGATAATGTTACCATATCTTCTTATGTTAAGGGAAATTATGAATTATATGATGTGGAACAAATTGAAGAATTTATTGCTTGGAAGGGTGCATTCGAAATTGCCTATTTCCTTGAAAGTATTGATGATGCACCTTATAAATATGAGATTTATTCTATACTTGAATATTTCTTTGATAATTACAAGGATTGTAATATCTACATAATGGAATATCTTAATAAATTCTCTCAATCTAAGGAAGTAATTGATGCCTTGCAGGAGCCTATGGAAGAAGAAATTGCTGAATCTTGAAGCTCATTGGATGAAAAAGAGGAGGAGAGTGATGATCAAGAGGAGGAAGAATGCTACCCATGTCAACCTCCCAATGATAGTAAATCTTTAACTCATATATTATTTGATGAATTTGATACTTGATATACTTGTGACCTTGATACTACTATGAATGAAACATGTGAGAATGATATTGCTACTATTATTTATGATAATCCATGCTACTTAGATAATCCTTATGATAATGCTCTTGATGATGGTCCTATATTACTTGATGTTATAAATCATAATGCTACTAAAAATAGGATTTCTATAATGTGTCATATACCTTTTAAGAGTGACCAATTATTTTGTTTTGCTATTGCTAAAAGTGGGAAAAAAGAGGAGCTGATTTTAAATTATGATCCCACTATTTTTGAGCTTGATATGAATTGTGTGCTTTTAGACCCTGACAAACATGCTTTATGTGATAATTATGTCGTTGAGTTTGTTCATGATGCTACTGAAAATTATTACGAGCGAGGAAAATATGGTTGTAGGAATTTTCATGTTACTAATACACCTCTCTTTTTGTTGAAAGTTTTGAAGTTGCTCTTGTTCTACCTTCCCATGATTTCTAGTTTGAGCTTCTTTAATTTATTTCTTTACAAGATTCCTATGCATAGGAAGTGGGTTAGAATTAAATTTGTTTTATACTTTTTTTATGCTCTATTTTTCTTAATTCATATTTCTTATGTGAGCATCTTTGATTTTTATGCCTAGCTGAAAGGCGTTAAAGAAAAGTGCTACCGGGAGACAACCTGTTTTATTTCGTTGTTTTCAACCCGTTTTATTTTGTTTTCTTTGGTGTTATTTGCACCTAGGTGTTGTCTATTTCCTTAGCAACCCCGTTGTATCTTTTCTTTTGAGTTTTTGTTGAGCCAAGTAAATCCTCTAGTGGAAAGTTGAGCCTATATTTCGGATTTCTGCGCGGGAAACAGATTTCTGCTGTCCACTGTTAATTCCGTTAAAAATCAAAAAAAAATCAAAATGAACTGATTTTTTTTTTGCTTAATCCTGAATTATATATGAAACTTTTCTTAGAAGACCACTTTTTGATTTGAGCAAAAGAAGATTTTTCAAAAAAATCGATCTTTACCTGCTGTTCTGTTTTCACAGATTTCTGTCATTTATCGCATTTGCATCTTAATCTCTTTCTTTTGGTGTTATTTTGAGAAAAAGATTTTTAAAGAAGTTTTGAAAGTAGATAATGTGGTTTTGAGTGTTAGAATTGTGTTGAAACTGAACCATGTGAATTTTTTATTTCAATTGCACTAACGTTGCTAATGAAGATTGTGAGAATTTTGATGTGAAGGAAGTTTTCAAGGGTCAAGAGAAGAGGGTGATATGATGTGATCAAGAAGAGTGAAAAGACTAAGCTTGGGGATGCCCCGGTGGTACATCCAAGAAAATTCTAAGAAGACTCAAGCGTCTAAGCTTGGGGATGCTCAAGGCATCCCCTTCTTCCTCAACAAATTATCAGGTCACTTCTAGTGAAACTATATTTTTATTCGGTCGCAACTTATGTGCTTTGCTTGGAGCGTCTTTTATTTTTTTTTTCAGTTTTCTTTTGATTTTTCTTTAAGTTTGTTTTTAGTTTTTCAATAAGCTCGGTTGGACCCCTTCATTCTTTTATTGGAGAGTGACACGCTCCGCTTTTTCATGAGAATACGTTGTATTCTTAATCTCTGTCTAGCTGCAGCATTTATTTAGCTCCTGTTTTGTATGCATCTCTTATTAGAGCTATTAGTTTTAGTAGTGTTATGTGAGTACTCTCATGTTTGCTTTCTGTATCATAAAGAGTATATTTGTTAAATCATGTTTTGTGTGGTGCTTGTTGGGAGAAAGAAAATTGTTGCATGAAGTAGAATTTATAATAGTGCTAGTAGAAGCTTGTATAGACTGTGGCTAGGACTTTTTCATGTCATGCTAAATGTTATTTTAGTTTTAAATCCTTGTGGTTATTGAGTAGCATGATTAGCCTCAAATAGCTGAGAGTGTTTAATATGTATTGAAAGATTCATGATTTGTTCTTGTCATAGTAAAGCATCAATATATGGTATTCTCTTTCGAATGTTTTGTTTGGTTGACTTGGCGCATGCTCACCATGTTTATGACTACAAACCAGTCACGAATATCCTCCATGACCACTTAGTTTTTGAACTTGTGATACTGCTTATGTTTTAATTAATGATTCTTATGTCGCCATGCATGATTATGGCTCTTATGCTCTCTTGATTTGTCGCTCCCTGTCGTTTGCTAGCCTCCACCTGTACTGAGTATGAGCTCTACTCGTGCATCCAAACTCCTTTAAACCAAAAAATTTCCCATTGTGTCCACCATACCTACCTACATGTGGTATTTAACTGCAATTCCAAAGTAAATTGCTCATGTGTTACCTTTAGAACCTTCAAAATTACTCCTGCTTTATGTTCATGTTTTTGCTCATGCGGACGTAAATAGAGAATCTTTATCTCACTTGTTGATTGTATTTCACACCCTGGACTAGTGGCTTCATCCGCTTATCTAAATGATAGAAGAGCTGGCAACGGGGTGCCTAGCCCCAAATTAATGCGAACAAATTGTCTTCACCATTTTTGCCCCTGATTTAACAATCAAAGCATAATTGTGTAAACAAAAGAGAAAGAGGGATGACCTTCTACACCAGTTGCGTCCTTCACCATGGGAGCCACTCTTGTGAATCCAGTTGGCTTGTGACGTACTGTATTTTTTGTTTACCATTCGTTGACATTAGCATACATCTCCCAAAATATAGACACTCCTCCACGGTATGTGATTGTTGGCAGGCACCCGAGGATTCGGTTAGCCATGGTTTGTCAAACTTTTAATACCTCTGTTTAATAAAATAAAGCTCTAGCACATGAGTGATCAATGCTTCCCTCTGCGAAGGGCCTTTCTTTTACTTTTATGTTGAGTCTCCATCTTCTGACTTCATGCATAGTTGAGAGAGCATTTTTGCCATTCTTAGTTCTATGTGCATTTGTCCCATAAGCATCAATAATTACTTCATGATGTGATATTATTTGTTCTTAAATTAATTGTTCTAGTCTTCCTCATGAACTTTGAAGGTGTCCTGGCATTTATGTTTTCCCCCACTCTTAAGGACTATCAAAATATCACTTTGCCATGCTTTCCCTATACCTGAAACAAATGTTTACCTTTCTTTGCATTATTATTCAAGATCCTTTATTTGAGTTACTCTTCGTGATGCAAAGTAATTGTTATGCTTTATTATTAAAGTTTTATTTATCATGGTTGTGTTTAAAAGTTTTATGATCTCAGCGTGCATATGCTTTTACATTAGATTGATCAAGTTTATGTTAGTAGCATGTCACCTCAGAAATTACTGTGTTTTATCGTTTACCCACTCGAGGACAAGTAGGAAATAAGCTTGGGGATGCTTGATACGTCTCCAACGTATCTATAATTTCTGATGCTCCATGATCATATTTTGCCAATTGCTACTTGTTTTCTCCCTTATTTATAGCATTTTTATACGTTTTCTGGGACTAACCTATTAACAAGATGCCAAGTGCCAGTTCCCTATTTTCTGCTGTTTTTGGTTTCAGAAAAGTTGTTCTGCAAACATTCTCGGAATTGGACCCCACAAATCCCGAAGTTCCTATTTTCCCCAGAAGCATCCATAACACCGAAGAGGAGTCAAAGACGGGCAACAGGGGCCACACCATAGGGTGGCACGGCCCCCCCTAGGCCGCGCCAACTATGGGTGTGGGGCCCCCTGGCCTCCACCGCCTTTGCCCTTTCGCCTATTTAAGCCCCCCGGATGGAAAACCCTAAACACCTGATAAAAATCCCCGAAAAGTTCCGCAGCCGCCGTCACCGTCAATCCTAGATCAGGGGGGTTCCGAAGCTGTTTTCGGCACCCTGCCGGAGAGGAGATCATCACCGGAGGCTTCTACATCACCATGCCTACCTACAGAGTGATGCGTGAGTAGTTCAGCCTTCCACTACGTGTTCGTAGCTGTAGCTGGATGGTTGTCTTCTCCTCATATGCCTCCATGTTTAGATCTCGTGAGCAGCCTATCATGATCGAGATTGATCTTATGTAATTCTCTGTGCTGTGTTTGCTGAGATCCCTGAATATTGAACTTATGCCAAGTTGATTATAGTCTTTATTGGCATATGCTATTTGTGATATTGCATGCTTTCTGTTGCTAGTGGTTACTCTGGCTAAGTAGTTGCTAGTGACTCCAAGAGGGAGTATTTATGCTCGATAGTGGGTTCATGCCTCCTTTTCACCTTGCTCGAGTGACAGAAACGTGAAGGGGGGGTGTGTTGTTTCCATTAGGGAGAAAACATCGGTGAGAGTGCCCGTGTGCATAATCATTGCTTACATTACACACTTTGTTTAATCCAATTATCTGTTGCTTGCAACTTAATACCTAAGGGGGGTCGGATGATAACCTCAGGGTGGATTATTAGTCATAGATGCAGATGTATGTCGGTCTATGTATCTTGTTGTAATTCCCGCACTAAATACCATAGTAATCTTCATGTCATATTGTGCACTACGTTGCAACCTCTATTTGTCAATTGGCCAGCTGTAGTTTGTTCACCCAGCGTGCTATCTTTTATGGAGAGACACCACTAGTGAAACTATGAACCCCCGGTCCATTTTCCACACTGTTAAAACAAACCACAATTATTTCCTGCTTTCTTTATTTACTGCAAGCATACAATGTTTTCCACACTATACGTCCAATCTTTGTTTTCAGCAAGACCGGTGAGATTGACAAGCTCACTGTACCGTTGGGGCAAAGTATTTTGGTTGTGTTGTGTGCAGGTTCCACATTGTTGCTGACACCGGTGAAGCGCCAGCACCACCGTCAGTGGCATCCACCTTCCAATGGTCCTCTTTCTCCTACTGGATTGATAACCTTGGTTCCTAACTAAGGGGAAATACCTACCGTTGTGCTCATCACACCCTCCTCTTGGGGTCTCCCAGCAAACGTGTGTATCACGAGCATCAATTGTCCACTTTATCATCCAAATGCTAGTGGAAACATCTCTAAGATTGTGGGATTAGTTAAAGTTGTCCAAGTTTCCATTTGTAATAGAGTTACCCCTGTGGATTACATGATTATAGAAAAAGGATATCAAGGGAAGATAGTGCAAGGAAGATCTTCTCTAAAAACTGTGGGATGCATAATAAATGTTAGATTCAGATTCATATACGTTTATGCTCCTATAAGGGGAAATTTTTTCGTGCCCTAAACAAATTAAGGATGTTTTTATTGAAAAAGACAACAGTCTTTATGTTGGATTTAAAGTAGAAAATGATTGATTCTTGCTTTATGCCTAGGTAAAAGGCTTTAAAGAAAAGCGCTTGTGGGAGGCAACCCACTTTGTTTTCTTTTTGTTTACCATTTTTTTCTATTTTTTATTTTATGTGAGTCTTTGAAGTTGTTATCTCTATAACAACCTCTCTTTATCCTTTTTATTTCTTTTTTGTGCCAAGAGTAACTTCTATGTGTAAGGAAGTGCAATTTGTTGTTTTCTGTCCAGATTTTTATGCTTCACCAGAAAATTTGTATCTTTCTTCCAGAGTACGATAAAATTCTGAAAAACATCAGGCGTCTACCTCAGGTTATTATCTAACTTTAGTTAGTAGACCAATTTTTAATTCTATCTACGGAAGTGCCTCGAAATTATTCATTTTTATAGTAGGTTCTGTTTTGATAGATTTATGCCTATGTTTCAATTTGCCTCTTAATATTTTTATTTTTGTGTTCTCTTAAGGGGGGAGAGCTTTAGAAATAAGTTGTGAAAGTAGGTAACGTTTAAATTGAGTATTTGTCTTGTGTTAAAACTGAACCAAGTGGATTATTTATTTGATGCACTAACCCCGCTAATGAAGATTGTGCGAAGTTTTGTGTGGAGGACGTTTTCAAGTGTAAGCAGAGGAGGAGGATATGAGAAGATGAAGGATGGACGAAAGGTCATGATTGGGGATTCCCATGTCACCCCAAGAAATATCCAAGAGGTACAAGCGTGAAAGATTAGGGATGCCCAAGGCATCCCTTTCTTCATCTTTCAAGACACTATATTTTTAGTGCTTCACATACTATATGTTATTCTTGAGGCGTCATTGTTTTTGCTTTTTTTTCTTTCTAGTCATAATTGGTTTGATCCTAGCATTATTTATTTGAGAGAAACAAACTCCCTTACATTATTCAGAACACTATAATTTTCACTCTTGTTGTTTTGTGAGTGTTTAGTTTTTGCTACTGCTGTTTTTGGCTCTTGTTTTCCTTGCTTATTTTGTTCAGAGGTTTTTTTTTGATTTTTTTATATATGAGTAGTTCTATGGTATTTATTGAATACTTTCTTAGAGATTTGTTTCAAATAAGTTCCTTAGTGTTTGATTGGGAGAAAAATATTGTATGCCTATAGTGGTGCAAAGGAAGCCTGTTTAGACTGTGACTAGACTTCGAAATGTCATGGTAGATGTTATTTAAATTTTGTTCTTAGTAATTTATCATGCATCATGACGAGTCTTAAATAACTAACAGTGTTTAATGTGCTATTCAAATTAAATCATGTGTTGTTCTTGATCATAATGAACCATATTATTGGGGTATTCTCCTTTGATGGTTTATTTGGATCAACTTGGCGCATGATCACACCATGTTACTACTATAAACAAAGTAACCATTAGCCTTGATCATCATTTATTTTTAGTCTTGTAATATCACTTTATGTTTAATCAATGGTGTTTTCTTGTTATGCATGATTATGGCCGTTATTGCTCTCTTAGTTGTTGGGGACTTCAAGCTTTCAGCGAGGGGAGTTACACACTTGCACTTTCACTGTTTTGTTTCGTTCTTGGTTATTTTACTTTTATTTAGCTTTGTTTCTCTTATATCTAAGATCCAAAAAATAGCCTCTTAGTTTCTAGTCTTTAGCTTGCTTTGCTAGTTTGGTATTCTCTTTGTTTTGTTAGTATGTCTAGCTCTATTCCTTTTGTTATGTCCCCTGACGCTGAGGTCCTGACCTTCAAACCAAAAGGTGGGGAGAATCTGAAAGATGCTTGGTAAATAATTTCTATTACTCATAAAAAATACAACCTGTAATAGCCTTGAATATATTGCTTAGATTCTTTTATCTTGGTCTCTTTGGTTGGTGCGAGCATGATTTAGACCTTATTGTAGGAGGAAGTTTTTTTGGAATGTTAGGACATTGAAAGCTCTTAGTGCCCTAAATGCGTTAATAAGTTTCTAGATGGAGGATGTTGGTATGAGTACTATAAATGATAAACTAGATAAAATTGTTAAGAAAATGGATGATTTATGCTTGAAGACAATAGAAAGACCTCTACAAGAAGGGAAAGTGCTCACTGAATTAGAGAATGATGGGGAGCCATGTATTAATATTTGCATTTATAAAAGCTTTATTGCTTATTGTGATATTGGTTCCATGATATCTACTACACCTAAAATGGATTATGACTACTTGAAATATGATAGCCTAATTGATTACTCCATGGCGTTTTGCCGCTCATCGGCCATGAGTCGACCGGTGGCGGCCTCCTTCTCCACGGTGATGACTTAGATATCTGTCACACGCCGCTTGATGAAGTCATTGCTCTCCTCGAGGGCTAACGCTCTTCGGCACCATTGAAGCCTCTCCCAGCTCCTAGTGTCATAAAAGGCCAGTATAGCGGCCTGCTCCAAGAAGGGCGACAGCTCATCGTCTGTCTTCTCCTTGTTGTCGATATCAGATGATTGCGGAGAATTGGGCTTTGTATGGCGGTTGCGACTGCAAGCGCGGCTGCATTCAAGTTAGCCCAGGTGGTGATGAAGCGACGGCACATTGGGAGCACGGCGTTGGATGGCGGCACATCGGGCCAGCTTATAGGTCGGCTGGGCTCCATTTTATTGGCGGAAAACCTCATTTGGTTGCATGATGTTGATGAATAAAACACGAAATAATTATATTCTTGTATCTAGAGAATTGAAATTTAAAGCTAATTATATAACAATTGTTCTTTGCTAATAAAAAGTACGGGCATTCTATTTCGTTAACTCCGATAAAGACAATGTACCCCCTCCGTTAAGAAATACATGAGTTTCATTTGTTCAGATATGGTTGTATGTCGACAGTAAAACATGTCTAATTAAATCTATATTTGAATAAATGGAAGTCATGTATTTTTGAACGTAGGGAGTATGTGTATTAGAGGGATTATATTTCTCTCATGAAAAAAGAAGTATAAATATCAACAAAAATGGGAGTCTATAAGAAGTATATATATGTTTCGTTTTGGCAGAATATGCACTAGGATATTTCGAGATCTAAACATATATTGTTCACGCACGTTCATATCCAACCGCTCAATCTGTCAGTGAGTTCGGGTATTTATTAAAAGGAGGCAATTGCGAGTGCAGCGATATGGCTCCCGCTCTAGGTACCCTTTTTTGAAAATTTCAAAAAGTTCACATTTCAACCTTTAGAAAAAAATATAAAAATATCATGATGTGGTCAACACTTTGCTCTATATTCCTGTTCAAAAAATACGAAATACCATGTATTCTAGACTTAGCAAAAATGACAAATATTTCGAGTATAAAGGGTGCACATTTCGAATCTCTTAAAATTTGTTTCATTTGTCTTTTTTATTTCCCAAACACGACGTATTTTATATTAAAATTTTGCACTCTATTGGTATGTATAGCTGGCTACATGCAGGTGTTTTTTTTCTTCCAATTTTTTGAAACTTGATTTTTTCAAAATGGCTCCAATATGACAATTCGGGCGAGCGCCGGCTTTGCAATTTCTAATAAAAACACTTCCATGGTATGAAGTCATAACGTGCTGCTTCCATTAGAGCATTTCCACTCGCCCTAAAGGCCGCCCCCAACCGCCTTTCCGTCCATACGGCTCCCGAGCGCGTCCACTCGCGTGTCCGATTGGGCCTTCCTATCCGGACGCTCCCTTGTTCCCCTCCGGCAAATACAGCCCAACCCCGCCTCCCAGGGGCTCCCTTGGGGGTGCCGGACGAGTCGTTCTGCGCTGCGGGCCCGTCATGCCAGCGACACAAAACGTCCACAAATTGGCCCACGCCGGCTCGTCGACTTGCGCCCCATCCACGCCACCTCGCCCTCCTCCGTCTCCCTCCGCCTTGCGGCGCCTCCCCGCAACCGGCCCTCTTCCGGTGCCGCTCCCGGCCCTGCTCCCGTCGTCGCCTCCGCCCCACCGGCGCCGCCTCCGCGACTAGAGGTAACCACCTCGCCCCCAAGGTGTACGGCAATTTGCCCAGTTGGGCATCGTCCGTTGTTTTTGTCAGCATTTTGAAGCCATTTTCATTTCTACAGATGGACAACAACGATGAGATGATGGTGAACTTTCTCCTAGAGGAAGAAGCCGATATCGACGATGAGGAAGATGAGAACTTGCTTGTTCTTGCTTGTCTGACACAACTCATCGCCGAGGATGAAGCCAATAGATAACCAAAGCAAGGAGGCTCCAAGTTTGGGAGAAGAAAGACGAAACCGAGGATGAGAATGGAGAGCCACTGCATGCTTTTCGCAGGCTATTTGCCGAAGAGTCAAGATTCGATGCAAATCATTTTTGAAGGAGATTTCGGATGTCCCGAAGGTTGTTCAACACATTGGTGCATCATGTGGGGGAGCACGACCCCTGGTTCAAGATGAAGAAATACACCGTGGGGATGGTAGGTCTCTCCTCAATTCAGAAGTGCACTTCTACTATAAGAATGCTTGCATATGGAGCCCCTGCAGATGGTGAGGACGACTATCTGTGCATGTCTGAGTCGTCGGCTATCAAAGCCATGTACAGCTTCTGCAGTGCGATAGTGGAAGTGTTTTGCTCAAATTACTTGAGAGGACCAAACGAGGAGGAAACTGCTCGAATCCTGGCAAAAAATGAAGCAAGATGTTTTTCTGGTATGTTTGGAAGCATTGATTGCATGCACTGGAGCTAGAAGAACTCTTCATTTGGATGGCAATGACTGTAAAAAGGGGGTCATCAAGAAGTTTGCAGCGTGGTCCTTGAGGCAGGGGCAGATCATGAGAGTTGAATTTGGCACGCGTTCTTCGGATTGGCAGGATCTCACAATGACATCAACGTGTTGCAGCGTTCCCCTGTGTTCGCGAAACTTGTTGAAGGCCATGCTCCGCCAGTGAAGTATGTTGTCAATGGCCACGAGTACAACAAGGGGTACTACCTAGCGGATGGTATCTATCCAAGATGGTCAACATTTGTGAAGACAATTTCTAATCCTCTAGGCAATAAGAAATCTTGGTTTGCCTCGGTACAAGAGAGCACAGGATAGGATTCGAGCATGCATTTGGAGTGCTCCAGCAGAGCTTTGCCATTGTGCAGTATCCTGCTCTCACTTGGCCGGCCGTGCAGATGGGAGAGATCATGAATGCATGTATGACCATGCACAACATGATAATTGAGGATGAGCGTGAAAATCCAGTGCACGATCATATTCCATATGAGTTTCAGGGTCCTCTCGCCAATGTAGATCACAATGTGCCGACGGACTGGACTGAGTACATCCTTATGCATATGGACATATGGACATCCGAGACAGGGCCACTCATGATCATCTCCAAGATGGTCTAGTGGAGCATTTGTGGGCTCACAAAGGATTGGCGGCGGCATAGTGCACTTCGATTTTTTTTTCAATTATATGAATATTTTATTTTTATTTTTAGCCATTCGGAACTATATACTCCCTCCGTCCGGAATTAAATGTCACAAAGTTTGGCAAAAATAGATGTATCTAGGCATAATTTAGTGTTAGATACATCCACTTTTGTCAAACTTTGTGACATTTAATTTCGGATGGAGGGGTATGTAATAATTTAAATCTAGAACATAAATATTTTTAAATATTTTTGAAACACTAAAATAACAAAAAGTAGGCAAAATAATCTTTTGACGTTTTACTTGAAGGCGCCGAGTGGAGAAGGAGCGCCCCTGTGGACGTCGCGTTGTCCGGACAAGCCCACAGGACGCTAATCCAGACGTCAACAGCCGCGATGGAGATGCTCTTACAAACTATGTCGACATATCACATGCATGTGGCCACTTGGAAATAGGTGAAGCGACGTCTAACTTTCTGGTGGGTCCCGTAGGTCCTATATAGTACATTTCTGTCGTCTTGTTGATGAAAGATATCCCTGCCCCATTGTGAGGAGATTTTTTTTGCCCGTTCTGGACACTTCCGATGATAACTATTCTTGGAATCCATGTGCAACTGGCAACGCTCTTTATATATTGATGTGTCCTTTCACGCAACAAAATATACACAGTACACACTTTGTCTTAGCAAACACAGTACATTTTTGTCGACATATCACATGTGGCCACTTGGAAATAAGTGAAGCCACTTTCTAACATTTTCGTGGGTCCATAGGACCTATATATAGTACTACTACTAGTACATTTTAGTCGTCTTGCTTGTTGATGGAAGATATCCCTGACCTTGCGATGAGATTTGGTTTGCCCCTTCTGGTCACCTCCGATGCGTCCTTTCTTGCAACTGGCAACACTCTTTATATGTATTTTCCATGTCCTTTCTTGCAATAAAATAAGAAGCAAATACAAGGTACACACTTTGTCTTAGCAAACACAGTACACGCCTAGTAGTGCCCACTACTGTACGGATCGGGAAAGAAGTGTTGGGTATCCTCCGGCGACTCCGTGGGCATCCACTGCTGCCCGCCAGCTAAGCTCGTGTCGTCGTCGTCGTAGTCCATCCCGCCGAACCAGTGCTCGTCCAACAAGTCGCTGGAAACGGACGGCGTCGGCGATCCCGTGTCCGGCTCAGGGCATGACGACTCCTGCTGGAACGCCTTGACGGCGACCGCGACGGCGTGCTTGATCTCCTGCGCGCTGCTGCTCCGCCCGGCAGCGAGGACGGGCCGCATCCGCCAGGCGGAATCGGCGTAGTTGAGGCAGGCGGCCGGGCCGGACAGCGCGAGCGCGGCGGCGTCGTGCGCGCGCGCGGCCATGTCGGCGCTGGTGAAGGTGCCGAGCCAGAGCCTGCAGCCCTTGCTCCCGTGCACGCGCACCTCGCACACCCACCGCTCGGCCCCCGCCTGGCCGCGACGCCGCACGCCGCGGTACACCGCGTGGCGCGTCTCGTGGAACTTGCTCCGACCGGCCGGCCTCTTGGGCGGCTCAGACCACACCGTCCGGTGCTGTGCATGACCAGCAGACTCGGGCTGGGAGGCGGCGTCGGCGTCCATCGGCCGTCCACAGCAACGAATTGCTCCAAGTGTTAATCAAGTACTAGTAGGAGGTTGCTGTTTTTAGGAACTGCGGGTTTGAGCTGGTCGGAGAACCAAAGGAGTACTATATACTAGAAGAATACCCCGCGCGTTGCAGCGGGTATCTTTTTAAAGAATATTCTATAAACAAAATGGGTATAAGGTGTATGAAATATTCCATTATCAATATTCAATTGATCACATAATCGATATACTAAATTTAATTCATGTGAAATTATTGTATATTTTGAGAAATAAATATTAGTGACATGGATAATTATATGGCTAAAAAAAGATGGCATGGTTATGTGGCATGAAATATGTAATATCACGAGATGACATGGATAATTGATTGGCTAACATAGTGTGTGATGTGGATAGCTTGCATGTTGAGATAGAAAAATCATAAATACATCTTAGTGGGGTTTTGTCTTATAAGAAGTATAGATTGGCACTCCCACTAGGTAAGTAGGGCAGCTACAGCATACTTAATCTCGAAAATTTATTTTTAATCTCGGAAGTGGATGGTTTGACATAATTTTTTTTAACTTCGATTTTTTTACATCATAGGGCCACATGGCTGTGAACACAATTTTTAAGGTTTATAGAGTTTTGCAATAGAACACATTTTTAGCACTTACAGGACATAATTTGGCATTTAATAAAACAACATCTTTTCTTACATAATTTAATACTCCCTCCGTCCACTTTATAAGGAATTTCAATTTTGTCCATGTACATTCTAAAATGAGTGAATCTAGACTCATTTTATATATGTTGATTCACTTATTTTTACTATGTATGTGTTTAAAATTGAAATGATATGTAGTGTGCCTTATAAAATGAAAGTAGTGAGTACTATATCTATGCCATGTTCACCATAATGTGACCATATAAGTTACAAGGAAGTTCTCCATAAGGTCTTCCCATTCTTCAGTACCATTCTATATATGTAATTTCTTAATTTATTTAAAGGCTATGGTTAACAGTGGAATCTGGGGTCTCGACGGTTATGGTGCCTACATTTATACGCCCTCCGTCCCAAAATACAAGGCGCCCTTTAATTTCGCTAGTCAACGGCGTCCAACTTTGACCATGATTTTTCCTTATAATATATCCGCATAAATAGTATAAATATATACGAACTAAAAGAATTTTAGAAGACGAGTTCAACGGTACCATTTATATATTCTCAATGCATATATTTTGTTATATACTTATAATCAAAGTTGACCATCACAGACCACCGTAAAAATAGCGCGCCTTGTATTTTGGGACGGAGGGAGTACTAGATGTTCTGTTGCACGAAAATGGACCAACTGCAAAAATAACAATCATATTCCAGGAACAAACTACAAAACCTTTGAATAAATAGATAAAGAAAACTATGAACGAGCGCACCATGCCTTCTTATATTAAAAAGGAAGAATATATGTTTGGTTTCACACTCTTCATAGTCCCAAACAATTGCCACACACCAAGATCGCAAAAAAGATAAGTTATCGCGCAAAATAAATCAGGTGCTATTTTGACAAAATAAATTGGATATATTATAATATTCGCAAATGTACGTATTATATATTTAGGCCATTTACGGTTGGACTTATTGAATCCATTTATAGACCGCAAGCTGTTCACTCCGGGAGAATATCTAGTGCTCCTAAACATTTAGCTGCTCCCGGTTAAGAAAACATTTTTAAAGTCTCCAAAAATTGTACCATAAAATTTGAGTGCTCGCAAAGTATGTGTCGACAACCTTGAAACTTTTCAGGTCCAAACTCAAAACTAATATAGACAACCAAAATAAGACAAATCTAGCATGAGCAGTATCACATGGTGTAAGAAAAGACAAAAAAGAACTATTCATGATAATTTTTCTATTTTGTTTTCCAATATTATTTTAGAATTTCGACTTGAAAATTTTACAGCTTGCAGACACATACTTTGTGTGAACACTCATAATTTTAGTAGAATTAATTGAGAGTTCTAAAACCATTTTTTTATCGGTAGCAGAGGGAGCACTAGATATTCCATCCTGTTACTCCACATGCATGATCGCAAGTTGTCTTGTTGGCCACATGATTTGGCACAAAGCATGACCCTGAAAGGGAAGATGCTGGGTCGATCTGGCCGGCCGCATTGTGTGATTGAAGCGAATGCATCGCTGTAATATGAAGAGGCAGACTACTACCTCCTACTTCCTCCGTTCATTAGTAGACGACTTCCAAATAGATGTATCTATCACTAAAATAAAATAGTGTTAGATACTTCCCATTTGGAAGTCGTCTAATAATGAACAGAGGGAATAACTAGGAATTCTATGATGGTTTTCTCAAACTAGCGTGCATACCTTGTCAGGTTTCGACCACATCTTGTTTGACACGGATGCTATGGTCATCAGTAACCACTATTTATCGGTCTTGGTAGACAGTGCTGTCCTTTCTTCACCTTACTTGAATTTTGTCAAAAAAAATTTCTTGACCCGACTTAGTATGCTCGGACCATTGCGATAAGAATCTGATACGTTCACACCATCTCCAACGCAGTGAGTCTGTATGCGTCCCGGTTTTATCCGTTTGTGTCGCCAACCGGAACGCAAAATCCAGTTGTCTCTGTCAATCGGTGATGTGTGAGTAGTTCATATTTGGACTACGGTTGTATATAGTAGTAGCTAGATGGTTGTCTCTTCTCCTTTTGCTAACATGTTTAGATATTTTGAGCTGCCTTACATGATCAAGATCACTGTTATGTAATTGCTCCATGTTGTGTTTGCTGGAATCCCATGAATCATGAAGTTATGATCAAATTGTTCATATTTTTATATGATCTTGATACTTTATTTGTGTTGTTGTTCTATTGTGTTCTCGCATAGTCTCGGTGCGTGCGATTGCTTTGTCCAAGTCATCAATGCATCTCCAAGAGAGATCTTTGTGATGGATAGTAGGTTCATGCCACCTCTATCATGGGAACGAGTGACAGAAACTTATAAGGGTGAGGATGTGATGTTGCTATTAACGGTAAAACATCGGTGTTTATTACTACTTATTGATTATAAATATTGCTTACATTATTTATTGAGCTTAATGCAATTGTTTGTTGCTTTTGCAACATAATACGAACAAGTGACAAACATAGAAGCACACGTAAGGTGAATTGTTAGTTATAGATGCATGTTGTCTATATATTTGACTTAATTCCTACATGATTGGTGCATTGAACTTTATCTTTTCATAATAGTATTGTTATGCCCTCATGTTTTATCAATTTCTTAGATCTAATTTGTTCACCCACCATGTTTACTATTTTATGGAGAGACATCACTAGTGAAACTATGGTCCCCGATCCATTATTTTACATTGTTTACAATCTTTTTAATTGCTTTTGATCATCACTTTCTCGTTGTTCTCTTCTACTTTTATTGTTTCCAACCACACCATAGATTTAATTCTCTCGTAACAACAAGATGAGAAGCTTGACAACCTTCCCAAAAAAGTTTGGAGCGAAAGGAATCTTGTGTGTTTTGTGCAGATCCACGTTTTTGTTGAACCTCCAGGCAACAAGTAACGTAACTGAATGTGCTAGAGTCATATTGGATTGATAACCTTGGTATTTTCACTAAGGGAAACTTACCAATGTGTTGCATCATACCTTTCACTTGGGGTTTCCCAACGTGTATGTTGTAATATCACTATGAGTTCCTTAATATCTCGAGTGACATTTTACAACATTAGCCGGACTATGTAGTTATCCCGGTCATCCCAACTTTAACAACTATACATAAAATTTATGTGTCAGGCAAATAATAGAGAACCTGTAAAGCTTGTGGGAAATAACATACAACTTGTAACATTTGTAGAACTAAAGAAGTTCCAAAAATATTAAACGACTAAAACATAAGTAAATTAGCACACATTATGGAGGAAACGAAGGATATTTGGGTCATGAATTTTCTATCGTGGAATAATCATGTAGACACACCGAGTGCTCGACAAAAAAATGGGACCTTTCAATACGAACAAAACAGGTGAAGTTATGTGGAGACTCCCCTACCATAAGGACAATGTGCTTTTCATAAAATTTGCTAGCTTACACCTAGATGATACAAACATAGAACCCACGCCAGGCCTCTACATAAAAAGATGCACACAATCGCTGAGATATAGGAAGATAGAAAGAAGAAAGATATATAAATACCCTCATATGGAAAATATACATGTGACATGTGACCATGCAAAACCCCGATGGTAAAGATCTACGACGGTGGTGGACTAATATGCAGATATGCCGCCACCCATGCGGGGTAAAAATATAGTTCGCCACTTGTTCCAACTGTGAGCGTACCTATTAAAGTAATAATGTTTGTGTGGAATATGAGCACATTTCAAGTTTAATAAATTATTCCACATCACCATAGAGAATTACAAGTTTAATTAATACATTATTACACATCACCAACATCCACACCTATCGTTTCTGTTTTCTTATGCGCCGTAGCCACGGAGAGTCTTCATCATTTAACATGATACTGAAACTTATTATAATCTGCTGACATGTCTGTTTTCTCATCTACTCACATGATGATTCTTTTTCCTGAATGAAAAATGTGGCGCTTTGGCTCATCGGACGATGTATTCTTTTGCTGATTTCTTTTTCTCGGTTTGGTAGATATGTCCTTCACATAGAAAACATGAGCCACATTGTTGGCTAGGACAAATGGTTCGTCCGTGTACGCAAGATTGTTCAGATCCACTGTTGTCATGCCGTAATTTTGGTCTACATCTACCCCGCCTCCTGTCAGCTTGACCCATTTGCACCGAAAAAAGGGAACTTAAAAGTAGCTCCATAGTCAAGTTCCATATCTCCTATATGTACCCATAATATTTGCCCTTCTTCCCATTGTTGTATGTTGCATCAAAGCGGACACCACTGTTTTGGTTGGTGCTATTTTTATCATGGGCGATGGTGTAAAATGTATTCCCATTTATCTCGTACCCTTGGAAAGTACATATAGTCGAAGATGGTGACCTAGCCAACAAGTACAACTGATCTCCAACAATGGTGGTATTCATGAATGTGTCTGCAACCAAATGCCAAAAGTCGCCTTGTGGTTCCGTTTAATCCAGAAGTCAGCCTTCCCTACATTTTTGGAGCGTAGAATATTCTTGTGTTTCTCGATATACGGAGCCACCACGGTGGAATTTTGTAGAACTGTGTAGTGTGCTTGAGTGAAAGAATGCTCGTCCCTACATACGGTTCCTTTCCTTCCTATTATGCCTTTTCCAATCATCCTACCCTCATACCGAGATTCAGAAACACCAATCGTCTTAAGGTGAGGAAGAAAGTCAACACAAAACTCAATGACCTCTTCTGTTCTATAGCCCTTGGAGAAGCTTCCTTCTGGCCTAGCACGGTTACGAACATATTTCTTTAAGACTCTCATGAACCTCTCGAAGGGGAACGTATTGTGCAGAAACACAGGACCGAGAATTCTAATCTCTTCGACTAGGTGAACTAGGAGGTGCGTCATAATATTGAAGAAGGATGGCGGGAACAACAACTCGAAAGAGACCATACATTGGACCATATCAATCTGTAACCCTGATAGACTTTCTTGATAGATTACCTTCTGAGAAATTGCATCGAGAAATGCACATATCTTCACAAGGGCCAATCGAACATTTTCCGGTAGAATTCCCCTCAATGCAACTGGAAGCAATGGTGTCATAAGAACGTGGCAGTCATGAGACTTCAGGTTATGGAATTTTTTCTCTTTCATGTTTACTATTTCCTTTATATTCGACGAAAAGCTAGACGGGACCTTGATACTGAAAAGGACTTCAGAAAAGATTTCCTTCTCTTTCTTGATAAAAGTGTAGCTGGCATGCCCTTGAAACTGACATAGATGCATGTCGTCTTGTCCTTTATGACGTTCCTGGTCCTCCCGTGCTTCCGGTGTATCTTTTGGCTTCCTATACAAACCTAGAAAGCCTAGAATATTCACGCGAAGATTCTTCGTCAGGTGCATCACGTCGATTGCAGAGCGGACCTCATGGACTTCCCAATAGGGTAGCTCCCAAAATATAGATTTCTTCTTCCACATGGGTACGCGCTTATCAGCACCGTTCGGAACAGGTCGGCTGCCAGGACCCTTTCCAAATATTACATTTAAATCGTTGACCATACCAAATACTTCAGCACCAGTACGGGAGGCAGGCTTCGTCTGGGTTTCTGCCTTAACATCGAAATGCTTGCCTTTTTTCCTTAAGGAATGCCTGGGCGGAAGAAAATGATAGTTGTACGGGTACACATTCATCCTACATTTATCCATATGTATACTTTCTATCTGATCCAAACAATGTGTGCATGCATTGTATCCCTTGTTTGTCTGTCTTGAAATATTACTAAGATCATTGATGGTTACAAAAAGCAACACTTGTAGGTCAAATGGCTCCTATCTGTGCTCATCCCACACACTTACACCTTGTTTGACCCACAACTGCAAAAGTTCATCGACTAATGGCCTTAGGTACACATCAATGTCGTTTCCGGGTTGCTTCGGGCCTTGGATGAGCAATGGCATCATACTCAACTTCCGCTTCATGCAAAACCAAGGAGGAAGGTTGTAGATACATAGAGTCATTGGCCAGGTGTTGTGACTATAGCTCTGCTCCCCAAAAGGATTCATGCCATATGTTCTTAGACAGAATCATAAGTTCCTTGCGTCACCTGCAAAGTCCTTGAAATCTCTCTCGATTTTTCTCCACTGCCAAGCATCAGAGTGGTGCCTCAACTTGTCGTTTTTCTTACAGTCTTCCATGTGCCATCGCAACAACTTGGCATGCTCTTTGTTTTAGAACAGACGTTTCAACCGTGGTATTATAGGAGCATACCACATCACCTTGACAGGAACCATCTTCACGGGTGGGTCGCACTTAGCATCACCAGGGTCTTCTTTTCTGATCCTATACCGCAATGCATTGCATACTGGCATTTATCCTTATTCTGGTATTTCTCACCGCGTTAGAGGATGCAGTCATTAGGGCATGCATGTATCTTCTGCACGTATAATCCTAGAGGGCAGACAAGCTTCTTTGCTTCGTACGTGCTACAGGAAATTCGTTCTTTCTTGCAAGAATGTTCTTCAGTAGTACCAGCAACTTTCCAAATGACGAGTCAGTCACACCGGTCCCTACCTTCCACTTCAGCAATTCTAGTGTGCTTCCGAGCTTCTTCTGACCATCTTCAGAAGTTGGATACAACAATTTGTTGTGGTCCTCCAACATCTGATCAAACTGCAACCTCTCCTTTCTCGTGTCGCAGCCTTGCCTTGCATCAGAAATGACCCGACCAAGATCATCAGCGGGCTCATCGGGTGCCTGGTCTGCACCCCCTTCTTCTGTATTGTCTTCCATTGCGGTATCGACGTATTCAGGGAACATAGATCGATACTTATCATCACCGTTCTCTTCTTTATCACCATCTTCCATCATAACCCCTCTTTCTCCGTGCTTGGTCCAAACATTATAGCCGGACACGGAACCAGACCGAAGCAGGTTGCTCTGAATAACTCTTGAGGAAGTGTGATCCTTCTCATTCCGACAGTCAACACATGGACAAATCATAAAGGCATCCCGCCGCTTGTTTTCCTCGGCCGCAAGGTGAAAGGAACACAAGCCTTCTCTGTAAGCGTCAGAGCATCGGTCACCGTACATTCATGGATGGCTCATCTGCATCATAGAACAATATATCAAACGCAACCATGATGCTAAAATTAGTACCACGTGGTCTAAACGATAATATAGTTTCTAACCTTTTAGGATACTTCGAAATAAAGATGAGAAAGCTTAAGTGTGGTTCAGGCACCTCATATCATGTTTGTCTTGTGTGAAAAGAAGTGGTATCGCTCTAACAGGCATTTCACTGAACACCTCTAGTGCATATGAAGAAAAAAAACTAGCACAAACCACACCACCTTGATACGTCTCCAACGTATCTGTAATTTCTGATGTTCCATGATGATATTATGCCAATTGCTACATGTTTTCTCCCTTCTTTATTTATTTTTTATCGATCTTCCGGACTAACCTATTGACAAGATGCTACAGAGCCAGTTCTCTGTTTTCTGCTGTTTTTAGTTTCAGAAAAGTTGTTCTGGAAATATTCTCAAAATTGGAAAATTCCCGAAGTTTCCACGGAGTCCCGAAGAGATCCGGAGAGGGGCCTTAGTGGGCCCACACCATGGGGTGGAGCGCTGATATCTATGCACATTTCTATTCTTGTAGACAGTGTTGGGCCTCCAAGTGCAGAGGTTTGTAGAACAGCAGCAAGTTTTCCTTAAGTGGATCACCCATGGTTTATCGAACTCAGGGAGGTAGAGGTCAAAGATATCCCTCTCAAGCAACCCTGTAATTAAGATACAAGAAGTCTCTTGTGTCCCCAACACACCCAATATACTTGTCAGGTATATAGGTGCACTAGTTTGGCGAAGAGAGCGTAAAATGCAAGTTATATGGATGATAATAAGTGATAATAGAAATCTGAAATAAAAATGGCAGCAAGCAAACATGTAGCAGAACAGGCGGAAAACGGTGTTTCAATGCTTGGAAATAAGGCCTAGGGCTCCTACTTTCACTAGTGGACCCTCTCAACAATGATCACATAATTGAATGCATAAATATCATTTCTTCACTATGCTAGTCCAAACAACTCTCCGGTCGAATAACGAAAACTAATCATTGCGTAGGGCTTTAACAACACTCCTCAAGTCTATATTCCCTCTCTAGGGCACCCCAATGTCACTACGAGCGCCATAAATTAGTAAACAAACGCCACAATTTCATAGGTTCACCTTCCAACACAAGATATAACAATCATGCTAAACCACACGGAGCACACACTGTCACATTTGCCCCGTCATCAAAGTGTTTACGGAGATAACAAAACCACTTGAGTAGCAAAAGACGAAGAGTAACATCTACGAATTGAAATAGATTACAAAGCTCATGATCACATATAGATCACACCATGGGAGAGAGAGATGAACCACATAGCTATCGGTAGAGCCCTCTACCCCGGGGGAGAACTACTCCCTCCTCATCATAGGAGGCAACAACAGTGATGGAGATGGTGGTGGAGTCGATGGAGATGGCTTCCGAGGGCACTTCTCCGTCCCGGCAGGGTGCCAGAACAGAGATCTGTCCCCTGAAACTTGTCAGCGGTGGCAGCGGAGCTACAGATGTATTTTATGGCAAAGGTCGATTCTTTTAGGGTTTACGCCTCGGAGAGTATATATGGGCGAAAGGGCGATGCCGGGAGGTGGCCAGGGGGCCCACACCCCTAGGGGGTGCAGCCAGGGGGGACCCGCGCCACCCCATAGTGTGGCCACCCTGTGGCCCCCCTCCAGGGTTCTTCAGGACTTCTGGATGCTTCCGAGAGTTTTAGGACTTCTAGCTTTCGAATTTTCCAATTCCGAGAATACTTCCAGCACAACTTTTCTGAAACTAAAAACAGCAGAAAACAGGGAACTGGCTCTGTGGCATCTTGTTAATAGGTTAGTCCGAGAAAACATAAGAAAACGTAGGAAAACATGTAGCAATTGGCATAATATCAAAATGGAACATCAGAAATTATAGAGACGTTTGAGACGTATCAAGCATCCCCAAGCTTAGTTCCTACTCGTCCTCGAGTAGGTAAACGATAAAAAATAATAATTTCTGAGGTGACATGCTACCACACAATCTTGATCATAATATGTAATGTAGAGCATGTAACTAGGATCAAATGAACTAAAGTTGTGATCTATATTTGATATCAACAAGTAATGCATAAACAATGAAGAAAGAAGTAAAACTTTTAATGAATCAATACTAAAAGACTATCAACCATGCAATGTTTATTAGAGATGATTTAAGTTTTCAAGAACAATAATATCATGCACGTAAAACGATCTTCACAACCCCTGTTAGGATCAAGTCAAGCTTTCCACACGATGCGATGCTTGAATGTTAAACTATTTGCGCACTAAAAACAAGCAAGTGTTCTGCGTTGGTCCCTGGCACCGGGATATTATGGATAAGAGAACATTATGGGGGGTTTGGAAGGTCAATGGAATAAAGGCTCACAAAGCTAAAAGTGGACACTAGACATTAGAAAGTCTTACAACCGAAGCTATGCAAGGAGTAAGGATTGCCACACAACGGATGCACATAGAGCTATAAGTGTATGAAAGCTCTCCAATGGAACTAGTCGGGGTGCATCCAACTTTCTTGCTCACAAAGACCTAGAGCTCATTTTAGGAGGCTCATCATTGGAATATACAAGCCAAGTTCTATAATGTAAAGTTCCCCACATAGTTATGAATGAATTATAATATGAAAACTCTCTCCAAACTGAAGTATTGGTGCTAAACATGAAGCACAAGTGTGGTATAAAGGATAGTGATGCGCCCCCTCTCTCTTTATTCTTTCTTTGGCCCTTTCTTTTTTTTCTTTTTGGGCTTTTTCATTTTTTTATTTTTTTTATTTTATATATCTTCACGGGTAGGGGCAACATCCTATATTACAATGAATCATCACACTTTTAGTGTTCATAACTCATAAAGAAATATCTCTGATGTCTCTAACTGCATGCTCCTGCTAGTGTAGCGGTATGCATAAATAACCATGAAGCTCATCATCAAGTAACATAATGGAGGTGGATGTTGTGCAACAATATATCTCAGAATGGCTATGGAAATGCCATGATAGGTAGGTATGGTGCATGTTTTTAGGAATAATATATGGTCTTATGTGTAGGATAACAAAGTCCTCCCACGGGATTTGGATGCACTGGCAAAGTTTGCACCAACTCTCAATGTGAGAAAGGGCAATGCATAGTACCGAAGAGGCTAGCAAATATGGATGGTGGAAGTGCCAAGAACCGCAACATAGACCCACAAGTTAAAAGATTGCAGCAAGCAAATCATCTTACAAGGAAAAGTGCAAATCACTCCAAGAGGGTCCGTGGCAGTGACAAGTCACTATTAGCTACCCCGACCGTAGCGTGTAACAAAAGGCCGATCAGAAATGTATCACTCGTAGCAATCATATACCATTGTTTCTATCAGCTGGTAATTTAAATGTGGCACAGTTTAAAGTTTCTTAGACCAACCCTTAAAAGTTTCTACTTACTAGTCCTTCCCGTTTATCCATTAAGCAAACTAATATCTCAAAGCAACAGCAGTGATTCAAGTGAAGCAGTTTAGTGATCTACAAGACCATGCGAATTTTTCCACTATAACAACTACCACATAAGAATTTCTATTCTCAACCAAGAACATATATATGAGAACCACCTAACAACAAAAGATAACAGCTCTGAACAAGAGATGCATGAAAATAAAGGCTAAACGCAGTACTAGCAAAAAGTGAACACTCACAGAACAATAAGAAGAAAACTAGAGTGTTCTAAGCAATCAAAACAGAGCGTATGTCTCTCCCACACAAGTATAAGAAGAACCAACCATTTATTACAACAAAGAAAACCAACCAAACTGAAAACAAAAATAAAAGACGCTCCAAGTAAAGCACATAAGATGTGACCGAATAAAAATATACTTTCACTAGAAGTAACCTGATAATTTGTTGATGAAGAAGGGGGTGCCTTGGGCATCCCCAAGCTTAGACGCTTGAGTCTTCTTGGAATTTTCTGGGATGTACCACCGGGGCATCCCCAAGCTTAGGCTTTTCACTCTTCTTGGTCACATCATATCATCCTCTTCTCTTAACCCTTGAAAAATTCCTTCACATCAAAATTCTCACAATCCTCATTAGCAACGTTAGTGCAATTGAAAAAATGAATTCACATGGTTCAGTTTCAACACAAGTATAACACTCAAAAACAGATTAGCTACTTTCACAACTTCCTTTAAAACTCTTTTTCTTAAAAGAACACCAAAAGAAAGAGATTAAGATGCAAATGCGATAAATGGCAGAAATCTGTCAAAACAGAACAACAGGTAAAGATCGATTTATTCAAATATCTTATGTTGCTCAAATGAAAAAGTGGTCTTCTAAGAAAATTTTCGTATATAACTCAGGATTAAGCACAAAAAAACTCAGGTAATTTGAATTTTGTGTGATTTTTAACGGAATTAACAGTGGACAGCAGAAATCTGTTTCCTGCGCAGAAATCCGAAATATAGGCTCAACTTTCCACTAGAGGCTTTGCTTGGCTCAACAAAAAGTCAAAAAAAAAGATACATCGGGGTTGCTAAGGAAATAGAAAACACCCAGGTGCAAAGCACACCAAAGAAAACGAAGGAAAACGGGTTGAAAACAGCGAAATAAAACGACTTGTCTCCCGGTAGCGCTTTTCTTTAACGCCTTTCAGCTAGGCATAGAAAGCAAAGATGCTCACATAAGAAATATGAATTAAGAAAAAGAGAGCATCAAGAAGCAAGTATAAAACAAATTTAAGTCTAACCCACTTCCTATGAAAAATAATATTGTAGAAAAACAAGTCATGAAAGCAGAAAGCAACGAGCATAGGAAAGCAAAACAAGTGCAACTTCATAATCTTAACCATAAAGAGGGGAAGCTTGATATTGTTGAGGTGCATGAAACTATGTTTCCCTCTCTCATAATAACTTTCGGTAGCATCATGAATAAAATTAACAATATAACTATCACAAGAAACATTCTTATCACGAGCCACATGCATAAAAGAATTCATACTCTCCACATAAGCATAGTCATTCTTATTAATAGTAGTGGGAGAAAATTCAACAAAATAGCTATCATTATTATTCTCATCACCATTATCATTAAATATAGGAGGCATATTGTAATCATAATTAATTTTTTCCTCAATAGTAGGTGGACTGAAAATATCATATTCAGCATTGTAAACAGGTGGAACTAGAATACCACAATCATTATAATCATCTTATATTCGAGGCAAGGTATCATCAAAGTAAATTTCCTCCTCAAAACTAGGGGGACTAAAAATATAATATTCACCAAAACTAGCTTCCCCAAGCTTAGACTTTTCCGTAGCTTTAGCAATAATGGTGTTCAAAGAATTCATACTAATAACATTGCTATTAGCATGCAAATAAAGCTCCACAGGTTTTTTAATTTTCTCCTCAAACACTTCATGTCCCAATTCAAGATAAATATTATAAAGCTCTCTCATATTTTTGTTGTTTTCCATTAAGCCTAACTAGTGAAAATAAAAATAAGAAACAAAAAGATATAATTGCAGAATCTAAAGGAAATATCTTCGAGCACTCACACCCGAGGATGTGAGTACCTTTTACCTTACCTCCCCGGCAACGGTGCCAGAAAAGAGCTTGATGTTTACGCACGCTTCTATTCTTGTAGACAGTCTTGGGCCTCCAAGTGCAGAGGTTTGTAGAACAGCAGCAAGTTTCCCTTAAGTGGATCACCCAAGGTTTATCGAACTCAGGGAGGTAGATGTCAAAGATATCCCTCTCAGGCAACCATTCAATTAAGATACAAGAAGTGTCTTGTGTCCCCAACACACCCTATATACTTGTCAGGTATATAGGTGCACTAGTTCGGTGAAGAGAGAGTAAAATGCAAATAATATGGATGATAATAAGTGATAATAGAAATCTGACATAAAAATGGCAGCAAGCAAACATGTACCAGAACATGCGGTAAACGGTGTTTCAATGCTTGGAAATAAGGCCTAGGGCTCCTACTTTCACTATTGGACACTCTCAACAATGATCACATAATTGAATGCAGAAATATCATTTCTTCACTATGCTACTCCGAACCACTCTCCGGTCGAATAACGAACACTAATCATTGCGTAGGGCTTTAACAACACACCTCAAGTCTATATTCCCTCTCTAGGGCACCCCAAAGTCACTACGAGCGCCATAAATTAGTAAAAAGACGCCACAATTTCATAGGTTCACCTTCCAACACAAGATATAAATACCATGCTAAACCACACGGAGCACACATTGCAACCTTTGCCCCGTGATCAAAGTGTTTACGGAGATAACAAAACCACTAGAGTAGCAAAATAAGAAGAGTAACATCTACGAATTCAAATAGATTACAAAGCTCATGATCACATATAGATCACACCATGGGAGAGAGATGAACCACATAGCTACCGGTAGAGCCCTCTGCCCCGGGGGAGAACTACTCCCTCCTCATCATAAGAGATAGCAACGGCGATGGAGATGGCGGTGGATTCGATGGAGATGGCTTCCGGGGGCACTTCCCCGTCCCGGCAGGGTGCCAGAACACAGACCTGTCCCCCAAAACTTGTCGGCGGCGGCGGCGGAGCTACGGATGTATTTTGTGGAAAAGGTCGATTCTTTTAGGGTTTACGCCTCAGGGAGTATATATGGGCGAAAGGGTGATGTCGGGAGGTGGTCAGGGGGCCCACACCACTAGGTGGCACGGCTAGGGGGGGACCCGCGCCACCCCATGGTGTGGCCACCCTGTGGCCCCCCTCCAGGGCTCTTCGGGACTTCTGGATGCTTCTGGGACTTCTAGGACTTCTAGCTTTCGAATTTTCCAATTCCGAGAATATTTCCAGAACAACTTTTCTGAAACTAAAAATAGCAGAAAACAGGGAACTGGCTTTGTTGCATCTTGTTAATAGGTTAGTCCCGGAAAACATAAGAAAACGTAGGAAAACATGCAGCAATTGGCATAATATCAACATGGAACATTAAAAATTATAGATACTTTTGAGACGTATCACGCGCCCCCCTTGGCCGCGCCGGGGGTGGTCTGGGCCGCCCAGGGCTCCACCGCCTTTGCCCTTTCGCCTATTTATTCCCCTCCGAAGGAAAACCCTAAGCACCTGATCAAAAATCCCCGAAAAGTTCCGCAGCCGCTGTCGTCGTCAACCCTAGATCAGGGGGGTTCTGAAGCTGTCTCCCAGCACCTTGACAGAGAGGAGATCATAACCGGAGGCCTCTTCATCACCATGCCTGCCTCCAGAGTGATGCGTGAGTACTTCATCCTTGGACTACGGGTCCATAGCAGTAGCTAGATGCTTGTCGTCTCCTCCTATGACTCAATGTTTGGATCTCGTGAGCTGCCTAACATGATCGAGATTGTTCTTATGTAATTCTATGGACTGTGTTTGCTGGGATCCGATGAATATTGAACTTATGCCAGGTTGATTATATTCTTTATTGCATATGTTATTTGTGATCTTGCATGCTTTCTTTTGCTAGTGGTTGCTCTGGCCAAGTAGTTGCTAGTGACTCCAAGAGGGAGTATTTATGCTCGATAGTTGGGTTCATGCCTCTTTTTCGCCTGTGCTCGAGTGACAGAAACGTGACGGAGAGGATGTGCTATTGCCACTAGGGAGAAAACAGCGGTGTGAGTGCCCGCGTGCACAATGCGATTATCTGTTGCTTGCAAGTTAATACCTAAGGGGGTTCAGATGATAACCTGAGGGTGGATTATTAGTCATAGATGCAGTTGGATTACAGTCTACGTATATTGTTGTAATGCCCACACTAAATATCATATTAGTCACCATGTCATGAATGTGCACTATGGTGCAACCTCTATTTGTCAATTTCCTAGCTGTAATTTGTTCACCCATCATGCTATCTTTTATGGAGAGACACCACTAGTGAACCTATGAACCCCGGTCCATTTTCCTACACTGTTAAACAAACCACTACAATTTCTTGCTTTCTTTAGTTACTGCAAGCATACACTATTTTCTACACTATACGTCTAATCTTTGTTTTCAGCAAGACCGGTGAGATTGACAAACTCACTGTACCGTTGGGACAAAGTATTTTGGTTGTGTTGTGTGCAGGTTCTGCGTTGTTGCTGACACCGGTGATCCATCACCACCGTCAGGGGCATCAACCTTCCGAATATCCTCTTTCTCCTACTGGATTGATAACCTTGGTTCTTAATTGAGGGAAATTATTACCGCTGCACTCATCACACTCTCCTCTTGGGGTTCCCAACACACATGAATTTCTTTAAGGAATTTCTATCGCCATCTGCCAGAAACAAGGAATTTCTCTCGCCATTGCCGGGGAGAAAGAAGTCTTCTAGCAAGGGGAGTCTCTCACTCTCAACCTCTTTATTTTGTTTATTGTCTTGTTTTGCTTCTTTATATAAAAAACACACAAAAAATTAGTTTACTTTATAGCTGTTATTTATTTGCTTGCTTTTATTTTGCTAAAATGAGTTCCTCTGAGAATACTAAGTTGTGTGACTTCACTAGCACAAACAAAAATGGTTTTATTTGCACACCTATTGCTCCACCTGCTCCTACTGCTGCTTTCTATGAAATTAAACATGCTTTATTAAATCTTGTTATGAAAGAGCAATTTTCTGGTGTTAGTACTGATGAGGCTGCTGCTCACCTTAATAATTTTGGTGAACTATGTGAGATGCAAAAATATAAAGATGTGGATGGAGATATTATTAAACTGAAATTATTTCCATTCTCTTTGAGAGGAAGAGCTAAAGAATGGTTGCTATGTTTGCCTAGAAATAGTATTGACTCATGGACTAAGTGTAAAGATGCTTTAATTGGAAAATATTATCCTCATGCTAAGATTATATCCCTGAGAAGTGACATAATGAATTTTAAACAATTTGATAATGAACATGTTTCGAAAGCTTGGTAGAGAATGAAAACTATGGTGAAGAATTGTCCCACTCATGGACTGACTACTTGGATGATTATACAAACCTTTTATGGAGGACTGAATTTCTCCTTAAGGAACCTATTGGATTCAGCTGTTGGAGGTACCTTTATGTCCATCACTTTGGGCAATGCAACAAAGCTTCTAGATGATATGATGATAAATTATTCAGAGCGGCACACTGAGAGAGCTCCACAAGGTAAGAAGGTAAATTCGGTTGAGGAAACCTCCTCTTTGAGTGAAAGGCTTGATGCTATTATGTATATGCTTGTTAATGGTAAATCTCAAGTTGATCCAAATAATGTTCTTTTAGCCTCTTTGGTTGCTCAACAAGAGCATGTTTATGTGAACTTTATTAGAAATAATAATTTCAACAACAATGCTTATAGAAATAATTTTGGTGGAAACAATTATAATCCCTATCCTCCTAATAATGGTTATGGTAATTCTTATGGCAATTCATACAATAATAATAAAAGCTCTACTTCTGATCTTGAAAACATGCTTAGAGAATTTATTAGCACACAAACTGCTTTTAATAAATCTGTTGACGAAAAGCTTGGTAAAATAGATGTTCTTGCCTCTAAAGTAGATAGCCTAGCTATTGATGTTGATTTTCTTAAACTGAAGGTTTTGCCACATGATGTTACAGAAAGTAAAGCTTTGAATGCCATCCAAGTTCGAATTGATAATAATTTTAAGTTGATGGCTGAATTATGTGCTAGGTGGGAAAGGGAAGATGAATTGGCTAACAAGAATAATATTGCTAGAGTTTGCACTATCACCACCACTAGTAAAACTGAAGCTCCTAGTGCTAGTAAACCTCCTACTATCAATGGGAAAGTAGTTGGTGTTAACAAAGTCTCCACCCCTTCGGTGAAACGTGCTAAATTGCCTCAAATTGCTGAAATTGCTTCTCATAAAAGTGCTGAAATTTTTAGAGATGTGGGAGATAATGGTTCCATTACTTTTGATGATAATAATTTTGATTTTGATGATTGCAATATATCTGAAGTTATTATGTTCCTACAAAAGCTTGCTGGAAGTCCCAATGCTAGTGCCATGAATATGTCCTTTACTAAACATATTACCAATGCTCTCATGAAAGTTAGAGAAGAAAAGCTGAAACTTGAAACATCTATACCTAGGAAATTAGATGATGGTTGGGAGCCCATCATTAAGATAAAAGTAAATGATTTTTATATGCTTTCTGTGATCTTGGTGCTATTATCTCTATCATGCCTAAAAATCTTTATGATATGCTTGATCTACCACTGTTGGAACACCGTTATTTGGATGTTCATCTTGCCGGTAATGCTAAGAAGAAACCTTTTGGTAGAATTGATGATGTTCTTATTATGGTTAAAAATAACCTTGTCCCTGTTGATTTTGTTGTTATGAACATTGAATGCAATGCTTCTTGTCCTATTATTTTGGGAAGACCTTTTCTTAGAACTGTTGGTGCTATTATTGATATGAAAGAGGGGAGTATTAAATATCAATTCCCACTCAAGAAAGGTATGGAACAATTTCCTAGAAATAGAATGAAGCTACCTTTTGAATCTATTATTAGAGCAATTTATGATGTCGATTCTTCTTCACTTGAAAATACTTGAGTTGCTTTCTATGCCTAGCTGAAAGGCGTTAAAGAAAAGCGCTACCGGGAGAAAACCCGTTTTATTCCTCCGTTTTCAACCCGTTTTCCTTCATTTTATTTTGTTTTCTTTGCACCTCACTACCAAATTCCGCGCGATCCGGAACGTTTTGAGCGGCACGTTTTGATAACGTCATGTTGTTTCCGTCGCGGATGGCTGAAAAGTGGAATTTTCTCTTGAAGGACGCGGTCCATCTCGACGTTTCTTATATGTTCCGTCGCGGATTTTTGTTCCCGGCCCAATAGGCCCAGTTGGAGGCAAGTTTCATTCCACGAGTATGTCGCAGATTAGTCGAATATATCCCTTTACATTTCTGTCATTTATTTGTCCATATTGTGAAATCGAATTATCTGTTTGGTATATGTTTTTGCATCGGCATTACTCTAATGTAACCCTTTTAACTTCTGTCACTTAGATCCATCGATACTTCTGTCATCTATTTCTCCATATTGTGAACTCAAATCATATCTATCCTAAGAAAATAAACATAGACTACATATTAATATAAGCCACCCAATACAACCAACGAGATTGTCGATCTAAAAAAACATCATAAGCACGGGGGCAGCAGTAGGGGCCTAAAAGAGCATCAATAGGGGGCCGACAGCACCTCCGATGGCACTAGATCCTCCGACGGCACTGGATCCTGCCTTGGCACTGGATCCTCCCTTGCCTGGGGACTCACAGCTGCGAGGAGAACGATCAGAGTTTTCTTCTCTGCCAGGGCTAAACCCGATCTTCAGTTCCCCAACCTGCAAGGTCAGTTCGATGTTGGTGGCCATTATCTTGTACATATCATCCATCAACTTCCGATACGCCACGAGGGAAGCTTCGCCCTGAGCCACCTGCTCCAACCTGGCATCGCGTGCCTTCTTGAGATTGTCGTAGGCGAGCTTCAAGACCTTCTCAAGCTCAGCTTCTAGGATGTCAACCCTCTTCGCCAAAGCGGCAAAGATGACCCTCCCTTGGCTTCATGTGCCCTGTAGATAGTTGCATGATAGGAAGTTGATGTTAATCTAAAAGGAAAAATGAATCTAAGAAAGATGAAATCACGAGGAATTCAGAAACGGATCTAAGAAAGATGAAAGCACGAGGAATTCTGAAAAGGATATAAGAAAGACGAAATCACGAGGAATCCAGAAACGGATCAGAAGTATGTTAACGGAAATGGAACCTACAAGAGGGCAGCAGACCGCTTCGCCGGTGAAGCCATGACCGCCTGGAGGAACGATCGAGCAGCTACTACGTCAAAGGGTTTTCGCTTGAGGGGAGGCGGTGAGGCAGATAGAGGATGAACTGAAGAGTGCATCTATTTATACACCGGGAGGGGGAGTAGAACGGAGGAGCCGTATGCACGACGGAGCAATAACTGGCTGTCGGAACTAAAACGACACGTTTCACGTTCACAATATCGTGACGAACGCGTGGCGTGCTGCATGTCACGGTTACTGCGGTGAGTGGAAGAGCGGTTGTTTCCAGACTTGGGCCATGATGGCACTTTCTTGGGCCCTCTTCTGTCAGGACCTTTTTATTGGGCCTTATAGCACTCCGTAGCCCATAATTATACTACTACAGTTGCAGCCCAAAATAAGAAGGATGAAATGTTGAAACTTCAACGAACACATAAAACGTCAAAATTTTGATTACTTTGCCACGTTTCAACATCTTCCACACTATAAACACTACGCATCATCCCAGAATGCATCGTCAAGTTCGTCGTCATGGGAGTCCCGCATAAGGCTCTCCCAGAATGCTTCGTCCATCTCCTCATCCGACGATGAGACGACGATGGTGGAGGGGCCAGCATCCCCCTCGGATGCACGAGCTCGCATCTTCGCTTCCCTCTGAGTGTCGAGCCGCAATTGCGCATGTACCGGATCTGGGTGATCACGGCGTAACCTCTCCGTCGTGGCATCGTCATCCCGACGGATAAGAAGCTGCACGAACGCGCGGCGGTTCTCCTGCTCCTCCTTGCGGGTCACAATCCTCAGAACTGGGGCGAGGAACTCAGCAACTTCCCTGCTCTCGACGTCCCGGAAGTTGAGCTCAGCGCGCGGGGGGCCGAACCGCCACACCGCCACGTCGAACGCACGGGCGGCAAACTCGGGCGTGTCGAAGGTGCCCATCCACCACCGCATGCCGTTGTGTGTGATCTCCGCGGACCAGCGCCCGGACGGCCGCAACTGCACACCTCGGAAGCCGGTGCTGCTTCTCACGCGCGGCGCCATCGGGTGGATCAGCGACGAGAGTGAGGGGGACGTCGGGGGGCTGTGGCGGCATGCAGTAATCTGCACCGAGAGTGAGGGGGGAGGTTGGGGGGGTTGTGGCGGCAGCGTAGAAGGTAGGTTGTGTGGTCCGTGCTCGGTCGTATTTATGCGATAGCGACGACGTCGAGAAGTTCAGTGACCGTTGGCTTGCCAGGCTTTTGTTGAGTTCTGCGGTGATGAGTTGCACGATCTACCAGCATGGGGGATTTGATCTAAACTCGAGGTTATAGCAGCTATTAGCG
This sequence comes from Alopecurus myosuroides, assembly GCA_028641055.1. Taxonomy (NCBI): domain Eukaryota; kingdom Viridiplantae; phylum Streptophyta; class Magnoliopsida; order Poales; family Poaceae; genus Alopecurus; species Alopecurus myosuroides. The sequence goes on from CM054057.1 coordinate 779,084,330, forward strand.
ATTTGATCTTTACTCGGGTTTTAGCACGAGGGATCTACCAGCAATAATATACCTTAGAAGTTTATGAAAAAAACTAAACCTTAACAAGTCCAGGAAACAAACGTAATTACAATCCAGCTAGACAAAATAAGAAGTTCATAGGCCTAGCTCAGCAGCAACCTTGTCTCTTCACCAACAATGCATATCCTTTGCTCCGGTTCTATATCACCCCCATCTTAATGACCGCTTCCAACCTAGGGTCATCGGTCTCCCTCACAATGATCAAAACAGGTTGCTGATTATGGGAATTATTGCCTTGGACGAAAACCATCCACACCAGCTTGTCGAGGATAATGCGGCCGTCGGTTTTCTTGTTGTAATAAATGGTGGTGACATGCTCTTCTGCTCTAAGTCGTAGGCCAACCCTGCCATGATTCCTCAGGACAGCGTGTTCCCCTATCAACTTCGATAGTTTCTAAGCATGAAAGATAACATACCATATTAGTAGACCTTCTCATGGTTGTTGGAAATTTACTTGGAAAAAGAGGAGGGCGTCTTATAGATACATACCATAGTATAGTGCTGCAAGTTTGTGACGGTGAAATGAGTCACAAAAGGAAGCCCAACATAGGTTCAAAGGGGTAGAAGCCAGGCCAGGCGGTTCTTCTCGTGATTGTCGAGATTGGCTCTTTGGGCATATACGATATTGGCATCATCATGCCTCTCATCAGCAGAATTGTCAGAATCCTCATCATGGACCTCATCATCATAATTGCTAGAATCCTCATCATGCATCTCATCATCAGAATTGCTAGAAACTAAGTCATCTTCGCTTGAAACTGAGTCATCTTCGCTTGAAATGCAAAGTGAGTCATCTTGGGCGTCACCAATAATAGCAACATAGATAGTGGGCCTTGGTATCATGGAAAACACTAGTATGTCTCCCATGGAGATGTTCTTTTCCTCGATGAACTAGTCCCATTGTATCCCGTGCAAATGGGTCTTGCTCTGTTCTTTTGACACACGAAAGATGTACTTCCTGCCATGGGAACTAAACATCACAAGCTCGCCTACTAACTTGTTGAATGCTATCCGAGCAGTGCATGGTACAACCTGTGCATCAGAAATAAAAAGAAACATGGAAATTAGATATTGTAATAAAAACACAATACATAATACAAGTGTAAGAAGAAGAATTGTTTTCTTACCACTGACTTGAGGTGACACTCTTGTACAGCAACACCGAACTTGGATGCAGAAGCATCAACGTTTGGGCAATTATTCTTGCATATAGGGCATGGAATACACTATTAATCAAGCAAAAAAGAAGCAGAAATTACAAAATGTGCATATAAGCAGATTGATTCTAAAAAGGAACAATTCTTTTATGAAGACATTTATGTAAAACTGGGGCCAAACTAGGAACAACTGGTAATGCCTCATAATAAAAGCACAACCATGTTTATCCAAGAAGTAATTCTACACTACCAAGAGCAATGCACAATGAATGTGCTTGTACATTGCACAAGGTAGTATGGAACCCTCATTGCAATGATATGGTGACACATTTTAATCATCGACTTAAAGGGATCATGCACATTCAAAACAACATCTATAGTCACAGCTCTGTACTCATTGGCCTCACAGAACATAGAGACAAAGCAAGCATACACAACTTTGCTACACCAGGTGGGCCAGCAAAAGCAAAGACATGGCACATCTATTTGTGTCTGGTTCTTACTTTTGCTGGCCATCTGGTGGAGACAGTGAGACATCAGCCAAATATACATGCGTCAAAGTCATCATGATTGACCAAATCAGCTCATAAATTGTGCATAGTGATAACAAGCCTCATAAACACATAGGTGATCATGCACTAAAGGGTATCCCGAGAATTCATTGTAACATGCAGTCAGAATAAACACATATGCAACAATGCAAAAAAAATGTAAAACAAGCCTCATAAACACATTGCCAACACTTGCTAGAAGAACGAGCCCAATACCAGGAAGTAATACAAGACGTGGCCTTGTATCACTGCCAAGTATTGGATATGATCTCCTAGCATTTATCATGGCATTCAAACCAAGGTAAAAAGAGTGCTTATAATAGCATGTACGAATACAAATACTCAAATTGTATACACTACAAGGTACTATAGACACTCTTTTTGCCTTTACCATGGCCTAGTTTAAATCATCAGCATATAACGAGGACATTCAAGGCAAAGAAAAGTGGAACAATTTAAACAAATGTAATACGAGCCTCATATATCATTGCCATGCAAACCAAGGGCAAAAGGAGTGCTTATAATAGCATGTACGAATATAGATACTCAAATTGTATACACTACAAGGTATTATAGACACTCCCTTTCCCTTTACCATGGCCTAGTTTAAATCATCGGCAAATAACAAGGACGACATTCAAGGCAAAGAAAAGTGGAACAATGGAAACAAATGTAATACGAGCCTCATATATCATTGCCATGCAAACGAAGGGATAAAAGAGTGCGTACAATAGCATGTACGAATACAAATACTCAAATTGTATACACTACAAGGTATTATAGACACTCTCTTTCCCTTTACCATGGCCTAGTATAAATCATCGACATATAACAAGGAGGACATTCAAGGCAAAGAAAAGTGGAACAATGGAAACAAGTGTAATATGAGCCTCATATATCATTGCCATGCAAACCAAGGGGAAAAAGAGTGGTTATAATAGCATGTACGAATACATATACTCAAATTGTATACACTACAAGGTATTATAGACACTCTCTTTCCCTTTACCATGGCCTAGTTTAAATCATCGGCCTATAACAAGGAGGAAATTCGAGGCAAAGAAATGTGGAACAACAGAAACAAATGTAATACGAGCCTCATATATCATTTCCATGCAAACCAAGGCAAAAAGAAGTAATTACAATAGCATGTACGAATACAAATACTCAAATTGTATACACTACAAGGTATTGTAAACACTCTCTTTGCCTTTACCATGGCCTAGTTTAAATCATCGGCATATAACAAGGAGGACATTCAAGGCAAAGAAAAGTGGAACAATAGAAAAAAATGTAATACGAGCCTCACATATCATTGCCATGGAAACCAAGGGAAAAAGAAGTGGCTATAATATCATGTACGAATACAGATACTAAAATTGTATACAATACAAGGTATTATAGACAATATCTGTCCCTTTACCATGGCCAAGTATAATCATCTGCATATAACAAGGAGGACATTCAAGGCAAAGTAAAGTGGACCAATGGAAACAAATGTAATACGAGACTCATATATCGTTGCCATGCAAACCAAAGGCCAGGCGAGTGCCTATAATAGCATATACGAATACAAATACTCAAATTATATACACTACAAGGTATTATAGACACTCTCTTTTCCTTTACCATGGCCTAGTTTAAATCATCGGCATATAACGAGGACATTCAAGGCAAAGAAAAAGTGGAACAATGGAAAAAAATGTAATACGAGCCTCATATATCATTGCCATGAAAACCAAAGGCCGAGAGAGTGTCTAAAATAGCATATACGAATACAAATACTCAAATTGTATACACTACAAGGTATTTTAGACACTCTCTCTGCCTTTACCATGGTCTATTTTAATCATCGGCATATAACAAGGAGGACATTCAAGGCAAAGAAAAGTGGAACAATGGAAACAAGTGTAATATGAGCCTCATATATCATTGCCATGCAAACCAAGGGGAAAAAGAGTGGTTATAATAGCATGTACGAATACATATACTCAAATTGTATACACTACAAGGTATTATAGACACTCTCTTTCCCTTTACCATGGCCTAGTTTAAATCATCGGCCTATAACAAGGAGGAAATTCGAGGCAAAGAAATGTGGAACAACAGAAACAAATGTAATACGAGCCTCAGATATCATTGCCATTCAAACCAAGGCCAAGCGGGAGCCTATAATAGCATATACGAATACAAATTCTCAAATTGTGTACACTACGAGGTATTATAGACACTCTCTCGGCCTTTACCATGGCCTAGTTTAATCATAGGCATATAACTAGGAGGACATTCATCATGTTGATAAATTAGGATACACAAAAGAAAAACAGGTGGAACAATGGAAAATGCACAGAAAAAATGAATGTGACCTCAGAATTTCTAAGTACAAAAAGTATAGTCACTACTAGCACCTGGCCTCGGTAAATCATTAGCCAAAGTGTTAATAATTGGCCAAAATTGAAATAACAGTGCAAAAATACCAAATCTAAGCCGTGAACCCAAAAAAACCCCAAATCTAAGCCTAATCTAACTGAAGCACCCAAATCGGGTACGGAATTAAACCATAACCTATCGAAATCATGGTCGAAATAGATGAACTAAGCGTGCCGGATATCCCAAACTTAAGCCATAGAACAAAACCACGTCTACGGGAGAAAATACGAAGCAGAGACGCAGAATGAACGGTAAAAACATGTAGATCTACCGTGCATGTCGTGCTACGCAGAAAAATCAAGCTCAATCTACAGATCTACGATACATACAAAGGATAAGAGGGTTAGATATCATCTTACCGCCATTGCCAAAGCCCTCGAAGAGGATGGGATGACGCACGCGGTGATCTGAAAAAAAGCCGATGAGGATCCTGCCTGCGAAGGGAGTAAGAGGAGGCCTGGCCTTCGTTTCCCGCCGAGGATGGTCGCCGCGGTGCTGTCGATGTCCCGGCGGAAGAAAACCCGCCGACGGAGAGAGGGGAAGCTCAGGAAGGCGGTGAGAGCGATAGAGCGAGTGATATGACTAGAAAAGAGAGAGGGGGAGGTGAGCGCAATTAAAGGGCGCGCCTTCCCAAAGGGGTTGACGCTGCGTCTCCCGCGCAATAAAGGGCCGGCCTGGCGCCAGTTGCCCAAAACATTTCACAGAAGAGAAGAAAAATAATTTAAAATGGAAAGAAAAACAATTGATACAGAATAATAATAACTTAACCACAAAATACTCCATCCGTTTGATCTGACAGCATCCCGATTTTTTTGAAAGACAAAATGCAGATTCAATTTTTTGAAAACCAAGCTTATCTTGTGTTGATTATTTAGTGATATCGTGCCTTTTTTATAAATGATTATCTACTTGCTTGGATGTGTTAGGGTGGACATTAGAAAGTCCCAAGACAATGGTATGACCCAACTCTTCACAAGATTCCTTCCCGTTTCTCCGTTCCAGGAGTTTCGGGCCAATAGGGCATGTAAATTTGAGAGAGAAACACAGAAAGAAAGAAGTCGGGCTCTAAGTAGTCCTGGAACCCGCCAGAGAGAATCTAACGCTGGTGGAGCTCTAACACACATGACACACTCTAACACTCATGGTATGTCATACCATTGGATTTGGTGGCATTCATACGATCCGGAGCCCCCTTCGGAAAAACCGTGCATAGCTAGCCCCGCTGGGGAAAAAGGCGGAACTGCCGTTCTGGCCCTCTACGTGAGCCGAAAGGGGGTAGCAAAGTGGAACCAATTGTTTGGTTGTGTTAGGTTAGGCCCAAGGAACACCCAAGAGAATTTTAGGGTTCACCTCTTGGCAAGATTCCCCTAGTTCTGTCAAATCCGGGAGATTCGGGCTCTAAGTCGTCCTGGAACACGCTAGAGAGAATCCGATGCCGGTGAAGCCCTTAGAGAGCAAGGGAATCTTGGCATCCCACACCCATGCCAGACTATAGCACACATGGTATGGCGTGTAATGTTATTTGGTGGAATTCATACGATCTAGAGCCACCTCTCCGGATAAACGATAGCCCCGCTGGAAAAAATACCGAATTGTCGCTCTGCCCCATCTACATGAGCCGGAAGGGGGTAGAAAAGTGGAACCAATTTCTTGGTTGTGTTAGATTAGGCCAAAGCAACACACTATACAATGGTAGGGCCCACCTCTTGGAAAGATTCCCCCCAGCTCCGTCAGATCCGGGAGTTTTGGGCACTACGTAGTCATGGAACACGCTAGAGAGAATCCGACATCGGTGAAACCCTAACACAGAGAGCGAGTGAATCTTGGGAAACCACACCACACCACGGTGGTTGGCGTGTAATGGTATTTGGTGGCATTCATACGATCCGGAGCCGCCTCTCCGGATAAACCATAGCCCCGTAGGGAAAAAGACTAAATTGTCGTTCTGCCCCATCTACATAAGCTGGAAGGGGGTAGCAAAATGGAACCAATTTCTTGGTTGTGTTAGGTTAGGCCGAAGGAACACCCAATACAATGGTAGGTCCCACCTCTTGGAAAGATTCTCCCAGTTCCGTCAGATCCGGGAGTTTCGGGCTCTAGGTAGTCCTGGAACACGCCAGAGAGAATCCGATGCCGGTGAAGCCCTAACACAGAGAGAGAGGTATTCTCGGGTATACAACACCATGACACACTATAACACACATGGTATGTCATACCATGGGATTTAGTGGCATTCATACGATCCGTAGCCCTCCTCCGGAGAAACCATAACCCCCCGCTGGGGAAAAGGCGGAACTGTCGTTCTGGCCCCTCTACGTGAGCCGGAAGGGGGTAGCAATGTGGAACCAACTGTTTGGTTGTGTTAGGTTAGGCACAAGGAACACCAAAGAAAATGTTAGGGTCCACCTCTTGGCAAGATTCCCCTAGTTCCGTCAAATCTGGGAGTTTCGGGCTCTAAGTAGTCCTGGAACCCGCTAGAGAGAATCTGACGCCGTTGAAGCCCTAACTCAGAGAGCGAGGGACTCTTGGGCATCCCAGACCCAGGACACACTATAACACACATGGTATGGTATAACATGGGATTTTGTGGCATTCACACGATCCGGAGCCCCCTCCGGGGAAACCATAGCCCCGATGGGGGAAAAGACGGAATTGTCGTTCTGCCCCATCTACGTGAGCCGAAGGGGGTTGCAAAGTGGAAATAATTGTTTGGTTGTGTTAGGTTAGGCCCAAGGAACACCCAGGAGAATGGTAGGGCACACCTCTTGGCAATATTCCCGCAGTTCCGTCACACCTGGGAGTTTTGGGCTCTCATTAATTAGTCCCTGAACCCGCGAGAGAGAATACGTCTCCGGTGAAACCCTAACACAGAGAGCGAGTTAATCTCGGGTATCCAAGACCATGGCACACTCTATCACACGTGGTGTGGCGTGTAATGGAATTTGGTGGCATTCAGACGATCCGGAGCCACCTATCCATATGAACCGTAGCCCCACTGGGAAAAAGATGGAATTGTCGTTATGCCCCATCTACATGAGCCGGAAGGGGGTAGCAAAGTGGAACCAATTTATTGGTTGTGTTAGGTTAGGCCGAAGGAACACCCAATACAATGGTAGGGCCCACCTCTTGGAAATATTCCCCCAGCTCCGTCAGATCTGGGAGTTTCGGGCTCTAGGTAGTCCTGGAACACGCCAGAGAGAATCCGACATCGGTGAAACCCTAACACAGAGAGCTAGCGAATCTTGGGCATGCAAGACCCATGCCACACTCTATCACATGCGGTGTGGCGTGTAATGGGATTTGGTGGCATTCAGACGATCCGGAGCCCCCTCTTCGGATCAACCATAGCCCCGTTGGGAAAAAGACGGAATGATCGTTCTGCCCCATCTACATGAGCTGAAAGGGGTAGCAAAGTGGAACCAATTTCTTGGTTGTGTTAAGTTAGGCCGATGGAACACCCAATACAATGGTAGGGCCCACATCTTGGAAATATTCCCCCAGTTCCGTCAGATCCGGGAGTTTCGGGCTCTAAGTAGTCCTGGAACACGCCGGAGAGAATCCGACGCCGGTGAAGCCCTAACACAGAGAGAGAGAGAGAGAGAGAGAGAGAGAGAAGTAAGCACGGGTATACAAGACCATGCCACACTATAAAACACATGGTATGTAATACCCTGGGATTTAGTGGCATTCATACGATCTGGAGCCCCCCTCCGGAGAAACCATAGCCCCGCTGGGGAAAAAAGCGGAACTGCCGTTCTGGCCCCTATACGTGAGTCGGAAGGGGGTAACAAAGTGGAACCAACTGTTTGGTTGTGTTAGGTTAGGCACAGGGAACGCCAAAGAAAATGTTAGGGTCCACCTCTTGGCAAGATTCCCCTAGTTCCGTCAAATCCGGGAGTTTCGGGTTCTAAGTAGTCCTGGAACCCGCTAGAGAGAATATGACGCCGGTGAACCCCTAACACAGAGAGCAAGGAACTCTTGGGAATCCCAGACCCATGACACACTTTAATGCACATGGTACGGTATATGTACCATGTGATTTGGTGGCATTCATACGACCCGGAGACCCCTCCGGAGAAACCATATCCCCGCTGGGGAAAAAGATGGAACTGTCGTTCTGCCCCATCTACGAGAGTTGGAAGGGGTAGAAAAGTGAAACTAACTACTTGGTTGTGTTAGGTTAGGCCCAAGGAACACCCAAGAGAACTGTAGGGCCAACATCTTGGCAAGATTCCCCCAGTTCTGTCACACTCGGGAGTTTCGGGCTCTCATTAATTAGTCCTGGAACCCGCGAGAGAGAATCCAACACCGGTGAAACTGTCGCGGGATATTCACGGCAGACGTTACCGGGGGTAACTTAGGTTGGGGCAGATCGACTCTGGTGTTTGGGAGAGGGTTTAGCTCAAGGTAAATCATATCAACTGGAGATCTGGAAGCTCTGGCTGCAATGTCACCGAGATTCCGATCTAGGGTTGGAATTATCAACTCTCGTACTACTAGAATACTCGAATATCTGGAAGAACTCTCTATCTCTCTGTCCCAGGAGCCGGTTTATATATTACCCGACTCTCTGTCTTCCTATACAAGGCACACCCAGAATCCTACCCGGAACCCACACATAACCCTAGGTTTTCTCACCGTGGCCCCTAGGGCACGGATTACAAGATCCATGCTCCCTTTTAGGCCTTATAGAAACTCCTCCACCTTGGGCCGGGTCTCGCATGACTTCCTTCTGGCCGGGTCTCATCCAGGTATGGGCCTACCGGGTTATCATCACCCCAACAGTAGTCCCCAGAATAGCTTGGGAATCTTGGGATCGACCATGAAGCGCACGGTATTCCCTGCAAAACAATAAACATTCATACCCATAACATATCGGGTTAGGTTGCTTTAACTATAACCAGGCCTGCTCTTTGGGCGGTCCATACAATAACCCTAATTTCCATTCGATCCAAGGTATCGTTTCCCGGGTTAACACTCCAGGAAAACATAACATAACCCGGGCTCCATTTCTCTATCGGCTAGCCCGAGTAACAACGTCTCGAATCCGACTCTCTCAGCCAACTTAATTGATCTGTATTTCATGCGATAATCACCAAGATTCTTATCCCAGATTCATGGGCCGGATCAAATCCTCCCGAAAACAACTCACCTTTACCGTTTGGGGATCTAGGGTTTTCCCTGTGCCTATAAATAGGCCCGGGGTGGAACCCAAAAAATCCAAACGCCCATTTCTCCTCATCTTCTTCCTCCCGCTCACTCTTGCGCCCAAAATCGCAAAGGTGAGCTCTAGCCACCGGACTCACCCACGCGGGCCGCCAAGCTCGCCGCCGGCCTCCGCCAACATCTCCACTCGCGCCTCCGTCCGCGCCTTTATCCGCGCCATTGGAGCTCGCAGGGTAGCTCGTCTCCGTCAACGAATCGCCGCCGCTACGCACGCCGCCGTCCGCGGGCCGCCGCCGCTGCGCACGCCTCCGTCAACGGGCCGCTGCCACCACGCGCTAAACTTCGTTCCGCCACCGCTCCGGTGAGTTCCATTATCCTTAATATCTAGGTATTCACGTTTTCCGATCTTACATGGGTGTTCACCTTAGATTTTTGTCTATATCCCTCTGCTATAGCTCTACTAAATAGATGCATTCTTGCGAACCTCAATTTCACATTCATCCGCAATCAATCACTCCTAGGTCCACTTCCATAGCATTTAGCTGCGTGTTCCTCGCATGCACCTAGCTCTTATCTCTTTTTCATTGCTACATCATTAGATGCATTTTCCTGAACCTTTGAATCCATACTTACTTGCACTCAATTGTACCTAGATCCATTTTCATGGCGCCCAAACCTAGCACCAAGTCCAAGGGGAAAAACCCGGCTTCGAAACAAAAGCCGGGTCAGTCGATTTCCGCCAACTGGGCGAAATCGACTGTCACCAAGGCGAAACTCGACGAGCTAGCCGAGTCTGGGGTTCTGCCCACAGAACCGGACATCCATTGGAGGACGCCTGGGGAGGAGACCCGGCCTTCGCCCGGTCCAGGTGAGGTGGTTGTCTTCCTTGAGCACGTGATGCGGGTTTCCGCCCCCCGGGTCACCCCTTTTTTCGCGAACTTTTGGACCATTACAAATTCCGAATTTTTGACATTGGATCAACTCGATCTTAAATATTTGCCACTTCATAGTCCTTTGTGAAGCCTATCTCTGCATTCCCCCAAACCTTGCTTTGTTCTTGGAGTTATTTCAATGCAAACCCTGCCGGAAGAGCACGGACGGGCCCCTCCTCGTTTGTGGGGGGGGGGGTATCCATTCAGAGACGCAAAAATTCTCTGATGCCGACTCTCAGCCTTCACAGTCATGTGAAGCACTGGCAGAAGACCTATTTCTACTGCCGAGACACCTCCATACCCGGCCAAAAGCCTTTGCCCGGTTTCTCAGTTGAAACTCTAGCCCTTTCCGACAATCTTAGCTCTTTCGCACCTGAAGCCGAGAGACAGTCAATCCAGCCCCTCCTTCACAAACTCGCCGTGTTAGCAGCCCAGGGTCTTATTGGGCTAAACTTAATCAAGACCTGGATCAGCTGCCGGATCCAGCCAAACAGCGTACGCCCAAAGCTCATCTGCGAGTATTGCGGCCACCTTACCGATTCTCCCCGATACTCGGAGAAATCATACCCGGCTCTGGATGTGAATAAGGCCATGAAGAACTTCTTGGCCAAGAAAGTATATGTCATCAAAAGCATCTCCGGACTCGGCCCCTTTACGCGCTCTAACCCGGCTCCTCCAGTAAGAACCGATTATCACCTTCTATACCGACTGATCTTTCTTATGTACACGTACTAACTTTTTTATGTTGTTTCTCACTCAGGAAACTGATGCATTCTAGAAGATTGTCACCCCTCCCCCTTCTGAAAACTCAGAGGAGGAGGAGGAACCGACTGACAGCGATGAAGGTACTTCCGGGTCTCTGCTTAATAAATACTTTGTTAGCCTATTAGACCGAAATTCTTCTCCTTCCGACAATGCCCCACCATCACCAACGCTGGATGATAAAGACGGCTCTCAATAGGAGGAGAGCGAGGCAGAGCCGGAAGCTGAGGTTGGCCAGAAGAGGAAACCCAGGAAAGTTGTTTTCAAGGTGTCGTACTCCTCCATGACCTCAGAGCCATACTCCTACGCCAATATGTGCCAACTAAACAGGTATCTAACCACTAAATCATCTCTGAAGGACCCAACTCCATCCAAGCGACAGGCAACCCGGACTTCCCCGGGTGACGATCCCCTGCATCCCGGGATCCCTATGTCGCCCGCTCGCCGAGCCGGTATTCCTTCAACTCATTCTACCCATATTCCTCGAAAGTACCCATCTCCGAATAATCCATTAGCCGGACAGCTCCGGGTCTCACTTTCCAATTCTTTATCAGCATCCTCCGGGTCTAGCAACGATCTGCCAAATGACTTTGTCATAAATACCGGGTAATTCGCATGTCTTGCTTGCCAATATCATTTAATTTCCGCATTTCCCTTTATTGTTTACTAACTTTTTGTTTTCCTTTCCTCCGAGCCAAGGTTACCCTTAGTGACCAAGAGGAAACCCCTGCTGATGACCCGGAGAGTGCTACCAAGCCCCCATTTGTTGAAGAACAAGATCCGGAAGACACGGCCATTCCCATGACCGAGTCTCCTCCGCCCACGCGTCACTCGGCTGACCCCGACGTCGAGTTCCTTGGGATGCAAAGGGCATCTCCTGCTCCTAACACCCAGGCAACCAGAGTCGACCCGCTGAAAGAGGAGGCGACCCCGCCACCGAGTAACCAAAACCCTAGCTCATCCAGGCCGGCTCTCAGCGGCCTTGACTTTGAAAAGGTGTTGGGGGAGTACTACTCCCTGAAAGCAACTGAAAAGGATATCATTGAGGCTCTGGTAGCTGAACATCAGGTAGCTTAACTAATACTATGTACTTGAACATCCTAGTCCCCAAGTTCCGGGTGAACTGTCATAAGTTTACTCGGTACTTTTGTAGCTATATAACCGCTCGCATGCAGATTTATGCTATTGCCGACTGATGTTTCTTGTATGTTTTTCAGGCTTATGTGACCCGGCTTATGGACCCGGACGGAAAAAACGAACTCGAGGGTTGAGACCAAGCTTCGTGAAGAGCTGGAGGCCGAGGTCAAAGATCTTTCTAAGGAGTGCAAGAAATACAAGAAAAAACTCCATAGCACTGAAGGACTTTTGAAGAAACTCTCGACCTTTATTGCCGATACTTACAGCTCCATCCTTGGTAAAGCACACCTAATCTCCTGATTATCACTCGGATTTCTCATTTTGTAGGGTCTTTTAACCCGGGTCTCACCACCTTGCGTTTCTTTTCACTCTGCAGGTCCGGGTGAAAAGGCTGAGGATGAGGATGATATCGAGAAGCTAAAAACACTTAAGGCTATTATCCGGCAATTCTCGGTGGGGACCAAGTGGACCCTGGAGGCTGTGAAGTGGACCGACATTTATGGTGGCGTATCCCAGATGCTTGAGGCGTTCTCAACAATCCCTGCCTGGATCGATCTTTGGAGGCGCTCGGCATGCCGAGTTGGGGTGATCCGTGGCCTAGCGTTGGCCAAAGCCTACTATCCGAAACTTGAGCCGGCAACGCTGGTGAATGGATTTCCTGAGTTTAACACTAATGGTTCTAGGTTCTCAGCAAAGGACCTCAAAGCCATCAATACTCAGATTCGTCACTCGGCCAGCCTGATTGCCGAGAAATTGGACGTAAGTAAGCTCACACCTCCATATTACGCTGATAATAAGCCGGTACGCTCTGATTTACCTGCCCCCTTTGATATGTTCGCTCGGTACCATGAGAAGGTTGCCAAGAAGAAAGCCGCGGCCAGCTCTGCGCCAACATCAACGACTCCAGTTGTCCCTCCTCCCGCTCGTGCTGATTCCGCGGTAGACCCGGACGCAGAGGCAGGGAAGACTGCAGGGGAAAACACGGAAGACCCGGCTGCCAAGACTACCCTTGGAGACTCGGCCATGGACGCCGAGTAATGTTCTCGTCTTTACCAACAAACACTCATTCGGCCAATAGGCATTTGTAATATGCCTGCTACACTTATTTGTTTGATAGTGCGCCTGTGCACTTTTGATACTACTCCTTTGGTTTGTAATACGCTTAAACTTCTATGGCTTTGATGGCCCTCCTGGTCATCCCTTTGGTATGCACTTTTCAACCTTGTGTTTGCATATTTTTGCTTTTATACACTTTTTGCAATAAATACTGATTCTTGGATTTTGGGGTAAGGCAAAGTTTTCTTCCAAGTCCCCAAGACCCGGTTTCCGGGTCTTAGGATTTTTTGACTGGGTGAACTTTGCTTCTTAAGTCCCCAAGCTCCCAAGACTCGGATTTTTGAATGTTGAGTTCATTAGCTAAATAACTTGTTGCTTTCTCAAGTCCCCAAGTCTCCAAGACTCGGATTTTGGACCCTAGGGCTTTGTGGCTTAAGAAAAATCCATGTCCGGCTGACTCCCCAACTATGAGATTATTTGAAGTTATGCTTAATACACTGTGAGTTTCCGGCTTTTTGCTTTTTACTCCGCATAACTTGTGGTTTAGATGACCCTTTTGACCCCCTTTGCTGTAAGCTGGCTTTCGCGTGGATACTCAATGTTGCTTATAGCTCTATGAAAACAGGGTCAGGCAAGTCCCCATGGGCATCATGACTGATTGAATTTATAGGCTAGCAATCATGCCACTTTGTTGCGAGTCACATCAAGTTTAAACAAGAAAGGCCAAGAAAAGTTTGGCTCTTTTGTCCAGGTTATGAGATTGCGACTGTACTTATTACAAGTAATCATCCCTCATACCTTGATGGCATCGTGGCCGGGTCTGAGTTTGCAACTGTGTTATTCAAGCAATCAGCCCCCAAGACCTAAGTATATACTATGCAATACTAGGTTTTACAGATAACTTAAAGAGAAACGAAAAAGAGGATATAAACCTGACACTATATTTCTCATAACTCGGTAACTATAACTGATTAAGTGTGATGTACTTACCTGATATAAATCATGATTAGACATAAAAAACATGCAAAAGAAAAAATACAAGAAAAGTAAGAACCATAATGACTTAACCATCTCTTTATTGAGATGAAAAGGTTAGGTCAGCATGCCGCCTCATTAAAAACCCTCCAGTCCCCTTAGGTACCCTGGATAGGAAAAGAGTGCGTCTGAAACCTGCTGTCTGTTACATCGTGCAATACAACTTGCAAACCGAATCTATGCCAAGTATAGTAGGGACGCAGCTAAGCCACGTTCCATGGTCTTTATCACTCTTGCATAGATGAAGTGGTATGGGTGGTGTCATTGACGGTATCCGACTCTTCCCTTGCATCTATCAAGTAATATGATCCATTGTGCAAATTCCTGCTTATGATGAATGGGCCCTCCCACGGGGGAGATAACTTGTGCTTTCCCTCCTTAGATTGTACTAAGCGCAACACCAGGTCTCCTTCCTGGAAGACCCGGGTTTTGACCCGGCGACTGTGATATCGCCTTAAGTCCAAATGGTATATGGCGGATCTCTCCAATGCTTGCTCTCTGTGCTCCTCTAGCATATCCACAGCTTCTCGCCGGGTCTTCTCGTTGTCAATTTCCACGTAGGCCGCCACTCGTGGCGAGTCATGGATGATATCACTCGGAAGAACTGCTTCTGCACCATAAACCATAAAAAGTGGGGACATTTGAGTAGACCTGTTAGGTGTGGTGTTAATTCCCCAAACTACGGAGGGTAACTCCTCAACCCACGCTCCAGCAGCTCTGAGACACGGGACTCGTAGTCGTGGTTTCAATCCTCGAAGTAACTCCTGGTTTGCTCTTTCCACCTGCCCATTGGCTTGCGGGTGGGACACAGAGGCTACATCAAGCCAGATACCATTGTTTCCACAAAATTTCTCCATCTCTCCTAAGGACATGTTGGTTCCATTGTCTGTGATTATACTATGAGGATACCCAAACCGATGGATGATTTTCTTCAAGAACTTGACAGCTGTAGCCGCTTCACAATTTGTAACTGGCATAACTTCGACCCACTTGGTAAACTTATCAATAGCCACCAAAAGATGGGTCTTTTTGCAAGGAGACGTGTGAAAGGGGCCTACCATGTCCATACCCCAAACCGCAAAAGGCTAAGTCAATGAGATTGTTCGTAGCTCCATAGCCGGCAAATGTGTTTGACGAGCGTACCTTTGACATCCATCACATCTTGCCACCAAGCGTTCCGCATCTGCTAGCGCCGTGAGCCAGAAAAAGCCATGTCGATATGCCTTAGCCACAAGGGACCTTGTGGAGGCTTGGTGCCCACAATCACCTTCATGGATCTCCTTCAATATCTAACGTCCTTCTTCTGGGGTTACACAGCGTAAAAAGACGGATGTAGCACTTCTATTGTAGAGCTCACCGTTAATGATGGAGTAACCCTTGGCCCGTCTCAGGATTTGCCGGGCTAGCACTTCTTGCGATGGTAACTCACCTCGTGATAAGAATGCCAGGAACGGCTCGGTCCACTCGGGAATAGCGCGTACCGCGGCCACAAACTCTGAATCCGGGTCTTGATGTGCTAACTCTTCTTCAGATTCGGTTTTGACAGAGGGCTGCCATAACTCATCCAGGAAAACATTAGGCGGAACCGGCTCTCGACGCGAACCGAGTCTCGCAAGCACATCTGCTACCTCATTCTTTCCCCGATCAACGTGCTCCACTTCATACCCGAAAAAAGACCCGGCTACCCTGTCCACCTCTCTGCGGTAAGCCGCCATTGTCACATCTTTTCTGTCCCATGTACCTGAAACCTGCTGTACCACGAGATCCGAGTCTCCATAGCATCGTATGCGTTTAATATTCATCTCTTTTTCCACTCGTAATCCATGTAGCAGGGCCTCATACTTGGCCACGTTGTTGGAGCAGTCAAAGTGAATTTGTAACACGTAACTCAACTTTTCTCCTTTTGGCGACGTGAGTACCACAAAAGCACCTGACCCCTCGTACTGCTTGGAGCCATCAAAGTGCATCACCCAAGACTCTGAACTTGGCATAATTATGGGCATGCTTGTGTGAGTCCCCTCATTGAAAAAATCCACTAGAGCCTGGGACTTGATCGCAGACCGGGGCTCGTAGTTGATGTGATAATCCCCCATCTCGATAGCCGATTTGGCTATTGTTCCTGTTGCATCTGAGTTTCTGATGATATCCGCCATTGGTATGGAACTTACTACTATTATGGGGTGTTCTTAAAAATATGGTTTCAATTTCTGGCTGGCCATTAATACCCCAAAAACTAGCTTTTGCCAATGTGGGTACCGCTGCTTTGCTTCCCATAAGACCTCGCTCACGTAATAAAACGGCCTTTGTACCTGGTGATCCTTTCCATCTTCCTTACGCTCAACCACAACCACTGTGCTGACTGCCCGGGGCCCGGCTGCAACATATAACAGCTTGAGCTCTTTAGGACCCGGCGCTGCTAAAATTGGTGCCTCAGATAGCTGCTTTTTCAGGGCCTCAAAGGCCTCGTCCGCCTCTTGGTCCCATACAAACTTATCTGTTTTCTTCATGAGTAGGTATAAGGTATCGCTTTTTATCCGAGCCGAGATATGAACCGGCTCAGGGCTGCCATGCACCCCGTGAGCTTTTGGACATGTTTCAGCTATTCCGGCTTTTTCAGATTCTGGATAGCTTTGATCTTTTCCGGGTTAGCTTCAATCCCTCGTTGAGAAACGATGAAACTGAGTAACTTTCCCGCAGGCACTCTGAACACGCACTTAGTCGGGTTAAGCTTCATATGGTATATCCTCAGGTTCTTGAAGGTCTCCTTTAAGTCATCTATGAAAGTTTCAGCTTTCCTTGTTTTAATCACCACATCATCAACATAGGCATGAACATTGCGTCCAATTTGATCCTCAAAGCACTTCTGAATACACCGCTGATACGTTGCGCCGTCATTTTCCAGTCCAAAGGTCATGGTCTTATAGCAAAAAGCACCAAAGGGGGTTATGAACGAAGTTTTCTCCCAATCCTCCTTTTTTATCTCAGGAAACATAATAAGTCACATCCTGCAACTGCATCTATGATCTGATCTATCCTTGGGAGTGAAAATGGATCCTTTGGGCAATGCTTGTTGAGACTTGTATAATCTATGCACATTCTCCACTCATTATTCTTTTTCAGCACTAAAACCGGGTTTGCCAGCCAGTCCGGGTGAAAGACCTCCATGATAAAGCCGGCTACTAGGAGCCAAGCTATTTCTGCCCCTATAGCCTTTCTCCTTTCCTCGTTCATTTTTCTCACGCCTTGCTTCACTGGTCGAGACTTGGGTTCAACATGCAAGCTGTGCTCGGCGAGTTCAGTCGGGATACCCGGCATGTCACTCGGCGTCCAAGCGAACACGTCCTGGTTTTCGCGAATAAACTTTATGAGTGCCTCTTCCTCCTCATTACCCAGGATAGAACCTATAGCAAACTGTTTGGAAGAGTCTCCCTCGACAAAGGCCACCATCTTTGTATCTTGGGCTGCTTTAAACTTAGCTCTCTCGTCTTCCGAGTTTGGTTTCTTCAGGGCTGTTCGATCTTCGGGGTCTACCTGAGACTGGTAATACCTGAGTTCATCCTTCCTGCAAGCTTGTTCTGCCATTGCCGCGTGTCCTTCATAACACTCGGCCGCCACGACCCTATTCCCATATATGGTGATGGTCTGCTTGGGACCCGGGATTTTCAGCTGTAAGTAAATGTAACACGGTCTCGCCATGAATTTAGCATAAGCCGGCCTTCCGAACAGTGCATGATAGGGACTGCGTAATTTCACCACCTCAAACGTGAGCCACTCTACTCTGTAGTTATCCTTCGATTCACCAAAATCAACCTCTAGTGTTATTTTTCCCTCTGGGCAAGCCGAGTGCCCGGGCACAATTCCATGAAAAACTGTGGATCTTTTCTGCAGCTGAGACTCCTTGAGCCCCATGCGCAAAAAGTTCTCCGAGTATAAGATATTGATGCTACTCCCACCATCCATCAGGACCTTTTTTAACTCATACCCATTGACCTATGGGGCCACCACCAAGGCCAACACACCCGGATGTTCTATCGATTCCGGGTGATCTCTTCTGCTCCAAGTTATTTCTTGATCTGACCATCTCAAATACCTCGGAACCCCTGAAGAAACCGAATTTACAACCCTTTTGAATATCTTTCTTTCTTTGTTGGAAGTTCCGGTGGTGTGGACGTGGGATTGCCCTAACTGCTTAGGGTTAGCCTGAAAACCGCCTGCACCTCCTTGGTTATTACCCAGATTGCCCCCTCCTGCGTTGCCGGCGGGGGGTGGTCCGTTGCCCGGGTTTCCACCCAGACTCGACCCTCCTCCCCGGCCTGCACCTCGCAGGGCCTTCTGTATCTCCTCGTTTTTCCATCTCTGTAAGTCCACGCATTGCTCCAACGAGTGATTAGCCGGCTTGCCATTCCTACTATGACGCGGACAAGGCATCCTGAAGGCTTCTATGTGGTTAGCCGGCCGTGGTGGTCCTTGATAATTGCCTCCATTGAAATTTCCTGCATTGAAGTTTCCGTCTACCCTGGGCCTTGGGAACCCGGCCTCGGTATTGGCGACTAACTCGGAGTTTGCCTCGTACGGACGTTTATTCTGATTATTTCCATAACCGCCTCCATTATTACCCGGCGTAGTGTTGTTTCCGGGTTTCCCATTACTGCTCATGTTGGTCTTCCCTTTCTTTTCCTCTACTTCCTCTTCAGTCATATCAGTGGAAGCGTGTTTGTTGCACGCATCCATCAACTCCCCCATAGTGATTTCTGAAACGTGCCTACTGGATTTCATGCGCATCAACTTTTGCACCAAGGGTGTGTATCTGCATGTTTTCGACATAGCTTGTATCGCGTCCTTTGGCTGAATATCAGTGGACGAGTGGAGTATCTCCATTAGTCGGCGCACCCAGCTACGAGCCGACTCTCCTTTACTTTGGATGCATCGATCCAAGTCATCAATTGTTATATAGTTTCCTGCATATTCCATGAAAATGCTTGACGAATGCCGTCTTCAACTCACTCCATGAATTGATGGACTTCTCAGGCAAATTGTTGAATCATAGTTTTGCTGCTCCTTCAGACATCATAAGATACATGAACTTGGCTTGGTGTTTTTCTGATGCATTGCGAATAGACATTGCCATCTCATAAATGCTCAACCAGGTCTCAGGATCCATGGTTGGCTCATAGTTTACAACTTTACCCGGTTCCTTGAACTTATCCGGGTATGGTTCTGCTCTGATGGCATCCGACAGACATTTACGCCCGGCCAGGTTGGTCAATACCGGCCTCGCGCATGATACATGAGACTCGGCTGGCGCAGCAGGGGGTGCGCCACCTACTGCTCCTCGCACGGCTGACCCGGCCATGCTCCTCGCACGGGAACTGTCAACTATTGCCTGTGCCGCCGAAACCGCGGGGGCTGCTGGGCTGTGAGGAGGAGGCAGCATTTGCTGCTGCTCTGCCCTTCGTCGTGCCGAGCTTGACTGAATATTCCTCGTGTTTCCGGGTTGCCGGCTGACATATGGCATCCCATCAAACCACTTCTATGGTCCGGGTAATTTGCCTGCTGAGCCATTGCAGTGCGTGGCATCTCTATGGCCTGCCGAGTTTCGATTCCTCGAGGCGACTCTCCCAGTGGAATACGGTCGAGCGCTAGGGTTGCGGCGTACATGTTATCCATGGGGTTATTGAAGTGACCCGGAGGGGTGTGAAATCGTGACGGTGGTGGCGCTGTATTGCCCCCAAGGGTCCCGGCGGGTAACCCGACTGTCCCCCGAGCGTTGCTCCTTGAAACCCGGTTCCCTGATTCACAGCCGGAATTGGCTGATCTTGGGGTGTAATAAACAGCGTGGCCGGCTGTAGATTTCCACCTGCCGCCGGTAACCTCGTCTGATGCCTCTGATTGTATATCCTTGTTGTTTGAGCCTGAATTCGATCCTCCAATTCTTCCAACTCACGCTGGCGCTCAGCCATCCCTTGCCTCTCAGCTTCTACTTCCCTTCTCTGTTGTTCCAATGGCCGGCGGGCTACATCTAGATCTCGGGCACGCGCCGCTGCGTTTTCTGGGGTTATCACCGTTGCCAATACGGTGGGATCAAAGATCAAATTGTTGCTGAACAGAGCCGAGTTTTGTGGACGTGAAGTTCCTGCTCCCGTTTCTCTGTTTGCCATGAACCCGAACATATTTCTATTTCGCTCACTTTCCCCTATTCCGCTAGTGACGGAGGCCGGCTCTCCATCGACCCGGGTTATAACCGGGTTTCCATTAGCCGGTGTTTG
Organism: Alopecurus myosuroides; assembly: GCA_028641055.1. Taxonomy (NCBI): domain Eukaryota; kingdom Viridiplantae; phylum Streptophyta; class Magnoliopsida; order Poales; family Poaceae; genus Alopecurus; species Alopecurus myosuroides. Next base: position 779,104,882 of record CM054057.1, read on the forward strand.
TTGTTGGGCCAGCGCTCGCGCCGCTCTAGCCGCGGCCACCGACACATCGCCCTGATTTAGATTGATTGCAGGGGCTGTGTAGACCGCGACTCGGCGCGTGATGCCTGGCGACGATTCGTACTATTCCTCTTCGCAGCTATCTTCTTCGTACCGATCTTCAAGCTAGTGCAAGATAGACTCGGTATCATCTTCTCCCATAACCCGGCCACGCGGGGTCCATACCGGCTCCTCCGGTTGTTCCCTCTTCGTGGTGGGCTCCTTCTCCGGCTCTACTGTCCCGACCGACTCTTCTCCGTCCGATTGAACACAGGTATCGTCCCCTGACACAGGATCATATTCATTATGGTCAGAAACAAAACCTTATGCACGTACCATACCAACGAAGACGTTGACTCGGCCAATTGTAACGACAGATCCGGCCTCCAGATGATCCGACTCTGGCCCCCAGCCAAAGTCGTCCACAATCTTCTCTCCTTCATCGTTGGTGATGATCTCGCCGATGACGAGGTTGTTCATGCTTTCCCGAGCTTCTTCCATGACGTAAACACCTTTGGACGTAGGCCCCACGGTGGGCGCCAACTGTCGCGGGATATTCACGGCAGGCGTTACCGGGGGTAACTTAGGTTGGGGCAAATCGACTCTAGTGTTTGGGAGAGGGTTTAGCTCAAGGGAAATCATATCAACTGGAGATCTGGAAGCTCTGGCTGCAATGTCACCGAGATTCCGATCTAGGGTTACAATTATCAACTCTCGTACTACTAGAATACTCGAATATCTCGAAGAACTCTCTATCTCTCTGTCCCAGGAGCCGGTTTATATATTACCCGGCTCTCTGTCTTCCTATACAAGACACACCCAGAATCCTACCCGGAACCCACACATAACCCTAGGTTTTCTCACCGTGGCCCCTAGGGCACGGATTACAAGATCCATGCTCCCTTTTAGGCCATCTAGAAACTCCTCCACTTTGGGCCGGGTCTCGCATGACTTCCTTCTGGCCGGGTCTCGTCCAGGTATGGGCCTACCGGGTTATCATCACCCAAACAGAAACCATAATACCGAGAGCGAGGTAATCTCGGGTATCCAAGACCATGACACTCTAACACACATGGTATGTCATACCATGGGATTTGGTGGCATTCATACGATCCGGAGCCCCCTCCGGAGAAACCATAGCCCCCCGCTGGGGAAAAAGGCGGAACTGCTGTTCTGGCCCCTCTACGTGAGCCGAAAGGGGGTAGCAAAGTGGAACCAACTATTTGTCTGTGTTAGGTTAGGCACAAGGAACACCAAATAAAATTTTAGGGTCCACCTCTTGGCAAGATTCTCCTAGTTCCGTCAAATCCGGGAGTTTCGGGCTCTAAGTAGTCATGGAACCCGCTAGAGAGAATCTGACGCCAGTGAAGCCCTTACACAGAGAGCGAGGGACTCTTGGGCATCCAAGACCCATGACACACTCTAACACACATGGTATGGTATACCATGGGATTTGGTGGCATTCAGACGATCTGGAGCCACCTCTTCAGAGAAACCATAGCCCCGCTGGTGAAAAAGATGGAACTGTCGTTCTGCCCCATCTACGTGAGCCGGAAGGGGGTAGCAAAGTGGAAATAACTGTTTGGTTGTGTTATATTAGGCTGAAGGAACACCCAAGAGAATGTTAGGGCACACCTTTTGGCAATATTCCCCCAGTTCCGTCACACCGGGGAGTTTCGGGCTCTCATTAATTAGTCCTGGAACCCCTGAGAGAGAATCTGACACCGGTGAAACCCTAACATGGAGAGCGAGGTAATCTCGGGTATCCAAGACCATTTCACACTCTATCACACGTGGTGTGCCGTGTAATGGGATTTGGTGGCATTCAGACGATCCGGAGCACCCTCTCCGGATAAACCATAGCCCCGCTGGGAAAAAGACGGAATTGTCGTTCTGCCCCATCTACATGAGCCGGAAAAGGGTAGCAAAGTGGAACCAATTTCTTGGTTGTGTTAGGTTATGCCTAAGTAACACCCAATACAATGGTAGGGCCCACCTCTTGGAAAGATTCTCCCAGCTCCGTCAGATCCGGGAGTTTCGGGATCTAAGTAGTCCTGGAACACGCCAGAGAGAATCTGACGCCGGTGAAGCCCTAACACACAGAGAGAGAGGTAATATCTGGTATAACAGACCATGACACACTTTAACTCACATGGTATGTCATACCATGGGATTTAGTTGCATTCATACGATCCAGAGCCCCCCTCCGGAGAAACCATAGCCCCGTTGGGAAAAAAGGCGGAACTGCCGTTCTGGCCCCTCTACATAAGCTGGAAGGGGTTAGCAAAGTGGAACCAACTGTTTGGTTGTGTTAGGTTAGGCACAAGGAACACCAAAGAAAATGTCAGGGTCCACCTCTCGGCAAGATTCCCCTAGTTCCTTCAAATCCGGGAGTTTCAGGCTCTACGTAGTCCTGGAACCCGCTAGAGAGAATCTGACGCCGGTGAAACGCTAACACATAGAGCGAGGTAATGTTGGGCATCCAAGACCAATGCCACACTATAGCACCATGGTATAGCGTGAAAATGGGATTTGGTGGCATTCAAACGATCTGGAGCCACCTCTCCGGAGAAACCATAGCCCCGCCGGGGAAAAAGACGGAACTGTAGTTCTGCCCCATCTACGTGAGCTGGAAGGGGGTAGCAAAATGGAACTAACTGTTTGGTTGTGTTAGTTAGGACCAAGGAACACCCAAGAGAATGGTAGGGAAATCCTCTTGGCAAGATTCCCCTAGTTCCGTCACACCGAGGAGTTTCGGGCTCTCATTAATTAGTCCTGGAACCCGAGAGAGAGAATCCGACACCGGTGAAACCCTAATACAGAGAGCGAGGTAATCTCGGGTATCCAAGACCATGGCACACTCTAACACACGTGGTATGTCATACCATGTGATTTGGAGGCATTCATACGATCCGGAGCTCCCTCCAGAGAAACCATAGCCCCGTTGGGGAAAAGACGGAACTGCCGTTCTGGCCCCTCTACGTGAGCCGAAAGGGGGTGGAAAAGTGGAACCAAATGTTTGTTTTTGTTAGTTTAGAACCAAGAAACACCAAAGAAAATTTTAGGGTCCACCTCTTGGCAAGATTCCCCTAGTTCCGTTAAATCCGGGAGTTTCGGGCACTAAGTAGTCCTGGAACCCGTTAGAAAGAATCCGGCGCCGGTGAAACCCTAACACAGAGAGAGAGGGAATCTTGCGCATCCAAGACCCATGACACACTCTAACAAACATGGTATGGAATACAATGGGATTTGGTGGCATTCATACGATCCGGAGCCCCCCTCCGGAGAAACCATAGCCCTGTTGGGGAAAAGGCGGTCGTTTTTGCCCCTCTACGTGAGACGAAAGGGGGTAGCAAATTTGAACCAACTATTTGGTTGTGTTAGGTTAGTCCCAAGGAACACCAAAGAAAATTTTAGGGTCCACCTCTTGGCAATATTCCCCTAGTTCCGTCCAATCCGGGAGTTTCGGGCTCTAAGTAGTCCTGGAACCCGCTAGAGAGAATCTGACGCCGGTGAAGCCCTTACACAGAGAGCGAGGGAATCTTGGGCATCCCATACCCATGACACACTCTAACACACATGTTATGGTATACCATGGGATTTTGTGGCATTCAGACGATCCGGAGCACCCTCCAGAGAAACCATAGCCCCGATGGGGGAAAGACGGAATTGTCGTCTCTGCCCCATCTACGTGAGCCGGAAGGGGGTTCCAAAGTGGAAATAACTGTTTGGTTGTGTTAGGTTAGGCCCAAGGAACACCCAAGAGAATGGTAGGGCACACCTCTTGGCAAGATTCCCCCAGTTCCGTCACACCCGGGAGTTTCGGGCTCTCATTAATTAGTCCCGGAACCCGCTAGAGAGAATCCGACACCGGTGAAACCCTAACACAGAGAGCGAGTAAATTTTGGGCATTCAAGACACATGCCATATTCTATCACACGTGGTGTGGCGTTTAAAGGGATTTAGTGGCATTCAGTCGATCCGGAGTGCCCTCTCCGGATAAACCATAGCCCCGCTGGGAAAAGGACGGAATTGTCGTTCTGCCCAATCTACATGAGCCAGAAGTGGGTAGCAAAGTGGAACTAACTGCTTGGTTGTGTTAGGTTAGGCCTAAGGAACACTCAACATAATGGTAGGGCCCACCTCTTTGCAAGATTCCCCCAGTTCCGTCACACCCGGGAGTTTCGGGATCTCATTAATTAGCCCTGGAACCCGCGAGAGAGAATCCGACGCCGGTGAAACCCTAGCACAGAGAGCGAGGGAATCTTGGACATAGAAGACAAATTCCACACTCTATCACACATGGTATGGCGTGCAATGGGATTTGGTGGGATTCAGACAATTTGGAGCCACCTCTCCGGAGAAACCATAGCCCCGCCGGGAAAAAGACGGAGCTGTCGTTCTGCCCCATCTACGTGAGCCGGAAGGGGGTAGAAAAGTGGAACTAACTATTTGGTTGTGTTCGGTTAGGCCCAAGGAGCACACAAGAGAATGGTAGGGCCCACCTATTTTCAATATTCCCCTTGTTCTGTCACACCCGGGAGTTTCAGGCTCTCATTAATTAGTCCTGGAACCCGCGATAGAGAATCCGACACGATTGAAACCCAAACACAGAGAGAGAGGGAATCCTGGGCATCCAAAACCCATTCCACACTCTAGCACACATGGTATGGCGTGCAATGGGATTTGGTGGCATTCAGACGATCGGGAGCCCCTCTTCGGATAAACTATAGCCCTGCTGGGGGAAAAAGACGGAACCGTCGTTCTGCGTCATCTACATGAGCCGGAAGGGAGCAGGAAAATTGAACTAACTGCTTTGTTGCGTTAGGTTAGTCCCAAGGAACACCCAAGAAAATGGCAGGGCCCACCTCTTGGCAAGATTCCCCCAGTTCCGTCAGATCCGGGAGTTTCGGGCTCTAAGTAGTCATGGAACAAGGTAGAGAGAATCCGACGCCGGTGAAGCCCTAACAATGAGAGCGAGATAATCTCAGGTATCCAAGACCATGACACACTCTAACACACATGGTATGTCATACGATGGGATTTGGTGGCATTCATACGATCCGGAGCCCCCCTCCGGAGAAACCATAGCCCCGATGGGGAAAAAGGCGGAACAACCGTTCTGGCCCCTCTACGTAAGCCGGAAGGGGGTAGCAAAGTGGAACCAATTGTTTGGTTGTGTTAGGTTAGGCCCAAGGAACACCAAAGAAAATGTTAGGGTCCACACCTCTTTGCAAGATTCCCCCTAATTCCGTCAAATCCGTGAGTTTCGGGCTCTAAGTAGTCTTGGAACCCGCTAGAGAGAATCCGACGACAGTCAATCCCTAACACAGAGAGAGAGGGAATCTTGGGCATCCAAGACCCATTATATTCCACAATATAACACATATGATATGGCATACCATGGGATTTTGTGGCATTCATACGATCCGGAGCCCCCCTACTCCGGAGAAACGATAGCCCCGCTGGGGAAAAAGACGGAACTGTCATTCTAGCCCCTCTACGTGAGACGAAAGGGGGTACCAAAGTGTAACCAATTGCTTGGTTGTGTTATTTTATGATCAAGTAATACCCAAGACAAATGGTAGGGCCCACCTTTTGTCAATATTCCCCCAGTTCCGTTAGATACGGGAGTTTCGGGCTCTCATTAAACAGTCCTGGAACCCGCGTGAGAGAATTCGACGCCGGTGAAACCCTAGCACAAAGAGCGTGGGAATATTGGGAATCCAAGACCCATGTGATGACTCCCAAGTGCAGGAGATCAATTGTAGTACCTTTCGATAAGTATTTGAGTGTCGAACCCACAAGGAGCTGAAGGTAAGCTATCTTTTCTCTAAAGCCCTATAACCCTCTTATCTGGTTGTTTATGCAAAGCAATAAGTTTGACTAATAGGAACTAACTAATTAAAGGCAAGTGACGTGGAGTGTGATTTGTCTAGTAACTAGTGAAGCAATTTTAAAATGCAAGTAATCCTAAAGCAAGTTTCTAAAGCAAGTTTCTAAGCAAGTTTCACAAGTAGCAAGCAGCAAATATCTCAAGTATCTCAAGGGAGCAAGTGTTCTAGCAATAGGTGTTTCGTTCGTGTGTTTGTCACAATTAGTGAAGCACATGTTTTAGTCTTAGTTGTTTCTTCTAGGAAGGAGCCATGAATAGGTATAGTCAAGTAAATGATCTACAACGCCTTATGATGGATCATGTGGCCAAGTAAATGACTGCACAAGATTGATTAAGACATAAAGTCCCACCATAGCCTTACGTTCTAAGGTCCCCTATATATATCCCCCAATAACTTAACTTTGTGGCTCGGTCTCAGGTTACTGTCACTCCCAAGTCACCACCACTCCATTATGCTACCGGTGACACTTACATGCATTCCCCAACATATGCGTGCACTCATATATTGTACATAAAGACAATCATACAAGATAACAAACTTGTATGCAACCAATCAACGAACTATTTCACCATTGCCAAGAACAATTCACTACTCAAACATAGACGGGGAGACACAATACATCAAGGGAATATAGTATTGCATCATACATCGTGTTTGCCAAGAGATTACAGTGGAGAGATGGAGTTGATCTTGCTGTAGATGTTGATGATGAACACGCCGGAGGGGGTGGAGCCCTCCGGGGGTGATCCAGGCGGCGTTTCCCCCCTCCGATCTTCTCCGGCGGCAGCCTTCTGTCTCTCTGTTTCGTGGTTTCGTCTCTCGGCGCCGCCCCCTTCTCGAAAAGGCAAGGGGACCCTTTATATAGTCTTTTTTAGGTCACGAGACACTCGGGAGAAGAAAGATCGACGACATCGGAGCCACGGGGCAAAAAGGGGGCCCCACACGCGGCCAAGGAATCTGGCCGCGTGGAGGGTCCTCTTTTCCACCTGGTTGGCCTTTTGGCCCTCTACTTTGTCCCATGGTCTTCGTCTCGAAAATTCTGAACCGTGCTCTTTGGCCTTGCCCTTTTTGGAGTCTCGAAGCTCCCGGAAAGTCTGAAACACTAAAAAGTACGTTTTCTGAAAAAACAGGGTTAGAACCAAAAGAAGGGGGATTGTTCATAAAATCCCCCAAATCATTATAAAACATGAATAGAAGTTGCTAATATGTAGGAAAAACAAGTAATAACATGCAAAGTTCATGTATGCATTTTACATGCATCACCATGCCACACTCTTACAGACATGTTATGGCATACCATGTGTTGTGGTGGCATTCAGATGTTCCAGAGCCCCCTCTCCGGAGAAACCATAGCCCCGCTGGGAAAAAAGATGGAACTGGCGTTTTAGCCCCTCTATGTGAGCGAGAAAAGGGGTAGCAAAGCGGAGCTAATTGTTTGGTTGTGTTAGGTTAGGCTCAAGTAATACTTTATGTCAGTAATTAATAGATGTCTTCCCATTATCCTTAAATAACATATTTTAATAATGGTTATCTTTTTAGGCCATCCATCATGTATCCAACGGCCAGCAATGTTCTCCAGCCAATGTACCAAAATCTGCCGGGCGCAGAAAATTTCGCACCGCCCACCCAAATTATCGACCAAAATTTTTGCCGCCTATACCGCCCTAAATTTCGAACCTCTCCCTCTTATTTGCCCCCTCGCCAAAATTTCCCCTCCTCTTCTTGTCCGACATCCCCCTTTCCTCCTAAACCCCTCCTACTCCGCCCCGGCCTTCCACCTCGCCATGTAGCTCGCCTTCCCGGGCTTCCACCTGGCTGTGCCCCGGTCTTCCACCTCGCCGTGCAACTTGCCTTCCCCGGTCGTCCACCCCGCCGCTCAGCTCGCCTCCCCGGGCTTCCACCTCACCGTCCAGGACGCCATCCAGAGATCTGCCACCTCGCCGTCCAAGTCACCATCAAGATCTGCCACCACGCCGTCCAGGTCGTCCTCAAGATCTACCACCTCGCCTTCCTGGTAGCCATCAAGTTCCTTTGGTCAGAGTTTTCTTATTTCCGAGCTTGTGTAAAGGTTAAGATCACTTCTCCTGCGATCCTATCATACTTAGGTCCACAAATTAGATTACTGATATGATATGGTCAAACAGCGAATTGCATCACTAAGATTTTCTAACTCCATGTTGTCTCATCCCAATGAAAGATAAGGCTATTTGTAAAGAACATGTATGCGCTATTTATTTTCATTTATTCGCATAAATCATCAATTCTATACTTATATTGTAAGCTATTTATTTCCATTTATACCATGTCCACCATCTAGATAAGGCATGCCTTGCTCAACAATAAAGGTACTTATGTTGTGTGAAACTGCTGGCTTAATTACTGTTCTGCCATGTATTTTGTGCTACTATCCTAGTTGATTTGGTAAATATGAACCGTGCAGCTTAGGAATATTAAAGTCAAGAGTACATCTGGTAGGACAAAGATGCCTCCTGGTGGACATGGTTGTAAACGCAAGCGCATCAAGGCCCATCGCGAGCATGCAGTTGCCCATGTCCATCCGTATGCACATGACGAACTCAAGCGAGCAGTGGTCCAAGACGAGGAGGCAGCTCCCCAAGGCCAGCAGGAAGCTTCCCAAAGCGAGCAGGCACTTGCCCATGGCCAGCTGCAAGCTGCCCAACAGAAGGAGGAGGCTGACGAGGTAGCCGCCCAATGCGAGCAGGTACCTCCCTATGGTTAGGTGCCAAGTGTGCAAGGAGATCTGCCACCATTCCTAGGCGTTGGGCAAGGTTCCCAAGTCGAGGAGTAAGGTGCCTGCAACGAAGAACAAGATGACATATCATAGAGATTGCATGCTTTACGAGGGGCCATGTGTGGAGGGAAATCCAAAATGCAGAATATTAACTCTAGCAATGCCACAATTTCTGTAGATTACCCATGTGAAGACATTGTTTCGAGTGGTGCGGCTGGGAGGAGAAGAAACATGTCCAAAGGAAACAGGATCAGAATTGTTATTCCTCTGTGAAAGACAAGGCCAGTGGACCCAAAGGTTGCTGCCATGTATGCTACTGCGTGTTCATTAGATGTGAAGCACACTGACCCTATCTTCCCCCATTGGAAAGAGTACAAGGGAAGGGAAGATATATTTTCCTCCTACCATGGCCATGTGTCTGTAAGTTTTGTAACCCAACTTTCCAGTTCATTCCATTGCTGTTCATATAACTGAAAAGTGCTCTTTCTTTTGTTTCAGTCAAAGTTTCATCTGAACCCAGAGACCCTGTCATTCGTCAATCTCTTTTGATGCATCTTAAGAACTGTACAAGACAAAGACGCCATATTCTGAAGCAAGAATTTTTTGACAGTGTTAGAGATAAGAGTAGAGTTGTACGAACGCCTCCTGATGTAGTTGGGCACATGAGCGAAGCAGAATGGTGCAGGCTAGTCGATAACTGGTCCTCTGTCAGGAAACAGGTACTGTCTTTGTTCACTCTACCTTGCCACTGTTTCTATTCCATAACCTGGATTGTGTCTAATCAGTTCATACTTCGTTTACGTAGATGACTTGTATGAAAGCCAGGCAAAGCAAACAGGTCGTCCAGTTCCATAGCGCCACAGGTTCTCGTAGCTACGAGGTTTGCTGCGACATGGGGAAGATGCCTTTGAATTGTTCAAAGCTACGCACAACAACAAGACACGTGGATTCTCTTCACCCGTGAGAAGAGCAATTGTAAGTCCCTAAGAATACTGTTTATCTCTGGGATCAACAATTACCTCAATAGATTCTTCTAGATACGTACTGATGCTTCCCTTTGTGAATTCTGATGCAAACTACTACTATTTCACCTATGCTTGTCATTTCATAGTTCATGCACATGCATGCTGCTTGCTTTTCATCTGCTAGTTCATCTATCCTTGTGAGCTGCTATTTTCATCTATGTTCTGTACATGCTTGTCGTCTGCTATTTTCAGCCATGTTTACTTACATGCTTGTCATGTGATGTTTTTTATTTATGTTCCTTACAAGCTTGTCATGAGTGCTTAATTGCTTGCCATCTGTTATTTGCATCTTTGTTATGTACAAGCTTGTCATGATATCAATGTTTCTTACAAGCTAGTTCAGCTTCTATTTCATCTAAAGCTTTTACATGCTTTATGGGAAGAAATGCAATATCATATGCTAGAACGTACTTCACTAGATGGCGCTGTCAAAGAACCTATTTCTGCCACCGAAGTTGTCGCTACCGTGCTAACCAAGAACCGTCTAAAGTCTTCGTTCATGAATACCATAGGTGGGGTCACAACCAGTGCAAGAGCAACAAAGTCTCAGCTTCACCTTCAACTTGATTCTGAGAGAAAACTGAGGCAGGACCTGCAGTCTGTAGTTGATGAGTTGAAGCAGGCCAAGGAACAAGCTGATGCAGATAGGATGAAGCATCGACAAGAATTGATGCGTATGATGGAGTAACACAAATGTATGCAGAAGAGTCAAAAAATGTACAAAACCCTTATTGGTGGCATGTTGGCTCAAGTTCATCCGAGATAAGGAACTGAGTAGCCCTTTCTGAAACCGCTTGTTGTCTGTTGAACTGTATTAGACTGCCTTTGCTGGCGAGCTATGTTGTGACCTTAGTCGGAATTTACGTATTTGTTGTGTTTGCTTTGCTGTGAAAACTAGTATAATATTTTCCATGCTTATGAATACGAGGACACGTGGTACTATATGGTAGGTCCATGAGGTGGCACCTTATTGGATGGAAATTGCGACGAAGTAAACACGTCACGAAAACGTTTCAACGTGGACATGCCGTGTTGGTACACGTGCTGGCTCATGATTCGCGACGTCTTACAACGAACTAAAACGTCGCACCGTCGGTCAACGTTATAAATTCGTCGGGAATAAGAGTATACGTGGAACATTATGAGAGCGACACGTGCCACCTTATACTGCTTGTACCCGCGACGAGAAAATAATTGTCGCACATATTATGACGTCATTAATGGAGGTAACGATAGTTGCAATCGCGACGTTTTCCAAATGTCAAGACGATGATGACGTCAGGAATGATGGAAGTGACGTCAGTAACGGGTAATGGGAAAACGATGCCACCTGTACACACAACGCGACGAAAAAAAATGTCGCTCCTTGTTGGGCCTTGTGCTGGGCCGGCTAGTAGCTCGCGATGGATTAGTGTTCATTTAATCATCGCAGAATCATCCGTGACAGTCGATCAGGAACGTTCTCACTTCGTCGCTTAAACCGTCGCGGATTGCCCTTAGCGACGGTTTGGAGCCCATCCACAACGGTATTGAAACGTCATAGACCGCGCGGAATTTGGTAGTGCCTGGGTGTTGTCTATTTCATTAGCAACCCCGCTATATATTTTCTTTGTGTTTTTGTTGAGCCAAGTAAAGCCTCTAGTGGAAAGTTGAGACTATATTTCGGATTTCTGCGCAGGAAACAGATTTCTGCTGTCCGCTGTTAAATTCGTATAAAATCATAGAAAATTGGGCTATATCCGCAACTTTTCTTAGTTGAACACTTTATTATTTAAGCAACAGAAGATTTTCGAAAAAATCATCTTTACCTGCTGTCCTGTTTTGACAGATTTTTGCCAATAGTTGATTTGCATCTTAATCTCTTTCTTTTGGTGTTCTTTTGAGAAAAAGAGTTTTAAAATAAGTTGTGATAGAAGCTAATGCATTTATGAGTGTTAGGATTGTGTTGAAACTGAACCATGTAAATTTATTATTTCGATTGCACTAACATTGCTAATGAAGATTGTGAGAAGTTTGGTGTGAAGGAAGTTTTCAACGGCAAGAGAAGAGGATGATATAACGTGATCAAGAAGAGTGAAAAGTCTAAGCTTGTGGATTCCCCGGAGGTACATCCCAGACTCAAGCGTCTAAGCTTGGGGATTCCCAAGGCACCCCCTTTTTCATCGACAAATTATCAGGTCACTTCTAGCGAAACTTTATTTTTATTCGGTCACATCTTATGTGCTTTACTTGGAGCGTCTTTTATTTTTGCTTTAATTTTGTTTTTATTTTTGCAATAAGCTTGGTTGGACCCCAGCATTCTTTTATTGGAGAGTGAAACGCTCCACTTTTTCATGGGAATACTTTGTATTCTTAATCTTTGTCTGACTACTGCATTTAATTAGCTCATGTTTTACATGCATCTCTTATCTAAGAGCTATTAGTTTTAGTAGTGTTATGTGAGTACTCTCATTTTTTCTTGTTGTATCATGAAGAGTATTTTTGTTAAAACATATCTTGTATGGTGCTTGTTGGGAGAAGAAACTGCTGCTTGAAGTAGAATTTTTAATGGGGCAAGTAGAAGCTTGTATAGACTGTGGCTCGAACTTTTTCATATCATGCTAGATGTTATTTTAGTTTGAAAGCCTTGTGGTTATTGAGTAGCATGATTAGCCTCAAATAGCTGAGAGTTTTAATGTGCCATTGAATGATTCATGAGTTGTTCTTATCATATTGAAGCATAAATTTATGGTATTCTCTTTCGAATGTTTTATTTGGTTGACTTGGCGCATGCTCACACCATGTTTATGACTATAAACGAGTCACTAATAGTCTCTATGATCATTTAGTTTTTGAACTTGTGATATCGCTTATGCTTTGATTAATGTTGTTTATGTCGCTATGCATGATTATGGCTCTTATGGTCTCTTGATTTGTCGCTCCCAGTCTTTTGCTAGCCTCCACCTTTACTGAGTATGGAATTCTACTAGTGCATCCAACTCCCTAAAACCAAGTTTTCCCATTGTGTCCACCATACCTACCTACATGTGGTATTAAACTGCGACTTCAAGTAAATTTCTCATGTGTTACCTTTAAAACCTTAAAAAATTACTCCTGCTTTGTGTTCCTGTTTTTGCTCATGAGGACGTAAATAGAGAATCTTTATCTTACTTGTTGATTGGATTTCACACCCTGGACTAGTGGCTTCATCCGCTTATCCAATTGATAGAACAGCTAGCAGTGGGGTGCCCAGCCCAAAATTAATACACACAAAATCTCTTCACTATTTTCCCCTGATTTATCACTCAAAGCATAATTGTGTAAACAAAAGAGAAAGAAGGATGACCTTCTATACCAGTTGCATCCTTCATATGGGAGCCGCTCTTGTGAAATCTAGTTCGCTTGTGACGTACTGTATTTTCTGTTTACCATTTCTGAAAATATAGACACTCAGTGTCAAACTTTTAATACCTCTGTTTAATAAAATAAAAAGCTGTAGCACATGAGTGATCCCTGCTTCCCTCTGCGAAGGGCCTTTCTTTTACTTTTATGTTGAGTCTCCATCTTCTAACTTTATGCACAGTTGAGAGAGCATTTTTGCCATTCTGAGTTTTATGTAAATTTTCCCCAGAAACATTATTAATTTATTCATGATGTGTTATTGCTTGTTCTCAAATTATTTGTTCTAGTCTTCCTCATGAACTTTGAAGGTGTCCTGGGCATTTATGTTTTTCCCCACTCTTAAGGACTAGCGAAATATCACTTTGCCATGCTTTCTCTATACTCGAAACAAACGTATATCTTTCTTTGCATTGTTATTCATGATCTTTTATTTGAGATACTTCTCATGATGCAAAGTGATTGCTATGATTTATTATTAAAGTCATATTTAACATGTTTGTGTTAAAAGTTCTATGATCTCAGCTTTCATATGCTCTTACATTTTTATGATCAAGATTGTGTGGTAGCATGTCACCCCAGAAATTATTTTGTTTATCGTTTACCTACTCGAGGACGAGTAGGAACTAAGCTCCGGCATGCTTGATACGTCTCCAACGTATCTATAATTTTTGATGTTCCATGATGATATTATCCCAATTGCTACATGTTTTCTGCCTTCTTTATGTCATTTTATCGATTTTCCGGACTAACCTATTGACAAGATGCCACAGAGCGAGTTCACTGTTTTCTGCTGTTTTTAGTTTCAGAAAAGTTGTTCTGTAAATATTCTAGGAATTGGAAAATTCGATGCCCGGAAGTCCTATAATTCCCGAAGGTTCCACGGAGCCCCGAAGAGACCCGGAAAGGGGCCTCAGGGGGCCCACACCATGGGGTGGCGCCCCCCCCCTTGACTGCGCCAAGGGGTGGTGTGGGGCCCCAAGGACTCCACCGCCTTTGCCCTTTCGCCTATTTATTCCCCTCCGAAGGAAAACCCTAATCACCTGATCAAAAATCCCCGAAAAGTTCTGTAGTCGCCGTCATCGTCAACCGTAGATCACGGGGGTTCTGAAGCTGTCTCCCCGCACCCTGCCGGAGAGGAAATCATCACCGGAGGCCTCTTCATCACCATGCCTGCCTCCGGAGTGATGCGAGAGTAGTTCATCCTTGGACTACGGGTCCATAGTAGTAGCTAGATGGTTGTCTTCTCCTCCTATGCCTCAATGTTTAGATCTCGTGTGCTGCCTAACATGATCAAGATTGTTGTTATGTAATTCTATGTGTTGTGTTTGCTGGGATCCGATGAATATGGAACTTATGCCAAGTTGATTATAGTCTTTATTGCATATGTTATTTGTGATCTTGCATGCTTTCCGTTGCTAGTGGTTGCTCTGGCCAAGTAGTTGCTAGTCACTCCAAGAGGGAGTATTTATGCTCGATAGTTGGTTTCATGCCTCCTTTTCTCCTGTGCTCCAGTGACTCAAACGTGACGGGGGAGGATGTGTTGTTGCCACTAGGGAGAAAACAACGGTGTGAGTGCCCGCGTGCACAATTATTGCTTACATTACACGCATTCCTTAATGCGATTATCTGTTGCTTGCAACTTAATACCTAAGGGGGTTCTGTTAATAACCTGAGGGTGGATTATTAGTCATAGATGCAGTTGGATTACGGTCTATGTATATTGTTGTAATGCCCGCACTAAATATCATAGTATACATCATGTCATGAATGTGCACTACGGTACAACCTCTATTTGTTAATTGCCTAGCTATAATTTGTTCACCCAGCATGCTATCTTTTATGGAGAGACACCACTAGTGAACCTATGAACCCCGGTCCATTTTCCTACACTATTAAACAAACCACTACAATTTCTGGATTTCTTTACTTACTGCAAGCATACACTATTTTCCAAACTATACGTCTAATCTTTTTTTCAGCAAGACTGGTGGGATGGACAACCTCACTGTACCGTTGGGGCAAAGTATTTTGGTTGTGTTGTGTGCAGGTTCCGCGTTGTTGCTGGCACCGGTGAGCCATCACCACCGTTAGTGGCATCAACCTTCCGAAGATCCTCTTTCTCCTACTGGATTGATAACCTTGGTTCTTAAATGAGGGAAATTCTTACCGCTGCACTCATCACACCCTCCTCTTGGGGTTCCCAACGCACAGGAATTTCTGCAAGGAATTTATGTTGCCATCTGCCAGCAACACACCTCCCATCAGGAAAAAAAAACAAGAGAGAGGGGGGTGGGGCTGCCATATATATAGGAATGGACCATTAGTCCTGGTTTGAGGTACAGACCGGGGCTAAAGGAGGGGGATAGCCTGCAACGGCCTCATACCCCTTTAGTCCCGGTTTGTATCTCAAACCGGAACTAAAGGGTCCTAATGGGCCGGGACTACATGCTTCCATGGGCTGAGCCGTTTTGGGGGTTGTCGTGTCCGGACCTTGGTCCCAACCCGGGCCACGGCCGGGACTAATGGCCCGAACGAACGGATCCTTTTCCACTAGTGTGCCAGGGTTTCCCGGTTTCGAAAGAATAGACCACGCCCGGAGGATAGTGTGCACACCGAGAAATGAACTACACATGACAAAACAACTTAGTATTAAACACCATGTAATTTCTACATAGCCATAGCAACCATAAAAAAAAGTTCTCCCACCCATATAAGTACCATCCCTGTAATCTATGCCATTCAACCAATTTCCCAAAATGTTAGCTACGAAATTTGGCGGATACAACTTCGACGTTACTTGGATGGCTGGACATATAGAACACGGATATTGGCATTGGAAAAATAAGTGTTTTTTATTCTTATCATGGTGGGTGAAGTAACACTTGTACTTCCTTGCAAGTTGCGCTTTTCCTCGCCGTATTTTTTCTTAAATAGAACCCAACAAAGGTACCACATGAAGATATTTTACTTTAAGTGGTACTTTCATTTTCCAGATGTTCTTGTTGTTAATTAATAATATATGGGAATGCACAAGTGCTTTTAAAATGGACTCGATAGAGCATTTTCCTTTTTTTTATGTAGATCTCATCAGAATTTCCCATGTTTATGATAGTTAGACAGAAGCCAACCGCTCATGTAGAGCGTGCCATGAGGCAAGTCGTGGACCAACGAGATCCCGCCAAAAAGTCAGGTTAAGTGGGGATGTTCCCAACACCTCTGCCATTGTATCCCTTTTATTAAATGTTATGTTATACAAAGTTGAGTATGGTTCCCCCCCTAAAACTCATGTTAGGAGCATTCCCTAGCCAGCAGTCCCTGTACAAACGAATTTTCGATCCATCCTTAATAAGGAAAGATCCAGAATGGACGAAAATGTTCTTCTTTTCCATAGACCTGCCCAATTGTGTGAATGCCCTGTCTTCCAATGGAGCTGGAATATAGTCTTTGAGCCCATATTTCTTCTCAAAATGTTTTTCCGTACCTCATCTTTATTAAGTAGACTGAACATCCAATTGCTAAGGAGAGCGGTATTGTTGTGAGATCCTAAATTCCGATCCCCCTAGTCTTTAGGACGGCAGAGAACATTCCATTTTGGGAGTCTATATTTACTTTTTAAAGTATACCCTTACCAAAAGAATCTTGATCGGAAGTAATTCAAAAGTTGGAATACCCCTCTCATAATGTGGACAAAATATATCATGTATGGAACCATATTTCCGAGTACTGAGTTTTTTAGAACTAATCGTCCTCCAACAAACAAGAGTTTTTGCTTTCCAGCTACTGAGAATGTTCTTTAATCTTTCCTCAACAATTTCCGTACGACATTTGAGAGCCTACAATAATGTATTGGTATTTCCAAATAACTCTTCAAAAAGTGTCCTTGCTCACAACCAAACAAATCAGTATATTGAGGGATTCATTCCCGAGCATCTCCAAAACATGACAACCTGATCTAATTTTTGTACCCAAAAGTTTCTCAAAAGCTAATAGTATTAACTTCAGATTTCGGCTTTTCTATGTGATATGTTGCAAAGGTATCTATAATTTTTGATGCTTCATGCTTCTTTTATATCCAATACCTTTTGTTTTCCACATGTTTTCTATCGTTTTCCGGATGTTTTCGTAGACTAACCTATTAACGAGATGTCCTAGGCCAGTTGTTGTTTTTGTATTTCAGAAAAGTCCTTAAAGAAATATTCGTATCTAGAACGAAGGAGTCCATGGAGTCGGAGGGGAACCAGGGGCCCCGAGGGGGGTGCTCGGCATGGCCCCACCCTAGGCCACGCCTGGTGGGCTCTTGGCGACCCTGGCCACTGCCTCTCGACGCCTCTTCTCCTATATATTGTCTTTAACCATACAAACATCAGGGATGGAGTTATTTTCCATGAAACATATAGAGAGGCGTCGTCACCTCAAAAGTCCAATCTAGGGCTTCTACAACCCTGTTACGGCACCCTGCCAGAGAGGGGAATCATCACCGGAGGCCTCTACATCGCCATGATCACCTCCGAACAGATGCGTGAGTAGTTCATCTCGGGACTACGGGTCGATAGAAGTAGATAAATGGTTGTTCTCTCCCCTATACCTCCATGTTTAGAGTCTCGTGAGCTACCTCACATGAGTGAGACCGCTATTATTTAATTGTACATGTTGTGTTTGCTGTGATCCGGTGAACCATGATATTATGATTATTTTGTTCATATCAATCTGAGATGCTTCACTTATATTCATAGAGAGTTTTAATCTTGTCCTGAAATACTCTCAGGTGTTTATGGTTACCTTGGCCAGGTAGTTGTTTTCACCTCCAAGAGAGGGTTTATATTCTAGATGGTAGGTTCATGCCTCCCTTAAAACTATGCTCGAGTGACAAAAATGTGACAAATGGGGGATGTGTTGTTGCTACTAGGGAGAAAACAACGGTGTTTTTGTCTACGAACGAGGAACATTACTTACATTACATATTGTTTTTAATGCATTTATCGGTTGCACAAAAAGTAATCACTTCCTTGCTGCAACTTAATACCAGAGAGATTTGCTGGATAACTTTCTTGAGGTGGACTTTTAGATATGGATGCATGCTGGATAGCGATCCATGTTCCTTAACGTAATGCCTAGAATGTTAGAACCCGAGAACTATATCTCTTCATAATAGTATTGTTATATGTTCCTATTTTTTCAATTGCCCAACTGTAATTTGTTCACCCAGCATGTTTGTTTTCTTTGGAGAGAACCACTAGTGAACATATGGCCCCCGGTCCTATTTTCCTAATATTTGCAACCTTCTTTCAAGCAATTTTATAATTGTTTCCTTGCTGTTCTGTTTTCACTCTTATTACTTTTTAATACTCTATACGTTTAATTCTCTAGTTTTCAGCAAGACCGTATGTAATATTCACAACCTTCCGGAAAGTTGGGACAAGAGAGAGCTTGTGTTTTTGTGCAGGTTCTAGGCTTGTTGACGCACCATACAACAAGCAACCTTCTCCAAGACTATGAAGTCCTACTGGTTCGATAAACCCTGGTTCCTTAATTGGGGGAAAATATTCCGTAGGACTATATCACTCCTTCCGCTTGGGGTCTCCCAACGAGCGTGTGGTCACATCAACATCACTATGTCATGTTCCATAAATAGAATTATGGCATCAATGTATCGAAGAATAGATAGCCCACGATCAACAAGATGTGTTACTACTCTAGCAATTTGGCCCAATCTCTTTCCGTGTTCTATCATGATGGCCAACATATTAGCTATGATGTTAAATAATATCGATGCTAATGTGTCACCTTTATGGAATCCTTCTTTATTTGGTAGTCGACGACATCATCATTGATTTTAATGGCTACACTACCTCCAGTGACAAATTCATGGATCCATGTACAACAACCTTCCGAGAAGCCTTTTGTTCTTAAAAACTTGTTGCAGAAAGTCCATTTGACTTGGTCAGAAGCCTTTTCAAAGTCAATATTTAAAATCACACCGTTCAAATTCTTACGGTGTAACTCATGAACTTCATGATAGGATGTTACACCACCTAGGATATATCTACCTTGAATAATTTTTTGTTTGGATCAGACGAACCACATGGTCAGCAACCGAATTTTGCCTTATAGTTGCAACTTCCATGAATTTATTGAAGCTGACATTTAGTCGATAGATAGGATGGTATTGTTAAATTAATACTTTTTGCCTCCTTAGTATTAGGAAACAATATGATTTCACCAAACTTAATCTTAGATAGTTCAAGTTGTCTAGCGTACATTCCAACGAAAAACTCCAAAAGATCAACCATGATGACATCTAAAAAGTTTTGATATAACTCCTCCAAAAAACCCTCCGATCATGTAGCTTTATTATGTTGTATTTGGAAAATAGCTTTTCTCACCTCCTCTTCTAGGAAATGTGGACTGAGATAAGGATTCAACTTAATGGATACTTGTGGGATATCTTATGCCTGAGACTCGTCCAAGAAAAAGATCATTCTTCAAGTTCTCCGAACAGATTCTTATAGTACTTTGTCATGTACTCTTTTAATTGGTCATGGCCTTCTATGAAGCCCTCATATTGTGGAGATTATGTATATACGTTTTCCTATGTCATACATTAGCAACTATATGGAAATATGTTGTATTACTATCTCTTTCCAAGATGAACTGAGCTATCGATTTCAGATACTACTTGAGTTCCTCTTCACGTAGAAGAAGTGCAATCTTTTCATTCGTTTGATTTTTTTTGTTCAAGCTCATGTTTAATTATCAATCATGTTTATAGGAGATGCTCATGATTAATAATGAACTATGAAATTCTTTTTTTTTTATATAGACCAGCCATGTGATGTGCCCATCCTTTGAGATGATTTCACAATGCACTGATTATATTATTTCACCTCTACATTGGTGATTCCCCATAATCAGCAATGCAAGAATAGGGCCTGAGCTATCGCAATTGAGACAAGATGCATGTTAGATATATGCCCTAGAGACAATAATATTTAGTTAGTATTCTATCTCCAAGTTCCTCACTAAATTTATATCATTATTATGCTATAATTTCCATAGTTCTTAAAAATTGAGTTCTCAAAGGAAATATTTTGTGCTAGGTGTGAAGATATAAAAACATAAGAGTTCCTAAACTTTTCTCTAACATTAGTTTAGCTATTATGAGATGATCACTTTTTCTTGATCATTTACTTTGATAAGTCTAGCAAAAGTAAGAGTTTATTAGTAGGGTAACAATAGTTTTTTTTTGCGAACCTTTAACAGTAGGAAAGGCTCCTAATGCCTTAATATATTATGGACATCCTAAAAAGGAGGAATGGAATATTTATATTGAGAGAAGAGGGGGGAGGTAACAAAAAGCTATACAAGATTACAAACTAGCTACAAAGGCTTGAATGAAGGTATGTTTACCCTATTTTGTCATATGAACTAAATGAGAGAACTCCTCTTTAAATCCGGCAAGCCAAGCATCAAATTGAGGTCGAATTCATTGAAAACATAGGTTATTCTTCTCCTTCCAAATATTCCATGCTGTAGTGATAAATATATCCATGAACATAGGCTTATTCCATCTCTGTTTCGCAGAAATAAACCAATTCAAACCAGGAGTGCCATAGTTTTGAATGAACATAATCCCAAGATGCTGTCAACAATGTAAACTGAATGGACATGCAAAAAAAATTTGACATAGGGTCTCCTCCTCATGATAGTCACAAGTCTTGCAGTCAAAATCATGAGTGACATTAAAATGTCTCCTTATAAGCATGTTCTGTGTGTGCAATCTATCAAAGTTCATGGGCAACAAAAAAATTACCTTTGAGATACACTTTATATTCCATAACCAGGAGAAAGAAATATGGGGATGTATGTTCCGAATGCAAAATTAATAGAACTGGTTGGCAGAGTATTTGCCCGGTCCCCAAGGATATGACCTCATGCTTGGAATCATCAAGGACAATACTAGAGGATACAACTTGGAGCTCTCCCCAACCATTCAAAGTTTCAAGAGATAACGACAAAGAAAAATTGGTTTCCAATGAGGCTGCAGATAAAAACTGGCGAGCAGAGACATCTTTATTTAGTGAAAAGGAGAAAGCTCTAGGGTACTTAGAAGAACCAATATTTTCACCCCAGACATCCTTCCAAAACAAAATATTATATGCTGCTGTATAAAGCAAGAGGAGATCCCTCTAAATAGTGGAGTTAGTTTAAGAACATTCCTCCACCAAAATGAGCCGTAATAATCAACAACATGAGGTAATTTCTCTTTATAATATGAATGTCAAATTAAGTGAACCCAAGGAATATCAGCTCTATTGTCGAACTTGTCCACATATTTCAACATAAGAGCCTCGTTCTGGATTTTGAGGTTGAGTACACCCACTCCATGATTTCCGTAAGCATGTAGACTCTGTCCCAATAAATTAAAGGATTGCAATGATCACCAACCTATGTTTTCTTATTCCGTAAGCAATGACTCCTGATTTTATCAATGTGATTCATCTTCTGTGTGAATATAATTACACACATGGTAAATGTGGCCATTAAGGTTAGGAGTGAATTGGTCACAGACACTCTACCACTATAATACATCAGCGTGAAGTTGGCAGTAAGACTCCTTTCAATTCTATCTACCAGAGGCATTAGATCATGCATAGAGGATTTGGTAGTGCCAAGAGGGAGTCCCAAATATGTGAAAGGCATTTTATCAATAGTGCAGCCAAGCAGTGCAGGAACCTCTGAAGTTTTTTTTTGCTCTGAGAGTATTAAGGGGATCATGATAGTTAATGTGTAGACCGGTTGATTGAGCATAAGTATCAAGAATCTCCTTCACTACTAGCACTTGAGAGGTACAAGCATCCATTATAATAATTGTGTCATCAACATATAGCAAAACAGGGAAAGCCATACCAAATTCAGGAGAAAAAGGAGCCTCGAGAAGCATTTCTTGAAAGGCTTTATTAATTGAAGACTGAAGAAGATCAGCTGCCAGCAAAAAAAATTAGGGAAGATACAGGGTCTCCCTATCTAGCACCTCTTTTGCAATGGAATTGCCTACCAGGGACACCATTGAGAAGAACATAAGACATACCAGAACCAAATATCATTTTAATCCACAACAACCATCAAATCCCATCTGCCTCATAATTTCGAGCATGGATGAGTGGTCAATTGTATCAAAAGCCTTGACAAAATCAACTTGAACAAAATTATCTCCTTTCTAGAGCTCTCATACAGTTAAATGAACTCAAAACCCAAGACATGCAATAATGGATGGTCCTCCCTTTGAGAAACCATATTGATTTTTGTGAACAATCTTGCGAATAATTTTCTGCGGACAATTTGCTAATAATTTTGGAATTAATTTAAGACATCAATTCAGTAAAGTGATTGTTTTGAAATTGTTCATAGAATCAGGTGAATGGATTTTGGAGATAAGCTGATATAACTAGTATTGATACTCTTAAAATTAATCTGTCCATAATGAAAATCATCACATAACTTATAAATATCCTCTTTGATAATATGCTAGTAGGATTTTAAGGATTGGCTATTGAAGACATCAGCGCCAGGTGCTCTATCGGGAGGCATATTTTTAACCACATAATCAATTTTTGCTTTAGAAAATAGAGCACAAAAGGTATTTAGTCCCTCTATAGAAGAAATAAAGTTGGCGAATAGTAACCCATTGATGGATGGTGACACAAACCCAATCGGCCCTTATAGGCCTCAAATAGAATATGTTCCTTTCCAACATGGTCAGAGACTTGTATCCCATCAGATATGCAGAGGTGAGAAATGAGATTTATTCTAAATCTATTGGTGGCTATTAAATGGAAAAAATAGTATTTTCTACACAAACATAGTCCACCTCACTCTACTCCTTTTTTTTCCAATATTGCCTCTGATAATCCAGCAATACCAACAAGTGTTTTCAATAATACCTCTGAAGTTAGATTCTGGGGGAGGCCCCTCCTATCCTCTAGAGAGTCCAAGTTAAGAAGCAATTTGTTACAATTCTTGGCGCAAATAGAGTGTTTAGAAAGTGATTTACTCCAATATTTGAGGTCATATCATAATCTCTTGAATTTGGCATTCAAATTTGCAGCGATTGGGTCGATAGGACCAACTAACATCAACAGTGTCTTTATTTATATAGAGTGAGCCAGCCGGAAATTCTCAAACTTGAATAATTTACAAGCTGTCATATCTGACTGAATAGACACTAAAGAAGGTGTGTGATCAGAAGTAGGCTTTCCAATGAGTGACCACTTCATTTATATAGGAAGATGTCCAATGACGGGAGGGGAAAACTAGTGAAGATGTTTCAATAAAGGGTTAGATTGCATATAGCTCCAAGTGAAGGATCTCCCGTTAATAGGCAACTCACTAAGATGTTGTCCTATAATTATGTCATTTAAAATCAACATAGCACCAACACTACCTCTAGGTTTATTCCTATTTTCACGAGACCTAATAAAGTTAAAGTCCCCCAAGATTAACAAATCATCATCAGGAATATTGAAATTATAAAGCCAACGCATGAACTCGTGTCTAAAATTGATATCTACTACACGTTACTACTCTTGTAAACTATGTTGGGACTCCAAGCGCACAGGTTTATAGGATAACATCAAATTCACCTAAAGTGAGTAACCCGACGTTTATAAAACTCAGGGAGTCTTAGATTTAATTTATCCCTCTCAAGAAACCCTGCAATTAAGATACAAGAAGTCACTTGTGTCCCCAACGCACCTAATAAAATTGTCAGTTGTATAGATTCACTAGTTCGGCGAAGAGATGATAAAATATGGGTAGTATGGATGGGAAAAGAAGGTTTTGTAAATTTATAATAAAAATGGCAGCACGCAAAAAGTAGTAAAAATGAAAGAAAAATATATAGCAATGGTTGCAAACAAGGCCTGGGGATCATACTTTCACTAGTGTTCACTCTCAACAACATTAACATAATTAAACATATAATACTTCCTCTAACAACATGCATGAAAGAGATAGCTTGGTAAGTGTTCCCCATGAAACAAATAGGATGAGAATCGCATAGGGATACACAAGCACACCTCAGAGTTCATGTTGCCATCGAAGAACACCCCGACCCTGACACTTTGGGCATCCAGAGATAGTACTAATAAACACCACAATATATCTCTTGAATAAGATATTTCTAATCAATCTACAACACCCGCATTGTCACCTTGGCAATATAGAGATTATACTAAACACAAGCATCAAGAAACCTCATGATTCCAATTCAATTCAACATAGTAAGAACAAGTTCATGATAAGCATCCCTCTAATCCATAGTCCATAGAGTCACACACGGCACCCGCAATGTCACCGTGGCACCATGGAACAAAGGTGACTTCGGAGGAATTATACTAGATAAAACCAATTGAGTACATCGGATCCATTACATAATGAAGGGGAAACATCATAGATTCAAAAATGATAACATAGCAAATGATCACAATCAAGATCACATCATGACAGGGAGAGATAACTACATAGCTACTAGCATGAGCCCTCAGCCCCGAGGAGGGACTACTCCCGCATCATCGTGGGAGGAAGCAACATAGATGAAGAGGTCTCTGGTGACAATTCCCCCCTCATACAGGGTGCTGGTGTAGGGCTAGAAAAGCCCTAGATTGGACTTTCAAGGTGATGTTTCCTCTCTGTATGTTTCGTGGAAGATAATTGTGTCTCCGAAGTTTTTAGGGTAAAACAAAATTTATAAGCGAAACAGGGGGGCGTGAGGCGGTGCTCAGGACACCCAGGGGACCACTGGGCACGACCAAGAAAGAGTTCTCGCCTGGTGCTCACCTGGGTGACCCTGGATCCACCCCCTCTCTCCTTTGCACTCCATCTTCGTTCCAGGTAAAAAATGATCTCCGTGGATTTTTCGCCCTTTCCAAAAATATTTTCTTAAGAACTTCTCTGAAATAGAAAAATAGCAGAAAACATCACCTGGCTTGGGACATCGTTTTAATAGGTTAGTCCGTGTAAACATCCGGAAAACAAAACAAAACATGTTGAAAACAAAAGGCATTAGGTAGAAAAAAAGCATGTAACATAAAAAATTACACATATGTTTGCAACGTATGAGCATCCCCAAGCTTAAATTCGGCTCGTCCTTGAGTAGGTAAGTGATAACAAAATAATTTTTGAGGTGACATTAAGCCAACACAAATATTGATCACGTTATGTAAAAGAATTGCAAAGCTGAGATCAAATTACCTTAACAAAGGCATGATAAATATTATTTCAACTATTGTAAACTTAGCAACCATGTTGCACATGAAAAGAAACACAAACAAAAGAAAATGAATAATGAAACATTGAAAGTGATATGTTTGTTTCAATCATAAAGAAAACCATCATAAGGTGGTATCCATCTAGTCCTTCGTGTTGTAGCAAAACATAAATGCCAGGACACCTTCAAAGTTTAAATGGTGACTAGATACCAATAATTTGAGAGCAAGCAATACCACAAATCATGAATCAATCAATAATAAATTTTGGGACTATGCACATTATATTCGGAACGAAAAAATGCTCTCTTAGCTGGCGCATGAACTAAGAAGATGAAGAGTCAAAATAAAAGTAAAAGAAAGGCCCTTCATAGAGGGAAGCAGGGATTACTCATGTGCTAGAGCTTTTTATTTGATAAACTGAGATATTCAAAACATTTTTGAGAGAGGTGTATGTCTATGTCAACGAATGGTAATGAAAAACTTACCATGATCCATGTCAAGCAAAGTGTTTAGACTCTTGAGAGCGGTTTTTGTTGTTTTATTAGTTCGGCACTTACCCCCACCTTTCTTTCACAAACCAGGGCTAGTCGTGTTCATGGGTACCCACCAGCTTTCATCAAACCATGGGGAAATGCCTTTTTGTTCTATTACTTGGCACTAGCTCTCTGCAAATTTTGATGAGCACAGATTCCATACTCATCGGGTGAAAGAAGGAAGAACTTTTGTTGACACAAACCATAATAAACTGTAAACTACTTCCTCATGAGCTAAAACAGGAATACAAAACATGTTAATATTTTGAAGGTTTATAGGTAGCACACGAGAAAATTATTTAGGGTGGCGATGAAATACCACATATAGGTAGATATGGTGGACAAAATTTTCATACTTTGGTTTTTGGGAGTTGGATGCACGATAGTGCTCATACTCAGTACAGGTGTAGTCTAGGAAAAGACTAGGAGGGACGAACTACGAGAGCAATAATGATCATAATCATGCATACCGACAAAACATCATTAGTCAAAGCATGAAGTGGTATTACAAGTCAAAAACTAAATGACCATGAAGGATATAAGTGACTTTGTTTGTAGTTATAGCATGATGTGAGCATGTGCCAAGTCAATCCAGATAAAGCATTCAAAGGAGAAATACCACAATGCCATGCTTCAGTATGAGAAAACAACATATGATTAAATTCAATGAAACATTAAGCACTCTCAACTATCTGAGACTAGTCATGATACATCATAAATAACTAAGCACACAATTAAAATAACGTCTAACGTGACATGCCAAAGCCTATGCCACAGTCAACACAAGGTTCCTATTGCACCACTATAAGCATAAAACAATTTACTCTTTTCCAACTCCAATCAACTTATTTGAAACAAATCTCAAAGAAAAATTGTCATTAAAGACTAGAGATCTAATAAAATATAAATTAAGCAAACAAATAAGCTCTGAACAAAATTCGAGTGAAAAACAAGAGCTACACACAGTACTAGAAAAAATTGAACACTCGCAGAACAAAATGAGTGAAAACTAGAGTGTTCTAGGCAGTGAAAACAGGGTGTGTCTCTCTCCAAACTAAAATATGCAAGGATCCAACCATAAGCTACAGCAAAGTAAACAAAACAAAACTAAAAGCAAAACAAAATGAAGCTCCAAGAATAACACATATCATGTGAAGCAATGAAAATATAGTGTTTTGAAAGAAAATTGATATGACAAAGAAGAGTACGCCTTGGGCATTTCAAAGATTTGACGGTTGAACTTCTTCGATATGTAAATCCCCAAGATTGAGTTTTTGTCCATCCTTCATCTCATCACACAAGTTTTCTTTCCCCAGTCTTGAAACCTCCACCTAAAACTCCCTCACAATCTTCATTAGCAATGTTGGTGCAATAAAAATAATATAACCACTTCGTGCAATTTCAACACAAGTATCACACTTCAATTAAAAAATTAGATACTTCGTTAATTTATTTTAAAGATATCCCTCCAAAAAGAACTCCAAAAGAAAGATATTAAGACACAAATGCAAATATTGACAAAAATCTGTCAAAATAGAAGAGTCGGTAAAGATGTTTTTTTTCGAAAATCTTCTATTGCTCAAATAAAAAAGTGGGAAACTAAATAGAGTTAGATAACAACCTGGGGCATGTGTATAGTTTTTTTCAAAGCAATCTGTCGTTCTGTGTGGGAGATATGATTTATTTGGTAACAACCCAGACATGTGTTTCAGAACAGCAACTTCCCCAAATCCCACTAGATGTCAATTAAAGCTTACTCTTGGCACCAAAAAGGAATAAAAAGGATAAGGATCAGTTTTTCAGAGGTAAAAATTTCCAAGACAAAAAAATAATAAAAGAAAACAACTAAACAAAGGCAAAACGAAGGAAAACAAAGTGGGTTGCCTCCCATAAGCGCTTTTCTGTAGCACCTTTTAGCTAGGCAAAGTGTTTTTAAAAAATGTACACATAAAAAGAAGATTTGAACCATGATAGTAGAGAAAATATGGAAAAAAATATAAAACACATTTAAATCTAACCCACTTCCTATGCAAAATAATATTATAAAGAAATAACTATTTGAAACACAAAGGAACTTGATTCTTATTACTTTCCAAAATAGTGGGATCGTGATTAGATAAAGTCACGGTCTCTCCAAACCCACTTTTGACAATATTATGATAAATGGGTGGCGTATTATAATCATACTCAATTTTTTCCTCTAAACTAAGTGAGCTCAGAAATTCATTTCCAATATTTATATCATCATCACTAGAAGGAACATGAGTAGAACTAATAGAATAAAAATTATTAAAATCATTATTTTCAGGATTGGTGCCAAAAATAGTTTCAAGACTATAAATAGTATCATCATTATCACAATCATGATCATCACATTCTGAATACAGACTTAAATAAAATAATCTTCTTCAATAGTGACTATAGACTTAACATGGCAATAACCAATATAACAATCATGTATATCATCTTCAATATTAATTTTCGAACCATACTCACTAGGAATAACCATGAGAGGAGCAACATGCTTAGGGGAAGGTACCATATCCGCTCCCTTTTTCTTCTTCTTCTTCTTCTTCTCCTTCTTCTCCCCCTCCTCCTCCTCCTCCTCCTTAGTCACCTTAGGAGAGAGTGGTGGGAACGCAAGCTTCTCCACGTACTCTGATTTATCATTCGAAACAATAGGAGAAACTTGGGAAATTTTCTCCGTTCTGTTAGTGGCAATAAAAGAAACATTCTTATTTTGATAATTTGTTAAAGTTCCATTCTTTCTAATATTTTCTATGTAAGGATTTTCATGGAAATTCTCAACACAATAAGAGTAGCATCCCTTAAAATGTTCTTTATCCCCAAAGTATTCACGTCTAGCGGAGGGTTTTTCCTAATAACTCTTCACACCCCAAAAATAATGTAAGTTCATCATAAAGATCAGAGGTGATATTGTCATCACAAAGGGGATTAATGATTCTATCACAAAAGTCTGAGCATTGGAAATTAAAGTGCCCCACTTCATTGCAAAGTTCACAATTAGAAGTAGAGTGCTCTTGCACTTTTCAGCAAATTCATCAAGATCTTTACTACATATGCTAGTTTTTTCATGATTATGTTGCTTACAATAATTCTCTTCTTCAACCTGAGTACTTTCACAAGGTCTATGCACTCCACAAAAATTAACATGCTTATATAAAACATTATTTTCAGAAACCGGATCATGTCTATTGCAATTATTTAGCAACTATATCATTTTCTTTGCAAAGTTTTTTAAAACGTTTATGATACTTGGTCCAATTATATTTAGGAACATTGATATGATAAGCAAAAAATTTGCAAAAATAAACACCTGTTTGAGAATCAAGTCCAAACTTAGCACTAAGTTTATTAAAATTATCAGATTCAACAAACACCTTCATGCAATCGTGCTCATAATCTATACCAGATTCTTTGCCTTTGGTTATGTCCCAATCTTCAGTGTTGCGTTGAATCCTTTCCATAAGTTCCCATTTAACATAAACTTTCTGGTTCGTAAAAGAACCCATAGAAGAAGCATCAAGCATATCTTTGTCGTGACGAGAAAGCCTTACATAAAAATTGATAACAATAATTTCATTTCAAAAGTTATGATTGGGGAATTTAAGCATTAAGAATTCCAGTCTTCCATAGCTTGAGCAATTCTCTCTCCGTCATGAGGCCAAAAGTTATATATATAATTCTTGTCTTGATACATTTCATGAAGAGGTTAAAATTTTGAGTAAAAGAGAGACATAAGATCCTTATAATACAATAAGTGAGAATCTTCTTGTAGCATATACAAATCCCGTGCCTTATCTTTCAGTGATAAGGGAAACATTTTCCTCATGATTACTTCACCTGAGACTCCTGCAATTTTAAACAACTCGCACAATTCTTTAATATTAAACAGATGCACACTTTGATGGACAGATCCATCTCCTGCATAACGATTGTTCGTAATACGATCGATTATCCCCGTAGGTATTGTAAAAGGAACAATTTCATTAGGTGGAGGACCTTTCTCTACCACATGAGTGGTTGTGGGGTCATTCCTAAACAACAGACTAATAGTAGAGGTTTCCATAATAAAGAAGAGTAACAAACAAAAATAAAACATAGCACACAAGAAGAAACAAGAAACAAGTAAAAATAATCCAAACTAGTGAAAATAAAAACAAGAAATAAAAAGACAAAATTACAAGATATAAAGAGATACCTTCAAGCACTAACTTCCCTGGCAACGGCGCTAGAAAAGAGCTTCATTGCCGAAGTGGTGTGCGCCTTTACCGTACCTCCCCTGCAACGGAGCCAGAAAAGATCTTGATGTCTACTACATGTTACTACTCTTGTATACTATGTTGGGCCTCCAAGCGTAGAGGTTTGCAGGACATCAGCAAATTTCCCTCAAGTGAGTAACCCAAGGTTTATCGAACTCGGGGAGGTATAGGTTGAATTTATCCCTCTCAAGCAACCCTGCAATTAAGATACAAGAAGTCTCTTGTGTCCCCAAGACACCTAATACAATTTTCAGTTGTATAGGTGCACTAGTACGACGAAGAGATGATAAATTATGGGTAATATGGATGGGAAAACAAGTTTTTGTAAATCTATAAGAAAAACGGAAGCAAGTAAACAAGTAGTGAAATTGAAAAAAAAAACGATATAGAAATGGTTGGAAACAAGGCCTAGGGATCATACTATCACTAGTGATCACTCTCAACAACATTAACATAATTAAACATATAATACTTCATCTAAAAAGACATAGCTCGGAAACCGTTCTTCGTGAATCAAATATGATGAGAATCGCGTAGGGCTACACAAGCACACCTCAAATTTCAAGTTCCCGTCAACAACACCCCAACCCTGTCACTATGGGCATCCACAGATAGGACTAATAAACACCACAAGCTATCTCTTGAATAGTATCTTTCTAATCAATCTACACCACCCGCACTGTCACCTTGGCACTATAGAGATTATACTAAACACAAGCATCAAGAAGCCTCTTGATTCTAATTCAATCTAACATAGTAAGAACAAGTTCATGATACTTATCCCTCTAATCCATAGACCATAGAGTCACACACAGCACCCGCACCGTGGAACAATGGAAAAAAGGTGACTCCAGATAATTATACTACATAAAACCAATTGAGTGCATCGGATCCATTCCCTAATGAAGGGGAAACATCATAGATTCAACAATGATAACATAGCACACGATCACAGTCAAGATCACATCATGAGAGGGAGAGAGAGAGAGAGATAACCACATAGCTACTAGCACGAGCCCTCAGCCCCGAAGAGGGACTACTCCCACATCATCGTGGGAGGCAGTAACGTCAATGAAGAGGCCTTCGATCACAATTCCCCCCTTCGACAGGGTGCCGGAGCAGGGCTGCAGAGCCGCTAGATTGGACTTTCAATGTGACTGCGTCTCTCTGTATGTTTTGTGGAAAATAACTCCATCTCCAACTTTTTAGGGTAAAAGGCAATTTATAAGCAAAGGGGGACATGAGGCGGTGTTCGGGGCACCCAAGGGCCCACTGGGCGCGGTCAATAAAGAGGCCATGACTGATGCCCAACTCGGTGCTCCTGGCTCCCCTCTGTCTCTCCTTTGGACTCCATCCTCATTCTGGGTAAAAAAATGATCTCCGTGGATTTTTAGCCCTTTACAAGAATATTTCCGAAATGGAAAAAGGCAGAAAACAACAACTGGCCTGGGACATCTTGTTAATAGGTTAGTCTTTGAAAACATCCGGAAAACGAAAGAAAACATGTGGAAAACAAAAGGTACTGAGTAGAAAACAAGCATGTAGCATAAAAAAGTATAGATACGTTTGCAACGTATCACAAATCTTCAGCACAAGTGTCGAGACATCGTAGTAAGGTCCATGGACGGGGATGCCATAAGCCTACTGGTAGAACCGCGGGGGGGGGGGGGGGGTGATAACACTGCAAACGAGAACACCAAGTTTACCCATGTTCGGTACGACGCAACTAGGCGGCGTTCGTACTCCTGCAATCTCACTAAATCAGGGCTGAAGCCTGAAGTATACAAAGTACATTGTGAGTAAGGTTTCGCTAACTCGGCGAGGATCAACTTATCGGCGACTTGGCTTCTAGCTAATTGTTTGTCCTGTTCTTGCTCCCCTCCGGCTTTATATAGATAGCCGGATTAGGGCTTACAGAAAGGAAACCTAGAAGACTACAGAAAGTTTCTAACTTGGAAAATAAGGAATCCGTCTTCTCCTCCAAGCCGCACCACTTTGGGTCGTGGTCCGGTTTCTTTTAGAATCCGGCATCCTGCATGTCGGATTACTGGGCCGCCCAATGGACTATGTTACATTACCTGTAGGCCACCCTGGTAATCCGGCCTGTAGGCCAATGCCGGACATACCCCCTAATTGGCATATATCCGACAGTAACCCCCAAGAAGGATTAAGACTTCATCTTGTCGCTCCTCATAAAGTTGTATTCTTTTCACGAATGTCGACTTTTTGTTTTGATTCTTCTTTTAGCAAAGTTTCTCAATGCCAAACTCGGATTTACGTAAATCCGGCTTTTCCCCCACAAGCTTTCGCGGACAAGGAACATCGTGATGCCGGCGATGAAATCTTGCTGATGTCACGGGAGTTTGGGTTCATTCAAATACTGAAACCATATCTCTGACAAATTCTCTCGCGGGAAACCAGGAGATAGCAATAATCACCCCCCTAATTTCCCAGAATTTCGGGCGTTACATGCATCGCTCATCAAACGGCTAAAAGTGTTGTTGGAACCAATCTCCACGCGCCCTAGCTATAAATAGTCGCCTCAGAGCCTCCGTTTTCTCTTCCGGTTCCTCCTTCCTCCTCAAGCCCTCCGAGCACCAGAGCACTTAGCGCCCAGTTCGAGCCCAAGTTTCAGAGGAAACACGCACTCGAGCCCCCGATCCCTCACCGGAGAAATTCATTGGTGGTTTGCACTCTCGGCTGCGCCGCCCAAAAATGGCCACCGGAAACTCTCCCCGCGCCACTGAGCCCGCAAACACCAAAGTAGATCTTGAGGACATCATCAACGACCTCGACCCTATCTTCGATTCTCCTCAGCGCACTACTGCGAGCGCGCTAGAGGGATCCGCCAGCGAGCCGGCGGGCGGGCTCTGCATCCCACCGCTGGAAACATGCCGCCGCCATCGGCCATACCTCCCCCTCCTCCACCTTTCCCCGACACTGAGGGGGAGGAAAACTCTTCTCGCGGTGGTGAAAACGCTTCCGCCGCCACCACTGCTGGAGGCGAGGAAGAAGAGGAGGAAAATGCCAGAAACTGGGGCCACTTCAACGTGGCTCCGACTCTTCTTCCTGCAATATAGAAAGACGACTTTGTCTTCAAATACAAATCGCGGGTAGGCGAGGACGACACCGAGCCGTTCCCACAAGCCAAAGAACGCGTCGTTCTGGCGTCCCATATCAACAGAGGTATAAGATTTCCGCCTTCCGCGTTTTTTCTTCAGGTCTTAGACCACTACAACATCCAGCCTCATAATCTTCCACCCAATTCCATTCTTTATATAGCCAGGTTCCATGCCCTCTTTGAGGGTTACATAGGGATAGAACCCCGCGTGGACTTTTTCCAGTATTGTTTTAATGTAAAACTCAACACCACCGAAGGTGTCCTTCCGATTTGCGGAACCATTTCTTTCAACCTCCATAGGCATAGGGAGGATTGGTTCCCCAAACTCAAGACTTACGAGTCCGTCAAAGTTTGGACGGGCTCATTCTTCTATCACTCGGATGTTCATTCCGACTTTTGTCAATTCCGTGGCCACGCCCCAAGACAATTGGACGTTGGACGCGGTCCAGGTTCTGCCTCCAGACCTAATGAGGATCAAGAGGAGAATTGTGAAACTCGTCTCTTCTAGTCCTCCCTTGACCGGCGTGGATACAATTCTATGCTAGTTCGCGAGGAGGATTCAACCTTAACAACCCGATGAGGGTGATGAAGAGCGCTCTATCGAAGAAAGAGTTCAAGAAACGTGTGAACTAACTCATCTCTACTCGCGACCAATACGAGGAGAGCCGGAAAATGAATAACGCCGGAAACCCCTCTCCAAAGGTATGTTTCTGTATTTTGGGAAATTTCTCGGGTCTTTTCTCGGATGTTTAAATGCTAATCCGGATTTTGCTTCTTTCACAGCTTCTTGATCTTCCTAAGGCAGAATTTGCCACTGATGATGAGTTGGCTGCACTGGGAGCCAACTTTCAATCAACTGGAGGAAGGAAACGCAAGAAAGTTACCTCCAGCCAGGAAGTCATCGACCTTGACGGTGTTCCTATCGCCACTTCCAGGTAAAAACCCGGGATTTTTACATTTGCATGCTTTTTCTTGCGCACTTCTCTTTATCGGAATTTTAATCTCGGACTTTCTTCATTTTCTTTTGTCTAGCCTTGCCCCTACCACACTAAAGGGAAAAGGCAGGAAGAAGCTGAAGGCTGCCGCCCACAGGGGACCCAAGCCATCTCCCGCTGCTGCTCCAGATACTCCAATGGCTGCTGGGGAGGAAAGCTCGGCTGCTCGGGAGGAATATCCTCTGCGGACCATCCATCCTGTTGCATCGGACACGGATGCGCGGGAAAGGGCGGAACTCGAACAAGGAGGGCCCTCGAACCCTCCTCAGGCGGAAGCAATGCCAACTTTTGAGGAGAAGTTCAAGTATAAAGAAGAATCATGCTTCGACGAACGCGGATACATCCATCCGTGAGCGCAGAAATTCTTTGCCCGAGCTCCCTTAATCCATCCTTGGCCAAAAGGCGGACTTATCGTGCGGAATAATTATGTGTTCTCGCATCGCCATGTTATGCAAGACGGCCTCCACCACATGGGGATTACCTTCGCGGAATACACCAAGGAATTCTCCGAGAATCTCACGGGTTCGCAAAGAATGAGCCAGGTAAATATCTCTAGCCCCCAACTATTAAGACAAAAATATTCTTTCTGTTTTTGCCTTAATGCTTTTCTCTTTTGCCTGCTTAATTTTGCCTAAGCAAACTTTTCCTTTGTCTATTTTTCACCAAATCACCGAGAACATAAACGTGGGAGTTTTTGAGAAGCTCACCATTAAGAACCAGGAAGTAAAATCTCTTCTTGGCATTCTTAATTATAAGGACTCGGAACTATCCGAGCCTGCTTTTCATTCCTTGATTCTGTTTCTGGATTTTTTCTAAGTCTTTTTCCGAGTTATTAACTCTTCATCTCTTTTTCTTCTTAGCTTCGTTGGCTAAGGCCAAACAGATTGCAGTACAATGGCAATGCCGAAACCCTCCGCAGAGAAAACTCGGAGCTTTACAAGATGACTGTAAAGCTCCAAAAGGATCTGGAGGTGAGCTAACTGGCTCTTGGATTGGCCGAGTCCCAAGCTTCCTCTCAAGCTGAGAAGGATAAGGCGATTATCCGGGACTTGGAGAATACCCTCAACCAACGCCCTGAAGAAGGTGTTGAGATGGATAAAATTCTAGGTGTGTTTTTGTTACTTTACCAAGTTTGTTCTTATACTTTTGCAGCACACCTCCTTTTTCCTCCTTCTGTCCTTTCTAACATTTCTTGGTTTTTTTAACAGAAGGGAATCCTTTGCTCACCGGATTGATAGAATCTGGGCTTTTGGGAAAGTTTTCACCAACTTGAAGAATGCTGGGATGCTAATTATTAATAAGTGCATTCTAGAGAAAGTTGGCGAATACTCGGAAGTCAGCAAACTTCTGGAGGCCATTGAAGAGGTGGCAAACCATAGGGAGTCCTGGCTCCAATCTGCCGCCCGAGGTGGTGCAGGCATGGTCCTTGGACTGATGCGTATGCATTACACCACCTCGAAATCCTGGCGCGTTGCTACTGGTATCCCGCAAGGATATACGGAAGCTTAGAGGGCGGAGATCTTCGAGTCTGTTAAGGGGCACGCCTCTAAGATGGCTCGGATGGTTTCTACCTCCACGCTGTACCCGGAGGAGGAGATTCCGAAAACTCCGGAGAACCATAGAGACAATAACGAGGAGGACAACGAGGAGTACCAGGATGCCGCCTAGTTCCTGCGTAGCTAGTCAAGAAAATAGAAAGCATTACTATTATTACAATGTAACATCATTTGTAATGCATTATATTGTCGCACCCGGACTTCTAAAGGATACTCGCCGTTCCGTTGAACAGTAGTAGATTGGATTACGGGGCTTACCGGCACCCGCGTCCTCTTACGAGTAGGCCAACACACGTATGTGTGACAACCAACCCCTATCTGTTCAGCGTCGACGTAAACTATCCCATAGAAATCAGGATACTTCCATTGACGTACTTCAAAACATACACACATGGTACGTCAACGACATTGGAACAACTGATATCACAACAGATCTCTACGAGACAAAAGATTGAAATAAGTTGCAAATAGCTCTCATTAGAGCAGAGATAGCAAATATAATCATCTAGAGGACACATGTCCCAACAATTCATCATTACATCACAACGGAAACATTCAACATGTCTGAGTACAGACAAGAACCAAATAGGCCTAAGAGGCCGGAAACGAAAAGACGGAGCCCATCCACGAAGTCTCGGATCCTGCCCGGGTCCGCTATCTACTCGTCAGCAGTCTCGTCATACTCCACGTAGTAGCCACCATGTAGATCCTCGGAAACGTCGGTCTGCGGAAACCACAGCCCCAAAGGGGTCAGTACATAAACATACTGGCAAGCAAGACTCACAATTCACCAAAGTGTAACCCATCAACACCAAGCACAGATGCCTTGGGTTCA
This sequence comes from Alopecurus myosuroides, assembly GCA_028641055.1. Taxonomy (NCBI): domain Eukaryota; kingdom Viridiplantae; phylum Streptophyta; class Magnoliopsida; order Poales; family Poaceae; genus Alopecurus; species Alopecurus myosuroides. The sequence continues at coordinate 779,141,562 of CM054057.1, forward strand.
ACGGAGGAAAGGGGATATAAAAGATGCTGCAACTGGCTGCACTAACCAACTACAGAGATTCTACCACTTCCGGCTAACAGAAAGGAGATAAGATCGAGTATTGTAACCAACTGAAAGATAACTTCAAACAAACCCATCCTGGATCTCGCCCCTTATCCAAAGAAGCAATCCGAGGATAACTCACACAGTTGTAAAGGTGAATCAAGTTATTGTGTCATCAACCTATTACTAGTCAAGTTATTAATCATTGGGTGTAACATGTTTGATCATTATGTTTAAGTTGTCCTGAGTACTTGTTAGCCAGTACTTTCACCAAGTAATCCATAACCGCGGAAAAACATGGCTTCTCGAGAAGATTATCCCTGCAGGGTTGCACCAATTTGGCCGTACACGCAAGAATATCCCGCCAGACGGGAATCAAACCCACCAAGCGAGGTACTCTACACAACTCGACTCTTCTTCGCATCAAGCCCAAAGAACCTTGGGCGCACGGCTAATCGAGCCCAGAAGAAAATAGACCCTCATAGCACTCTAAGAACGTGTCCCCCTATATGCCGACTACGAAAGTTCCACCCTGGCCTAGGCTCGCAAAAACATGCATGCGGCAAATGGAAAACACGAACTAAATGAGGCGATTTGGACGAGATGTGAATCGAATCAAATTGAGGGGGGTGCCCATACTCGCTTCCCACATGCGGTTAGTGCGCTCATCATGGATCAGTAGACAAGACCCTTTTCCTATTAGGGTCGACACTAGCAGGCCTCAAAACCACACAGGGCCTCCTGCCGGTGCCTTATCATCAGATTTATTATTAATAATAACATTAGCATGATTGAGTGATTAAACATCGAGCCCCCAGAACGTAATAGAAATAGTAACAGAAAGTAACGGGTAATAGACTCGAGCACAAGCAACCTAAGCATGCTAGTAAGACACTGGCTCAACCAAAGGGGTGATAGGAGTGGAGGTGAGGCAATATCAGGGTTAAGGGATTCATGTGATAGGTTCGTAACAGAAACAACTACTACTATGGCTTAGCAGGAACAGACAACGGAAAGTATCGGTAACCAATGTTGAAAGGAACACCGTGGTTCATGTGAGTGATAACTTGCCTGCAAACCCAGTAGCATGGTACTGAGCTAACTCCATAGAAGGGGTGTCGTAAGTATCGTCGGTCTCAACGTCGTCGTTTATCCGAGAAGAAGCAAACAAACAACGCATAGGCAAACAATCAATATCATGGCATTGTGCACAATCAAGATGATGCATGGCAAGTTAATGGTTGCATCAAATAAACTAAGTGACATGTAACACAATTAAGATGGACCCCTATGCAATTTTGAGTTGCATATGAAAAAGGGTCCATGAATTAAGTGGAACAAATGATTTGCAATTAATTATTATGTGAAAGTTGTTAGCATGATGCATGCATGATGGTAACAACAAAATAACAATAATAGATGCAAGTGATAACACGATTTAACAAGTTTTGGAAATCATTTAGTAAGTTTAGCAATTTTGGGTTACTTAAACATGTCACACAAACAATTATTGTTTTCATCAATGTAAAGTGTGCAAAACAATTAACAAAATTTATATTTGAAAAGAACATCAAATTTTAGTTGGATTACATGTTTCAAATATTGAAATTGGAATTAGGATGAATTTATTATGAATTAAACAATATTAAACAGGTTGTAATTGAATTTAAAACAAGTGTGAATTTTATTTGAATTTTATTTGTTCAAAACATAAATTAAAACTCACATTTGAAAAGTTCACACTTTGATGGTTTGAAAACATATTTTGCATGTTCAAAAATATTTTATTTTGAGCAAGGCATGATTTTATCAAATTTAAATGAATTAAACAAGGATTAAAATATTTAGGCAATTTAAATTATTCAAACAATGAAACAAAATTTATATTTGAATAGGTTAGTCAAAATGGTATGGAAAACATTTTTTATTTGTATTATTTGGATTAATAATGAATTAGTTATGGATTTTAGCAATTTGCAAATGATTTGTTTGAATTCAAACTTAAATTGCATTTTGGAATTTGTAAAACAGTACACAAATGGATTATTTGGAAAGATCATTTAATTTAGAGCAATAAACATATATAACTTTTATTTTTTAGAGTTATAGATTAAAAGTTATTAAAGGTTTAAGTTTAGGGTTTATTTCTGTGAATTAAAAGAATTTAGAAATTAAAACAGAACGTGGTAAACATTTTTACACCGCACTGGAATCCTGCCCAGACACTGCCAGGGGGGCCCAGGGAACCGTGCGCTTGCGTGGCATCAGAAGTGGCTGACAGGGGGCCCTCCCTGTCAGCACTCGAGGGAAAAAAAGTGGGGTTTTTCCCCGAGCGAGGCCAGGGATCGAACCCTGGACCTTTCGCTTGCGCGCGCTGTACTGAACCAGCTGGGCTGGTTGCGTTTCGTTACCAGGTACAGGAGCGCGGACAGTAAGAGGTGTTGCTCGCTTAACTGAATCGCTAACTGAAATCGTTTGGTGCAGGTGCTAACTGAAACGTGCGACAGCGCGCGTTGGCCGGCGGCGAGCTACAGTGAAGCATCGCGGCCGTGGCTCGCTGGGGTGCAGTGCTGCTGTGGATGTCGTGCACGGTTGCGAGGGAGACAGGGAATCTGGGGGGGCAAGGTGGCGCTCACCGGCCGAGTGGAGACGAGCAGAGGCTCGACGTGGATGTGGTAGTCGCCGGCGGCAGAGACAGCGATGGCGGCGCGCATCCGGCAGGTCTCCGGGGGTGATGAGAGGTCGAGGGCGTAGCTGGAGCAGTGGTGATTCCGTTCCCCGCGCTAGCTCACGCCTCGAGGCAACGAAGGCGACGATCGCCGGAGTTATTCAGAGAGGTGGCGACGGTGAGGTGTAGCGGTGAGGTTCAGAGGGCTAGATTCGCCGGGAGAGAGAGGGAACAGCGGCGGCGCGAGGGGACAGAGGTTCCTAGGGTTCTAGGCTAGGGCTGCGGGGTCTAGGGGGGATATATAGGGGCTAGGTGTGGCGGATCACCGTCGAGTGGTCACTGTGCTGCCGTGGCGTCCATGGATGCTCGGCCGTACAACTGAAGACGACGGGGGGCGTCTTCTGAAGGGGTACCGGGCCGTGCGTGCGCCTAGTTGGGCTGGGCCGGGGTAGGTAGGTTAGTTGCTGCGCGCTTTGCTTTTTATTATTCTTATTTTTGTTTTTTCTGTTTTTTTTGTAGCAATTGAAAATGGAAGAGAAAGATGGTTTTTAGGTTAGGAAAAATTCTAGGAAAATTAGGGTGTGCTTGTGATGTTAATTTCAAACAGTTAACAAATTTGGATTTCAAAAATGTTTCAATTTTTGTGCTGTTTGGAAAATAACTCAAAATTGAATGAATTTTAAGGTTAAGCAAACATTTAAAGGAAACAACCATTTTAATAGGGTGACCCCCTATGATTTAATTGGATTAAAATTAGTTGATTGGCTTGTTAAAGTTTATAAGTTCAAAAGTGGTTCTGTTTGATGCATTTGATTTGAAATTGAAGGTGATTTAATTAATTGATTGAATTAATGGTTTGATTAAACCCAACAAGTTAATGAGTGATCAACATGGAATAAAATGGAACAATTTGGTTGTTTTCATTTGTGATTTTTATTCCAAAAGTTGTAACAGAGCAAGTATGAAAACAAAGCATTTGACATTGTTTGAGTTTCATTATGAAAACAAAGAATAACAGATGCAAAACAAAAGAAACAAATGCAACAATATGATGACATGATGCAATACTTTCATTAAACAGGAAATCAAACATTCTAAATGGTACGTTTTCATACTTGGGCTGTTACATATATCTATTGTATAAACAAGCATTTATCCTTTGCAGTAAAGTTTTAAGTCTTTGCAAGTTTTTCAGAGTTTTAATTCCTTTCCTTCTAAGTTCTTTGGTTTGTATGCTTTAACTTTCCTTAGTGTTGAAGTGGCTCGGAAGTATGTAATCTTCATGCCAAGTGACTGGGTTCAGACCTATGAGCCAAAACTTGGAATCATGGATTATACCTTGGCACTTGTACTTACTCAGCCGAGTGACCCAACACACAAACAATCAGATAATATTTAGGAAAAAAATAAGGAATTTGAAAATCATGAACCTGAGGCACACAGACACAATATGGGGTTCGTAAGCCTCATTAGGCTAAAAAAGTATTCAGTTTCATAACTGTCAGCACGCAGGCACAATTTGGGTTAACATTGAAGCTATATTGAAAGATCATTGTGTAATAGATAAGACAGAAATATGCTTAGAACAGTAAAACAAACAAAAGAACAATGCATGGATTGCGGACAACTTTATTTCATGATCTCAATGATGTTTACATAGAATTTGAACTAAGTGTAAATGGGACGTAACTGCTGAATGCTCCAGGGCCTCTTTGGCTCTCCTATTTCTACATCTATCTTTATTTTTCTCTTGCGATTCTGATTTTTCGGATCATCTTCCGTGTCTCGAATATCTATAAGGTAATATGACCCATTTTTCATAGCCTTGCTAATGAAAAAGGTCCCTCCTAGATTGGGGTTAATTTGTTCTTCCTATACTGTACCAATCTTAGCACCAAATCATCTTCTTTGAAAGAACAGTGTTTAATATTCCGACTATGATAACGGCGCAATCCTTGTTGATAAATGGCGGATCTTTGCAGCACAAGCTCTCGTTCTTCTTCTAAGAGATCGACGGCATCTTGTCGTGCATTTTCGGCATCCGAGTCATCGTACACCTACACTCGTGGGCTATCATGGATCATGTCCGTAGGAAGCACTGCTTCTGCGCCATAAACTAGGAAAAAAGGTGTTTTCCCTATTGATCTATTTGGCGTCGTTCGAATACTACAAAGAACAGGGGGTAATTCTTCTACCATGCTCCAGCTGCTATATGAAGAAGAGATTTGAGTTTTGGGAGGATTCCTTGCAGTATCGAACTATTCAGTCGTTCGACGTGTCCATTGGATTGTGGGTGTGCCACAGATGCAAGATCTTGGAGAATTCCCGTTTGGCGGCAATACTTTGCCAAATCTCCAATTGAGAAATTTGTCCCATTATCCGTGATTATGCTATGTGGAACGCCGTATCACATTACTACGTCAATGACGAAATTTCTCGCCGTCACACCGTCAACTTTATTTAATGGGTTTTGGTTCCACCTACTTGGTATACTTATCTACTGCAACAAGTAGATGTGTGAGTCCACCTCTAGCAGTTTTGAATGGTCCCAACATATCTAGCCTCCAGACTGCAAATATCCATGTAATGGGGATAGTTTTAAGTGCTTGGCTGGCATATTCGTCTTCTTGGCGTAATACTGGCATCCGGCACATGTATTCACTATTTGCTCTGCGTCTGTCTTGGTTGTGAGCCAGAAAAACCCAGCGCTGAATGCTTTATTAACTATGTTTTTTGATTGAGCATGATGTCCGCAATATCATGCATCGATTTCCAGCAGAATTTCTCGTCCTTCTTCAGGCGAAATACATCGCTGAAAAATTCCGATAGTACTGCGCTTATACAAGCAACCATTGATTACCGTGTATCATTTGCGTCGGCATTGTATTTGACTTTGCAAGACTTCGTCTGCTCCATCCAGGAACTTATGATTAACTAAGAAGTTTAAGTATGGAATTGTCCAATCCGGGTTAACAAGCAAAACTTCTATTTACTCAGAAACTAGAGGATAGTCAACATGTCCGCCTTTTATTGATGGTTCATGCAAATGTTGGACGAACACACCGGGTGGTAAAGTCTTCACTCTTTTCGAGCCTAGGCGGGCTAAAGCATCCGCGTTACAAATTTCTTCCCTTTTGATGTGAAGTACCTCAAATCCCAGGAACCAAATGGCAAACTCGTCGACTATTCTCAGGTATTCGGCCATAATGGGGCTTTTAGCATCCCATGTTTGGTTTAGCTGATATTGTACCAAGTTCGAGTAACCATAGCAAAGTATACGCTTGACACCTATCTCCTTTGCAATATGCAAGCCATGAAGCAATGCTTGATATTCTGCCACATTGTTGCTGGCGTTGAGATGTATTTGTAATACATATTCAATTATGTTGCCTTTTGGAGAGTTAAGCACTACACCAGCTCCAGCGCCTTCTTTCATTTTGGATCCATCGAAATGCATGATCCAATATTCCGACTCCGGCATTGGTGTGTTTTCCATTGCTTCTGTCCAATCAGCCATGAAATCTGCCAACACCTGGGATTTAATTGCCGTCCGGGTTTGGTACTTCATGTCAAACGCAATAAGCTCAATGCCCCATTTGGCTACTCTGCCCGTTGTGTCCGCATTGTTTATAATATCCCATAGTGGTTCTTTTCTTACCACTATTATGGAATGTCCTTGGAAATAATGACGGATCTTTTGAGATGCGAAAAATACGCCATATGCCAGCTTTTGATAATGTGGATACCTTTGTTTTGACTCGGAGAATACCTCGCTGACGTATTACACCAGATGTTGATCTGGAATACTTTGCTCATCTTTCCGTCTTTCCACGATTATCACTGCGCTAATAACCCTGTTAGTTGATGTAAGATACGGTAACATGGGTTTTCGTCTTTTGGGGATGCCAAAATCTGAGCTTTGTCCGCCTCTTCTGTCCATTCAAATTTATCGTATTTATTCAACAATTTGTATAATGGCAGAGCTTTGTCACCTAGCCGGCTTATAAACCTGCTAACGAGGCTTCAGAACTGTCATCCTTTGGACATCTTTTAGACATGTAGGTCTTTGATACGTCTCCAACGTAACTATAATTTCTAATGTTCCATGATCATATTTTGTCAATTGCTACTTGTTTTCTCCCTTATTTATAGCATTTTTATACGTTTTCCGGGACTAACCTATTAACAAGATGCCAAGTGCCCGTTCCCTGTTTTCTGCTGTTTTTGGTTTCAGAAAAGTTGTTCTGGAAACATTCTCGGAATTGGACCCCACAAAGCCCGAAGTTCCTATTTTCCTCGGAAGCATCCAGAACACCAAAGAGGAGTCGAAGACGGGCAACAGGGGGGCACACCATAGGGTGGAGCGGGTCCCCCTGGCCGCGCCACCTATGGGTGTGAGCTCCACCGCCTTAGCCCTTTCGCCAATTTAAGCCCCCCGAATGGAAAACCCTAGGAACCTGATCAAAATTCGCTGAAAGTTTCGTAGCCGCTGTCACCATCAACCCTAGATCAGGGGGGTTCTGAAGCTGTTTCCGGCACCCTGCCAGAGAGGAGATCATCACCGGAGGCTTCTACATCACCATGCCTGCCTCCGGAGTCATGCGTGAGTAGTTCATCCTTGGACTACGGGTTCGTAGTTGTAGCTAGATGGTTGTCTTCTCCTCATATGCCTCCATGTTTAGATCACGTGAGCTGCCTATCATGATTGAGATTGATCTTATGTAACTCTATGTGTTGTGTTTGCTGGGATCCGATGAATATTGAACTTATGCCAAGTTGATTCTAGTATTTATTTGCATATGCTATTTGTGATCTTGCATGCTTTCCGTTGCTAGTGGTTGCTCTGGCCAAGTAGTTGCTAGTGACTCCAAGAGGGAGTATTTATGCTCGATAGTGGGTTCATGCCTCCTCACCACCTTGATCGAGTGACAGAAACGTGAAGGGGGGTGTGCTATTGCCATTAGGGAGAAAACAGCGGTGAGAGTGCCCGCGTGCATAATCATTTCTTACATTACACACTTTGTTTAATGCAGTTATCTGTTGCTTGCAACTTAATACCTAAGGGGGTTCGGATGATAACCTGAGGGTGGATTATTAGTTGTAGATGCAGATGGATGTCGGTCTATATATCTTGTTGTAATGACCGCACTAAATATCATAGTAATCTTCATGTCATATTGTGCACTACGGTGCAACCTCTATTTGTCAATTGCCTAGCTGTAATTTGTTCACCCAGCATGCTATCTTGTATGGAGAGACACCACTAGTGAACCTATGAACCCCAGTCCATTTTTCAACACTGTTAAACAAACCACAAATATTTCCCTCTTTCTTTACTTACTACAAGCATACATCATTTTCCACACTATACGTCTGATCTTTGTTTTCAGCAGGACCGGTGAGATTGACAACCTCACTGTACCGTTGGGACAAAGTATTTCGGTTGTGTTGTGTGCAGGTTCCACGTTGTTGCTGACACCGGTGAAGCGCCAGCACCACCGTCAGTGCCATTAACATTCCTGAGATCCTCTTCCTCCTACTTGATTGATAACCTTGGTTCTTAACTGAGGGAAATTCTTGCCGCTTACTCATCACGCCCTCCTCTTGGGGTTTCCAACACACCATCAAAGGGCATAAAGGATTTCTGGCTCCATTGCCGGGGAGGAAGAAGTCTTCTGGCGAGGGGAGTCTCTCACTCTCAACCTCTTTATTTTGTTTTGTGTCTTGTTTTTCTTCTCTTTATAAAAAACACACAAAAAAATAGTTTACTTCATAGCTATTATTTATTTGCTTGCTTTTATTCTGCTAAAATGAGTTCCTCTGAGAATACTAAGTTGTCTGACTTCACTAGCACAAACAACAATGATTATATTTGTACACCTATTGCTCAACCTGCTCCTACTGCTGGTTTCTATGAGATTAAACCTGCTTTATTAAATCTTGTGATGAAAGAGCAATTTTCTGGTATTAGTACTAATGATGCTGCTGCCCACCTTAATAATTTTGTTGAACTATGTGAGATGCAAAAATATAAAGATGTGGATGGAGATATTGAAGGGTACGTTGCATAGAAAACAAAAAAATTTCTTACACGCGATAAACCCGAATGGCCAAGATCTAATCTATGAGATGAAAGGCAACGGGGAGAAAGAGAGTCTTGAGATAACATACCCTCGAAGACTCAAAGTGGTACGAGATAAAATCTTGTTGTTGGCGTAGTCGTACTCACGCCGATCCCGAGCGAGAAGAAGTGCACCGCAATCCGGCGGTGCCTCCCTAATCGGTCACACATTCAGCTCGATGAAGACTTTCGTTCCCTCGATCCAGCGGGTTGCAGAAGTAGAGGATCCCCCGGAATTCCAGCAGCACGACGACGTGGTGGTGGTGAAGAATCCCACGGTCTGGACTTCACCAAGCCGGAGACCACGGAATGGAGCAGCAGGTGGAAGGGAAAAGAAGTGGGCAAGTGTGTGAAGAAGAGGGAGCCCTCACCCTCCTTTTATAGGGGAGGGGGAGGCAGCCCAAAGGGGGGGTGCGGCCAGCCATTGGTGCCCCCACCCCTTCCTCTCTTCATGTGAGTGGAAGCCCCATTCACTCCCACTCAAAATTCCTTAATTTCCCACTTAGAAAATCCAAAGGTTTTTCTTTAATAAATAAACAAAACATTTATATTTCTTTATTTATATTTGTTAATTCCATTAACAAACATTTACATGTAGCACCTTGAACCATTTGTTAATTCTATTAACAATCATTCGACGAAAAACCCCTTGAACTATTTCAATTTTCCCCGAAACAATTTCGGAGCTGCCCAAAATATTCTTCGGTATTCCGTATCCTCTCTATCGCTTCATCGAACCTTAAGTGTGTCACCCTACGGTTCGGAAATATTACATACATGATCGAGACTCCTCTCCGATCAATAATCAACAGCGGGACCTGGAGATCCGTGATGACTCCTATATATTCCACGATGACTCTCGTGATCGTGTGAACCTTTCAACGTCGTAACGATTTACCTTTGTCTCGCGATATATTACTTTTCCGAGATCCGATCATCGGTATCCACCATACTTTGTTCGATCTTGTTATCCGACAAGTACTCTTTTCTCGTTCCCGTGATATAACATCCTTGTGATCATATCACTTGCTTGCAAGCGGTGTCGATGTGATATCACCGAGAGGGCCCTGACTATATCTATCCGTCATATTGGATGGAAAAATCCCATTCTTGATCCATGAGCTTCAACTAACACTTTCCGAATATTTAATGCCACATTTATAGTCACCATGTTACGGTGTGACGGTTGATGTCATCAAAGTATTCTTTCGGTACTAGTGGTTAACATGATATGATGGTCTAAGGAACAATGTTACTCCGAATGTAAGACATAACAACAAAACTAAATGACTTGATCGTATTGTTATACTTAGTTAGGGTTTAAGTTCATCATGTCATTCTCCTAATGACATGACCCCATTATTAACAACATCCAATGTCTATGATCAGGAAACCTTGATCATCTGTTAATCAACGAGCTAGTTAAAAGAGAGGCTTCACTAGGAACGTTGGTTTGTTTATTAATCACACATGTATTAATGTTTCCGGTTAATACAATTCTAGCATGAGAAATAAACATCTGTCATAAACAAGGAATAACATAATAAAGACTTTATTATTGCCTCTCGGGCATATTCCCTTCAGTCTCCCACTTGCACTAGGGGAAATAATCTATATTACATAGTGATGAATCTAACACCCATTGAGTTCTGGTGTTGATCATGTTTTGCCCATGAGAGAGGTTTAGTCAACGGATCTGCCACATTCAGATCCGTATGTACTTTGCAAATCTTCACATCCCCATCTGCGACATGTTCACGGATGGAGTGAAAACGGCGCTTGATATGTTTGGAATTCTTGTGAGACCTTGGCTCCTTAGCATTGGCTATGGCACCATTGTTGTCACAATAGATAAACAGTGTATCCAACGCACTCGGAACCACGCCTAGTTCGGATATGAACTTCTTCATCCAAACTGCTTCCTGTGTTGCCTCCAAGGCAGCAACATGTTCGGCTTCTGTTGATGATCTCGCCACCACGGATTGATTGGAACTCCTCCATCTTACTGCTCCTCCATTCATTACAAATACGTACCCGGACTGAGACTTAGAGTCATCCGGATCAGTGTCAAAGCTAGCATCTACGTAACATCTTGCGACGAGCTCTTCTTCACCGCCATATACGAGAAACATATCATTACTTGTTCTCAAGTACTTAAAGATATTCTTGACCGCCGTCCAGTGTTCCAAACCTGGATCGGATTGGTACCTACTAGTCAAACTAATAGCATGTGCCACATCCATTCTTGTACATAGCATAGCATACATGATAGAACCTATGGCTGAAGCATAGGGAGTCTTATTCCTCTTTTCTCTATCTTCTGCTGTAGCTAGACATTGAGTCTTACTCAACGTTTTGCCTTGCAACATAGGTAAGAACCCCTTCCTACTATCTTCCACTCTGAACTTCTTCAGAATCTTGTCAAGGTATGTACTTTGCGAAAGTCCAATTAAGCGTCTTGATCTATCCCCGTAGATTTTGATGCCTAATATGTAAGCTGCTTCACCGAGGTCTTTCATCGAAAAACTACTATTCAAATAACCTTTTACGCTTTTTAGAAGTTCTATATCATTTCCAATCAACAATATGTCATCCACATATAGTACTAGAAATTCTACAGAGCTCCCACTCACTTTCTTGTAAATACAAGCTTCTCCGTATGTTTGCACAAATCCAAACCCTTTGATCACCTTATCAAAACGGAGGTTCCAACTCCGGGATGCTTGCTTCAGTCCATAAATGGAACGCTGAAGCTTACACACCGTGTCAGCATCCTTAGGATCAACAAAACCTTTGGGTTGCTTCATATACAACTCTTCCTCAATGCCAGCATTAAGGAACGCCGTTTTGACATCCATCTTCCAGATTTCATAATCGAAAATTGCAGCAACTGCTAACATAATTCTAACTGACTTAAGCATCGCTACTGGTGAGAAAGTCTCATCATAGTCAACTCCTTGAATTTGTCGGAAACCTTTTGCGACAAGTCGAGCTTTATAGACGGTCACATTACCATCAGCTTCAGTTTTCTTTTTAAAGATCCATTTGTTCTCAACGGCCTTGCAGTCATTGGGTAAGTCCACCAAAGTCCAAACTTGGTTTTCGTACATGGATCCTATTTTGGATTTCATGGCTTCAATCCATTTGTTGGAATCTGGGCTCATCATCGGTTCATCATATGTCACAGGGTCATCACCTCCTTCCACCATGAAGTTTAATACGGGATCTCCGTACAGGTCAGGAGCTGTACGTTCCCTAGTTGACATGAGAGGTGTGGCAGTTTCCTCTTCTAGAGTTTCATGATTTTGATCATTAGATCTCTCTTCAACTGACGGGGTCGGCGCCGGAACAACTTCCTGCGCTGCGCTACTCGCCATTCCAAGAAGAGAAGGTTCAATAACCTCGTCGAGTTCTACCTTCCTACTATTCACATATTTCGAGAGAAACTCCTTCTCCAAAAAGGATCCATTCTTGGCAACGAAAATCTTGCCTTCGTATCCGTGATAGAAGGTGTTCCCTATTGTTTCTTTAGGGTATCCTATGAAGACGCATTTTTCCGCTTTGGGTTCGAGTTTATCAGGTTGAAGCTTCTTCACATAAACATCGCATCCCCAAACTTTTAGAAATGACCGCTTAGGTTTGTTTCCAAATCATAATTCATACGGTGTCGTTTCAACGGATTTAGATGGTGCCCTATTTAAAGTGAATGCAGCGGTCTCTAGTGCATAACCCCAAAACGATAGTGGCAAATCTGTAAGAGACATCATAGATCGAACCATATCCACGATTACGACGTTCGGAAACACCATTACGCTGTGGTGTTCCGGCAGGTGTGAGTTGTGAAACTATTCCACATTGTTCCATATGCATGCCAAACTTGTAACTTAGATATTCACCTCCAGGATCAGACCGTAGAAATTTAATCTTTATGTTACGACGATTTTCAACTTCACACTGAAATTCTTTGAACTTTTCAAACGTCTCAGATTTGTGTTTCATTAACTAAATATACCCATATATACTCAAATCATCTATGAAAGTGACAAAATAACGATATCCACCGCGCGCCGATACACTCATTGGTCCACACACATCAGTATGTATGATTTCCAGTAAGTCTTTCGCCTGTTCCATGGTTCCAAAAAACGGGGTTCTAGTCATCTTGCCCATAAGGCATGGTTCACATGTTTCAAATGATTCATAATCAAGTGATTCTAAGAGTCCATCAGAATGGAGCTTCTTCATGCGTTTAACACCAATATGACCTAAGCGGCAATGCCACATGTAAGTAGCAACATCATCATTTAACTTAATTCTTTTGGCATTCACATTATGAATATGTGTATGAATACTATCAAGATTCAAAAGAATAAACCATTCTTCTCAAGTGCATGACCATAAAAGATATTATTCATATAAATCGAACAACCATTGTTCTCAGACATAACGGAATAAGCATCCCGCATTAAGCAAGATCTAGAAACGATATTCATGCTTAATGCAGGCACCAAATAACAATTATTGAGGTTTATAACTAATCCCGATGGTAGACGTAGAGGCAGCGTCCCGACAACGATCACATCAACTCTTGATCCATTGCCGACGGGCATCGTCACCTCATCCTTTGCCAGTGGTCGCTTATTCCGCGGCTCCTGTTTTGAGTTACATATGTGAGCAACCGAACCAGTATCAAATACCCAGATGCTACTATGAGTACTAGTGAGGTACACATCAATAACAAGTATATCATCTATACCTTTGTTCACTTTGCTGGCCTTCTTATCTGCCAGATACTTGGGGCAATTGCGCTTCCAGTGGCCAGTACCCTTGCAATAAAAGCACTCAGTCTCAGGCTTAGGGCCATGCCTGGTTTTCTTCTCAGTAGCAGCAACAGATTTGCCACCCTTCTTGAAGTTTACCCTTGGCTTGCCTTTCTTGCCTTTCTTGAAACTAGTGGTCTTATTAATCATCAACACTTGATGTTCTTTCTTGATCTCCACTTTAGCAGTTTTAAGCATCGAGAGAAGCTCAGGAAGAGACTTCTTCATGCTTTGCATATTATAGTTCATCACGAAGTTCTTGTAACTAGGTGGCAGAGATTGGAGAACACGATGTATCCCTAGCTCAATGGGAATCGATATTTCCAAGGCTATGAGCTTATCAGCATACGTCGACATTTTGAGTACGTGCTCACTAACGGAGCTGTTCTCTTCCATCATGCATCTAAAGAACTTTTCTGAAGCATCATAAATGGGTATCGAAAATAATTTTCAATTCTCCCATTGTGGCATATGCAGTGCTGTTCTTGAAACGTTTTCGCAGCTCTTGCTCTAATCCATAGAGGATGCCGCAGTGAACTATACTGTGGTCTTCTTGTTGAGTCAGATAAACATGTTTATCTTCATCAGAAGCATCATCAGCGGGCTGGTCACCTAGAGGTGCATCAAGCACGTAGAGCTTCTTGCAAGCGGTGAGGAGAATCCTCAGGTTAAGTGCCCGGTTGGTAAAGTTGCTCCCATTGTTCGCTAATTTATCTTTCTCCATGAACATATTGAAATTGAAGGTAGGTGGCGCCATGATCTACAACATATTTGCAAAGACTATTTAGACTATGTTTATGATAAATTGAGTTCAAGTTAATTCTAAAATTATCCTATGAACTCCCACTCAAAAACAACATCCCTCTTAGTCGTCTTTAGTGATTACACAAACCAAATTCACTACACCGAAACCGATCATCATGTGAGACGGTGTAGTTGCAAAGGCGAACATCAACATGTTCATCATATCATCCATATGACTCATGCTTTACCTTTCGGTTACGTGTTCCGAGGCCATGTCTATACATGCTAGGCTCACCAAGTAGAACCGTAGTATTGCGTGTGTTTCAAGGCCATGTTTGTACATGCTAGGCTTGAAAACACCCGTTGTATGCGAACGTTGAGTCTATCACACCCGATCATCATGTGGTGTCTCGAAACGACGAACTTTATTAACGGTGCATACTTAAGGAAGAACACATTATTATCTTGATATTAAGTGAGAGGGATCATCTTATAATGCTACCGTCGCGATCTAAGCAAAATAAGATGCATAAAAGGATAAACATCACATGCATGGATAATGTGATATGATATGGTCCTTCTTGCACTTGATCTCCATCTTGTGCATCATGGCATGATCTCCATCATTCCACCGGCGTGGCACCAAGGTTCGTGGCACCTCCATCTTGATTGTCCATTACAACATATCACAAGGATATGATATACAGCACGCAGGCCATAAAAATAAGACAACCATATGACTCAAGCCAGTATGTCAATAATTTACAAAAGATATCATCTCATACATAACGTTTGTAACATTGACCATATCACATCACATGCCCTGCAAAAGCAAGTTAGACGCCTCTAATTTATTTTTGCATATTTTATGTGGCTTTGGGCTTACGAGGATAGAACCGTTCATACCTAAGTACAAGAACCACAGCGTTGATAAAACATATTTTTAACAACCCTTCATAGATTAGATCTTAACTATAGTAGGAGAAACCGACACCCGCAAGCCACGTATGCAATACAAGTTGCATGTCAGTTGTGGAACAAGTCTCATGTACGTGGACATGTAAAGTTAGTCCGGGCCGCTTCATCCCACTATGCCACTAAGATCATAAAATACTCAAAGAGGCAAAAACATGATCATCAACGCCCACATACTCCTATGTGTTATACCCGTACAATTCATCTACGCATAGATCTGGCTCTGATACCACTGAAGGGTACGTTGCATAGAAAACAAAAAAATTTCTACGCGCGATAAACCCGAACGGCCAAGATCTAATCTATGAGATGAAAGGCAACGGGGAGAAAGAGATTCTTGAGATAACATACCCTCAAAGACTCAAAGTGGTACGAGATAAAATCTCGTTGTTGGCATAGTCGTACTCACGCGGATCCCGAGCGAGAAGAAGTGCACCGCAATCCGGCGATGCCTCCGTAATAGGTAAAACGTTCAGCTCGATGAAGACTTCCGTTCCCTCGATCCAGCGGGTTGCGGAAGTAGAGGATCCCCCGGAATTCCAGCAGCACGACGGCGTGGTGGTGGTGAAGAATCCCAGGGTCAGGGCTTCGCCAAGCCGGAGACCATGGAATGGAGCAGCGGGTGGAAAGGAAAAGAAGTGGGCAAGTGTGTGAAGAAGAGGGAGCCCTCACCCTCCTTTTATAGGGGAGGGGAGGCAGCCCAAAGGGGGGTGCGTCCAGCCATGGGTGCCCCCACCCCTTCCTCTCTTCATGTGAGTGGAAGCCCCACTCACTCCCACTCAAAATTCCTTAATTTCCCACTTAGAAAATCCAAAAGTTTTTCTTTAATAAATAAATAAAACATTTTTACTTCTTTATTTATATTTGTTAATTCCATTAAAAACATTTGCATGTAGCACCTTGAACCATTTGTTAATTCTATTAACAACCATTCTACAAAAACCCCTTGAACTATTTCAATTTTCCCCGAAACAATTTCAGAGCTGCCCAAAATATTCTTCGGTATTCCGTATCATCTCTAACGCTTAATCGAACCGTAAGTGTGTCACCCTACGGTTCATGAATATTACAGACATGATCGAGACTCCTCTCCGATCAATAATCAATAGCGGGACCTGAAGATCCGTGATGACTCCTATATATTCATCGATGAGTCTCGTGATCGTGTAAACCTTTCAACGTCGTAACGATTTCCCTTTGTCTCGCGATATATTACTTGTCCGAGATCCGATCATCGGTATCCACCATACCTTGTTTGATCTCGTTATCCGACAAGTACTCTTTTCTCGTTCCCGTGATATAAAATCATTGTGATCATATCACTTGCTTGCAAGCGGTGTAGATGTGATATCACCGAGAGGGCCCTGAGTATATCTATCCGTCATATTGGATGGACAAATCCCATTCTTGATCCATGAGGTTCAACTAACACTTTCCGAATATCTAATGCCACCTTTATAGTCACCCTGTTACGGTGTGACGTTTGATATCATCAAAGTATTCTTTCGGTATTAGTGATTAACATGATATCATGGTCTAAGGAACAATGTTACTCCGAATGTAAGACATAACAACAAAACTAAATGACTTGATCGTCTTGCTATACTTAGTTAGGGTTTAAGTTCATCATGTCATTCTCCTAATGACATGACCGCGTTATTAACAACATCCAATGTCTGTGATCAGGAAACCTTGATCATATGTTAATCAACGAGCTAGTTAAAAGAGAGGCTTCACTAGGAACGTTGGTTTGTTTATTAATGACACATGTATTAATTTTTCCGGTTAATACAATTCTAGCATGATAAATAAACATCTATCATAAAAAAGGAATAACATAATAAACACTTTATTATTGCCTCTCGGGCATATTCCCTTCAGATATTATTAAACTGAAATTATTTCATTTCTCTTTGAGAGGAAGAGCTAAATAATGGTTGTTATCTTTTCCTAGAAATAGTATTGATTCATGGACTATGTGTAAAGATGCTTTGATTGGAAAATATTATCCTCCTGCTAAGATTATATCCCTGAGAAGTGACATAATGAATCTTAAACAATTTTATAATGAACATGTTGCTAAAGCTTGGGAAAGAATGAAAACTATGGTGAAGAATTGTCCCACTCATGGACTGACTACTTGGATGATTATACAAACCTTTTATGGAGGTATGAATTTCTCCTCAAGGAACCTATTGGATTCAACTGCTGGAGGTACCTTTATGTCCATCACTTTGGGCAATGCAACAAAGCTTCTTGATGATAAATTATTTAGAGTGGCACACTGAGAGAGCTCCACAAGGTAAGAAGGTAAATTCTATTGAGGAAACGTCATCTTTGAGTGAAAGGCTTGATGCTATTATGTCTATGCTTGTTAATGGTAAAACTCAAGTTGATCCTAATAATGTTCCTTTAGCCTCTTTGGTTGCTCAAGAAGAGCATTTTGATGTAAACTTTATTAGAAATAATAATTTTAGCAACAATTCTTATAGAAATAATTTTGGTGGAAACAATTATAAGCCCCTATCTTCCTAATGGTGGTAGTGGTTATTTTTATGGTAGATCTGGAATGCCTAGTAAGGAAAGGATTGTAGAAGTTGAAAAAGCAACTAAGAAATTTATGCAAATGCAATCTGAACAAAATAACTTGTTAACTAAAACTATGGAATAACAATCTACTATGTTGAGAACTATTAGCCAACAAATTGGAAATTTAAATAGAGAAATCTATGGTTTGCGAGGTAAATTTTCAAGTGCTGAGATTAGTATTTCGGCCCTGTCAGAGGCACAATTTTCTTTGATCAATAAAATGGCTTCTAAAACTGAAACCATTGAAGATAATCCTTTTGCTGCAACCAATGCCATTCAAGTTCGAATTAATCATAATGTTAGGTTGATGGCTGAATTACGTGCTAGGTGGGAAAGAGAAGATGAATTCGCTAGAAAGAATAATATTGCTAAAGTTTGCACTATCACAACCACTAGTAAAACTGAAGCTCCAAGTGCTAGTAAACCTCCTACTATTAATGGTAAAGTAGTTGGTGTTAATAAAGTCCCTACTCCTTTGGCGAAACGTGCTAAATTGCCTCAAACTGCTGAAATTGCTCCTAGTAAAAGTGTTGAAATTTTTAGAGATGTAGGAGATAATGGTCCCATTACTTTTGATGATAATAATATTGATTATGATGATTGCAATATCTCTGAAGTTATTATGTTTCTACAAAAGCTTGCTATAAGTCCCAATGCTAGTGCCATGAATATGGCATTTAATAAACATATTACTAATGCTCTCATGAAAGTTAGGGAAGAAAAGTTAAAACTTGACACATCTATCCCTAGAAATTAGATGATGGTTGGGAGCCTATCATTAAGATAAAAGTAAATGATTTTTATTGCAA
The DNA here is from genome assembly GCA_028641055.1 of Alopecurus myosuroides. NCBI lineage: Eukaryota > Viridiplantae > Streptophyta > Magnoliopsida > Poales > Poaceae > Alopecurus > Alopecurus myosuroides. Next base: position 779,160,330 of record CM054057.1, read on the forward strand.
TGCTTTGTGTGATCTTGGTGCTAGTATCTTTGTTATGCCTCAAAAGCTTCATAATATGCTTGATTTGACACTGTTGGAACACTGTTATTATGATGTTCATCTTGCTGATAATGCTAAGAAGAAACCTCTTGGTAGAATTGATGATGTTCTTATTATGGTTAACAATAACCTTTCCCCTGTTGATTTTGTTATTATGAACATTGAATGCAATGCTTCTTGTCCTATTGTTTTGGGAAGACCTTTTCTTAGAACTGTTGATGCTATTATTGATATGAAAGAGGGGAGTATTAAATATCAATTTCCCTCAAGAAAAGGTTGGAACACTTTCCTAGAAAGAATATGAAGCTACCTTTTCACTCTATTATTAGAGCAAGATATCATGTTGATGCTTCTTCACTTGAAAATACTTGAGTTGCCCTTGTATGCCTACCTGAAAGGCGTTAAAGAAAAGCGCTACCAGGAGACAACCCGTTTTATTTTGTTTTCTTTGGTGTGCTTTGCACCTGGGTGTTTTATATTTCCTTAGAAACCCCTATGTATCTTTTCTTTTGTGTTTTTGTTGAGCCAAGTAAAGCCTCTAGTGGAAAGTTGAGACTATATTTCGGATTTCTGCGCAAGAAACAGATTTCTGCCGTCCACTGTTAATTCCGTTAAAAATCACATAAAATTCAAAACTACCTGAGTTTTTTTATGCTTAATCCTAAGGTATATACGCAACTTTTCCTAAAAGAACACTTTTTGATTTGAGAAACAGAAGAGTTTTTAAAAATCGATCTTTACCTGCTGCTCTGTTTTGACAGATTTCTGCCATTTATCGCATTTGAATCTTAATCTCTTTCTTTTGTTATTCTTTTGAGAAAAAGAGTTTTAAAAGAAATTGTGACAGTAGCTAATGTGTTTTTGAGTGTTAGAATTGTGTTGAAACTGAACCATGTGAATTTATTATTTCAATTGCACTAATGTTGCTAAAGAAGATTGTGAGAATTTTGATGTGAAGGAAGTTTTCAAGGGTCAATAGAAGAGGATGATATGATGTGATCAAGAAGAGTGAATAGCCAAAGCTTGGGGATGCCCCGGTGGTACATCCAAGAAAATTTCAAGAAGACTCAAGCGTTTGAGCTTGGGGATGCCCAATGCATCCCCTTCTTCATCAACAAATTATCAGGTCACTTCTAGTGAAACTATATTTTTATTCGGTCGCATCTTATGTGATTTACTTGGAGCGTATTTTATCTGTGTTTTCAGTTTGTTTTTTTTCTTTCAGTTTGTTTTTACTTTTTCAATAAGCTTGGTTGTACCCCAACATTATTTTAGTGGAGAGTGACACGCTCCGCTTTTTCATGAGAATACGTTGTATTCTTAATCTCTATCTAGTTGTTGCATTAATTAGCTCCTGTTTTGCATGCATCTCTTATTAGAGTTGTTAGTTTTAGTTGTTTTATGTGAGTACTCTCATGTTTTCTTTCTATATCATAAAGAGTATTTTTGTTAAATCATGTTTTGTATGGTGCTTGTTGGGAGAAAGAAACTGGTGCTTGAAGTAGAATTTATAACAGTGCTAGTAGAATCTTGTATAGACTGTGGCTAGAACTTTTTCATGCCATGCTAAATGTTACTTTAGTTTTAAAACCTTGTGGTTATTGAGTAGCATGATTAGCCTCAAATAGCGTAGAGTGCTTAATATGTATTGAAAGATTCATGAGTTGTTCTTGTCATAGTAAATCATCAATATATGGTATTCTCTTTCGAATGTGTTTATTTGGTTGACTTGGCGCATGCTCACACCATGTTTATGACTACAAACCAGTCACGAATAGCCTCTATGAAAACTTAGTTTTTGAACTTGTGATACTGCTTATGTTTTAATTAATGATTCTTATGTCGCTATGCATGATTATGGCTCTTATGCTCTCTTGATTTGTCGCTCCCAGTCTTTTGCTAGCCTCCACCTGTACTGAGTATGAGCTCTACTCGTGCATCCAAACTCCCTTAAACCAAAGATTTCCCCATTGTGTCCACCATACCTACCTACATGTGGTATTTAACTGCCATTCCAAAGTAAATTGCTCATGTGTTACCTTTAAAACCTTCAAAATTACTCCTGCTTTATGTTCCTATTTTTTCTCATGAAGACGTAAATAGAGAATCTTTATCTCACTTGTTGATTGGATTTCACACCCTGGAATAGTGGCGTCATCCGATTATCCAAATGATAGAAGAGCTAGCAGCGGGGTGACCTTCTACACTAGTTGCGTCCTTCACCATGGGAGTCGCTCTTGTGAATCCAGTTGGCTTGTGACATACTATATTTTCTGTTTACCATTCATTGACATTAGCATACATCTCTCAAAATATAGACACTCGGTGTCAAACTTTTGAAACCTCTGTTTAATAAAATAAAAGCTCTAGCACATGAGTGATCCCTGCTTCCCTATGCGAAGGGCCTTTCTTTTACTTTTATGTTGAGTCTCCATCTTCTAACTTTATGCAAAGTTGAGAGAGAATTTTTCCCATTCTGAGTTCTATGTGCATTTGTCCCATAAGCATCAATAATTACTTCATGATGTGATATTATTTGTTCTAGTCTGCCTCATGAACTTTGAAGGTGTCCTGGCATTTATGTTTTTCCCCACTCTTAAGGACTATCAAAATATCACTTTGCCATGCTTTCTCTATACCTGAAACAAAACGTTTATCTTTCTTTAGATTATTATTCATGATCCTTTATTTCAGTTACTCTTCGTGATGCAAATTAATTGCTATGCTTTATTATTAAAGTTTTATTTATCATGCATGTGTTTAAAGTTTTATGATCTCAGCGTGCATATGCTTTTACATTAGATTGATCAAGTTTATGTTAGTATTATGCCAGCTCAGAAATTATTGTTTTATCGTTTACCTACTCGAGGACGAGTATGAATTAAGATTGGGGATGCTTGATACGTCTCCAACGTATCTATAATTTCTGATGCTCCATGATCATATTTTGCCAATTGCTACTTGTTTTCTCCCTTATTTATAGCATTTTTATATCTTTTCCAGGACAAACCTATTAACAAGATGCCAAGTGCTAGTTCCCTGTTTTCTGCTGTTTTTGGTTTTAGAAAAGTTGTTCTGGAAACATTCTCGGAATTGGACCCCACAAAGCCCGAAGTTCCTATTTTCCCTAGAAGCATCCAGAACACCGAAGAGGAGTCAAAGACGGGCAACAAGGGGGGCACACCATAGGGTGGCACGGGTCCCCCCTGGCCGCTCCACCTATGGGTGTGAGCTCCACCGCCTTTGTCCTTTCACCTATTTAAGCCCCCAGATGGACAACCCTAGGCACCTGATAAAAAAATTCCGAAAAGTTCCGCAGCCGCTGTCACCATCAACCCTAGATCAGGGGGGGTTCTGAAGCTGTTTCCGGCACCCTGCCGAAGAGGAGATCATCATCGGAGGCTTCTACATCACCATGCCTGCCTCCGGAGTGATGCGTGAGTAGTTTATCCTTGGACTATGGGTTCTTAGCTGTAGCTAGATGGTTGTCTTCTCCTCGTATGCCTCCATGTTTAGATCTCGTGAGCTGCCTATCATGATCGAGATTGATCTTATGTAACTCTATGTGATGTGTTTGTTGGGATCCGATGAATATTGAACTTATGCCAAGTTGATTATAGTCTTTATTTGCATATGCTATTTGTGATCTTGTATGATTTCTGTTGCTAGTAGTTGCTCTGGCCAAGTAGTTGCTAGTGACTCCAGGAGGGAGTATTTATGCTCGATAGTGGGTTCATGACTCCTCGCCACCTTGCTCGAGTGACAGAAACGTGAAGGGGGGATGTGCTATTGCCATTAGGGAGAAAACATCCGTGAGAGTGCCCCGCGTGCATAATCATTGCTTACATTACACACTTTGTTTACTGCAGTTATCTGTTGCTTGCAACTTAATACCTAAGGGGTTTGGATGATGACCTGAGGGTGGATTATTAGTCATAGATGCAAATGGATGTCAGTCTATGTATCTTGTTGTAATGACCGCACTAAATATAATAGTAATCTTCATGTCATAATGTGCACTGCAGTGCAACCTCTATTTGTCAATTGCCCAGGTGTAATTTGTTCTCCCAGCATGCTATCTTTTATGGAGAGACAACACTAGTGAACCTATGAACCCCGGTCCATTTTTCCACACTGTTAAACAAACCACAACTATTTCCTGGTTTCTTTACTTACTGCAAGCATACATCATTTTCCACACTATGTGTCTAATCTTTGTTTTCAGCAAGACCGGTGAGATTGACAACCTCACTGTACCGTTGGGACGAATTATTTTGGTAGTGTTGTGTGCAGGTTCCACGTTGTTGCTGACACCGGTGAAGCGCCAGCACCACCTTCAGTGGCGTCAACCTTCCTAAGATCCTCTTCCTCCTACTGGATTGATAACCTTGGTTCTTAACTGAGGGAAATTCTTGCCGCTTACTCATCACACCCTCCTCTTGGGGTTTCCAACACACCATCAAAGGGCATCAGTCTTGTGATGTTCAAGATTGCCTTGATCTTTTCCGGGTTTACCTCTATTCCTCTGTGAAAGACGATGAAACCCAGAAGCTTTCGTGAGGGAACCCGAAATACACACATTAATGGATTTAACTTCATTTTATAATTGCGAAGGTTATCGAAGGTTTCTCGTAGATATTCAAGGAATGTATCCTTTTCCCTGGAACCGACGGCAATATCATCCACGTAAACATGGATGTTTTTGCCGATTTGACTATGCAAACATCTTTGCATGCAATGATGGTATGTAGCACCAGCGTTCTTCAAGCCAAAAGGCATGGTTATATAATAGTATGTTTCGTATGGGGTTATGAAAGAGGTTTTTATTTGATCTTCTTATTTTATACGTATTTGATGGTACCTAGAATAAGCATCCAAAAAGCATAAAAGCTCCGAGCCGACAGTGGCATCTATTATTTGATTGATTCGCGGTAACGCGAACTTATCTTTTGGAAACAACTTGTTCAAGCCGGTGTAATCTATACACATCCTAAGAAAAATACTATTCTTCTTTGTAACTAATAATGGGTTCGTAGACCAATCAGTATGTATAACTTCCTAGATAAAATCAGCTGCTAAAAGATGGATAATTTCCTTTCCTATAGCCTTCCGCCTTCTTCCATCAAATAGACGGAGACCTTGTTTGACGGTTTTTGATCCTCGAATTACTTTGAGTTTGTCCTCAGCAAGTTCCCTGGGAACACCTAGCATATCAGAAGGACACCAGGCAAAAATGTCCCAATTCTCATGTAGGAACTTGATGAGCGTGCTTTCCTATTTGTCAGTCATTCCTGTTTCCACTACAACAAATTTTGTCAGATGTTTGGGATCTAGGATGATCTATCTTGTATTCTCCGAGGCTTTGAAGATATCTGACGGCTTCTGGGTTTCTTTTCTTTCCGGCATTTCCGTCGGTGATACTTCCTTAGCCAGCTCCTTGAGTTCTTCCTTCCGAATCACTTGTTCGGCACAAAGGGCGTTTCCTTTCTCCAGCTCGTTCGCCAATTCGAAATAACTAGATATGGTGATTACTCCTCCTTTTGGCCTTGGCATCTTCAGCTTGTTATAAATATAACATGATCTTGCCATGAATTTGGCGAAAGCCGGACACCCGAGTATTGTGTAATAAACACTTTCCAATGGCACCACCTCGAATGAGATCCTTTCCTGACGGAAGTGTTCTCTCTTTCCAAAGGTTACGTCTAGGGAAATTTCTCCTAGGGATTGTGCTTTCCTGCTAGGAACAATACCATGAAAACATATGTTACTGTGATTGAGCTGGGTCTCGGAGATGTGTAGCTACTTCAGTATACTTAAGTACATGATATTGATACTGGATCCTCTATCCATCAACACTCTTTTGAGCCTAGTGTTTTGAACAACATGGCCTACGAACAAAGCATGCGTGTCGGGTTCTGGGATATTTCCGGGATGATCGGACTGATCCCAGGTAATTGGCGTATTTGAATACTTCAAGTATTTTGGGATTGGAAGTACAACCGCATTGATTTCTCGGATTGTTCTTTTTGCCTGTTTTGCTGTGGGAGTTGCCAGGAAAGTTAGGTTACAGTCTCCTTCAACTCTCGGGAATTTTGGTTCGCCTTTCCACAGTTGTTCCTAGATTTTATCACCAGTGTCCGACTCACTTTGTTCTTTTTCAGCTTCCCGCTTTTGCTTATTTAACTTCCTTTTGGAATTCTTTCCTTTATTCCCGGATCATGCGATGCCTTTCATGTGCTTGTTAAGGTGGCACTGCGCATTGGTCTGGGTAGCCTTCCCAAATTGTGAATGGTGGACACAGTTTTTCGACTTAATGTTTTCCCACTCTTCTTTAGAATAGGAGATGGGCTCTATGACGAGACACCTTTTTGGCCTGAACCAAAGCATCCATATTTCCACCTCTCGCTCTGATATCATCTTCAGCCGTTGAGTGCTCATTGGCGGTGGTAAGCATAGATCCGAGATCTTTGTGCTCTTTCGAACCAACCATGAATGGTACGAGGCCGGGTTTCAGACCATTTATGAAAGCATGCATTGCTTGTACATTACTTACTCTAGAGGATCTATTCTTCATTGCAGTCCATCTTGAGATAAAGTCGACATACGACTCATCCTCATATTGTGTGCAACGGTTCAGCTGGTTGATAATCTTAGGGCGTTTATACGTACCCCGGAAGTGATGAGCGAATACTCTAGCCATAACTTTCCAGCTGTCTACTGTTCTTGACGGAAGCCCGTTGATCCAATCTCTAGCTTCATCCAGTAACATTAGGGGAAGGAACTTTATAGCTTCTAAATCTGTCCCTTTGTTAATCTGGATGGCAGTATAGTAATCTGAAAGCCATGTATCCGGGTTAGTATTTCCGGTATACTTTTGATATGTTGGAGCGACTTTGGCAAAGCCAGAGTATAGACTGATTATTTGGATCCTGTCAGTGAAACACTTAGGTCCAAAGTATATATCATCTCTTTTCTCCTTATCGACGTGCGCAGAATACCTTCCAGCTGAATGGGCAGAAGGGGATCTGCTTCGTTCTTGTCCATTGTTGCACGAGTGCGCTCTTCCGGGATTATCCCTATTTCTTCCGTTGTCGTGTCCTTTGGAATAAGATGGAGTTCTACTCCTTGGCCTCTCTTTGTTCCTAGGAGGAGTACGGGATCTCTCACGCCTATGAGGATTGTCATATCTTCCAGCTTTATCAGTTGAGCGTCTCGGAGGCGGCATTACTTTTCCGTCTTTCTAGTTTTGCTCCTCCCATTCCTTGTAGGCACTGGGATTATTTCCGCCTTTCGGCAGATGGGATCCTGTTCTGGAGGCTGCATCTTTGTTATCCGGGATTTTTTTGTCCTTCTTAGGATCTCCTTTGTTTTCCTTAGAATCGCCTGAATCTCCAGGTTCAGGTGCTCCAACGGCGCATGTGGTAGTTTTTCATAGGGATGAGTCATCATGTAACTTCTCTGATCGTGTTTGCCCTCGATGTTGCTGCTGTCATGCTTTTCCTAGGAAAGCATACACTCCCTAAAGTTTATCATCATTGGAGTACTGTCGCACCCGGACTTCTATAGGATACTCACCGTACGAACTGAACAGTATTCTGAACAAAAGGATAACACAACATGCCTCTACGACACAAAAGATTGAAATAAGGTAGCAAATGGCCTTCACTAAGGCAGAAATAGCAAATACAATCATCCAGAGGACACATGTCCCAACATAGCATTCATTACATCAGCGAAAGCATTCAAAGGGGTCTGAGTACAGACAAAAATCCAAATAGGCTTAAGAAGCCGGAAACTGAAATAAAGACGGAGCCCATCCACGATGTCTCGGATCCTGCCCGGGTCCGCTAACTACTCGTCAGCAGCCTCGTCAAACTCCACGTAGTAGCCGTCACCTGGATCCTCGTAATCGTAGTCTGCGGAAACCACAGCCCCAAAGGGGTCAGTACATAGACGTACTGGCAAGCAAGACTCACAGTTGACCAAAGTATAGCCCGTCAACACAAGCACAGATGACTTGGGTTCAACGGAAAGAAGGGGATATATAAGATGCTGCAACTGGCTGCGCTAACCAACTACAGAGATCCTATCACTTCCAACTATCAGAAAGGGGATAAGATCGAGTGTTGTAACCAACTGAAAGATAACTCCAAACAAACCCATCCTGGATCTCGCCCCTTATCCAAAGAAGCAATCCGAGGATAACTCACACAGTTGGATTAAGATGAAACAAGTTATTGTGTCAATAAGCCTATTACTAGTCAAATTGTAATCATGGGGTGAGATAGTGAATCATTAGGTTTAAGTTGTCCTGAGTACTTGTTAGCCAGTACTTTCACCAAGTAGTCCATAACCGCGGAAAACACGGCTTCTCGAGAAGATTATCCCTGCAGGGTTGCACCAATTTGGCCGTACACGAATGAATAACCCGCCAGATGGGATGCCTCCCACCAAGCGGGGCACTCAACACAACTCAACTCTTCTTCGCATCAAGCCCAAAGCACGGCTAATCGAGCCCAGAAGAAAATGGACCTCATAGCACTCTAAGAACGTGTCCCCCTATATGCCGACTACAAAAGTTCCACCCTGCGCTGGGCTCGCAAAAACATGCATGCGGCAAATAGAAAGCACGAACTAAATGAGATGATTTGGACGAGATGCGAATCGAATCAAATTGAGGGGGGCGCCCATACTCGCTTCCCACATGCGGGTAGTGCGCTCATCATGGATCAGTAGACAAGACCCTTTTCCTATTAGGGTCGACACTAGCAGGCCTCAAAACCACACAGGGCCTCCTGCCGGTGCCTTATCATCAAATTATTATTAAGTAACAACATTAGCATGATTGATTGATA